>OZ022499.1:95602756-96802756 GCA_963989385.1 Ctena decussata
GTGAGCGATTCAGGGCCTCATGGCCCTCTTGTTTCACTTTCAAGGAGTCATGCAACAATGTTTGTTAATTTAATGACTGCAAGAAACCATTTTGCCTACATAGACATTAAACTAAGCAGATGTTTTTCATGATTCTATGAAAATTGAAAAAGATGAAATTTCAATACGGTGTATATTGACTTCTGTGCCAGACATTCTTGGTTAATCCATTTCTGATGACTGGATTCTTCCACCTGGCATTCTGGACAGGTCCATTTCCATTTTAAGGGGTATCAGTTTATTTACACTGATTAATCATAAAATATTCTAATACATGGTATAAGACAAACAATGTATGCCATGATCAGATGCCGCATTTGCGGCATCAGGTCTGGGTCTACACTGTTTGCCAGTGTCCCTTGATGGATCTCCAGCATCAATGAGTTATTAATAATTTATATGTGTTGTTGTTGTTTTTTTGGTCACTTTTATAGTTTCCGAGGACAGCTGTGCTAGAACAGAGGCTATTTTTGTACCAAGAGCAGGAGGAAAAAGTCACATGAAAGGTAATAAAAGTTAGGAGTACTTGAAGTTTTCATCGCTAATGCTTTCAAAGTTAAAGTTATAATAATGTATAGAGTCAAACCTGCTCATGTGGTCACCCCTATTAAGGGATCACCTGCCTTAGGCAGCCACCTTTTCTGATTCCCTTGAACCAAAATACAATGCACGTGGACCTGTATTAAGGGTCACCTGTCTTAAGCAACCACTTTTTGTTATTCACTTGGGTGACCCCTTAAGACAGGTTTGACTGTATTTGTTTTTGGAGTTACAGAGACTTTTCAGTATGTGTGATAAATTGCTCCTTTCATACAATTAAGATTTACACTTGGTGCAGTGTTTCCTTAAGGGATAACTGTACTCAGAATCGTCATGTGGGGAGGTAAATTGTTGGTTGTATGATTGCAAACTTTGTTTATGGCAGCACTTCAGCAGAGCCTTATAACGCAGTATGGAACCATAAAACTGAAGATTTGTCTCCCGGAAGTACATTTTCAGTACAGTTATCCCCATTTTAAAGCACTTTTTTAGCCCGCCTGTACAAATGTACAGGAAGAGGTATTGCACTATCCCAAGCATCAGCGTTGGCAGCAGTGTTAGCAACATGTTAAAGTTTTTATATGATGGGCAAGATGCTGTCAGGCAAACTATCCTGTACGCAGAAAGGTCTTGTTCACATTTTCATTTTTCAAAGTGTACTACTTTGCAAACAAAAGCAAATGCTATCAGTAACATTAATCCAGACTTCAGCCAGTGAGAATGGTCATTTGAGCCGCGACACGACAAAACCAGCATTGTGGCTGTGCGGTCAACGCAGACTCAGATCAGCCTGGGCTTCTGCCCAGTCTGACCAGAGTCTTCGCTGTCTGCATGGAGGTAGATTAGACCCTTAGCTACCCTTTGAGCACTTAGAGTGTGATCAATCTGGATGGCTGCCCAGGCTGATCTGAGTCTTCGCTGGGCGCACAACCACATTGTTGGTTTTGTCGTGTTGCGGCTCAATTTTCTTAATGCCATCAGGTTTCTGACAGTAATATGTCACAGGATATACTATTGCAAATTTTAGATGTTACCCAATCAGGCATTGCATTATACATTGTATTAGTTTGTGCATTAGAATGCAACTTTGAGTCTCAGGACTAGGTCAGCCTATTTTTCCATGACATACTTTCTAAACATTCAATGAAATTTGAAGATTTTGATATGATTCAGTTTGTATATCATGAAGTGATCAGCTCTTATCAGTTCACATTGCTAGTCATACAAGTAGGCTAGGACGAGTTTGGATCAGGTAGACCAGTTACCTGGGTACACAATTCCTACCCGTTACCAGCTTATTAGTATGTAATGTATCAATTAACTGTTTGATTTCAATAGAACTCCAAGTAAATAGAGCAAAGTTTAGAGTGATTGCCTTGTTTGAATTGCCTCACCATGTTTGCATATGACAGGGAGATTTCTACAGTTTTATAACCTTCCTATACACACGTGTGCAAATGACAAGTATCTTACTTATTAGCTGATCTAAAAGTATAATTTTTAACTGTAGATATGCTCAAAATGCTATGGTTATGGGTACCCAAGTATCTATGGGTAATAGAAACTCTCGGGCCGGGTAGCGCGATCGGTAGGGCACCTGACTCGTAAGTCAGAGGTCCTGGGTTCGAATCCCGGTCTGGCCACATACTTTCGTTTCTCCTTCCGCTGATTCAAGAGGGGCAGTTGTCAGTTACTGGCGAAAGTATGTGCACTTAGTACTGGTTAACCGCTTAGGAGGTCTAAGCCTGCCCAGGAATAGTGTGGTTAGGTTAACTGACCGTCCCGACATGACCTTAGTTGTTTACCGTGGACGTTAAGCATCAAATCAACCAACCAACTAATAGAAACTCAGGTACCCAGGTACAAAATCTCTACCTGTCCCAGCCCTACATGCAAGACATGTCACCATGTGTCTGTCCAACCTACTTTAATGAAATTCAATATAATTTTAGTTTAGTTTTCTGTAGCTATTTGAGCCTCATGTTTCTTTTACATAGCTAATTTGCATATAAAAAAGCGCCATTTTTAGTGCGGCTACTTGGCTTGGCTGAGTAAACAATGTATACCCAGGTCAGACTCTCTTGAGCAGTCTAATAAGGATCTGTATTGTTGGTAGTTTACTAAAACAGCCTCAGATAGAACAAATAATTTTTCCAAATTTGAATGTGTAGTAGCCATAATAATATGTTGTAATATGAGCCATTTGCAAATGATTGGGAAAATGAAAAGAAAATATTAATTTCTTATTCTTGCCTTAGTGACTAGGGTAGTAAATTCCTATGGCCCACAGACAAGAGCTCTGGGCTCTGGGCAAGAACAATCTCCCACTAAGCCTGTGGTGAAGGAAGAAGTTGGCACTGAAGGTGTGGAAGAACGACTGAACAACATTGAGACACATTTAAAGATGAAAGGTATGACCAATCAAAATAGAGCAGTGACTGGTCAGGAAAGAACAAAACTGCAATGTTTATTCAGCTATAAAATGGGTTTTTTCCCTCTCCAGAATGGCTCCAAAATATCTAAATCAGTCTTATGAAATTCAGCTATAAGATGGGGATTTCCCTACCAACACAATCCCAAAAGTCTAGATCCATCTTATAAGATGGATCTAGATTTTTGCGGATTGTTTTGGCAAGGAAAATCCCCATCTTATAACCAAAGAAATACGGTAAGCAGCTGTTTCAAATTCAATTTAATAGCAGTATCTGGTCAGTTTACATATAATCACATATAAAAAAATGTATTGAGATGCAACATGGAAAAAGCCCTTAATGGGTATGCAGATGCTCAGACCAGCCAGTACACCTGCACAGTCTGGTCAGAGCCTTTGCTGTTTGGGAACAATGTATGGACCCTAAGGACTCAATGGGCCCAGGACGAAGGCTTTTAGAACACAGATTCACAGACTGGTTTGAGTGCCCTTATACAGTATGCAGCTCAGAGTTGATTATTTGCAAAGAAGGAAGCCTGTGTTGGCAAGGCAAATACATTACAGAAACCTGAAAAATGCATCTGTAGCTGTTCAAAGATTTGAAATTTTATTAGAAAGGCCAACCATATTACAGCAGCATATTCTGTGTTATGACACTGTTGTAAATGTGAAGGGGGGGGGGGGAATCAAACATGTCACCTTGACAAGTCAGTTTCACTTTTATAATCCCTTAGAAAGATTTACTAGAAAGAGGTTAATAAAGTTATTTTAAACCTGTATTTAAGCACCGACTCCAATATTAAAGAATCAAAATTAGAAATGACATACTGATTCCTGTTTGGATGGTATCCTTGATGATAAACACTTATGTAAATTTTTCAGGCCAATCAAAAGCAGATGTGTTCAGTCGTCTGAAAGTCCTAGAAGAAAGGGTTTTGTTCCTGGAAAGTTTATCTCCTGAATACTTCAAGTCTGGGGTGAGTATTCTTGACAAAGCAAAATCGTTTAGCAATGAAAATCTTTATATTTTTTTATTTCTTTGCAAAATATGATGTGGAATATCATTCCAGGGCCCAGTTGTTCAAAGCATCATAAGCTTATTGAAGTTGGTAGAAGAGTACTCGTTATAAAGTGTAACATTACTCATAGAATCAAGTGTGCTCATATTTTTTGCAGACAAAAATGTGGGGAGCATTTGCACTGCAAAAGCTCCTCACATTTTTCAGCAAAAATGGCAGTGTTTTTGCATACAATATGTTTGAAAATTCAATGTCTTGTTAGTTAACAGCATTGTTAGTTTAGAACAACCAGGCCCAGATTTTATTTAAGATGTAAGCACACATCCCTTAAGTTTGACCACTATTTGTACAAGGGAGACAATTTTAGTGACTGGTAGCTACTTCCAAGCTTCCGTTCTCCAGGTGAGGCTACTATTTAAAGAAAAAATATCTCTCTCGACAGACTGAACCATGTTTCGGTGTTTGGAAAGATTTAAGTACTTCTTTGTCAATAATATTACATGTTCCTGTATAATATCACGTCTTGGTATTGGAAAGCTGGTTAGACTTGCAGCCATTTCTGTATGGATTGACTAGAGTTCCGGTGTCAGATCTGTAGACCTGGAGATCCAGTACTTGACTTCCAGAACCTGGTCCTCTAGGTCCAGTCTATACTTCAGGACAAAAGTTCTGCGTGGATGTTAATTTAACATTCATGCAGAACTTTTGTCCTTAAGTATATTTCTTTCTTTCTCCAGCCACCAGCTCCTAAAAGACAGAGATCAGACGGAACTGCTGGTACTTCAACAAGTCAGAGCCTTAAGGTAAGGTCAAAAGTAACAAAGTACCTGATGCCATCCACGAAAAGGAAGGCTCAGAGCAGCCTATACATCAAAGCAGTTGATGTGATTCTTCCCTTTTCGCATATACATTCTATGACTCCTGATATATCTAAATACCAGAAAGTGAAGTTTCTGGGGCCATATTTATAAAACGACTTAAGTGGTTGCTATGCTGTTGCTAAGGCTGAATTTCTATGAAGATTCTCTACAACTATGAAATTTGCTCTGGAGGAACAGCCTTTTACAGACTGTTCCTCCAGAGCAAATTTCCTAGTTGTAGGGAATCTCCTTCATAGAAATTTAGCCTTAGCAACAGCATAGCAACCACTTAAGTCGTTTTATAAATACGGCCCCTGGTCAGTTGTGCAGGAGTACAAGTACTGTTTGCACATGGCTCAAAATACTGTATCCACATGGCATTAGTTACTGTATGCACATGGCTTAGAATACTGTATGCACATGGCAAAAAATACTGTATGCACATGGCATAAGTTACTGTATGCGCATGGCTTAAAATACTGTATGCACATGGCTTAAGTTCCTGTTTGCACATGGCTTAAAATACAGTATGCACATGGTTTTTGGTCCCTCATCATTTTGTCAGTGTTTTTTTTTTTTTTTTTTTCAGGAGATGACAGTATCAGAAATTGAAGACAAAATGAAGGCATTGAGAGAGACTTTGTTAAAGAAAGCTGGCACTGGATAGATTAATGCAATATCAGTAATGAGCTGCAATCCAGATTAGAGGATAGGGAAAATAAGAAAGCTTAAATGCTAGAATCACAGGATAATACCTGTCCTCTTGTTAGCAGCAAATAAGTTGCAAAGAGGCTGAGCAGGAAAAAATAGGATCAAACTCCTGTTAAATTCAAAGATCTTGAGTCAATGCTGTGGAGATGACAAGCTGGACACCATGAAATTTCCTTGACCTAAGATCGTTAGGAGCCCAGGTACCTCAGTGAGACTAGGCTGGCCTGCTACGCTAGACGTCTGAGCTTGAATTCAGCTGGAATGACTGAAATACTGTTGAAAGGACCATTAACTTGAAATCCATCCATCTATCCATCCATCAGTAAGATTAGATGTAGATGTACTGCTGTCGGTGGCAGGTTCTGAAAGTGCTGACTTTATTGAGCCGCAACACGAGAAAACCAATAAAGTGGTTGTGCGCTCAGCGCAGACTCAGACCAGCCTGGGCATCCGCCCAGTCAGATCAGACTCTTTGCTAAGCACTTAAAGGGTAGCTAAGGGTCTAAGCTACCTCTATGCGGACAGCAAAGACTCTGGTCAGACTGGGCATATGCCCAGGCTGATCTGAGTCTGCAATGGGCCCACAGCCACTTTGTTGGTTTTCTCGTGTCATGGCTCATTTATATGTCTTGTTACATAGGTGTAAGTTGTGTTGGAAAGTGGTGCTTTCACACATACCGGAGATATTGCAGCTGATATACAGCGATTTTAGGGTGTTCAGGAAAATGAATGACATGATGATGAGATTCAAAGGACTGAAGAATTATGAACCCAGCCATATTCAAACCAACAACTTACAGATTATGTTTTTCAGAGTCCACATCCCATGACCAGCATGACTGGTGCAAGCATTGGAAGCTAAACTCTAAGGCATAGCACCTTTTGATCCTTTAGTAGATACTGGGTTAAGTATGACTCATTTTCTGTGTCATTGGCAGTTGGAGGTCTGACCAATCTTTCTGCTATTACCACTTAAGAATTGAAATTTGATTTTTTAGCACTCATCCTGTGATGAAGCCAGTGGATGGAGCTAAATTAAAATTCCATGAAGCGCAAAGCGCTTCTTGTTGAATTTTAGCAATGACCACTGGCTTCTTCACACAATGAATGCTGAAAAATTAAATTTTCATTCTTATATTTACACTTTATTTTTAGACATTACTGTGCCTTTTTCATGGTAATTTAGTGTAGAATATGGGTTGAAGAATTTGGTTGGTTGGTTGGTTGGTTGGTTGATTTGATGCTTAACGTCCACGGTAAACAACTAAGGTCATGTCGGGACGGTCAGTTAACCTAACCACACTATTCCTGGGCAGGCTTAGACCTCCTAAGCGGTTAACCAGTACTAAGTGCACATACTTTCGCCAGTAACTGACAACTGCCCTTCTTGAATCAGCGGAAGGAGAAACGAAAGTATGTGGCCAGACCGGGATTCGAACCCAGGACCTCTGACTTACGAGTCAGGTGCCCTACCGATTGCGCTACCCGGCCCGGCATGGGTCGAAGAAAAGTAAGTAGCCACTTGTTCTGCCAGTATGTTAAACAGCCATCACCAGGGCGATGTGTCAATCAAACGTTTCATGAACCAATCGAGATGTTTGTTTACCTAAGATGTAGCTTGACAGCGACATCACATGATCAATTTTCATTCATCGATGTATGAAGCTAGTTCCTCTAAAAGGTTTACCTATGGAGAGTCAGTGGCAAGTCAGAATATAACTTTGAAACCAGAGGCATCAACTGATACCTAAATGTACCAAGGTGTATTGGTTTACCTCCATGTTTTTCTGCCATTTTTACAGTGGGAGACAACTTTTGTAATTGCTTGTTTGCTTCTCCAGACTGCTGCTCTTCCAGAATGGGGTCTATTCTAAAAGGAAAGAATTTGCTCCAATGAAGCAAAATCTTTACTCTTTGAGTTGATCCTCATTCAGAAGGGAAGCAAAAATGGAAAAAGCAGAATTGCCTCCCCTGAAAGTTTTACCCAATCACCTTAGAAAGATGGCCTCAGATCAATCACAGATGCCGAGTCATATTGCTGTCAATGCTGTTTTCATGTGCAGTAGGTAAGGTATCATTACTTCAAGTAAAGGTAAAACAATGAGGCCCTGAGCCGCTCACCTGAGTAAAAGGTCAAAGGTAAAATGAGGATCATCAACTGAACAAACCTGATAGTTTGAAACTGTCAAATATGTCCACAACATGCATGCAAAGTTAGAAAAAGATCCACTGAAAACTGTAGAAGTTGATTACACAAACTCTATACCACAAAGTGTGACAAAAGGATGGACAGATGGTCAGACGGCAGACAGGGGCAAATCTTATTGCCCCCTGACTATCGTCACGGGGGCATAAAAAAATCTGTCCATAAATGAAGGCACTTGAGCGATGACAAAGTTTTTCTAAAAATAGCCGCTGTGACCTTGACTTGACCCCAGAATGCTGAAATGCAAACTTGTCCAAGAAATTGCTATACTTATCACTTGTGTGAGGTTAAATCGAAAATGGTCCATAAATGAAAGCACTAGAGCAATGAAAAAGTTTTTCTATTAATAGCCACTGTGACCTTGACATTGATCTTAGGACGCTGAAATGCGAGCTTGTTCTAGATACTGTCATACTAAACATATGTGTGAAGTTTTAATCCAAATCGGTCAATAAATGAAAGAGCTAGAGGGATGACAGAGTTTTTCTAAAAACAGCCACTGTGACCTTGACCTCGACCTTGACCTCAGAATGCTGAAACGCAAAGTTGTCCAAGGTATTGTAATACCAATCACTTGTGTGAAATTAAATCAAATTTGGTCCTTAAATGAAGATGCTACAGCGATGACAAACTTTTTCTAGAAATAGCCACTGTGTCCTTCACCTTGAACCCAGAACGCTAAAACGCGTTCTTGTCCAAGATATTATCATACTTATCACTTTTGTGAAGTACAATCGAAATCATTCCATAAATGAAGGCACTAAAATGATGACAGAGGTTTCCTAAAAATAGCCACTGTGACCTTGACATTGACCTTAGGATGCTGAAACGCAAACTTATTCAAGATATTGTCATACTAAACATTTTTGTGAAGTTTTAATCAAAATCGGCGCATAAATGAAGGCGCTAGAGCGATGACAAAGTTTTCTTAAAATAGCCACTGTGACCTTGACCTTGACTTCAGTACACTGAAATGCGTACTTGTCCAAGATATTGTAATACCAATCACTTGTGTGAAATTAAATCGAATTTGGTCCATAAATCAAGGCGCTAATGCAATGACAATGTTTTTTTCTGAAAATAGCCACTGTGACCTTGACCTTGACCCCAGAATGCTGAAATGCAAATTTGTCTAAGATATTGCCATACTTATCACTTGTGTGAAGTTAAATCGAAATCCGTCCACAAATGAAGGCGCTAGAGTGATAACAAAGTTTTTCTAAAAATAGCCACTGTGACCTTGACCTTGACTCCATCATGCTGAAATGCAAACTCGTTCGAGGTAATGTCATACCCAATATTTGTGTGAACTTATATCAAAATTATATAATACCGCAGCAGCCTTACTTTTACTTTCAATAAACCGCAGCAGCCTTACTTTTACTTTCAATAAGTAACCGGCATATCAAGTTATCATGAGTTCTCAAGAAGACAAGGAGTGATTTGTAGATACGTTAGCCTCCCCTTCCTACCGATACAGCAAAACGGACAATGGACCCGATAACTCGGCAAAAGATCCTACTAGATTTACAGATTAGAAGGGAACAATGTCTAATTTTTCAAGAAGACGCCTACACATGACGAGTGCCACGATCTTCAGTCCCGAAGATAAATCTGATAGACAAACACCGGCTGGAATTAAACATGTTGAAACCATATTATCTGCGCAACGGCACATTAAAGCAGAGAATCTTCGTCAACCAGCAAACTATCACAAGTACACTGGCGCAATTATATGGATGACATCATCTTGATATGGCTACACAGAAGTTACGGGTTGTACTCATTCCTCGGGGAGGCCTTAAAAGTGTGTTATAAAGAGATTAACATTAATTCCAGTACATATATTAACACGAACCGTCGCCGTGATGTAACAGTCGCTAGGGCTGAAACTTAAAACATTATTACATATGAACTTACCCAATCTCCACGTTATGCTGCATTTTTATTCGTTCTAAATGCTCATCCTATTTTATCTTTCTTTTGACTTAAAGTATAATAAATTCATAACCTCGCGTAACATGCATGTAACAAAATCCTACTTTCACTTTCATTTTATGTAATTACGTAACGTTTACTATACGTTCATTTACCATAGTAACTGTCCGCCATATTGGCTTCCGGTTTAAACACAATTAGACCACGTGATACAAACTTACCGTTTTATACTACTTCAGTAGCTCTGTATGTGTAATTTTTTTGTCCTGACGAAGGTCTTTGTAAGACCGAAACGCGTAGACACAAATAAAAAATGTCAACATAACCGCTGATGATTGTTGGTTCTGTTTTTCCTCCATTATTTTGAAAATTATATAATAAATGAGGTAGCTAGAGCGATGACAAAAGGTGAACATACGTGCATACATACAAACGTACATACGGGACAGACCCTATATTCCCTCCACAACTTCGTTGTGCGAGGGGATAATAATCCAACCTGGCCCACATTCGAAAAGGTTCGAGGTGTTTTGGCCATCCTGAATACTTGCAAAGTTCAAGGAGCTGCGATCAAAAATGAAAGAGCTATGGCCCAGACAATATTTTCCCCATTATAAGTCTAAGGGAAAATATTTTTATCTTTCAAGGGCAAGTAACTCTAAAAAGAATGATCCAACCTAGCCCAAATTCGAACTGGTCCGAGATGTTTTGACTGTCCTGGATACCTGCAAGTTTGAAGAAGTTGCAATCAGAAATAAAGAAGCTAGGACCCGGACAACATTTTCTCCATGGTAAGTCTATGGGAAAATATTTTATCTCTCAAGGGCAAGTAACTCCAAAATGAATGATCCAACCTGGTCCAAATTCGAACTGGTCCGAGATGTTTTGACTGTCCTGGATACCTGCAAGTTTGAAGAAGTTGCGATCAAAAATGAAGAAGCTAGGGCCCGGACAACATTTTCTCCATTGAATGTCTATGGGAAAATATTTCATCGCTCAAGGGCAAGTAACTCTGAAAAAGATGATCCAACCTGGCCCAAATTCGAACTGGTCCGAGATGTTTTGACTGTCCTGGATACCTGCAAGTTTGAAGAAGTTGCGATCAAAAATGAAGAAGCTAGGGCCCGGACAACATTTTCTCCATTGTAAGTCTATGGGAAAATATTTTATCGCTCAAGGGCAAGTAACTCTGAAAAAGATGATCCAACCTGGCCCAAATTCGAACTGGTCCGAGATGTTTTGACTGTCCTGGATACCTGCAAGTTTGAAGAAGTTGCAATCAAAAATGAAGAAGCTAGGGCCCGGACAACATTTTCTCCATTGTAAGTCTATGGGAAAATATTTTATCGCTCAAGGGCAAGTAACTCTGAAAAAGATGATCCAACCTGGCCCAAATTCGAACTGGTCCGAGATGTTTTGACTGTCCTGGATACCTGCAAGTTTGAAGAAGTTGCGATCAAAAATGAAGAAGCTAGGGCCCGGACAACATTTTCTCCATTGTAAGTCTATGGGAAAATATTTTATCGCTCAAGGGCAAGTAACTTTGTAATGAATCGTCCAACCTGGCCCAAATTCGAACTGGTCCGAGATGTTTTGGCTGTCCTGGATATCTGCAAGTTACACGAAGTTGCGATCAAAAATGAAGAAGCTAGGGCCCGGACAACAGTTTCTCCATTATAAGTCTATGGGACCTTTTTGTTGCCATGGTAACCACAGGTTTAAACCAATCTGTACCAAAACTATATGCAATCAATCCCCCACCCCAACCATGCTACACATAAAATTTGATCAAGATTGGCCAGCTACTTTAGCAGATATTAATGCTTAAAAGTGTGAACGGACGACGTACGACGGACGGCGGACCAAGCCTATACTATAAGCTCACCTTGTGAGCCTTCGGCTCAGGTGAGCTAATAACTTCATGTATACCTTCATGAAAAACTTGTCCTTGAAAAAATCTTGATAAATTTGTACATACCTAAAAAATTCTATATATTGGGTCAGTTAGGTCTAAGCAAATTGTGCAAACCCAGATCAGACTGCTCCTCAAGGAGCAGTCTGATCAGGGTTTACACTATTTGCCATCCCATTTGCATGTTTGGACACATTACTGCACTGTAAAAACAAACTGTTCCAATTTTAGGACAATTACGGTAATTATTTTTGGTGTCCCAATATTTAGAATTTTTACGGGTATTTTCCAAAGAGCCTTTCAAAGACCTATAAGACAAGCTCCACGCAAGATGCTGCATGAATGGCAATAATTTTTAGTTAGTGTTTCTTGTGTCTGTGTAGTCTTTCAGTATACCAGTTGGTCCATAATGGACTTTATGACCAAGAAAAGATATCAGTGGAAAATTTAATGATACCCCCCGACATACGAACAGGGTATATATATTTTTTGTCATTCCGTCCATTTGTCCGTTCTTCCATTTGTTTGTCCTTTACGTCAAAGTTTTGCGTTAAAACTATTTAGATTGCCCATATCTCTTTAACCAAATGTCAGATTCTTTTTATATTTGGATGATATCTTTATAACATTACCTTTGATGTGAAATATGCAAGCCCCAGGGTGAATCCCCTGTGTGGGGCCAGGGGTCAAGAATTAGGACTTATGCATTTTCATTATGTCAAAGTTTAGTGTTGAACCATTTTGTTTGCTGATATCTCTGTTAACTGCTCTCAGTTTCCTTCCATATTTGATTCCAGATATTTCTGTACTATTACCTTTGTACAAAGCATTCAAGTATATGGGCCAAACCCATGGGTGGGGCCATGGGTCAGTAACTAGGACTTAGGCATTTGTTCTAAATTTTGCTTATATTTGAAATATACTTGAAGCGTGCATGTGGATACATGAAAGTTTTATTTTATATTAGTCCAAGTCATCTGGATACTGGTGCTGAGCTAAGGTCAAGGTCACGGACTTTGAAATTTGCACATGTATGACATTGGCATTAAAATGTTGTGTTAAGTTTGCTTTCATTAGGCAATGGCACTGGTCGGGGGTATATGTGAGCCCCTGCTCACTTGATCTAGTTTTAGGAGTTCTGAATGAAACTATGCTTTGCAATAGAATGGGATCATATTTGTTGTTTTGTTGCTTTATGTCCACAGTAAACAGCTATGGTCATGTGGTGACGGTCATTTAACCTAACCACACTATTCCTGGGCAGGCTTAGACCTCCTAAGCGGTTAACCAGTAATGAGTGCACATACTTTCACCAGTAACTGACAACTGCCCTTCTTGAATCAGCAGAAAGAGAAATGAAAGTAAGTGGCAAGACCAGTTATCAAACCCGGGACCTCTGGCTTGAGTCAGATGCCCTACCAACTGCGCTACATGGCCCGTCTGGGGTCATAAAGTATAAATGAAACAATCAGTATATTTCTGCTTTATTACTGAAAATATGACAGACCATATTTATTGGCTTATAAGACCAGGGCTTTTCTCCTCCCAAACAACCCCCAAACTCAAACTCTAGGTCTGTCTTATAAGCTGGTTCTAGATTTTAGGAATTGTTTTGGAAGAGAAAAATCTTTTAGTTGAATAACAGAAGACAGACTTGTTTTAGATATTTGGGATATCTGAAGGGGGAAAAAGAAAAAACACACATCTTATAGCTAAATAGATACCTAAACATATATAACTGAGTAAGCTCTAGACGAATCAAAATCTTGTAAGCATGTTGGGTTTTTTTTCCCCCTTTTTAGACTGGTAAGATGTTTTGGGGGCACATGCAAACAGTGCAGACCCAGCTCAGATGCCACAGAATGTGGCATCTGGTCTGGATGTACACTGTTTGCTTACAGGAATCTCTATGCAAATACAATGAAAATAAAAACAATAACCAGAAACTCTTAAAACTAGAAATGAACTCATCCAAATGATTAGGGCGGACAAATCCACCAGTCAAAAACCTTAAACAGTGTCCCTGATTACTATGACATTCAGTATAACACCATAATAATAATTCTTTATGAAGTCAACCTGATAGGCCCCCCAAAAAGTTTTTGTAATGGAACTGAACAATATAACACCATAATAATAATTCTTAATGAAGTCAATCTGATAGGCCCCCAGAAAAGTTTTGTAATGGAACTGAATTCTTCATAACAGCATTTCGATTTAACAGCTTTGTCTTTGGGGACAAATGCCACCCTTATAAAGAGGGTCAATTTCCCTGAGAGAACATGTGGTGGTATCTCATAATTTGAAACAATTCCTTATTCATTCAGTTATAAGAGGAGATCTAGATTTTGGGGATTGTTTTGGAAGAGAAAAACCTACTTTATAGCAGAATTACACATACCTGCTTTTAATATATGAGCCGGGGCACGAGAAAACCAACAAAGTGGTTGTTCGCCCAGTGCAGACACAGATCAGCCTGGGCATCCACCCAGTCTGATCAGAGTCTTCGCTGTCCGCATGGAGGAAGCTTAGACCCTTAGCTACCATTTAAGCGCTTAGCAAAGAGTCTGATCAGACTGGGAAGATGCCCAGGCTGATCTGAGTCTGCACTGGGGGCACACCCACTCTGTTGGTTTTCTCGTGTCGCGGCTCATATGGGTCATTCTGGAGGGAAAATTCTGTTCTTATAACTGAAAAAATATTACCCTATTCCATTCGGGATACGCCTTTAGGGGTATCCGGGCAAATAGTTTGGATCCAGATCAGGACCCACATTTGCGGGGCCTGATCTGAGATCCAAACTGTTTGCTGCCTAGATGTCATTTCTACAAGAGTTGGTTAGACTAACAGAGCTCTAGATAAGAGGGAGTATTTGATGATAATTAAGGATTAATTTTTTTACATTCTCATCGAAACCATATGTTGTGACCCCTAATCTGAACCGTCTCGTTGAGACGGTTCAGATGAGGGGTCACAACATAAGTTTTAATGCAGAATTAAAAAAAATTATCACCAAATACTCCCTCTTATCTAGAGCTCTGAATTAAGAAAATCCCAAATCCAAATGCTTGATTTTGTCTAGTCCTTAGAAATACAGGAAGATTTTGTACAATGTCTATGGGAAAATATGTAGTGATGCAAAACATCTGTGGAGTAGTATACAAAGATGTATCAATTAAAATGATAAATCTACATATGGTATAATAATACATTAAATTCATGACAAAAACAGAGGTAAAAGCAATATAATATCATTTAAGCCTGGGCAGTTTGTCATTAAAACAATAATACTGTGTAAAAGCTAAAGTAATTAAATTGTAACTGTAAATAGAACCAATAGATATAACTGTAAATCAGAGCTAAATATATGACGTAAATCAGAGCTAAATATATGACAAAAATATTTCATAATATCTGTAGAGTAGTGCACAACTAAAATCTAAAATGCACAACTGAAATATACCATTGTTCTCAATAAATGCAAATGAACAAAAAGTTAAACTGTTTAAATGCCACTAAGTCCGCAAATTTTCAAAAAATGTTTCAACCAAGCTATATAATACCAAGAATTCAAAGACTAGAGGGCAAACAGTGTTGATCCAGATGAGAAAGCTCATGATGAGCCACCTCATCTGGATCTACATACATGTATATGCTGTTTGCAAATTGAACTACTTTCATTATTGGCACTTCAAGTGTTAAAATTAGGGGATAATTGTACTCAAAGTTGTCATTTGGGGAGGTAAATCGTGGGTTTTATGATCAGAAATTTCGTTTTATGGCGACGCACCAGCGGAGCCGTAAAATGCAATTTGCGACCATTTACCTCCCCAAATGACAATTTTGAGTACAGTTATCCCCATTCTAATGCACTTTTCTTCACATTTTCACATTTAACAGTGTGCTACCCACATCAAACACTTTCAGTGACGTAAAACCAGACTTCAGCCAATGAGAAGAGATGTTACGTAATGACTTCTGATTTCGACAGTATATCACAAGATATACTCTTGCAAATTTCTGATGTTATCCAATCAGATGTCACGTTACATACGTTAGTGCATTAGAATTCCAAATATGCTGCGACTCTACAAATTGTCTTAAGAGTATGTACTAAGAGAGAACACAGAATTGCTAAAATAGAAGACAAGTCTGGTCAAAGTCTTCCCAGTTTGAGTTTATAATCTAAAGATCTTTGACAATATATATATATATTAAGTGAAACGTCAAAGCTCTGATCCTTGACAATCTATATATATAATATTACATGACGAGTCAACATGCTAATTCAGTGTGTACATTATGCACACACTGATCAGTCATGGTAACTCACACAAGTTCCAAGGAACTGTTCCACGAAACAGTCATATACACTTCAAATATCAATCAGATCACATAAAGGAGACAAGACTAAGATAACATGAAATAACTGATGTAACCCAATTTATTTGGGTATAAGAAATACTTCTTGCTTGTATTCCTTCCAAACAAAGTCCTCAAAAATAGATCAGTTTTATAAGACAGGTCTAGATTCTTGTTATTATCTAATGTGAAGGTCTCCTATAGCCTGATAGCAATAGGGGCAGTGGGGGTTAGAGACCCACTGTATGATAAAAGGCAGAGCCCATCACTCCTTTCGCTGCCTTCGAAAAAGGTACCCAAAAGGTATGAAAAAGGTATAATTTACAAAGGGGAAAAAGCCATCTTAAAGCAGAATTGTCTTCTAATTTAATCAATGATACAGACCAACCTGCACATGTAGACAGCCTAATCAGAGCTGTCTTGATCAATATTTTAGTGTAAAGTCGGGTAAATTCGGACAGTAACATTGTTTCCTTTATATTTCAGTTGTTTGGAATTTAACAAAAATAACTGGACAGTGAAAATCCTGATGAGATGGCTCATTATGAGCCATCTTATCTGGATTTTCACTGTTTGCGATGGTATGTCCGAAGTTGCTCGACTCGACCCTACATTGTAAATTGTTTTAATTTGTCGTGTTCTCTTTTTGCGCCATAATTATTGATGAGTGCTCGTAAACATGGCAACATATATATCATTATACAGTGGCTCGTACAATTAAGATGTATGCGTACACCTCCATGTTTTTTTTTCATCATATTTACAAAGAGAAACAACTTCTTTCATTTGCTGTTTGCTTCCCTGGATGACATAGCCCTTGTAAAATGGGTCTCAAAGAAAAGAATTTGCTCCAATTCCTAAAAGAGTTGACTCCATTTAGACTCAAGGCAAAACTGAAAATGGTATTGTTGCTCCCCCAGAAAGTGTACCCACTCAGTGCTCCAGATAAGAAGGGGTAACAGAGATAATTTAGGAATAATTATCCATATTTCTCTTTAAAAACATATTTTTGACCCATTATTAGAACCGTCTCGACGAGACGGTTCTAATGAGGGGTCACAACATATGTTTTCGTTGAGAAATAAGAAAAATTATCTTTGAATTATCCCTGTTACCCCTTCTTATCTGGAGCTCTGCCCACTCACTTTTAATGTTACAGAGAGCCAGCATATTTGTGAAGAAAGTAAAAATAATGCTTATTTGTTACATGCTTGCGAATCTGTGTAAAGATGGATTTTGATCCTTTTGTGTTTACATGAATAATCTGAAACAATGTATATCATGACTAAAGTTTATTATTGGGAAATGCTAACATCTACTTAACTTAATTCTAATACAAATGTATCGAACTCAGCCCTTAATGCAAGAAAAAAATAGTTAAACAATGAACAACAGGCTTCTACAGTACAAGAGAGTATGAGAAGAAAAAGCACTAAAACTATGCATTTTAACGAAATCTATTAAAGTTAAAACAAAACGTGGTGTGCAAGAAAAAGTATCCTATCATTGGTGTGAGGTACGGATAGAAAATCTCACTATTGTATTGGAGGTCATGTGTCTATGTCGTCAAGTGACGTTGGCTTTTTAGATGAGGATGTCACGAAGACAGCGAAAATGACGTCAGTTTATACATGTCTGTCGTTGACATAAAGAACCGAATGGTGGTTGTTGAAAGCCGTGCCTTCTTTCAAAATCAAAAGGATACCTCTCAAGCACTAAAACTACACATTTTAACAAAGTCTACTAAAGTTAAAACAAATCACGTTGTGCAAGAAAAAGTATCTTATCACTGGTGTGAGGTACGGATAGAAAAATCCGTCACTCTGGATCCCTGTTCGGCATCACTCGTGATGCCAAACAGTGACCCTCATGACAGATCTTTCATCCACACCTCACACCCATGAAAGATACTTATAATATTAGCTATTCAACATAATAAGATAATTTAAGTACATGTATTGTTTTTGTCAAGAAAACAATTTGTGTCAAGTGAATAACTTCCCTTTAAGAGTCTATCACTCTTATGAGATGAGGCAAACATAATACAGTAGCTCCCCCTGAAAATATATCCATATTAATTTCAGAGCTATCATGGCAAACTGCCTCCATGATAAAGTAAGCAAACAAAACAGCACCAAATTTCAAGGATTTCATGGCAAACTGAATATGTAATAAAGCTAGCAAACAAAACAGCACCAATGAAAATTACCCGTGAATTTGTGAGACAAAAATGACAATATGGCAAAAATATATATCGGACAACATTTTTCATGAGTCTTGAACACATGTACATACGACTGGAAGAAAAATATACCCGCTCTTCTGAGCTTTAATGATATATACAACTATGTATTATACAACATGCTATAAGCCAACTTAGGTTATCTCCATTTTAAAAAGCACAAGGAGCAAGCATGTTTTTACAAAATTTGTGTAGAATTCATCTTGCATGCAAATGTTATACACTCAATTTCATAAAGTTTCAAATGCTACACACTTTAAGATCACTGAGTTCATTCACTTATTTTGAATATGGATACTTTCTGCTGAGCAACCTGGGGAATATCGTTACAAGAATTGAAATAATAACAAGTTATTTTGAAAACAGTTTTGGTTAAGCCAGTACTAGGGGCATGGCAAGAGTTGCACATTTCATTCCTGGTCATGCACAGACTCAATTAAACTGATTCTGCTATTTTCGGTTCTTGTATTCTATGCTTCCAAAGGATGTGTACATTCAGAACTTATTTGTCTTCGCGGTGTTGTGTCATGAGGGGGTCATAAAATATCTCCTCTGTACATCAATCTTGTGCAGATTGTATATTTTCAGGGGCCGTATTCATAAAGCCACTTAAGTCGTTGCTATGCAGTTGCTAAGGCTAAATATCTATAAAGGAGATTCCCTACAACTATGAAATTTGGTCTGGAGGAACAGTCTTACAAAGACTGTTCCTCCAGACTAAATTTCATAGTTGTAGGGAATCTCCTTCAAAGAAATTTAGCCTTAGCAACAGCATAGCAACGACTTAAGTCGTTTTATGAATACGGCCCCTGGTCTTTTGGGATGACTGAGTTTATTTAGAGTCTTTTTGAAAATAGCATTCTGCTTAAGCCAGTGCTGTGACGCATGGCTGGTGCTGAACATTTCACTACTGGCCAAGACAATACTCAAACTGAGTCTGCTATTTTCATTTCTTTGCTATATTCCTTGCCTCCACAGAATGTAAATATTCAGGGCTTACTTCACTTTTGAAGCTTTATTAAAATTTACATGTATGATAAATTCTACATAACTATGTTATATTGCATGCAGGTTCCTTATGCACTTGTAAAGTGTGAAGCCACACAGTATATAAATCTGTAAGGCCACTTATATCATTGTGATAAGTCTGAATTAAGTGAACATGGTTTGAATTATGAATGGACATTCTAACAATTTATATTTATGTAGCCAAATCAATACAACTATTAGACATACTCTGGAAATGAATGCAAGTTCGCAAAATATACTTTCATATGATCAGACACTTCAGAATAGCCCAAATTAGCAGCCATTTTGTCACCCAGGCTGATGTATGATAAACAGCTAAGGCAATCAGACAATCTTAACCATGGACTAACAGAGCCCTAGATAAGAGGGAGTATTTGGTGATGATTAGGGATAATTTTTGCTAATTCTGGATAAAATCATATGTCGTGACCCCTCATCTGAACCGTCTCAACGAGACGGTTTAGATGAGGGATCACAACATATGGTTTCAATAAGAAATAAAGAAAATTATCTTTCAATTATCATCAAATACCCCTCTTATCTAGGACACTGGACTAAGTTATACTGTACATATTTTTAAGGCCCATGTCTCTTTTACCAGAGCTCCAGATAAGAATGATGGTGTATTGTTGACAATACAGAGATTTTTTGTTTTCAGTGAGAAGGTGCGACAGTTCTAAAGTGGGATCACAACATATAGCTTTATGGAGAAATATTAAAAATTATCCCTGAAATATTCCTGTTACCCCTTCTCATCTGAACCACTGTTTCACTCCTAATGACTAGTCATTAGCATCTGAACTTTTTTCTTGATAAATTGGTCCTGAATAATTGGCAGTATAAATATGGCTGCTCAAATTTTCCACTGCATCTGTCATGGCTGTTTCGGCAGCTTTGCCAGCTGTTACTTTGACATCCCAAGATGCAACATTTTACGAGCAGTTTTTGGTCCTCCCCAGTATCCACTGCAATATATAATATAGATATTCTTCTGAAAATATGTCATAAGTATAGGGCATATTATGTATACACCTACACAATTTGGAGGCCATAGTCAACTTGAACAGAAAAGTATTTGCTTCCCTGGTAGGTGACTCCCCTCTCCCACTGAGGCTACTCCTTTAGGAAAGAACCTTCTTGTATAGAGGAGCCCAGGTAGCTAAGTGGATTAAGCGCTGGCCAGCTGATCTAGCGGTACTGGGTTTGAATCTTCTCAACTGTAAACAGGGTTTCATTGCACACAGCCTTTCATTATCAGCCTCCCATCGTCCTGATATGACTGAAATACTGTTAAAAAGGATGTAAAATCGCAAGTAATCCATCCATCCATCCTACTTGTAGTGGAAGAACTTTGCTAACAGAGCAGATCTGCTCTCATCATCATCATCATCATCATCATCGGCATTTTGATTATTGTGCAGATGCGGGAGCATAATCGGCATTATGCCGATGGTAATCCACATCAGTGGACTCCCTTCCAGGTAACTGGCTAGCTGCACGCATGGCAAATCTCACACTGGATCTCCACAAATCCCTAGCACACGGATCAACCTCGTTGAGTTTCCACTCACAATGGTCTCTCTCTATAAGTGTCTTCCAAGTCATCTTGGGCCGCCCTGGCCCACGCTTTCCTTCTATCTGCATGTTAGCAAATTCCTCTGTCTACAAGTAGTCCCTGTTAGAGGGAGGAAAATACAAGGGAGACTTGTACTTCCAGATCAGATTGATTTGCACGCTGTTTTTAAGAGCAATGACTTCAGACTTGAGCTGTCAGAATGCATTTTGTCATCTGTCAAGCCTGCTTAGAGAGTCATGTACATTTACTGATAAAATGTCAGAATATTCTGATATTCTGAATAATGTACAGCACGGTCTAAATGCTGATCAGCTTACGTACAAACATTAGGTTCTATGACCAGCTGAAATATATACTCAACAGCAAAAGAAACGCATATATTTTAGTGTCTTGTTTTGCCTCATTAAATGTAATGATATTTTACTTTTAACTTAGTACTGGGATTTGCCTATACGTGGCGATAAGTTCTGCAGCATTTTCTTGTCACAGTGCAAGTCTTCCAAAAAGATATGAAGATTTTTGTCAAAAAGACAAAAATCACAAAATTCTGGCTCAAAGTGGCAAAACATAAATTATCAATACGATTTTGCTGAACGTAAGTTCAGCATTATGTAACCAACTGGAAAACGGTTTAATACTTTTAAAAAATTGGTTCTTATACAGTTAAATGGCACATGCAAAAATCTGCATTTTTCCAAAGTTTTTCGAAGTTTTTGAAAATCGTCTGAATCATCAAATTAATAGAAAAATCTAGTAATTTGGGACTCAAAATGAGTAAGGCAAAGGGTAAAGAACCCGTTTAAAACAAATTTTGGTTTAAAATGAGCACGTATTTTGCTCACTTCCGGTTTGAGTTACGAAATTTATAAGCCAATAAAAATGTTTTCCTGGAAAAAATCTTGTCTTCCGATTCACTTACCGTAGACTTCCCTTTGTGAAAAAGATGCTGTATGATTTTCATTCAGTTTTGCTTTGTGATTTCAAGGATCCAGCGCCCAAAAGTTCAATCTGTGTTTGCATTATTGAAAGGACGTACAGAGTTACTCCCCTTTGTTACATACTCCGTTTGATTGTGACCACTTACCCTTTTATTAAACCCAAAATGGAATCCGTTTTCAATTCGGATTGCTGAGAAATACACAAAATTTTGTTTTGCTATCTCAAAACTTGCCTACTTTACGGGATTTGCATAAAGGGGCATAACTTTGTTTGTAGCGAGTAACCAATGCCGAAAATTCTTGATAATGTTTCTGAGACATTGTAGCTTCCTAGATAAAGAGGGCATCAGTTTTGGAGCTAGGCACAACTCAGTTGAAGACACTGAACTAACTGATCAGTATTTGTGAATTTTGAGATTGACCCCTTGAGTGTTTAAGCTTTCGTTACGCATGAATAAACAAACAAAATTTCAAAAAGTTTGCAACGAAGTGTACTCCATGCATTGATAATACCTTCCCTGTTTTGCCAATTTCAGCAGATTTTTATTTTGACATAAAAACACCAAAGAGAAAAATATGCTTTATTTTTGCTTTTGAGTATTATGTGCATGTAATTTTTTTACCCCAAATACTCAAAAGAAGCAAAACAAAGATATTGGCATATTTAGTTAATTCACAATGGAGCTGCCTTGGCTGAGCAACAACTTGCTTGCTCGAGATCCCAAGAATGGGATGTGAGCAATTTAATTGGCTAAAATTAATTTCAGCCTACCAGATCACATGTAAATCAATATGTGACAAAAGTAAGGCTCCAACTGTAAATGAGCCGCGACACGAGAAAACCAACAATGTGGTTGTGCGCCCAGCGCAGACTCAGATCAGCCTGGGCATCTGCCCAGCCTGATCAGATCTTTGCTGTCCGAATGAAGGTAGCTTACACCCTTAGGTACCCTTTGAGCGCCAAGTGGAGAGTCTGATCAGACTGGGCAGATGCCCAGGCTGATCTGAGTCTGCGCTGGGCGCACAACCACATTGTTGGTTTTGTCGTGTTGCGGCTCCAATACTTTATGTGTATCAGTTTCCAGCAAAATATTCAAGTATTAGTGGCACGTATGGTTGTTGCTGATGGAAATGTGGTTGAAGGTTATTAGTTTACATGTGACATGCCACAAATGGCCACATAATCTCTTGCTGAAAGCAGTATTATGAAGGACAAGTTTAGCTGATCACTTGAACTTTCAGTTTCAGCAGCTTTTGGAAGCAGTCTGAGCTGCTGCATTCTTTTTGACAAGGCTTTGAAAAAGCTAGCAAATACTATAGCATGCATAAATATACACTTGAACTGTGACATACCAGGTTGCAGTTGAAGGTTCAGAATTCTGAAAGAGAGTAGAGAAATTATATGTGGCTTAATAAATTTCTTCTCACTATAGGTAACTATGCTAACAGCATGGTAGAAGCCTGTGACTTACTTGAGAAACACTTTCCAGTATAGTTCTGGCATAACATCCTTTTTCATATGGTACATGGTCCAACGTTCTTTACCCTGATCGAGAGGAAATGTCTCTAATGGCTGCAGGTCATAGTCAAACTCAGCTAGGATACAGCTCTTATAACCCGTGATAAGAGGACATGACGTGTAACCATCATACTGAAAAATATTTTAAATGGACCATATTAATTCTGTTATAAGGCAGGTAGGGTTGTAACAAGTACCAATTTATTACCCATTACCAGTTTGCTCATCATTATATAATGTGTAAATAGTCTATTTCTCCAATAGAGCAAAGTTTAGGGTGGCTGTCTTATATAAATTGCAACCATATATTACCAAACCATTAATTTGCACATTACTTCAGGGAGACTTCTACATTTTCATACCCTTTCCATGCACATGTGTGCACATGGCAGCTACCTCACTTATTATCTTAATACAATTATACATTTTCTGAATATACATATTTTCTAACTGTCAACAGACTCAAAATGCTGTGCCAGTGAGTACCCAGGTACCTGTGGGTAATAGGGACTCTGGTACCCGGGTACAAAATCTTTACTCATCCCAGCCCTAAAGACAGGTATATCCCCCTGCATCTGCTCCCTTCTTCACCCCACACCTCTCTTGACCAAAATGTTGCCTTTGGAATAGGAAACTGAACCCAACAATTTGAAAACAGTCCATTTCCAAGCAGTAATCGGCCATCAAAATGTCCACTTTACTAATATCAAATGATAACAATTTACAAATCCTGTCACTTACATTTCCTGTTGGTTTCTTATCTTGCATCACCTCCTTGATGGTGCGGACAAGAATTTTGTTCTGACTAGCTGAAATACACAAAAATAACTTCTTCATCAGTAAATTAACATCAGGTAAGAAATATACACACTGGCTTCTGTGGTAATTTCCGCAAAGCTTCCCTTCTATGATATATAAAGCTAGGTTTACACAGTGACACATGCTGAATGACACATGTGTCATGCAATGTGTCACTGTGTAAACACCACATAAACATACGTTTCATGACACAAATCTGTTGCATGCAACATGTCTTATCATCTAAACATAACTTGAATATTTGCATGATGTCATGCAACATTTTTCCAAGTAAACCCACCTTAACATTTGTAATATTCAGTTCAAGAATTAAAGGCTAACAAAACCATAGGTCACACCTGTCTCTTGCTGCTCCAAATAAAGGGGATAGGGCTCAAAAGCAATTTTAGACATTAAAGAGCTAAACATATGCCTGGTTGATGATTAAGGATCTTCATTCCTGTGAAGAATGAAGCTAGCTGCTGGAGTAGAAATGAAACTTAAAGTCACCAGACCAAGGAGTAAAGGTCAAGGTAATAAACTGTAATGACAATTTAGCCAAAATCAATCCTAGGGAGACAGCATATGCTCAGTTTGATGACTGAGTGACTAACTGTTAATCAGAAACTGAGCTAAACTAAACCATAAGAGTAACAGAAATGGTGATGTACTTGTGAACAGAAAAACAGACATCCTTAAGAGATAATATACAATACGTACCAACAGCAGCGGCTGTTTTAGCTGTGGGAATATTTGTACAATCTCCCAGGCCGAAAATATTTGGAAACCTCACATGCTGAAGTGTGAATCTGTTGACATCAAGAAATCCAGTAGGATCAACAATTGGTGAACTTGAGTTCTTCAAGACATCTGGTGCAGACATTGGGGGTGCTACATGGATGAAATCATACTGAAAAATGAATAAGCATATTTATCATATGACGTCCCATCTGAGAGTGTAATAAAGCCATTTCTTTTATACTTTTCAATTAATTATAGAGATTTCTCAGTGAAATCGAAACTGATAATCTCACTGTTTCAAACAGTGAAATTATCACTTTCATTTTCACTGTTTCAAAAATAGGATTTTTGTGAAATAGCCTCAAGTATTTTGTTGATTAATTGGCTAAATCTTATCTGGCTTGACAAAAATTATGTCATGCATGTTTGCACGTCATTATGACGTAAATGACGTCACTTACAGCGCCAACCTAACATTGTTACTGCACGCGATGTCAGGCTGCCCAAGTCTCCTGTAGGCATTCTTTCTTGGCAAATGTTTTGAGATCTGTTTATCAAAATGATATCTGAAGCTATTTTTCAGTTGCAAACTGTGTTTCCGACCCATATCATGCCCAATAAACATGCTGGCAGCATCAAATTTGACGCAAAACGGCTAGAAAAAAGTTGTATTTCTGTCGTGATTCTTGAATAAACGGGTTATTGCGATTTTCAAGCATGAAAAAAATAGAAAATTTGACTTTTTCAGTGTAAGATGAATTTTTATTTCACTCATGAACACCAAAAGTGGTATTTTCAGTCGTGGCTTCGCCACTCATGAAAATACTGCTTTTGGTATTCATTCAGTAAAATAAAAATCAATCTTACACTGAAAAAGTCAAGTATCCTCCATGCATTAAAAATGATAATCCACTAATGGATTAAATATGCAAATTACGTTGTAACGTTATACGTTGATGTCCATAAAAATGTTGCGTTTTCTAATGGCAAAATTGTGACGTTTTAGTGCAAATTTTGCAAATAAAATGCGATTTTAGTGTCATATGATAAATAGAATCTTGCATTAGTGGTCCTGTATTATTGAATTTATTAAACTCGTTGGGGAAAAACAATAAGATCTTATTTTTTTCCCCAACTCGTTTAATAAATCAACACCCCTTTTACAGATCTGACAGTTGAATATACCTTTTCTTTACAGTGCAAAATGTATCCTCTCCTGAAAATAATGAGGAGAGAGTGGAGGTCCTAACTGGGTTACTCTTTAAGGAAAGAAGCAGGGTAAGGGTAGCTAATCTCCCCCACTCCCCCCATCCCCATCCCACCCCTCATTTCATTGACATCTCTGACCTAACCCAGATTTGAACCCGCGACATGCACCATAACTAAGCATTTCTAACCATCCAACCATAGGGCCTGTCTCATAAATGTCTAAAAGGGCCAAACATCAACATCTCACTCACTTCCCCATCAGCTAGAAACAACTAAAATACTGTCATAAGGGCTGCAAAACTCCAAAACATCCATCTATCCATTCATCTTGGTAACATTCTTGGAAATTTTGGTCAGCAGGAACAAACCCTGATAGTTACAATTCTGATCATCTCAATCATTTCAAATAAACATAATCACAACACATACACTTTTATTTTGATTAAGAAATAGATCAGCTTTAGCAGTGAGCTGTTGAGTAATAATTCACAGTTTGGAGGTCAGTTGTGAAGTAGATGACATCACGAATGCGGAGTGGGAGTGATATATCTACTTACAACTGATGACAAACAGTGAATTATTTCTTCAATGCTCTAGCTGAACTATTTCGATGCTAACATTCAAAAATGCTGAAAAAATATTCTTTTCATTCAAATTCTCCCAACCTTCCTGCCAGCGCATTTATGCTCCCGCATCTAAGATAACTGTACATTTTTATAGCGATTATAAAAAGAAAGAGAGAAGTTACATATCATCTAACATCTCAAAACGTCACAAAATAGGTCAATAACTGACAGTGACATCAGAAAGTACTTCTGGCTTTCTTCCACCACAGATCTCTGATATTATGATCAGATTAATCGAATTGGAGTATGGAGGAAGATGAAGAAGAAAAAGTAGACTCACACGCTACGAAACAGTGAATTGTTGCAAAATAAAACACAGAAACTTTCCACTGCTTCTATAGGCGCACTGTGTTAGAATAATTCATAATTGCAAACAATGCATTACAACAACTCCCATCAAAACAATATCAGCTTGAGCCACAACATATACTTTAAGATAAACAGATATGCCTCCATGTTTTTTTTCTTCCACCATTTTTCAAAGGGAGACAGCTTTCTGTTTATAGTATTGACTTCTACAATAAGTAGAGTTCCTCCTCAGAAAGCACCAGTCCTACTCTTAAAGGAACAGGCCCGGAGGTGATAAAATTTGAGTACATTCTCAAACTCAAAATAAAGCACACTGATTAGCTGCTTCCAAGCATGTGCTTGGAAACAGCCAATCATTGTGCTTTATATTGAGTTTGAGATTATACTCAAGTTTTATAACCTCGGATCCTGGTTGACTCCCAATGAGAATGAAGTCAAAAATGAAAATGGCAGAGTTGTTGCCCCTGAAAGCATATTTATTCACTTTACAGCAATTCTTTCTAATACCATAATCAGTACATTAGCTCAACAATAGCTTTTTCACATTGACATTTAAGACAACAATACAGTTTGAAACACTTAACAGGGCAGCCCTCTTAGTAATCTAATCTACAAAAATTCCATCTGACAGTAGCCTCAGTCACAACATAGGCTGACTTCACTTGGAACTATAGCTTGTCCTTGAGTATGTACATTTGCAAATGAACACCAGCAGTGCTGACTAATGTAATATTATTTGCCACACTAAAGTCACCAAGCCTCGAACCATGATAACTGTAGCTCTAGCTGGTTTCTAACTACTCAACAAAGGGTGTAATGGCCAACAACCAGAACTGAATCTGATTGGTCAGTTCTTTATACATGGGAGGAAATTCCATTTAACAAAACAGCTACCATAGAAGCTGTAGTTCTAAGTGAAGTCAGTCATATTAAGCTGAAAAAACATGAACATAATCATATCTTCAAGATATTTCACTACGAACTGCTCTCCATTACAACATTTGGTTTTAATTACAACTCCATCTCAACAGTGGAAACTCAACCACAACAAATAACTTCAAATCACAACAATTTCACCTCAATTACAACATATACTTCAAATCCCAGCTATTCCAACTCACTGTCTACATACATTTTTCACAATTCCACTAAACATCTACAGCAGAAAGTATCTGTACATTCAATCACAAAAATGCATTAACAACTTTTAACATGCACTCTGAATCACAACAATACCACATACCTTCACAGAGTCTAATTCTCCTACCTCGCTGTCTGCAGACGGGAAGGTGGCTTGTGAGCAACCCTAAATGTAAGAACTATGCCAATTAAATTGCTTTAAGACTTTTTTAATTCCTTAAAAGGTTTGTCAACCTCACAGCCATTTTCAAGGGACAGACTACCTTAATATGCTATGTAACATCACTGCTGAAATACATATTTATCAGATCACAATGTTTTTCTCTGCTAAATAGCTTAGAGTTAAAAACAAGAATTCCATAGGAGGTGGTGTATTGCCTGTTTGCACACACAGGACAGAGTTAAATCAGAAGAAGAAATCACACAGGACAGAGCTAAATCAGAAGAAGAAATCACACAGGGCAGAGTTAAATCAGAAGAAGAAATGTTACAGTGTGTAGTTTATATGTGAGGCTCTTATATAATATAGTTTTTGTCTTTTCATAACAAATGCCCCTGAAGGCCCCTAACACTTGGTATTTGACCCCTGATAATGACCCTGACTCGAGGAATTTAATCAAATACTTGTATACCACTGTAGTTTTTCCATTACTGCTGGCATGGTGTGACCTTTGATGCTGATAATGACCAATATCTTGGGCAAAGGAATTTAAATGTTGCATAATGTTACACCATCTGTAACTTTCTATTAAATTTCACTATATTCACTGTAGTAATTTGTGAGTAATTGGGAAGTCACAATCTGACCTTGGGTCCTTGACTGTGTCCTTGTACCTGGACATGGGAACATTAATCTTGCACATTTTATATCTTCACATCACGCTTTACCTTTCTGTGAGGTTTGATCCAATTAGCTTTTGTAGTTTTTGATTAATTGCAGACACAAAATTTGCCCTTTGACCCCTGATTTTGACCTTGACTTTTGGCACAGATCAAATCTTGTGCATTATAACAAACCTCTTGATTATAGTTTACCTTTAGAAGATGTTTGATTAAATTTGCTTCCATAAATTTTTGAGTAATCACAGACTTTATTTGGCATCTGATGCTTGGAATGTGACCTTGACCATCAGCATGAAATTCTAAATCTTGTGCAGGACATATCTTCACATTATCCTGTATTTTTCAACAAAGTTTAATAACATTTACTTCAGTAGCGTTTAAGTAATTGCCAAAAAGGATTTGACCTATGACACTTATTGAGACCTCAACCTTGGTCATAGGAATAAAAAGTTTGTGCATCACACACCTTCTCATTTTGGTTTGCCTCTCTGTGAAAATTACTTATATTTGTTTCAGCCATTTGAGTTAAAGAAGACACATGATTTGAAAGGATCAGACCTTTGATTGTGACTTGACCTTGGTAATGGGAACCTTAATTTTGTGCATGACACAACTTCTCATTTTGGTCTACCTTTCTGTAAAATTTGATTAAATTCTCTTCAGCAGTTTTTTTGATATCTTGCACACAAGATGTATAAGGGACAAACTTTTGACCTTTGACTGTGACCTTGACCTTGGTTGTGGGAACCTGAATTTTTTGTGTGACACACTTTGGTCTACCTTTCTGTGAAATTTGATTCAATTCATACAATTTGTTAGGGTCAAACATATGAACTTTGAAAATGACCTTGACCTTGGTCACGGGAACCTAAATTTTGTGTGCAGCACACCTTCCAAACTAAACCCTTCTGTAAAATTCGATTAAATTCACTTTAGGAGTTTTTGAGTTATGGTGGACACATGATTTGTTAATGGTCAAACCTATGACCTTTGATTGTGACCTTGACCTTGGTTGGGAGCCTAAATTTGTGTGCGACACACCTCCTCATTTTGGTCTACCTTTCTGTGAAGTTTGATTAAATTCCCTTCAGCGTTTTTTTAGTTATGGCGGACACATGATTGGTAACGGATGGATGGACAGATGGACGGATGGTGCAATTTTAATATGCCACCCAAAGTTCCTCCGGGGGCATAAAAAAAAGAATCTTCTCAAAAGTTAACACTGCAAGAAAGAAACAATTTCTTCTGTTAGTCATAGGCAAGGCATTTTTCCCTTGAAAAAGGTTGTAAGGTCAAAAAGTTGGAAAAAAATAGAGTACATGTACTTCATACATTTTAATCTTTTTAGTTTGCACTGCCAAATGTTAGCTCTTTTAAGCAGAAGCTGTTAATTCAAAATGCAAAATAATAAATGTAGCTTTAATTATCAGCCAAAACATTCTTACAAACCATCTCTTCATGTAGTGTATTATTAGAAAGCTGTGTTGTATTATGCATTCATGTAGGAGTGAGCTGATGGCATTCCATGTAGACCCTTTATAAATACATCTTTCAAGTCCGAAGAATAATCACTCTATGCACAATATCCTATCACATCTGTTATAGCTGTATATCTGAAACTTGTCTCACAATGAACAGTGTAAGAGTTCAATTTTTTCCAAGGTCTGATAAGATCATGGGACAGTTCAGGGACAGTGTCTACATGTAACCCCAGTCACACAAGCATATTGGTGTCAGCATTGTATATATCCTGAATCCCTGGTCTGACTCACACTTTCCACTCCTGGCTTTTCTAGTGTTTTCTTTTTTGCCACTAGATGCAATGATCATAGTCTGTCACTGCTGCAGCTGTATTTATTAAATAAATGGGAACATTTCAATCTTTTTTCACCATTTTTACAAAGGAGATAGACTTTGTCACTTCCTGAGCTTCCCTGGACAACAACTGTAAAAAAAATTGGTCTTACAGGAACAAATTCTTTGCTTTAAGAGTTGATCCCAGTTGAGACAGGAGGACAAAATAAATATGGCAGTGTTGCTTTCTCTAGATGTGTGACAAGGCTACAGTTCCAAGGAAGATAACTCATCTGAGAGCATGACACTTCACAAAGAGACCCACTCTTAAAGGACAGACTTTTCTGGCTATGAGCAAGCTAATTCTTCTTTTACAAGGAGTCATTCTGTAGAAGAGATTCAAATACCAGAGAAGCAACAAGGGCTTCGCAAGCGGCGCATAATACGCCCGTTTAAATGTCATAAAGGAGTTACAGAATGAACAAGACTGTTTACAAAAGGACAGACAGGCAGACAAACAGAGGCAACCACATTATAATTAATGAATGCAACATTATTTAAATATACTGTTAGTATATCAAGTCAAGGGAGATAAACTAAATATACTAGACATACCATTCTTGGTTCTATTACTCTCCCCTGAATCACCATTAAGAGTGTAACAATATATTTTAAACAGTTGAAATGTTAAACAGGGTATTTATGCAAGGGCAGGTAATTCAGTAAGTAAGCCAGAGTTGTGGTTCCTACTCAGGATATATTGCCTCATTATTATACACATTCCTACAAAGTTTCATTCTAATATTTTAAAAGGTTGAGGAGATATGGAGTGAATGAGAAACACCTAAAATATACTAATCAAAGGGGGGTTACTCCAAAATTAAGAAAGGGGGAGCAACTATTCTTATATGTGACACACTGCCTTGTGGTCATGCACATCGTTATAAAGTTTCATCATGATATTCCAAACAGTTACCAAGTTAAGGTATGCACAAGCTAAGTATACACAAAAATAGCTAACATAGACTAATGAAAGGGGGGTAACTCATAAAAACGCAGAAAGGGAGAGCAGCCATTGTTGTAGGCGACACATCGTTGGGACTTCATAAACCTTGCTATAAAGTTACATGAAGATATCCCAAACGGTTATCTAGTTATGGCGCGCACAAGACTTGCAGGGTAAAAATTAATCAAAGGGGCATAACTTGGAAACTAAGGAAGGGGGAGCAACCATTTTTGTACGCAACACATTCCCCCAACCTAATACATATTCCTACCAAATATCATGAATATATCCCAAACGCTTACTGAGTTATGCCGCGCACAAGAATGTTTACGGACGGACAGACGAACGGACGGACGGCGCCACGACATAATACGTCCGTTTTTTCAAAACGGGTGTGAAAAAATGGGTGTATAAAAACTATTCTGTTAAAATTGTCCCCCTTGTAAAAATGGTGATTAAACTATCAAAATGTACTTGAATAATCATGTTAACTATGGAATGCATAGCAAAGCCACTTTGGTATATCTTTGTGTCCATTTGTTTGATGTTTATTCTTAAGAACATGTATTTGCAAACTGTGTACATCTAGATCAGACTGCCCCTAAGAAGGAGTCTGATTACCTTCTATCTAGAATGCAATTTAATTTTCTTTCAGTAAGATACCCTCTCCACTGATAGAATGAAAAAAATATATTCCCAAAATCAGCATGTAAATGGTTTATCAATTGTTAGAACAGAACAGAACATAATAGGCCTTTATTTGATAACAGTAAACAGTCTCATACCATACGCAGATGGGCATGTTAAAAAAAAATGTGACCAAAGCCTTTCAGAGAATTTTAAAGAAAACAGGGCTATATTAGAGCATTATTTTTGTTGCTGAAGATGTATCATGTGGCCTTGAAGATACCTGCCAAATTTCATTGAAATACTTTGAGTAATAAAAAAGTTATGGGCAAAAATATAGCCAAAAAACTCAGGAGTGTAACGCTTTTTGTGTGACATTTTTTGGATTACTGAATTTTCAGAATGCAATTTTACAAAACTGTGCTGGTTACCATACCTATAAGCAATCGTTTTGACTTTCCAGTCCTTTGGGCTGCATGAAAATGTAAGATTAATATCCTTTCATCATCACCTATGGAACTAGTAATGCTGAACTCAATAGCACTATGCTGAATTTCTGGTGCACCAAAAAATAAGAGGTTCCCATCTAAATGGATGTCATTTTTATATTTGATGCTTCTAATCTCTATAACATGGTCTGAAACATTGACTAAAGATGGTATATTGTATTGCAAATTTTCCGGTTGCTTTACCGGCATCCGTCTCAGAATGTAAACAACTTCTTCTCAAGTACCCCTAGAACTCAGGAGTGTAACATTTGACATTTGGAACCCCATAACTTTTTCCAGGGGTAGCTTTAGTAAACTTTCATGCCTTGTATGAAAAGTCTTTGACCCATCATGGTAGGTGGTACACAGGCAGTCTTCATCTTGGGTTCTACTTTCCTCTTATGTACCATTTGAGCCACTCAGGAGTGTAACACTTTTTTGAAAAAAGACAAAAATAGCTTTTTTCTTTACCACAAGCAGTATAAGTTTCATTTATTTTGCTCATAAATGAAGACCAAGCCCCTCTCAAGCAATTTTGGAACATATAGTCAACTTCTAAATGTAAATAAAGCTGCACTGCCATGAAATCGACCGAAAGTTGAAGATTTTGAGATTCCATTTTCTTCATATCTATCACTATGAGGCATTTTAAACAATAACAATACATGGCTATCAAGTGTTTTGTGAGAAATAATTAGATAAGAATGACCAAGATAATGATATTTTGTGTCTAACTTCGGGTTTTGCAATGTTATGTTTAGTGCAAAGTGTTACACTCCTGAGTTTTTTAAGTTTAATGCCATTTTGGACACTTTTTCTTCCATTACATCAACATGTTTGGATTAATTCAAGCTAAATATATGTTTCCAACATCTGAAAATGTTTCTTGATGCAGTGCCATCTGTTTTGATAAGAATTTGAGGTTAATGGTATTTTAGAAAGGGACATTTTCTACTGATTTATAATGTGACCATCAACTTCTGTAATGTATTTTGTAAACAGGTAGTGATTGTCAGGTAAAGAAAACTGTTCAATTACCAAAAGAAAGAGTGAAGAAGAAAATTAAATTCAGTATATATCTATTTGACTGTTGTGCATTTAGATAGCCGAAATAGAATGTATATTGTGGTACACCCAAGCGTGAGTTAAGAGATATGGTTTTGGTTTTTGCTACAGCAATGCGTGCAAGTTGCTTTTAAAGAGAAGACAACAAAATAATGAAATTCCAAGTCAGAATATTCATCTTGTTGTATAATACAACAAATGGCTGTAAAGTGTTACACTCCTGAGCATCAGAACAATGTTTCTTGTTAAAGAGGCCAATAAACTTGGAAAAAATGATGTTAACAACATGAAGTTGGTGTTACTTTATTACATGGAACACTTAATCATTGACTTAAGGCTCTTGTAATGCAAATTAGAGCAGTTTTGAAATAATACTCAGGAGTGTAACACATTTCTTGAAACTTTTTGCACATTTTTGACATGGCATCACCACTACCTATAACTTTTTATATGAATAATCATTTTCTAGAATAGTTCTCTACTCATATGGCATCGTTACAATGCACATTTTATTGAGATACAGTCAAGTAAATAAAAGATATGAAAGTTTTTAGAACTGTACATCTAAAACAATGTATCAAAATGAAGTTAAAATTTGAGTTTTTATATCATTCAGCAGTTTCTGACAGAAAACAGCACTTATTTACATAATTTGGAAATGCCCTGCATCAAATAATAGAAACTTAAAGTGATAGGATCATGATTTTAGCCTTTCCAAGCTTTCATAAAATTGGTCATTTTAACAGATTTTGGGTGTAAATTTCTTCACAAAAATTGTCATAAAATTTTTATTAGTAATGCTATTATTAAAATTTATACAGTTTTGTAAACTGGAAGCACTGTAGATAAGTCTGGAATAAAAATTAAACCTATGGCAGAGTGTTTAATTTTGACCTCCAATGTCACACTTTGGTCACATTTTTTTTGAACATGCCCAGATGGCATAATGAGACATCAAATAAAATTCCCATGTACAATGATGTTTGCTTTACTACAAAGCATTAACAAAGCAAAAAGCATTAAGACAATCAACCACACATTAACATGAATGATTTGTACATACAAACACACTGTCATGCAGCTAACATAAATCTCTCGATACAAGCCTTCTAAACTAATATAAAATAGTACAGCTTCCCTGTGAAGCTTCTCATTATCATAGTATTTTACATATAATGTTATCATGTCAGCGTGCTATATTGACCACAGTTAAATCAGAATTGCAGAGCAATGTTAATGCTCAAGCACCTCAAAGCTAAATAACTATTTTTCTCAATATTACTGTTATTACCATATGATCAGTAACATGCAAAAAGGGGCAATAATGTAAAAGTGAACAGCTAAGGCTCAATCCAGCCTGCATATCTGTGCATTTACTGTTTGCACACACCATGGACCCTGAGGAATCTATAGGCACAAAACAAACCTTCAGTTAACCAGAGCCCTTGATATGAGGGAGTACACTGGAGCGCCGTTATAACGCGGGTGTAGGGAGACATAAAATAGAACCGCGTTATAAGTGATCACGCGTAATAACGATCTTCACAGAAATACCCCACCCACTAATGAAAAACCCCATGTTTACATGTTCGTAGCACTTATTTAGCCCTTACGAGGTAGATAGACATGTTTACTGCTTACCTGACACAACGAAAGTCATCGCTGAAGTAAGCTTTCAGTCCCTTTGTTCTTACTTATTGTGAAAAATGCGCTGCAAAACGGTTGAAAACCATTTACAAAGCGAAAGTACAATCGGAGCACATCGGCCAATTCCGTAGTATCCTGAATTAAACCTATATCGACGAGGATGTCCGATTGAGCAAAAGTAGACTTGTTCGAGTTAATTCCCTTGTATATACACTTGCAAAAAGGTACCTTCGGACGAATATAATATACTTATTTGCGCGAGTACTGACGTCGCTTAAAAAATTTCTAAGCAGCCTACAGATAACCAAATCGGGTTTAAGCTTTGTTTTTGTTCCATTTATAAAATTCTTTTATAATTTTTTTCTTTGGAAGTAATCAGTGACTGCTACGCACAGCCTTTTTCCTGAGCTTCTGCTTGTGTATTGTGTATATGAGGTGACCTTCGCTAATTGGTGACACCTGATATGCGCTAATTATCAAAGTCTTTCACACCTTGGCAAGACAACCGACGCTTTGATTGTCTGTGATAACTTTTGACACTCTGTTGATTAAAATTATGTAAACAACCCAATTAACTTTTAATGGTTATTTTCCATTCCAATGTCGTGAACACCGACGGAAACCGCCGAAAAATCCGCGATCTGTAGAAAAAATTTGGGAGCCACAGGACAACCGCGTTATACTGATTTCCGCGATATATCGGTCCGCGGTATAACGGCGCTCCAGTGTACTAAAGTCTTGGTAATAATTAGGGACAATTTTTGTTAATTCTGCATAAAACCATATGTAAAACAATACGGTTCTGATGAGGGGTCACAACATATGGTTTCAATGAGAAATAAAGAAAATTATCCCTCAATTATAATCAAATACCCCTCTTATCTAGAGCTCAGGCCCTGGGATTATAAAACTTTTTTCATGCTCAACTCAGCTGAGCATGAAATATCACCTGCTAATAAATAGCAAATTACTGGTAAGTACTATTGTTTTGTAGCTCAGTTCAGCTGAGTATGAAATTTTCTCTGCTACTGAATATGAAAATGCCAACATTAGTTGGCATTTTTATATTTATCAGCAGAGAAAATTTCATGCACAGCTGAATTGAGCATGAAAAAAGTTTTATAACCTTGGGGCCTGGTTAACTTCATGGATGTATAGACTACACTGAATCTTCACTGTTTACATAAGCAGATACAATAAGCCATACTTTTTGTGTTACTTCACTCATGTATACAGTTGACTCTTGTTATCTCAAACACTGATATCTCAAAGTATAATCTTAGATCAAAGAATACATTTTACACTTACATGTAATTCCTGTTCTTCTTTACATTTCTAGCCCTCTTACCTCAAACTACTGATATCTCAAAGTAAATTTTCTGGGACTAGAAAATTTAGTTTATCAGAAGTCTGTGGCAAATTTTGACTTGAAGATCTGGAGGGTTGACTCTATTTGGACAGTACTCTACTTATTGGACTGTACAATAGAGGCTATTTTCTCCTCCAAAAAGGCTCTTCAGACACATATGAGCCATGACACGAGAAAACCAACAATGTGGTTGTGTGCCCAGTGCAGACTCAGATCAGCCTGGGCATCCGCCCAGTCTGACCAGAGCCTTCTCTGTACGAATGGAGGTAGCTTAGACCCTTAGCTACCCTTTGAACACTTAACAAAGAGTCTGACCATACTGGGCAAATGTCCAGGCTGATCTGAGTCTGCGCTGGGCGCACAACCACATTGTTGGTTTTCTCGTGTCGCGGCTCAATTATGTTAATTGGTAACATTAATTCTGTTTTAAGATGTTTTTTTTCTTTTCCTCCTTAGAGGGATCCAAATCATTTTGGGTTATTTGAAGGGAAAACCCATCCTATAGCCAAATAAATATTGTATTGTCATAGGCAAAACTCTGAAAAGGTGACTGAACTTGGCTTGCTTTTCATTCAACATAAAAGACACTTGAGAGACATGGGGCTGTATTTATAAAATGACTTAAGTGGTTGCTATGCTGTTGCTAAGGCTAAATTTCTTTGAAGGAGGTTTCCTACAACTATGAAATTTGCTCTGGAGGAACAGTCTTTTTCAGACTTAGCAACAGCATAGCAATGACTTAAGTGGTTTTATAAATACAACCCATGGAGCTTAGTTTAAAATCTTAAGAATGTTGAGAAAAATATATCTGGTAAACTCCACTCAGTCAAGTATATCTAGTCTTTTATATGGACAGTCTAGGTAATGCCCGGCCCCTCAGTTCTGTGGACAATATTCTGTGCTACTATCCTGAGGCCATAGTGCCCCAAGTTTTAATAGTTCATGATAATACTTCTGATTGTTCATAAGCTACAAAAGACATAAATGCAATTCTAAAGCAATTTAAGATCTTTCTTCAATGTTTTTATTTGTATTCTTTTAGACAGACACAAATAAGATTTTAGTTGAGGAGGGGGAGGGGTTTTGGTTTTACCTCAAACTCAATATAATAGTCATAGACAGGTCTTGAATTCTAAAAAATGTGAAATCCTATTTTGCTAATTAGAACTATAGATGATATTTGACAAAAATTAATGAAAATGAAATTCTTGCAAACACTTCCTTTTTAACAATAATGAATTCTCAAATTTTATCCAGAATGGGCAGTAATAATTGATAAAAGGCAATTAAGGTTTATGGGTACACCATGGTTTTTTTTTTCACTATTTTCATGTAAAGGAAACAACTTCCATGAATTCTTTGCTTCCCTGGAGGATGATTTTTTTTTGAAACCCTTACAAATAGGGGCTTACTCTTAAATTGAAAAATTTGCTCCTAGAGGAGCAAATTTTTTCATTTAAGGGTTGACCCCTATTTTTTTCATTTAAGAGTTGACTCCTATCAAGAAGGCACGCAAACACCAAAATGGCAAAGTTGCTTCCCCAGAAAGCATACCCATTCACATAAGACCTGAACACCTACCAATTCCATTTCCACATCTCCTGGCTGACCTTCAATCTTCTCAAATACCGCTTCCTTCTTTGTGTGGTCTATAGATACAAGGCTTCTTTTAAAATCTACTTTTATGTCTCTGAAACAAAATAAACAAGTTGAATTTTAAGTCAAAATAAATACATGTGAAACTGGACCCACATAAATATGCATAAATCTAAATTAGATAAATAATATGAGCCACAACATGACAAAACCAACAAAATGGCATGTGCGACCAGCAAAGACTCAAATCAGCCTGGGCATCCACCCAGTCTGATCAGAGACTCTGCTGTCTGGATGACCCTTAGCTACCCTCTAGCCCACAGCCAAGACACTATCAGACTAGGCAGATGTCCAGGCAAACCTAAATGGTCACTGGGTACACATGCCACTTTGTTGGTTTGATTGTGTGGCGGCTCATAATCTGGAAAAAAGAATACTACAATATAACATGCCGAAGAAAGCTATCTCCCACCTGACTGTGCGAAACAGAGCTTAACCAGAAAACTTGATTCAAATTTTACACAACCCATGCTGGAAAAGTAATACTCTACCTCTTGCTTCTGCTAGTCTCAAGTGAGGGTTTGGTTGGTTGGTTGGTTGATTTGATGCTTAACGCCCACGGTAAACAACTAAGGTCATGTCGGGACGGTCAGTTAACCTAACCACACTATTCCTGGGCAGGCTTAGACCTCCTAAGCGGTTAACCAGTACTAAGTGCACATACTTTCTCCAGTAACTGACAACTGCCCTTCTTGAATCAGCGGAAGGAGAAACGAAAGTATGTGGCCAGACCGGGATTCGAACCCAGGACCTCTGACTTCCGAGTCAGGTGCCCTACCGATTGCGCTACCCGGCCCGGCGAGTGAGGCAAAAACTGAGGAAGTTCTGCACTAACGAAATGGCTTTGAAATAATTCTATATTAAAATTCTACTGGAAAAAAAGAGCATGCTCTAATGAAAGAGATAACATTAAAATTTGGTCTATGCTGAAATATAAGTACAGCATATTTTAATGTTGTTCTATATGATTGTACTCAGTACAAGCCATTGTATTATCTGCATAATTTGATACACAATTTGATATATTCCACAGGAGATGAACTAAATACGCCCTTGGCTTCTGTTCAGATCCTTTTGCTATTGTATACTATTTGTAATTTGTACATAACTTGCATAAAATTGAAATAAAACATGTTTACCCCAAAAGTACAGCATTTTAAAACTGTTCACACCCACAACTGAATAAATCACAACTGAATAAATGTTAAAAGGATATGTACACAACAAGTATAAATGTCAAACACAAAAGCTTTGGCCTGTTATATATACATGTAGTATATCAAATGTTCCAGGTAAACTCACAATTCCATTCCCAACTGGAAATATAAAATTCAAGCCTCTGCACAGATATTGCAAAAATATAACACTGTTACATGTATTTGGCTCATATGTATGTAAGGCATATGGTTATAAAATTTCAGCTTTGTAAAAGATGATCTGGTGGAGTTATGAGAAAAACTCCTGAAAACAGCTAAACCTAAATTTCTTGATGTCCTCCACTTTATGAGGTCTAAAAACTTCCAACTACCTCACCCACCTTTTGAGATCTTTTTTTATTAGATCTACGAGCTACAAACACTTTTTCAATTTTTTTAGATCTACTGTATTTATTTATTATAGAACAGGGGCCGTATTTATAAAATGACTTAAGTGGTTGCTATGCTGTTGCTAAGGCTGAATTTATATTAAGGATATTCTCGATAACTATGAAATTTGCTCTGGAGGAACAGTCTATTCAGACTGTTCCTCCAGAGCAAATTTCATAGTTCAGACTGTTCCTCCAGAGCAAATTTCATAGTTATCGAGAATATCCTCGAAGCTATTCAGACTGTTCCTCCAGAGCAAATTTCATAGTTCAGACTGTTCCTCCAGAGCAAATTTCATAGTTGTGGGGAGTCTCCTTCACAGAAACTCAGCATTAGCAACAGCATAGCAACCACTTAAAGATTTACACCCTCAATATTTCTATTAACTTTTAAATTTCTCACAAAAGATTATATCCTAGGCATGATAATGATTGCTATTAAAAGTAAATTTCGTTTCCCACTTGATTCCTAAAGGAGGCCCCACAGAGAGATGCGCAGCATCCAACCGGAACGGATCATAGCGAGGCAACAACCAGGATCTGAAGCAGCTAGTTGCATATCAGAGGCTAATTTCAATAAATTTCCAAATTAATCGTTAAGAATCAAGCTCAAATTTACTGTCAAAATAACATATATATAATCTTTTAAGTTTCACAAGGAAACACATTGAGGGTAAGTGAAGTTATGTAACTTTTTTTAGGAAGTTTTTTGATCGTCGCAGAATTCCAGGAGTTGGCATCGAAGCCGCCATTTTGATGCTTTGCGGAGAAATTAATTTGCTTGATGAAATAGACAAGTTTTTCTACCGGTTTTATACTTGACTGAAAGTCTAATGTCGTAAGACATTGTCACACGTCAATCGTGACGGCCGGTTTTGCAAAGACTTTGAACTCTAGTCCAATTATAAAGAACCTGGTAATGTCGGTTCCATTCTTTTTGTTGATCTATAAATAGATCTTGTTCGCCTGAAAGGCAGTCAGTTTGCGGAACAACGACATCGTTTTAATCTTAGGTTCACACACCTGAAAGGTTCATTTAATTGTTAACTGACCGTAAGGTTTGCCCATGTTGTTTTAACAACCGTATTCCACGGGTTGTTTGGGTAAATGCGTGAAACGCTTGGTGTATTCCACACCATTCATTGACTGAAAGTCACTGGGGAATACCCAGCCTCGTTCTGGTCGATAAGACCGTACATGGTGGTGACATCGCTTTCTGGCGACTCGCTTTCTATTTATAGTAACAATTACATAAATGTCGATCGGAAAATTAAAATTTTCGATCCTCTTGTCTTTGATAATGTCAAAGTGTGAGATATATTCGATAGAATAAAATACGCACAATAAACTGACACAAACTCCTCGTTTGTTTCAGGGACAAAATGTCCGACGGAGAGGCTGAAAGCCATCCAAACGAGAGTGGCCCCGGAACTGAGTCCGGTATGGCAAAAATGGTTCAAGCGAACTTCTCCAAAATTACTGAAAACATAAAGACACTCGCACAAGCAGTTCAGACGTTAAGAACTGATGTCAGCCAACTAAAAAGGAAAACACCACCCGCAGGAAATGAACCTGAAGGGACGTCCGATCCCAAGAAAAGGCGTTCGGAAATGGGCTGCTCTACGGAGGGGGATAACGGAAGAACCAGTCCAATGGCCTCAACATCAGGCACTCAAGCAAAACAGAACAAGCCTGATCATGTTATTTCGGACGAAAGCGATGATGAGGACATCGACGATTTGATGGAGGAGGAAAATGCCGACAACAGCGAGGAGGAACAATTCGACACGCTCGCCGACCTTGAAAATTTTTTCGAGGGACAAGACGAGACCGGCCCTGACGTACAGGAGCGCATGGCCAAAGTAACAGAGAGGGCCCTTAGAGGGGAAATTGCAGGCACTTAAGGAGAAGCATAAAAGGCCTGCAAATATTCCCAACATGCAGATTCCAAAAATCGAACAATTTATTTGGAGAAACCTCAAGAAGGAGACAAGAGCTAGCGATTTTGTACAGATTAAAGCACTAGAAAACTACAGTACCATCCTAACTCCACTAATCAAAGCGTTGGAGCTATTCAGATCTAAAACAGACCAAGAAAAAGCAGTCGAATACGTCTCAGATGCTTACAAACTGATAGGACTGATGGTCAAAACAACAAACAATGCCAGAATGGATAAAATCAAAAGAGAAATTCACCATGATTACAAGTCATTATGTGATCCGAAGAAAATAACAGCAACTTTGCTGATGGGAGACACAGCAAACGAAGAGATCAAAAAAGTGAAAGAAAGTTCTAAGAACTCACCATTTGAAGCCCCTTTTTTGGGAAAAAGGGGAGGCACCAAACCACAAAGAAGATTTTTCAAGGGAGCCTCCCATGCTTATCTTCAGCACAACAACAACAACAGAAACAACAACAACTACAACAACTACAGCAATTACAAGAAAAACCAAAACAGGGGGTTCAACAAAAAGAAATCCAACTTTCAGAACAAGAAATAAATGTACGTATAAATAATTCATTACCGTTTAAGCTCTTGAATACAACAGAAAATTTTCTGGCAGGGAAAACAAAAGTATTTAAAGAAAACTGGAACAAATTAACTACTGACACGTGGATTAGGGAAACAGTAAATGGTTATAAAGTGGAGCTGGATAATCAACCCATTCAAATTAGTCAACCAAAACCTTTGAAATTTTCCGACGAGGAACAACTATTAATAGATTTAGAAATCGATAGGTTTCTAAACCGTAATATTATCGAGCCAGTTACTGAGTCAGATCCAAATGAATTTATCTCAAACATTTTCTTTAGACCGAAGAAAGACGGCAAAATTAGAATAATTCTGAATCTAAAAACTTTCAATGCAAACTACTTAGAAAAACAACATTTTAAAATGGAAACTTTGCAATCAGCAATTAGTGCTATGAGGAAAAATTGTTTTTTCGGTTCAGTTGACTTAGCTGAAGCTTTTTATTCAATACCAATTCAAACATCAGACAGAAAATTTTTCAGGTTTTGGCATCGGGATCAAAAATATCAATTTACGGCGCTAATCATGGGTTTAACTCATTCGCCGCGTGTGTTCACAAAAATTTTGAAGCCCGTGTTTGCTCATCTGCGGGCTCGGGGACACATTAGCTCAGCATATATTGATGATTCGTGTCTGCAAGGATCCACCTATGACAAATGCTTACAAAACATTCATGACACTATTCAACTAATGGATTCATTGGGACTAACTGTCCAATTGGGAAAGTCTGTGTTACTACCCACACAGCAAATTGTATTTTTGGGGTTCCTGTTATGTTCAGTAACCATGTCAGTCAGACTGTCGCCTGAAAGGTGTAAGGCAGTCATTGAGTTATGTCAAGAAGTTCTCAGGCAGAAAAGAATCACTATCAGAAAATTTGCAAAACTGATTGGGAAGTTAGTGGCAACTGAGCCTGGCATTGAATATGCCCCTTTGTATTACAAACCTTTAGAAAAACTTAAAGAGGAAGAACTTAAGATTCACAAAGGCAATTTCGACAGTTTTATGACGATCCCTAGTCAAATAGTGCCTACAATTGAATGGTGGATTAACAACGTCAGTTCTAGTTTTAAACTGATATCTCATGGGCCCCCTGACATGGTGCTTTATTCAGACTCATCCACAAAAGCTTGGGGAGCATTTGATAAAACAAATAATGTGCGCACCGGGGGGGAGTGGTCAGTGAAAGAACAAATGTGTCACATTAATATTCTAGAACTTAAAGCATGTCAGTTTGCATTAAAAGCATTCTGCAAAAATTTAAAGCATATTCATGTGCAGATCTTCATGGACAACACTACAAGTTGCTCATATGTCACCAAATTTGGTGGGCGGTCAGAGGAACTAAATATGATAGCCAGGGACATTTGGTTTTGGTGCCTAGATAGGGAAATACACTTGAGTGTTGCACATGTCCCGGGGATAGAAAATAATGAGGCAGACGAAGAGTCTAGGAATATCAATGATGACACAGAATGGTCTTTGACAACAAAAGTATTCAATGTGATTAAAAACATTCATCCAAGAATATCAGTAGACTTATTCGCATCACGTACAAACCATAAAATGAGGAAATTTGTATCTAGAAGGCCTGATCCGGAGGCGTATGCGATTGACGCTTTCACAATGACATGGTCTAATGAAATGTTTTATATGTTTCCTCCTTTCAGTTTGATAGGACGGATACTACAGAAAGTTCAGGAGGACAAATCAGAAGCAGTGCTGGTGGCTCCCATTTGGAGGACCCAGAGTTGGTGGCCATGTCTTCTCGACTTGATATGTGGGAAATGCTACCAGGTTCGACAAACAAACCAAAATCTTTACCTGCCACACGATCGGGACCGGAAATACCCACTAAAAAGAATGAACCTGGGTGTTTTCTACATATCAGGCGAGAACTCAGGAAGCGGGGAATTCAAAAGGGGGCAAGAGACCTCATCTTGCAGTCCTGGCGAGATGGTACTAAACAACAATACAACACCTACATTGCACAGTGGCTCGAATTCTGTAATTCAAAGGGAATTGATCCCTTTCAACCCGAATTAAAGTACATTTTAACATTCTTAACACAATTATATACCAAAGGCTTACAGTACAGATCCATAAATGTCGCCAGATCAGCACTTAGTAGTTTTTTGAAAATTTGTGGAAATATAGATATTAACTCATATGAAGAACTAACAAGGTTTATGAAAGGTGTTTTTCAATCTCGTCCAGCCCTACCGCGTTATGCAGTAACATGGGATGTGAATGTGGTATTGGAGTATTTGAGGTCACTCCAAAATACTACTTTGTTTCAAATCAGTTGCAAATTATGTATGTTATTCTTACTTACGTCAGCTCAGAGATGTCAGACTCTACACCTAATTGAAGTTAAGGATATACATATAGATACAAATAGAGTAGTCATTTATCCAAATCACTTGTTAAAACAATCAAAACCTGGACAACACTTAGAAGCCATGACATTTGAAATATTTCCTGAAGATAAGAATTTGTGTTTTGTTAAAGTATTGTCAGAGTACTTACAAAGGACTGAACATCTCCGAACTGGTAAAAAACTTTTGATAAGCACAATAAAACCACATAAAGCAATATCTAAAGATACCGTATCAAGGTGGATAAAATACACCATGCAAAAGGCTGGTATAGACAATATGTTCAAGCCGCACAGTATTCGAGCGGCTAGTACATCAAAAGCAAAGAATGTAGGGGTTCCACTGCAAACAATTGTGAAAACGGCTGGCTGGGCAAGTGCAAAGGTTTTTGCCAGGCACTACGACAAACCTATTCAGAGCAGTACTAAAACTGTCCAGGAAGCAGTTTTGGGAGTTACACAGTAGTTAACTCAACAATACTAATGTACTCATTTAAGGACAGTACAAACTTTAAAAGGAGTTAAATAAGAGATTTTCATTTGCACATTGATTACATTGGTAATAATCAAAATATAATATAACATAGGCAATTTTTGTTGTTGATTTTTTAAATTAGAAAGAATCATCTCTAAAATCTCTGTGGGGCCTCCTTAAGGAATCAAGTGGGAAACGAAATTGGAAAATTGAACGAGACTTACCTTCGTAGAGGGGAAGTTGAAGTTTAATTCTAATTTCGTTGACCACTGATTCCTTAGGAGGGCACACACCCACCCTCCCATCCCAATGAATCCTGATTCTTTCTAATTTTTGCTGGAGTCAAGACCTTGTCTCATGGAACTCACATGAGACAATGTCTTGACATAGTCTCTGAAAAATGATCCGTTCCGGTTGGATGCTGCGCATCTCTCTGTGTGCCCTCCTAAGGAATCAGTGGTCAACGAAATTAGAATTAAACTTCAACTTCCCCTCTACGAAGGTAAGTCTCGTTCAATTTTCCAATTTATCTGCCAAATTTATGATTTGTGGTTGTCACTGAAAATAGGAGAATTTAAGAAAATACACAAAAAGAGCAGCAATAGCGGGTCACCAATCCCGCCAAAACTGAAGACTGGATACGCCCAGCAATCAAAGTTAATTAGGTTAAAGTTATATCATGAATAATTTTAAGCCCTTTCTTTAATCGACTTCAGACATTTATTGGCTGAAAAGAACTCACCTGCACAGATTAGAGGTTAATGCTATTGTAACTTTATTTACTCCACCAATCATAAAATTCAAGACATGCTTGCAGAAACGCCTGTGGGAGTCAATCAATTTATGACGACAAAATATTCGTGAATATTCAAGAAGGGTATGCACTGATATATCGTCTCTGCCTCCGTAACAAAGATATTTTCGCTGAAGATTTTTTGAACAAATCTTAATTATGTTGCATACAACTAGCCAGTTTCATAATTTTGTGATTATTTCGTAATGAAATACGAGGGCGTATACCTTTAAGTCATTTTATAAATACGGCCCAAGGGGTTTTCCTTCTCTAGAATGACCATAAATATCTAAATCAGTCTTATGAAATTCTGCTATGAGATGGGGTTTTTTTTTTGTTGTTGTTGTTGTTTTTTTTTGTCTTAAATCAGATTCTTGAAATTCCCAAGTCAGTACATTTGCTAAAATTAGCAAAAATATAATTTTCATGTATATTAAGTTACTGGCAGTAGTGTTGCCAAACAATGAGCCAGAATAAATGTGCAAGTGAAGAATAAACCATTGAAATTCACGCATTTTATTTTTTGGTAATATTTGCAAACCCAAAGTACTTTGAAAAACAAAATCTTGCTTTGACAGTTGACCGATATAGAGGAAGACTTTGTCCCAACTTCTAGAACTGGCAAATTGTATAAAAAACTAGAAAATGTGTTTATGAAACACTATGGTGTTTATGAAACACTATGCCCCCAACCTTATGCTTGCCTCTAACTTAAAGAGGGTTCATTCCATTATTTATGTCAGAAAGTAGTATTAACTGGTTCATCTACATCTTAGTCTGTAAGTGTATGCCAAATATAAGGAACCTAGCTTATTGATAATAAGCAGTTCTTCGGATATTTTGTTCACAAGCTCGGCTTATATTTCATGTACATGCCACACATAAAATTTCAAGTTCTTATCTCTAGCGGTTCTTGACCATATCGGTGGGTACTTTTGTACCATAGGCTTCAATGCACTAACTCGAAAAAGGGGCTTAACTGGGTCAAAAATTAACTTTTTTTTTTCAAAAGTTAATCAGGTCATCTACACCTTGAGCAATGTCTTCCTGCAAAAAATCATGATTCTAGCTTCTGGGGTTCTCGAGATATATTTAGCTAACAAGGTTCCATAGGCTTACAATGCACTAAGTTGAAAAAGGGGCATAACTCTGTCAAAAATTCACATTTTTTTTCAAAAGTTAATCAGGTCATCTACTCCATAGGCAATGCCTTCCTGCAAAAATCATGATCCTAGCATCTGCGGTTCTCGAGATATTTTGCTAACAAGGTTCCACAGGCGTACAATGCACTAAGTCAAAAAAGGGGCATAACTGTAGAAATACATGACCAGTGGAAAAAAGAAAAAAACATGTGTCTGCTTATTTATCGTGTGTATGCCAAATATAAAATTTCAAGATCCTAGCATAAGGGGTTCTTGAGTTTCCTAACTGCTTAAAAGCGTTACGGACGGACAGACAGATGGACAGGCCCAAACCAATATGCCCCCTCAACTTCTCCAAAGTTGGGGCATAAAAAAGTTCAATATTATGGTTAAAATCTGTTAATATATATTGAGAAAAACCAGGAAAAGTGTGTCACTGAAAAACATGCAATTCAACTGGTTACTTGTTAGAAGGTCTTTACCATATTCTTTAGCACAGCTGGCCCCTATGAAATCATGGAAAATATTCCTGAATGTATCATCTTCTAAGCTGGTGAGAAAATAGGAATGTGATAACTAAACTACCCAAAATATAAAGGCAGAAACTCTTTAGCTTACAGATTATGTACTGCTCCAATATCAACTTGTTCACAATTTTAGATTACTACAGCAAGCACTCTTAACCCTTAATGCGCCAAAAAACAGACGACAAAATTTACGTCAGCAGAATTTCAAAAAATGTTTCATCCAAGCAATATCATATTGAGAACTGGAAGACTAGAGGGCAAACAGTGTAGATTCAGATGAGGTGGCTCATTATGATTCACCTCATCTGGATCTATACTGTTTGCCAATTCAACAGTTTTAATTTTTGGTGCTTTAAGGGTTAAGAGCCAGGAATGAAAATAGTTCAATAATTGTAAACAGCATAGATCCAGGTGACGTTGCTCATAATAAGCCAACTCATCTGAATCTACGCTGTCTGGCCTCTTTTCTTCGAATTCTTGATATAATATAGCCTAGATGAAACATTCTTTTAGATTTTGCAGGCATAAATCTTTTCTTAATTTTTTTTTTTTTTTTTTTTTGTTTTGCACTTTAAGGATTAGCTAAGATGCCTCATAATTTCAGTATTCATGGTCTGTCTCAATAATTATCCTTTCTTAAGGCTGATCGCTTTCAAAGAAAAGGAAATGCATTATAGACAGGCCTTCAATTATTCAAGGCTAAATATTTTATTTTCCATGGCTCCAGTTAGATCACATAAAATGTCCTGTATTAGAATTTATTTTCATAATTGGATTTAAAACAGAAATTTACAGCTCAGATTTAGCAATAAAACTTAGATATAACGGATTAATGACTGCTTGATAAAGCTCTACTTATACTTACCTAACAAATATAGAAGTTGCTGTATTTAATTGTTCTAAAATTCAACTGTTCCCTCTTTCCAATAGAGATTGTTGTTCATAATTAACACAGCCACATAACAGTTGTTTATCCATCTACCTTAACGGTTAGCCCTAATACTTCAAGATCATTGATCTCTCTTGGAGGTGTGCCCATACACCATAAGTTTGGCCATTTTTAATTAAAATACTTACTTTTTCTCTACAACTTTCATGAGACTGTTAGCATACTTCTTCACACCAAAGATTGTCGCTAGAGATGTTTTATATATGATATTGGTTTTGTCTCTCACTCCAGTCTAAAAATGAAATCAAAAGTGCTGAGGATAAGCAACATGCTCATTCATCAGCTTAACCCATAGCATTCTGGGTATTTTTTGTCATCTGCTGAATTTTTTTTTTTTCAAAATTTTATCAAGTTCTAACATATGCTTCAAAAGTAATTGAGTTGGAACCAAAATCAAAATGGGATAACTGAACGACAGAGTGACAGAATTACTAACAGGCTGAAAATGGTATACCCCCACAGACTCCTTTTGTGGGAGTAAAATGAGCCTGTCTCAGTGTTAGAAAACAGTGTATAAAAGGACAAGGACTTAAATGAATTCAATATTTTTGTTGACTTCTTTACCACAGAATCTTCAGGATAGTGATTTCCTCAAGAAACCTTAGAAACGGGATTGATTTCTATGTCAACAGGACCTGCCTATTGTTATTTGTTTTTCATGTCAAAACATCCTGGATGATACAAAGCTACATTTTGATCAAGATTTATCAGGATTTGTTCAGTAAATTTGATAAAGCAAGAACTTTATTACTGAATGCATACTTATTCATATTTCAAAGTTCAAACAACCAATTATTTTAGTATTTTCCTATCCTTTAATACTAAATAAACCACACATTTTGCACTTTATGTTTAACTTATGAGAGCAGTCTGATCTGGGTCTCTTCTGCTTGATCAGGCTCTATCGGAAAAAAATCTAAATGTAGAGACACCTAAAATTATTACCATAATTGTCCTAAAAATGGAACAGTTTGGTCTTACAAGCAGAAATGTCACCAACAAAATGCAGATGGAATGGCAGCCTGATCAGACTGCTCCCAAGCAGTCTGATCTGGGTCTGCACTGTTTGCTCAGACCCACCTGTCCCAGAATTTCTATGATACTCACCTGTCTCCAATATTCATCTGCCAGGTACATTATTTTCTGTGGGGCTCCTGCACACTTGACTGGAGTGTTAGGGAAGGTAAAAATTGCATTACCCCCCTTGAAGTTCTGCATGGCTGGGTATGTCTTTTCGACAGTTTCTTTCCAGTAGTTAGAACATACCATAGGATCTTCTTTTAAGGCTTCCAGTAAACCATCAACCTGTAAGGAATTGTGCAGCATATTAACCATGAAATTTCAGACACTCATTTCCAGTTTGGATAAAAGTGCATTTACAGCATCAGGAATGGCTTTCAAAACTATATGAACTGGCAAACATTTGCCAGGCATATTTGTTTAAATTATAAGGTGGAAACGGCAAGCCTAAAATTTGAAATGTCTTGATGTATTTTCTTTTTCTTATTTTCTGTCTATTTCTCTTTCATGCAACATATACATTTTACGGAAAATAAAAAATGGAAAATTATAATGCAAATAAAAGCATCGTAAATGACTGCGTAATACTCCGCCACTGCAAACCTTTAATAGTTTTTTTTCATGATTTCATACTTGTATATAGCTCCAGATCATGTTTTCATACATGTATATATGCCCATGGCAGGGGCAGATAATCCTGCTGGACTAAATTCTGGTAGTAAAAGAAAGCTAATGTTATTTGTATCAATTCTGTGAAATTTCATAAAGATATACCAAAAATCTGATTTTACATGGATTTTTTTCCTGATTTTATACATGTATATAGCCCTGTGCCAGGGGCAGATAACCCCTGGGGACAAAATTTTGATCATTACAGAAAGCTTATGTTGTTTGGATAAACTGTAGCAAGTTTCAGGAAAATCACTTTCAACCCTGATTTTATACAGAAATTTTCATGATTTTATATATGTATATAGCCCCAGGGCAGGGGCAGATAACCCTGGTGGACAAAAGTCTGCTAACAACAGAAAAAATATATCATTTCAATCATTTCTATGAAATTTCATCATGATATTCCAAAGTGTAAAGGAATAACAGACCAAAAACCACTTTTGCGACACTGACAAGGGCAATCACTCTGTCATAAGATATGGAAATTTGCCGTTAACAATCCCAACCAAGATATTCCCAAGGCCAATTCATATGCCAAGTTTGAAGAAAATCCGTTAATAAATACTCAAGTTATCGAACGGAAACGAAGTGCTCACAGACGGATGGAAGGAGACAGACGTATGACGGAATGAGGGACAGACACATGGACAGCCAGCGGGAAAACATAATACCCCACCACTAACGTGTGGCGGGGTATAAAAACTCAATTTCATATCTTCAAGTTTTAGCAAGAAATCTGCTTTTAATATACCTCAATTTATTGGGACACCTTAACCATTAATCTACTTATTTTTAAAACAGTCTTTTCCATCCCTGATTTTGCCAATGGCAAACAGTGCAGACTCAGATCAGACTGCTCCTATAGGAGCAGTCTGATCTGGGTCTATACTGTTTGCTCAAGGAGGTCTATTCCAGTTTTTACCGTTTATTTGGCAGAATATCTTGTTTAACTAATCTTGTCACTGAATCTTGTTTATCTAATCTTGTCACAGAGGAAATCTATATATCCATTTATAGCTTTCTGTGTTTAATCTTTTCAAGGCTACAGCTCCTTTCACTTTTTCTGTTTTCTCTCTGGCATGCAATAATAAAAATATTTTTTATCAATATGCTACTTGACTGTTCCAAGACATGCTCTGAGATGAATGGATGATTTGTGAATTTACATCCTTTTCAACAGTATTTCAGTCACATATCAGGATGATGGGCGAATGATAACTAAAGGCAGCTTGCAATGGAACCCTGTTTATGGCTTGAAAGATTTCCACCACAGGTCTAAAACCCAAGACCGCTCGATCAGCAGGCTAGTGCTTAACCCACTGAGCTACCAAAGCTCCTAACATGCTCTAAAAAGATTCTAGTATAGCAAATAGTGAGAGGAGGAATTTGCACTGTATTTAAGAAACTGCTTAGTTAAATGTTTCAAACTTTTAGGTCCAAAGTTGTCTGACAGGGCACAGGGTGAGGGCATGAATGTATCTGGGACACATTTCAAGCTTAAAAATTTTTTTCACTACTTTTAGTTATGATGGTCATCTCAAAATAGCTGATCATGTACTTTTAAATGTGTCATTAATAAGAATAATCTGTTTAACACATAAATGTGCTGTCATAAGTCCTAATTTATAAAACTTCAGCTGTATACGTAATATGGAAAAGTTTTTTACAGTGCCTACAAAGGCATTGACCCAAAATGGCCTATATACATGTATCCTTACATTCTGGTCATCTACGGAGTAATATTTCCAAAGGGGAAGAGCAAACATGAATGTCCTGGCTAGACAACTCAGAGAAAGAAGTTTAGTCCAGGTCTTCAAAGTTTCTGTGAGCAATAATGTAGCTTTTCTCATGTTGTGGCTCTGCTTCAATGGATGTTAGACTGGATTTCAGCATGCAATAACTCCATTCACTTCTATTCCATATCCTTTTGCAAATGGACTACCATTCTTACCCAAAAAACTGGTTCAAGTTACGATGTATGGGTACACCTTTATGGGTTTTTTTTGCCATTTTATTCCCCACCTAGGGCAGAGGGATATATTTGCTTCCCTTTGTGATAAAACCTTTCTGAAAATGGGGCCAAGATGAGCAAAATTCTTTCCATATTGGGACACCTTAAAACCTTCAATTTTTCATTTGGGACAAAGAAAAATTAATTGTTTTAGGTGTCCCAATACTTAAGCACTTTAGGTTACAACAATCAGTCTGATCTGAGTTTCTGCACTCCCAAATGCCTTGTATCTTGGCTGTTGACATACTATATTGGTAAAAAAGAAAATAATATTGCCTCATTTTTGTTGCTTTAAAACAAAATTTTCCCTGCAGGCACACAGCAAAAAAACAGTGTCATGACAGTTCACTGACACTGATATGACATCATTGACAATGGCCGGATGTTGCCTGAGACATTCTATGAAACTTGTAAACAGTGAATAACCAAAAGTGTTTTTTACTGAGAAGAGTTGCATTTCTTCCACTATACACCCAAGGGGCATTGCAAAATTCCACAAGTCTCTTGAGACAAATCTGGCTAGAATTCGGCCACTTTTTCACAGAAAAGGGAGTGTTTACAGGAAAAGAAGTGTTTATTAAAAGACCTGTGCACATACAGGATGGCTCATCTGACAGTGCCTTGCCCATCAAATAAAACTTTTACGTAAAGTTTTAACGTTTTGCTAAAGCTGATGCTGCCGACGCAGAAGTTGAGGGTAGAGTAATATCTCTTCCTGCACATTCATACAGCAGAGCTAAACAGAAACAGGTATTTTTCAGAGTGCCTAGGCTGGACTTCCATGATTATTCTGAGCTTATCTGTTCATTCTTCATAAAAGAAACTATTTTATTCCCCACATAACTCCTTAAGGAACTGATAGATATGAAGTAGCTCATTACTATGGAAAACTAGAAAATGTGTTTATGAAACACTATGCCCCCAACCTTATGCTTGCCTCTAAAGAGGGACCATCCCATAATTTATAAGTCATAAAGGGGTATTAACCGGTTCATTTACATCTTAGTCGGATATTTTGTTCGCAAGCTTGGCTTATTTTTCATGAACATGCCACCCATAGAATTTCAAGTTTCTTTCACTAACGGTTCTTGACTGTATGTAAGGGTACTTTTGTACCATAGGCTACAATGCACTAAGTCGAAAAAGGGGCTTAACTTGATCAAAAATTAACATTTTTTTCTCAAAAGTTAATCAGGTCATCTGCACCTTTGACAATGTCTTCCTCCGAAAAATCATGGTCCTAGCATCAGGGGCTCTTGAGATATTTTGTTAACAAGGTTCCATAGGCTTAAATGCATTAAGTTGAAAAAGGGGCATAACTTGGTAAAAATTCACAATTTTTTTTCAAAAGTTAATCAGGTCATCTTCACCTTAGGCAATGTCTTTCTGCAAAAAATCATGCCCCTAGCATCAGGGGTTCTCGAGATATTTTGCTAACAAGGTTCCATAGGCTTACAATGCACTAAGTCGAAAAAGGGGCATAACTCAGTCAAAAATTCACAATTTTTTTTCAAAAGTTAATCAGGTCATCTACACCTTAGGCAATGTCTTCCTCCAAAAAATCATGTTCCTAACATCAGGGGTTCTTGAGATATTCTGCTAACAAGGTTCGATAGGCTTAAAATGCACTAAGTCGAAAAAGGGGCATAACTCGGTCAAAAATTCACGATTTTTTTTCAAAAGTTAATCAGGTCATCTACTCAATAAGCAATGCCTTTTTGCAAAAAAACATGATCCTAGCATAAGGGGTTCTCGAGATATTTTGCTAACAAGGTTCCATAGGCTTACAATGCACTAAGTCGAAAAAGGGACATAACTCGGTCAAAAATTCACAATTTTTTTTCAAAAGTTAATCAGGTCATCTACACCTTAGGCAATGTCTTCCTCCAAACAATCATGTTCCTAACATCAGGGGTTCTTTAGATATTCTGCTAACAAGGTTCGATAGGCTTAAAATGCACTTAGTCGAAAAAGGGACATAACTCGGTCAAAAATTCACGATTTTTTTTCAAAAGTTAATCAGGTCATCTACTCGATAAGCAATGTCTTTCTGCAAAAAAACATGATCCTAGCATAAGGGGTTCTTGAGATATTTTGCTAACAAGGTTCCATAGGCTTACAATGCACTTAGTCGAAAAAGGGACATAACTCGGTCAAAAATTCACAATTTTTTTTCAAAAGTTAATCAGGTCATCTACACCTTAGGCAATGTCTTCCTCCAAAAAATCATGTTCCTAACATCAGGGGTTCTTGAGATATTCTGCTAACAAGGTTCGATAGGCTTAAAATGCACTAAGTCGAAAAAGGGGCATAACTCGGTCAAAAATTCACGATTTTTTTTCAAAAGTTAATCAGGTCATCTACTCGATAAGCAATGCCTTTCTGCAAAAAAACATGATCCTAGCATAAGGGGTTCTCGAGATATTTTGCTAACAAGGTTCCATAGGCTTACAATGCACTAAGTCAAAAAAGGGGCATAACTCTAAAAATACATTACCAGCGGAAAAAAGAAAAAATACGTGTCTGCTTATTTTTCATGTAAATGCCGCATATAAAATTTCAAAATCCTAGCATAAGCGGTTTTTGAGTTTCCAAGCTGCTTAAAAGTGTTACGGACGGACAGACGGACGGACGGACAGGCCCAAACCAATATGCCCCCTCAACTTCTCCGAAGTTGGGGGCATAATCAGAACAAGCAAATCCATAACTCACACCTCCTTGCATCGAGACTTACCATGTCCAAACAGGAGAGTAACTGCTGTGTTGTTGTGAGGGAGAGGCTTACCTTATTATAGTTGAGTTGTAGTCCTAAGGCAATGACGAGGTAGCGATAACTGAGCTGAAATTAAACAAAATAGTTACAAGTTACTACTAGCAAGAATTCTGAGCAATGTGGTGTCTCAGCTAAACGTAAAATCTTGACAAAAATTGACGCCGCCACAGTTTGCACCAAAAGAGTAAAACAGACGTCTCACTTCTGCTAGTCACAAGAGAGGCTATTAGGGTCAAGTCAGGTAAATTCGGACAGCAGGTAAATTCGGACATACCATTGCAAACAGTGAAAATCCAAATGAGACGGCTCATGATGAGCCGTCTCATCAGGATTTTCACTGTTTGCCCAGTTATTTTTGTTTTAATTCCAAACAACAGACATATAAAGGCTACAATGTCACTGTCCGAATTTACCTGCTGTCCGAATTTACCTGACTTGACCCTACTGCACAGCCCCAGGAAGATTTTGATGGTATTTCTGAGATTGGTTTTCTAATATGCCAAAAACTTATGTTGTGGTCCTTCATAAGAACCAAGCGCAGCCTTGTTGAGGAAGGTCCAATAAGGTCCTCAACATTTGTCTAAGTAGACTATAAAAACTTTAGTGGATCTAGTGAGGTCCACAGCGCATGTCTAGGCAGACTAAAGAAAACTTCTCACAATTGTTCTCAAAGCTCCACTGTATCTGGACCAAATTTATACAAAAGGTATCAGGTAAAAGACACCTTTGCAATGGCATATGAGCTTCGACACAACAAAACCAACAAAGTGGCATGTGTGCCCAGCGAAGACTCAGATCAGCCTGGGTATTCCCCCAGTCTGATTAGAATCTTTTCTGTTGGCATGGAGGTGGTCAGACCCTTAGACCTTTAGCTACATTTAAAATAAAGCACACATAGAACACCATCTTAGGGTTGTAGGTTCCATCCCCCTCTCCTTCAGTCTTTTGGATGAGAATTAAAACTGAGGTCCCACCTCCATATGGCATATGTGTTGGTGGGGCATTAAATCTGAGGTCACTCACTCAACTGACAGCATTATATTTCACTGTAAGTTCCCCAACTATCAAGCCAGCAATGCATTGCTGATAGCCTGAACAATTCCAGCCATAATTTGATAAATTGTATCAAAAATTGCAAGCAGAATGTCACACAGAACTGATCATGATTATTAGCTTGTTCCTGTTGGTTTGTGTCTTCACTATAATTGTTCTAGACTTCTGCTCCAATATTTAGAGTTGTCCTGGTATTCGGTTATTGAATTTCCAAAGCATGATTAGAAGGGCATGTTTTTATTTTTCTGGCTTAGACAATAATCTGAAGATAATTTAACGATTAGTTTAAAATATTACAAGCTTCTTTAAAATCATTCTAGACTAGGGCCAAGTCAGGTAAATTCGTACAGCAGGTAAATCCGGACAGTGATATTGTTTCCTTTATATGTCATTTGTTTGGAATTTAAACAAAATAAACTGGGCAAACAGTGAAAATCCTGATGAGACGGCTCATTATGAGCTGTCTCATTTGAATTTACACTGTTTGCAATGGTATGTCCGAATTACCCGCTGTCTGAAGTTACCCGACTTGACCCTATCTGATAAAGTTTTCATGCTGATCTATCAATCCTAAGCTGTATCAGCTTTTTACAAAAAGATAATTTGTTTCATGCCCTGTGCCACAATGGTTTAGAATGAGGAAATTTACCGTAAAAATTCTAAATATTGGGACACCAAAAACAATTACCATAATTGTCCTGAAATTGGAACAGTTTGGTTTTACTGTGCAGAAATGTGTCCAAAAAATGCAAATGGGATGCAAATAGTGTAAACCTTGATCAGACTGCTCCTTCTGGGTTTGCACTATTTGCTCAGACCTAACTGTCCCAATATATAGAGTTTTAAGGTATTTGCAAAATGGCACTTTTTAGGAAATTAACAAATTCTCTACGCAATATAGCAAATTTGATTACAACTCAACTTATAGACCCACTGAAATCTTTTTTTTGTGGAAATGATACTGAAAAAAATGAGGTTCTTAATCCAAGTGGCTCCCATCCTAATATCTTGTATCCGCCCTGGCTGAACATATTATATAACCAGTCATTAAGTTCACTTCAGAAAAATTCGGTAAACTCCCACAAATAGTTTAAGCCCTCAAGTAAGAAAACCTGCTTGTTGGCATGCACAGGAAGTACAGGCCCAGATCAGCCTGGTCATCTGAACTGTCCAAGCCAAGCCTTCACTGAGTACTGTATACTGTTATGCCCAGATACCATGCACGAGAATAATGATGGCACTTACAGGCAGGCTGGTTCAGGCCTTCAGTATTCATTAATGCCCACTTGTAAGCTTTCTATGCAAAGGCTTATGAACATGGTTCAAGGTAATGTTGTGAAAAAATTAATTGAAACCAGCTGGAATTGAGAATTTACAGAAATGTCCCACAGAAAAATTGAGTTGTGTTTGAAGATGCAGGAAAAACAGACTGCAGAAATTAATTAGCTTTTATAAGGTTGCATTAGCTACAACAAAATCATTTTGAAACTAGATACAAAAACAGATGTCTCCCCCCCCACCCCACCTCTCCCCACCCTCACCAGGCACCATCAAGTCATGATACTTTATATTTGTACCAAGTTTTGCGAAAATATTTCAGTTATGGAGCTGACACAATTTCCATACTAAAATTTACAAACGGGCATAATTCCGTAAAAAATGTAGGTGGAGTTACAGTTCTTGTTCTCTGCACATCCTCTGATGATGCTCTATATTTGTATTAAGTTTCATGAAAATATCTCATATAGTTCTAGAGTTATGGAGCGGACACGATTTCCATACTAAAATTTACAAAGGGGCATAATTCCATAAAAAATGTAGGTGGAGTTAACGGTCTTGCTCTCTGCATGTCGTCTGATAATGCTTTATATTTATACCAAGTTTCCAGAAATTATCTCAATCGGTTACAGAGTTACTGAGTGGACACGATTTCCATACTAAAATTTTTTGCGAGAATATCTCATACAGTTTCAGAGTTATGGAGCTGACACAATTTCCATACTAAAAGTTTCAAAGGGGCATAATTCTGTAAAAAATGTAGGTGGAGTTACAGTTCTTGTTCTCTGCACATCATCTGATGATGCTCTATATTTGTACTGAGTTTCATGAAAATATCTCATAGTTTTAGAGTTATGGAGTGGACATGCTTTCCATGCTAAAATTTATAAAGGGGTATAATTCCATAAGCAATGTAGGTGGAGTTACTGGTCTTCACATTGTCTGATGATGCTTTATATTCGTACCAAGTTTCGTGATATTATCTCAATCGATTACAGAGTTACTGAGCAGACACAATTTGTGACAGACGGATGGACAGATGACCAGGGCAAAAACAATATGTCTCCGACCCCTTCGTGGGGAGACATAATACTTTGCCACCAACGATAGCCTCAAGTAGCTTATGCTACTTTTATCATTTCCATGAAACTTCATAAATATTACCAAAACTATGATCTTCTTTAAGTTTTTCCATGACATGTACAGTAGAAATTCAATGGCTCAAACAGGCTTGGGACCATGAAAATTAGTTCCAGCCAAGGCCAGTTCTAGCTATCCAGGGTTAGTTTCTTATAAAGTGACCTCTAGGGACCAAGGAAACAGTTCTACTCAGTCAGGGTTATCGAGCCCGCAGGATTAGCCATTGGAGTTCTACTGTATAATAGTCCTGTGCCAGTGGTATATTACTCCTGGGGACAAAATTTTCATCATGGCAGGAAGCTTTCTTCCATCAAGACAGGAAGCTTTCATTACTTTGATAATTTGTTGCAAGTTTCAGGAAAAACACATTTTTTTTCATGATTTTATGTATGTGTATATAACCCTTGGGCAGAATAGATAACTTTAATGGACAAATTTCTGCTTGCAACAGGAAGCCTATATAACTTCCATCATTTCTATAAAATTTCGTCAAAATATTTCAAAGTGTTAAGGATTACAGACCAGAAACCACTTTTAAGACACTGATGAGGGCATGCAGCAACTCACAAAATATTGAAATTTGTTTATTTAAAAAGTCCCAATCAAGCTATTCCAAAGACCAATCCACTGCTGATTTTAAAGAAAATTCATTGGGCAGACTGACAGATGGACATATGTACAATGGCAAGATGGATAGAAACACAGACAGCCATCAGAAATACAACAAACTGCACCAATAATGCAAGATGGGGTATAAAAACAAGCTGCTGCATGCTTACTTTACCCTTCCTTTTCAAACTTCAGGCAAAAATGTTAGCTTGTCTTTTGAAAAAGTTGGGCCAGTCCAACTGGAGAGTCTTAAAGTTACTGCTGTGGTTGTTTTCGTAGAAATGATGAAAAGGAGGGGTGTCTACAGGGCTGTTTTCATGGCCACTACCGATTTTCTTTAAACTTTGTAAACTCCGACTACTATGTGTTGGCTGTAATGTCATGCAATATTAAATCATTTGGTGAAGGTTTCTTTGGTGTGTACAAGATGAAAGTGGGTGGGGTAATTCTGACCCGTATTATATGAAAATGCTAATATTTTTATAGATACTTAGAACTGGAAGTCTACCATTTCATGACTCCTTGTGCAATGCCAGATATAACAAATGATTATAATACTTTTGTGAAATTTCTGCATGCAGTGCGTTTATACTCACTTGGGTGACATACCTAAATTTTAGCCTTTTTTATTCTCCAACTTTACGCAAAACCACAACAGCTTTTTACACTGTAAGCTATTCCAATGATATTTTGCAGTTATACAGTATATTAGATTGTTGTTCCAAAATTATGCCGATAATTTTCTACAATGAATATTTTCTGAGTTATCTCACCTTAAATTCGCTTCTTTTATTTATTTTATTTTTCAAAATTGTTACTCAGATTTTATACCCCGCCACATGTTAGTGGCGGGATATTTATACCCTCGTCATGGGAAGTATGTCAGGGGTTATATAGTTTTTGTCATTCCGTCTGTTCGTACGTTCGCCCGCCCATCCGTCAACTTTACGTCAAAGTTTTGCGTTAAACCTTTTGTGAATGCTCATATTTCTTTAACCTTATATCAGATTCTCTTCATATTTACTTTGTTATATCTCTGTAGCTTTACCTTTGATCTGAAATATCAAGGCACCTGGGTCAGGCCCCTGGGAGGAGATCAGGGGTCAATATTCATGACTCAGGCATTTATATTATGTCAAAGTTTCGTGTTATCCCTTTTCTAATTGTTCATATTTCTGTAACCACAGGTCAGATTCTTTTCATATTTGGTTCATCTCTTGAGCATTACCTTTGATGTGAAGGGCCTTTGCCTCCGGTTCAGGCCCCTGGGTGGGGCCAAGAGTCAATAATTACGACTTACGCCTTTTCATTATGTCAAGTTTTGGGTTAAACCATTTTGATTGCATATATCTCTGTAAATGCATTGCAAATATCTTCCATATTGTATTCATGATATCTCTATAGCATTGCTTTTGATAGGGACTTCAGGGTCAGCCTCATGGGTGGGGCCAGAGGTCTATAACTAGGACTCAGCCCTTTGTATTTTCTGCCTGTTCTGATATATTTTAATGGAGTCTAGTGATGCATGACTAATTTTATTTTATACTAGTTTACTTTACATGGATGCTGCTGCTGCCCTAAGGTCAAGTCACAGACTTTGAATTTGTTTCATTTACATTTCCATTTATTTTTTGTGTTAAAAGTTTGCTTTCATTAGGCTGTGGCACTGGTCTGGGATATACGTGAGCACCTGCTCACTTACTCTAGTTTGTTTTCTGCTGTTTGTATTTCTGTTCATCTGTCATACGTACATTTGTCTGCCCGTCTGTTTGTCCGTATGTCAGTCTGTCTATTCATGAGACTTCGTTTCCTTTCGATACCTTGAGTATTTTTAATGGATTTTCTTCATACTTGGCATGTGCACTTGTCTTGGGTCTTTACAAGCTGCAAAATACGTTACTTAGAGTATGTGTAACCAGAGGGCCAATGGCCCTATATCGCTCACCTGAGCACTGAGGCATTGAGGTTACAGCAACAGAACACCATGCACAACAGCAATAAAAAACACCATTTATGTAGAGGATAATATCACAAACATTTACGCAAAAAAAAATAAGCTTTATCCCCCATTAATGGCTTCTCAGAAGATCTTTGGCAAAAAAAAGTGAAAATTTGGCCTTTCAGCTGCAATGGCAACCAATCAAAATCGGGTAATTGGGAAAAATTCATATGGCTGGTAGAGGACTACTCCAGGAACATTTCTGTGAAGTTTTGTCAAAATATCTGCAGTAACACAGAAATAAACAGTAACACAGAAATAAATAGCAAATGTCTACTTTCCTCATTATAAGTCTATGGAAACTTTAAGTTGCCGTAGCAACAAATTCACATGGGCAATGATAATATAAAACATACTTTAGGTAGAGATTAAAATTATTAATATGTATGCTAAGTATCAGCTTCATCCCCCTCATGGCTTCACTTTTCCCATTATGAGTCAATGGAAACTATAAGTCGCCATAGCAACCAAAGTTCTTATGGGATTGGAAGAAAAAGAATAAAATTTATGTACAAACTACTGTCATCAACATGTTTCCACAATATCAGCTTCATCCCCTATATGGCTTCTGAGCAGAAGATTTTTTTTTTCTTTCAAAATTTACACTATATTTTGCCATGGCAACCAATCAAGTTCAGCGATTTGGAGAAAACTCATATGAATCATAGAGGACTACTCAAGAAACATTTCTGTAGAAATTTTTTTAAATAACTGCAGTTAGTTAGACAGCAAAAATTGCAAATTTCCATTTTCCTCATTATAAGTCAATGGAAACTCTTAGTTGCCATAGCAACCAAACTGCTGGAGCAATTGCCATGAAAACCAATAATTCTATAAAGGCTAGTACTAAGGTTCTTTCTGTAAAGTTTGAGCTTTATTGGGCCACACAGTTTCTGCGAAGATGACTTTTTAATATTTTTCTCTTTTTAAACCATTTGGTTGCAATAGCAACCAGCCAAATTGCGCAATTTGCATAAATTTAACATGGCCGGTTAAAGACTACTCAAGGTACATTTCTATGAAAGTTTTGTCAAAATATCCGCAGTGGCATAGCAATAAATGCAAATTTTCCATTTTGCCATTAGAAGTCAATGGCAACTTTCAGTTCCCATAGCAACCAAACTGCTAGAGCAATTGCCAAGAAAAACAGTACTTTTATAGAAGCTAGTACTAAGATCCTTTCTGTAAAGTTTAAGCTTTATTGGTTACATAGTTTCAGAGGAGATGATTTTTGAATATTTTTTCTATTTTTTAACCATTCGGTTGCCATGGCAACCAGCCAAATTGTGCAATTTACATAAAGTTCATGTGGTTGATAGAGGACTACTCAAGGAACATTTCTGTAAAAGTTTTGTCAAAATATCTGCAGTGACATAGCAATAAATGCAAATTTTCCATTTTGCCATTATAAGTCAATGGCAACTTTCAGTTCCCATAGCAACCAAACTGCTAGAGCAATTGCCAAGAAAAACAGTACTTTTATAGAAGCTAGTACTAAGATCTTTTCTGTGAAGTTTGAGCTTTATTGGTTGCATAGTTTCTGAGGAGATGATTTTTGAATATTTTTTCTATTTTTTAACCATTCGGTTGCCATGGCAACCAGCCAAATTGTGCAATTTACATAAAGTTCATGTGGTAGATAGAGGACTACTCAAGGAACATTTCTGTAAAAGATTTATCAAATTATCTGCAGTAACATAGCAATAAATGCAAATTTTTCAATTTTTCCCATACAAGTCAATGGAAACTTTAAGTTGCCATAGCAACCAAAGTTCTGAAGCGATTTGGATAAAAAACAGTATTATTGGTTCCCCCTGCCTATAGATGCTATATATGAAATTTGGTAACAATGGGCCTTGTAGTCTCAGAGGAGATGTCGTTTGAAAATATTGACGGACGGACGGACGACGGACGACGGATGCCTGCCTATACTATAAGCTCACCTGTGAGCCTTCGGCTCAGGTGAGCTAATAAAAAGAGACACTGGAACGAACATGATACAATTCTGAGAGAATAAGCAAATACATTTGACAGAGGGCATTAGTTTTATTTTATTATAAATATTATGAAGTCTCACGGATAGACAGTCTGACATACGGACAAACAGACAGGCAGATAAATGTACGTACAGCAGATGAACAGAATTACATACAGCAGAAAACAAACTAGAGCATGTAAGCCGCCGTCAAATGAAAGCAACATTTTAACACAAAAAGTAAATGTAAATGTTAATGGAACAAATTCAAAGTCTGTGACCTTGACTTTAGGTCAGCAGCAGCATCCATGTAAACGGTAAACTAGCATAAAATAGAATTAGTCATGCATCACTAGACTTCATTTAAATATTTCAGAACAAGCAAAAAATACAACAAATAGCTGAGTCCTAGTTATTGACCCCTGGCCCCACCCATGAGCCTGAGCCTGAAGTCCCTATCAAAAGCAGTGCTATAGAGATATCATGAATACAATATGGAAGATATTTGTAATGCATTTACAGAGATAGATGCATTTAAAAAAAGTTAACCCAAAACTTTGACATAATGAAAAGGCAAAAGTCCTAATTATTGACCCTTGGTCCCACCCAGGGGCCTGACCCAGGGGCAAAGACTCTTCACGTCAAAGGTAATGTTCATGAGATATCATGAACCAAATATGAAAAGAATCTGACCTGTGGTTACAGAAATATGAACAATTAAAAAAGGTTTAACACAAAACTTTGACATAATGAAAATGCCTAAGTCATAATTATTGACCCGTGACCTCCTCCCAGGGGCCTGACCCAGGTGCCTTGATATTTCAGATCAAAGGTAAAGCTATAGAGATATAACAAAGTAAATATGAAGAGAATCTGATATGATGTTAAAGAAATGAGCATCCACAAAAGGTTTAACGCAAAACTTTGACGTAAAGTTGACGAACGGACGGAAGGACGAAAAGACGGAATGACAAAAACTATATACCCCGACATACTTCGCATGTCGAGGTATAAATATCCCGCCACTTACATGTGGCGGGATATAAAATCTGAGTAATAATTTTGAAAAAAAAAATAAATAAATAAAAGAAGCGGTTTTAAGAGGAGATAACTCAGAAAATATTCATTGTAGAAAAATATCGGCATAATTTTGGAACAACAATCTAATATACTGTATAACTGCGAAATATCGTTGGAATAGCTTAGAGTGTAAAAAGCTGTTGTGGTTTTGCGTAAAGTTGGAGAATAAAAAAGGCTAAAATTTAGGTATGTCATACAAGTGAGTATAAATGCACTGTATGCAGTAACTCACAAAAATTTTAATATAATCATTTGTTATATCTGGCATTGCATAAGGAGTCATGAAATGGTAGACTTCCAGTTCTGAGTTTGTTTGTTTTTTTATTTATTTAATACTTTATTTAAAGAGGGTGACATAGTTAGTAAAACTAATCTTCCCTATGGCCCTCAGTACAAACATAGAACATTATAATACATGTAAATTGATAGAAAAAAAGCATGCAAAAAAAAAAAAAAGTATAGATCTACTACAGTAATATAGCATGTAATAAATTTCAGATCATACAATTCTAAAAGGCAAGTGCATGACTTGATTTTAGGGTAAATGAATTTTAGTAAACTTCAAAAAGACTGAAACAAAAGTAACTGCATATACAGTATGTAGGAAATTATTCAGTCAGTGACTGGTACCCAGTAGATGGCATTTCAGTCTTCTTTTGAAATCATGTAAAGTAGAAGAGTGTCGAATTTCCACTGGTAAATCATTCCACAAAACTGAAGCTGAGTATTGAAAAGATTTCTTGTAAAGTTCAGTTTTTGGTTTTTCGACATGCAAGTTACCTTTCACAACATTTCTAAGACAGTATGGATTATTTTCCCCAACATATTTTAGATTTTTTGACAAGTATTCAGGTGCTTGGTTGTGTAAAGATTTAAAAACTAGCATCAGTTTATGATACTGAATCCTTGTTTTGACATTCATCCAGTGCAGTTCTCTAAAGAGTGGTTCTGATGGTGCTAGGGGATCTGAATCAAGAGCGATTCTTGCTGCTCTTTTCTGTAGCTTTAGCAGTCTGTTGAGGCAGTCCTCAGAGCAGTTGCCCCAAACAGTGCAGCAGTAATCTATAAGAGGCAATATATATCCATTGCAATAAAGTTTCCTGGCATCAAGATTTAAATAATGCTTTATTTTAGACAGAAGGTATACTCGTGAAGAGATGACAGAACATAGCAATAAAAATAGCAATAAAGAGTAGCAATAAAAATATTAGCATTTTTGTAACAGAACCCTCTTCGGGTCAGAATTACCCCACCCACTTTTATCTTGCACACACCAAAGAAACCTTCACCAAATGATTTAATATTGCATGACATTACAGCAAACACATAGTAGTCTGAGTGTACAAAGTTTAAAGAAAATCGGTAGTGGCCATGAAAACAGCCTCATAGACACCCCTCCTTTGGCCATGTGTTTGGGGTTAACCACAACACCTTTAGCATATCACAGACTTTTTTTTCAGAAATAAAATTTCAGTCTCCATATGCTGCTTATCACCTCCTGAATATACTACCTACAGGTATCAAGATCAGATTATATCTTGTCTTATCAGGATCTTCCTGGTTGGTTATAAATGAGGTTAATTGTTTCAGATTGACAAAAATAGCAGGGGAGGTAATAAATTAAACTTCAAATTGTTAAAACAGCAGAACTGATCTGTCTGTTGGCAAGAAAATATGCCCTCCTTAATATCAAAAGATTTTAATGGCATTCTGGATCTTAACTATCATCAAATATATCTTAAGGTCTTAAAGTACAGCTACATGCTTTTCCACCAATTTTCACAAAGGGAAACAATTTTCTTCCTGTTTGCTTCCCTGGATGATAAACTCTTCCAAAATGGGATCCACTCTTAAAGGAAAGAATTTGCTCCTACAGGAGCAAATTCTTTCCCTTAAGAGTTGAGCCCAACTGAGAAAGGGAGGCAAAAATGAAAATGGCAGAGTTGCTTCCCCTGAAAATGTATCCATTCACCTTAAATATTAACAACCGTAATTACCCAAAATATTGGGAGACTTTAACCAGATATTGTATATATCCTTAGTGGAAACTGAATTATACAATCTAGCTGTGCCAAAAAAAAGGCCAGAATGGGTAATAATGCAGATCTTAATCAGACTGCTCTTTTATCAGCTCTTTCATGATCTTAGTCTACACCATTTTGCTTAAGCACGTATGTTCAAATGATATTTAGGATCTTATGGTAGCATTTCTGTTTGCCTTGAAACTTAAAAACAGAAGGGCTAAAATATTTATTGGAAAATAGAAATGTGAGCTTGCTTCATGTCAAAAGTGGAAATATTTTAAGAAATAAACATAGCAGATGAAGTAATACAGATAGAGGCAGGAGTAAACAGAATAATTTATTTTTCAAGAATTTATTTTAGGGTGTAAAAAGTTTGAAAGTCATGTACTTTGCTGCAGACAGTACAAGCTCAGGCTTTACCTCTATCATACATTGTATGAAAGCACCTGACAATTATTTTGTTGCAGATCTGAACCATCTCTCTTGTCAACGTGGGTTTTGGGGCTTCAGCCCAGCCATTTGAGCCTTTGTGTTATGTATAATATGTAGGTCCCCAGATAATAAGGAGTATCTGATGACAGTCTGAGATGATTTACCCATGTAATAAGAGTAAAATTATGTTGTGACATCTCACTAGAACTGCCTTGGTTAGGCGATTCCAATGAGATATTGCAACATATATTTCAAGGCAAAAAAGACATTTAATCAAATTCCCATCAAATTGATCCCTTTTTATGTCATATTTTCAAGCCCCATCCTATCCCCCCCCCCCCCCCCCCTGCACACACACCCCACACACACACACTCATCTTGGCACCTCCCAGCCCCACCAGTTATCCAGACCCCAACAGTACATGGTCTGGATCCAGGCCTGCTTGCCTCCAAAAATTAATCAAACATTGCACTAATAATCCTTTTTTCATGCCCCTATGATCAATTTGCTTCTTATCATAATAGTTTATAAATGAGATGTCGATTTTTCTAAAAGAAAACCTTCAAAATTCAACACAGCTGTTTACACCAAAACAAGACCTGTCCACATAAGGATAGCTCACCTGACAGGGACTAGCCCAACACAAAAAAGACTTTAACTTAAAACTTTAACATTTTGCTAACTCTGACGGCCGGGGGTACTGCAATAGCTTTTCCTGTTCTTTTGAACAGACAAGCTTAACAGAAAATTTCTTAACAGAACTGATCCAGATGAGACAGCTATTAATAAGCCACCTTGTCTAGAGCTACACTATTTGCCCTCTTATTAGCTCTTGTCTTTGAATTGTCAATATGATGAAGTAATTCACTCTGGACAAAACATTCTTTAAAATTTTGCAGACCTAATTTTTGGGTTTTTTTTGCTGTTGTTGTTGTTTTTCTTTTGGCACTTAAAGCAGTATTACAATAAGCAAAGTTCAAATTGTACACTATATAATTCTGGAAAATTTTCTTAGGAACACTCCCCTTATCTTGCACTTTTATTCTATCAATCAGCAGATGTTTCCTTTCTGGATTTTTCTCACAATTATTGTTAATATTGCCAGATCAACCAGAATATTTCTTTATGCTTCAATTATTTTTTAAACCTGTGTGTTAGGGCTGTTGAGATACCATTGGCATCATGCCTGAGGAAAAATTCTCGGAAACTTGATGTAACCTTGTTAAAATTCAGAATGGCCTGTTTTCCATGTACATGAAATAATTTTCTAAAAGTACAAACTGTATTTAACCTGTTGCATTCTTGGTATCTTTTGTCGTCAGCTGAAATTGTCATCTGCATCAAAAGTCAAGAATATTTTGACAATTTTGGCCTAACTAACTCTTGTAGAAATCATGTCTAGGCAGTAAACAGTTCGGATCTCAGATCAGGCCACACGTTTGTGTGTCCTGATCTGGATCCAAACTGTTTCCCCAGAGACCCCCTAAAGGGGTATCCCGCTTGGGATGGGTTAAACCAAATTGTACACCAAGCATTCCAACAGTATACACAGGGTATAATCGATTCCGCCAATTTTCGCTTCCTGCAGAGACTGTACATCATATTTGGTTTCTGCCAAGACTGTCCGCGAACTTTTGCTTCCTGCCGAGACTTCTGTACATGATAAATGGCTTCCTGCCGAGACTGTCCATATGATTCTGCTTCCTGCCAAGGCTCTCGGCAGGAAGCAGAATCACGCGGACAGTCTCGGCAGGAAGCCATTTTTCGAGGACAGTAGTCTCTGCAGGAAGCAAGAGTTCACGGACAGTCTCGGCGGAAGACAAATATGATGTACAGTCTCTGCAGGAAGCGAAAATTGGCGGAATCGATTATACCCTGTGGTGTAGAAGATCATGGATCACAAAGAGTGGCAGGGAAAGCACAAAAGAAAGCTGATTGTGGTTAATGGATACACTTTCAGGGAAAGCAACCCTGTCAACCTCATTTTTGCCTCCCTTCTCAATAGGAGTGAACTCTTTAAGGACAGAATTTGCTCCCCTATGAAGAGGGAAACTTCTTTCCATTATGTGCAGAAACCATTTTGGAAGGGCTTCCTCAGCCAGTTTCCTTTTTAACGTTATTTCAGTCATATCAGGATGATGGCGGGTGATAATGAAAGGCTGTGTGCAATGGAACCCCATTTACTATCATTGAAAAGTTTCCCACCTCAAGCATAGCTCAAACCTGGGACCACTAATCTTGTGTCTTGATCAGCAGGTCAGTGCTTAACCTACTGAGCTACATGGGCTCCTTTATAATGTGGGATTGTGCTATGTCACTAGTGAATAACATTAGAATGAGACTTAATTATGTATATTTATCACAGGGCAAAAAGCATATTATGTACTTATGCTTGTTTAATATGTAGAACAAAGCATACAATCATGTAGATACATGCCCATACTAGTACATGCCCATACTAGAGCACAACGTAAGACTATATGGTATAGTTGTAACAGAGAACTAGGCATTAAAATGCACTTATGCATTAGAATGAGACTACATGTATAATGTTGTCATGAAGTTAAGCTGCATCATCAAAACTCTCCTAAAATGGAGCTCACGTCAGGTATATGACTGTTGATCCCGCTGGCTCAGATCAGTGCTCTTATCTGCTTGCAGAACTCCGAGATTTCATGCTAAATAGACAATGCAGCTTTATTTGCATTCATGCAGCAAGAAATATGATTGTGAAAATTACTAAGCCAGCAAGTTGTCAAGAATGTATAAAGTATGTCAAAGGTCTCAAAGCTCCTGATTACTTTACTACCAATCCATACATCTTTAAACAATTACCTTATTAATCCTAATAAATGTCCCAGCTCAAATAAACGCCCCCTGCTTTTTTCCAAAAAATAATATTAACTTTCATGAATTCCTGTTTGCTTCTCTGGATGTGAGGTAGTTCTTTGACATGGGATCTACTCTTAAATGAAAGAATTTGCTCCTAGAGGAGCAAATTTTTTCCTTTAAGAGATGACCCCTTCTGGAAAGGGAGGCAAAATAGCAGAGCTGTTTCCTCTACAAGTATACTCATTCACCCTAATACTGTCTTATTAGAGATATTATGCAGTGGCTGATTTACTACAATTTAAGCTCTAAATACGCCCCAGCCTTTTTCGTAAAATGCAATGCTCCCGGGGCGCTAAATAGGATTAATAGGGTATACCAGTTCAGAATAAGGTTTCTGCTCCCACCCATTAGGGCCTGTACAGATGGGCTGCCTGGTGCCTCTGCGGCAGAGAAACTTCTAGATGTGCCAGACCTTGAGTATATCATTCTTCTCTTAAAGAAATGTCTTGACATGACTGAAATATTGTTGACTGGGTCATTAAATCAAAACTCAAAATTAAACATAAAATTTGGTGAAGATAAAAAATTGTGACTGTATGTATTGCTGAAGTCTTCCTTTAAAGGGAGGAATTGGCAGACTTTTCTGCCTCTAAGATACTTCAAGAGTAAGGCTATCAAACCGGACATTGATTAAGTTTTATTAGTCTCTGGGGACAGGCCATTACTGATAAGGTCTTCAGTGATAGGCTCATCAGTAGGTTACAGCAACAATTTCATGTGTAATTTGACACATGATTTGAGAGATACTTTTGCCAACATTCTTCTTGAATCAATTGTACTTTGATATAATTTTGTAATCAAAACAATTTGAGAACTGATTACATATACATGTATACACATTTTTAGCAAGCTGATTGACCGCAAATGATACTCCACTGTCCATTATGATTTTACAGGAGTTTATTACTTACATACAAGGACAGACAGGTGCTCTTATTTGGCGTATACCATAAAGTCCCAAAATTTAAATATTTATTGTTACCCATTATCCTAATAATGCTCCAAGAGACACAGACGGAATAACAAATTGTATAGCCTCATTTTGGAGACATTTGATCTAGGTCTGCAATATTTGCACAGACTTGTCTGTCCCAAAGTTTAGGAACATTACAAGCAATAGAATGTTGTGCATTCAGAATCTCAGGTGAGCAGTCTTTCATGCCTTTTTTTTCCTGACCTGTAAGCAAGTTCTGCTTGCAGGCAATAAAGTAGTGTTTTTTTCGAGTATCCCCCGTTTTCACTCCACCTAACGACTGATTAAAATCTCAAAATGAATGAAATACAAGAGGTCCATGATGGACCTAAATCGCTCACCTGAGTTATGATGAAATAACACGGGAGATCATCTATTTGATGATGGTCCAATTGGAGCAATTTTCACTTTCCAATCTATTATTCTGACAAAGTTTCATGAAGATTGGATCAAAACTGTGCCCACTAGAGTGTACACAATGTTCTTCTAAGATCTGACCTAGTGAACTTGTTATTGACCCGACGTATTCCAGTTTCGAATTTCTTTTCATGGAGATAAACATTGTGACAAAGTTTCACAAAGATGCAATGGCAAATGAACCATCTATTGTGTACACAAGTTTTTTTCTAAGACTTGACCTAGTGACCTAGTTTTTGATACAACATGACCCAGTTTAAAACATGGCCAATATTTCTTAAAGATTAACATTCTGACAGAGTTTCTTGAAAATGGACCAAAACTGTGCCCTCTAGAGTGTACACAATCTTTTTCTAAGCTCTGACCTAGTGACCTAACTTTTGATCTGACATCAGTTAGTTTCAAACTTGGCCTAGATTTTATGAAGATAAGCATTCTGAAAAAGTTTCATGAAGATTCAATGCAAAATGAAGCCACTAGTGTGTACACAAGGTTTTTCTAAGATTTGACCTAGTGACCTAGTTTTTAACTCAACAAGACCGAGTTTCAAACATGGCCTAAATTTTATTAAGATAAACATTTTGACAAAGTTTCATGAACTTTGGATCAAATTGATTGATTGATTGATTTGTTGCGTAACGTCCACGGTAAACAGCTATGGTCATGTCGGGACGGTCAGTTAACCTAACCGCACTATTTTTGGGCAGGTTTAGACCTCCTAAGCAGTTAACCAGTACTAAGTGCACATACTTTCGCCAGTAACTGACAACTGCCCTTCTTGAATCAGCGGAAGGAGAAACGAAAGTATGTGGCCAGACCGGGTATCGAAACCCATGACCTCTGACTAATGAGTCAAGTGCCCTACCGATTGCGCTACGCGGCCCGGCTTGGATCAAAACTATCCCTCTAGAGTGTACACACGGTTTTACTAAAATTTGACCTGGTGACCTAGTTTTTGACCCGACATGACCTAGTTTCACACTTGGCGTAGACTTCATGAGGATAATCATTCTGACAAAGTTTCATGAAGACTGGACCGAAACTATGACGTCTAGAGTGTTCAAACAAAGTTTTGAATATCTGCGCCTGTTTTCGATAACATTTCTATTGTAAAATTACAAACAAGAGAAACATTTTGAATTAATATAAGACAGACTGCTAGTATTCACAGTGAAGTAGGACGAGAAATAACGAAGATTAAATATTCAATGACCTTTGATATTATTGGCTAAACTTTGACATACAGATTTTTTGACCAATGGGATCTTGTGAAATGTGGAACAATATCGAAATTATATGAGGCTGCGCCTGGAAAAAACTTGTTGATTGTTGAGGACCATCTTCAGTGCCTACTGATTGTTTACTTTGCAAACCTACCTGTGTTTTATTCATCTACAGTTAGGCCTAACTACATGTATATATAAAAGCCAACCCAAATTTTCCTGACTGTACCTAACAAACATGGGCTCTTCATGAATTTACAGTAGTTCTTGCTTTGACCATCTAACTGGGAGCAAATCTAAAGCACAGCATTGATTCTGGTTGACTAACACATTCTGCAGAAGCATTAAATTTGACCTGATGACCAACTGTGCCAGAAACAGAACATTTACATGCTGAGAGTTAATGCCATTAAACCTGATTAATAAAAGAGATTCTGTCAATCAAACTTTAGTTCCCCTGGACTACCAATTCCTCCCTTTAAGGAGGAAGCTCATGTAATGGTTCAGAATTAAAAGTCTTACTGCTTTTCCAAAATGGACCTAAAATAAGGCTATAATAGGTACTACAAGAACCAACAACAATTAAAGCACCATATTTATTAAAATGAAACTGGTTAAATTTGCAAACAGTGACGATCCAGATGAGGCAGCTCAGGATGTGCTGTCTCATCTGGATCTACACTGTTTGCAAATCTGGATCTACACTGTTTGAATTTTAGATTTGATATATATACATTTTTGCAATTTGCAGATTCAAAAATTTGTCATATTGATTACTTGGCACTTGGCTGGGTTTAAACTGTACTAAAACTTATGTTGTTTTCCCAAACCATAAAAATCCTCTTACCACTTCTCCATTAGCGAGTGTAACTTGATTATTTTCAGGGTCAAATTCTGCAACTCTGTGCTTGAAGTGGACACATTCTTTGGGAAGAACATCTGACAGTAATTTGCCTGTCTCCTCCAACTTAGCCACCCCAGCACCCACCAGGGTCCACATAGGCTGGTAATAGTGGTACTGTGAAAACAGATAATGACATCATACAGTACTTATACAAGAAAACTTTGATGCACAGCATCAATATGCCAGGAAACTCAGTCATATTTATCTTTTCCCACCTGAAACTGTGGACATACTAAGGACCGTTGGCACTAGCTAAGTGAATCACAATCTAGATTAAATTGAATTATATTACACACTGAGATAGTTTAGATTAATTTGGATTGTTAGTCCCTTGTCTTGAGTTATGTTGTTATACATGTGGGTAACTTGCCAAAATTTGCAGTCCTGAAAACTTTGAGATACCTAAATACAATTAATTCGGGATATATGACCTTTACCTTTATCTTCATTGAACAAAGGTGAATCGCATGCGAAGAGACAATGTATGAAATATATGAAAGGCCGAACGCTTGTGACAAATTGAGGTCTGTAAGGGGAAACATATTACATGTATTTTTTATTATCACATGGTGTATAACTTTAACCCAGCAAAACTCAGATAATCACAAATCTAGTTGCCAAATCAACCAAGTGCTTCCAAGTCCTGTGTATGGCAGTGACAGATACATATTCTTTTATTGTTTTTCTCTACAAAAGATTAATTTTTATATTTCAATAATATTAGTTAACCCCACTGGTAACCCCAAAATCTAGGAAGAAAACATGTTTTCCAAATGCATTTACACTTCACAATATCAACCTTAAATAAATATGCCAGGCTCCTGCCCAGCATAAATAACATATTCAAACAAAACCTTTGAGCAAACAGAAATGACCTTGACTAGATGCCTCACAAGAGCAGTCCAATAAGAGTCTGTATTGTACACCAATAATAGATGGGCCCCTGAAGTTTGGGCATGGACAAATGAGCCAATGTGGTCCAGCTGAAACAAAATCCACAACTTCAGAGCCACATTCCATAAACAGAGCCATACTACATAACAAGAGCCATGTGCAGATTTCTTGCAGTTTTGCACAGTTTCTCTCAGAAAACTGAGTGGGATGAATGGGGAACTATTTTCACCAACCAAACACATACAACCAAAATTAACCATCACCTTTCAAGTCTAAACAGTTTGTCTGTTTATGGACAAAATCTAGGGATTTTTCTCGCATTTCATGATACTGAATGATTAGGCATGCCTCCGAACAAATATTATACATGGAAATTTAAGAATTTAAAAGAAACCCAGTGACAGTAACAGACCATTCTGAGTTATCTGGACATGGCATCAGTTAGATGACAGTCATGGTCTGTTTGCTTTTTCATTTAATCCCTGGAACAACAAAAAACCAGAGGACCAAGGGTCCTGCAGCTCACCTGAGACCTTATTGTCCACAGACAAAATTTGTCATTTCCCTTATTTGTTTTAAATTTTAAACCCAAGGTTTTAGAGGAGGGCATATTTTAATTTTAAAATCTCAGTGATAGTGAGCAAAGCTCTAAGAATGACCATGACCTTTGCTGGTCTAATTCTTCATGTATTCATGGTGGGTTTGGTGGCCATTTCAGTCATGTGACCTATATCCTGCAAACAAATTATCGTCCCCCTGACCCAGGTAGGCTCCACATGTAGTTTCAGAGGATGGACTATGGATGGACGACAGATGCCTGGCTATACTGTAAGCTCACTTATGAGTCTTAAAGCTTGTGGGGTCTATAATTGAACACTGATATCAGTATTTCACATATCTGCATTTTATGTAGAGGTATCTCAATAATACTAAAATACAGACATCTGTATCAAAAATTTTATATACATGTATCGAACAATAATACAGTCATATATCAATACAGAGATAATGCTATCAGACAGTGATTCTATCTGAGACAGCTTTATAAAATCAAACATATCTGCATTTAACTTGAATATAGATATCTGGCTGTATTCCAAGATACAGATATACTCATGCAGTCAAAGATATCAGACATTTTCTTAGCCATATTATTCATGTTATTTCCAAAATCCAACATCTTCTGGCTCTCTGGCATAGCCGAACAGTCTAATATGTTGCAGCCTACAAAGGTATCAGAGAGGCAAGTGGCATTTTATGTGAATTTCTAACATCAAGGGCTCATGTTTACTGCCGACCAGCGCCACCGCCTAATGAAATAACTGCCTAAGGAAACCGATCTTAACTAGAAATGTTTTTCAGAGAAAAACAGACGTCCACCCACCAGCCCATTACCCATCCCCTGTAATCCCCCATAAGTGTGTTCCCAGCCACTCATTTCAATTGTCCTAACACTCTGCTATGTTGATATAATCTATCAAGTTTGGTCTAAAGATATCAATACAATCAAAAGCATTTAAAATCTTTCTGTGATCTTCAAAATGAGTCAAGCTCACCAAATTCTCTTAATTCTGCTTGTCATAATCATATATCCATAAAAGTCTGATTTTATTCCATCCACTGGTTCAAGTAATATATTCCTAGTGAAAAGTATTATGTTTGGTGGGAATGAAGGCAACATTCAAGGGATATATCAATTTTTCTGAAATTTTCACATATTTAAGTCCTCCTGTCACCTTGAAAATGAGGTTCAGGTCATCAAAATCTAATAAGCTTGTCTAAAATTTAATGAAATACCTGTGCCAGTTTGTAAAAAATCCATCCACTGGTTCCAATGATATCTTACATACAAGACTATGACCTTGAAAAGGGGGTCAAGGTAAACTAATCATGTCTGAAACCTGTCGCAGTGATATATCCATGCAAGTCTGATGACTATCCATCCATTGGTTGAGGAAATATCACATTTAAAGGAAAAACATTAACATTTGTAAGTTGGCTTTTGACCTTAAAATGGGGTCAAGGTCACCACAACCTAGTCAACTCTAAAGATTGTCCCAAAGGTATATCTATGCAAGTTTGATGGGAATTAAGCCAAAGACTCAAGAATATATCAATTTTAGTGAAATTTTCACATATTAAAGTCCTCCTGTGACCTTGAAAATGAGGTCAATGTCACCAAAATTTAATTGGCTCTTAAGCTTTTCCAAATGATATATCAAGTCAAGTCTGGTGAAATTCCATCCATTGGTTCAAGAGATACTGTGCATACAAGAAATTTGCACGCCATTTAAGTCTGTGACCTTGAAAATGATGTCAAGGTCACCAAAATCTAATCAGCTCTTACGCTTGTCCCAATGATATATTCATGCAAGTTTGGTGAAATTCCACCCATTGGTTAAGGAGATATTGTGCATACAAGAAATTTTCACACCATTTAAGTCCTCCTGTGACCTTGAAAATGAGGTCAAGGTCACCAAAATCTAATCAGCTCTTAAGCTTGTCCCAATGATATATCCATGCAAGTTTGGTGAAATTCCATCCATTGGTTCAAGAGATATTGAGCATACAAGAAGTTTTCACGCCATTTAAGTCCTCCTGTGACCTTGAAAATGAGGTCAAGGTCATCAAAATCTAATCAGCACTTAAGCTCGTCCCAATGATAGCCATGCAAGTTTTGTGGAACTCCATTGATTGGTTCAAGAGATATCGTGCATACAAGAAAGTGTGACGCCGACACACCGGGAACCGCACTGAAAACAATTTGTCCCCCCTCACCTTTGGTGGGGGGGACATAATGAACAGAAAAGTAAACCTAGTTATCTATCAAAAGGTTCCATCAAAGTGTATTAGGAATATCAGAAAAGAACACCCACTTAACACAAAACTTTAATGTAAATATATAAGTCTGTGCCCACGACCTTGTTCAGCAGCAGCATCCAGATGATGTCAACAAATCTGCATAAGCCTAGTGAACAGTAGTAGTGCTAAACCTAGTCATAAATCAAAATGTTACATAAAAGAATATAGGAAATATAAGCTAAGAATATTAACTAAACACAAAACTTAAAAGCAAATGTTTAAGTCTGTGACCTTGACCTTTGGTCAGCAGCAGCAACCAGATCATATACAAGTATAAACTAATCTGCATGAAACTCTAAGTAAACCTAGTCACGTACCAAGAGCTTTCATCAAAGGATATTGAAAATAAAAGGGAAGAATACATTAAATTTTACTTAACAGCAAACTTAAAAGCCAAATACAGGTCTGTGACCTTGACTTTAAAAGATGTCAGTTACTTTGTATGAACCTAAAAGTAAAGCTAGTCAAATATGAAAAGGTTCCATCAAAGGATATTGGAAATATAAAAGAAGAATATAAACTTAACACAAAGCTTTAACACAAATGTTTAAGTCTGTGACCTTAACCTTAGGTCAGCAGCAACAGCCAGGTGATGTCAACTATTCTGCATGAGTCTAGAGGTCTACCTAGTCCAATATCAGAAGGTTCCAACTTCCATTGACAGATATTGGAAATACAAGCAAAGAATAAACTTTAACTGGAATGTTAAAGGATGGATGAACAGACGAAAGGACAGCGGCAGAAAAGGTGACTAGAAAATGCGACTATGAAACACTATGCCCCCAACCATATGCTTGCCACTAAAAGTGTCAAAGTTTAGATGTCTAAGCCCAAAAAGGGGCACATTTCTGTCAAGTTTATGAGAAAAGGGAAATAACTCTGTTAATAGTTCCCAATGATATTATGGCACAACCAACATCAGAATGATCAGCACATCAAATACTAATAGTATACCAAAAATTAGGATTCTAGGTCAAACAATTCAAAAGTTGGAAAAATGCAAATTCAACAAAGGGGCATAATTCAGTCATTTTTTCAAGAAATTTGCCCAAAAGTTAATCAGATGATCAACACCTTAGCCCCTAGCAGTATGCCAAATATGAGTATCCTTGCTCAAACGGTATTGCCAGGATTTTGGGAACAAACTTTCATGTGATTTTTCGAAAAAGGGGCATAATTCTGTAAGTACATTGCAGACAGAAAAGAAAACCAGAGGACCAATGGTCCTGTAGCTCACCTGACACCTTCTGTCAACAGACACAATTTGTCATTTCGCTCATTTGTTACAAAAACCAGTAACTTAAAAAGGTGTGCATATTTTGATTTTAAAATCTCAGTGACCTTGAGCAAAGTTCAAAAAATGACCTTGACCTTTGATGACCTTATGTCTTCATGTATTCATATAGTTAACCATATTTTCCAATTATTATATCTAGGCTTGAAAAAAAATCTCATGAAATCAACTGTTTAAGCATTTTCCCATATGAAAGCATAACATACCAAAGTTGATCTTGCCATACATTAGGTCTAGCCCAATGCACCATTATGATTGTACAAAGTATGATGGGCCCAAGTTCTCAATGCTACACACCATGCCATGAGGTCATTGTGCCTTTGGTTCTGGAGAAGAAGGTATTTGAAGGAGTTTTACCATATATGGGCATGGTGTCCATCTTGGTCATGTGACCATGACCAGCTCAACAAACTTTGGTTCTTTAAACCCAGTGAAGCTCCGAATGAAATATAGCTTCAAACAGCCCAGTGGCTTCAGAGAAGATGTTTGAAAATGTTGATAGGCAACAGAATCACAGTGACCTTGAACAAAGGCCAAAGAATGACCTTGACCTTTGACAACATAATATCTTCATAGGCTCACTTAGTTAACCATAAATACCAAATATCATATCTTATGGAAGTATTCTAAGACCTCACTCACTTGTGAGTGACTCAATTTTATAGCCAGGGGGAGGATTATCCCACTGAAATTTGAGCAATATTCAGGATTAACTCAATGAGTGTAGCTGGAGTGACGTTCTAGAATACAGGCCTAATTAGACTTGAATGGTTCTGAGAAATCCAATGTTTAAGCATTTTCCAATGCATCAAAATTGACCTTGCCATAAATTTGGTCACACTCAATGCACAGTCCTGATTTGTATAAATTATGACGGGCCCAAGTTCAAAATGCTACATACCAAGTTTCAAGGTCATAGGCCTTTTGGTTCTGGAGAAAATGATTTTTGAATGGGTTTTACCATATATGGACATGGCGGCCATCTTGGTCATGTGACCCAGATCCCGCATATAAACTTTCGTTCCCCTATCCCATTAAGACTCCATATGAAATTTGGCTTCAATCGTCGAAGTGGTTTCAGAGAAGAAGATGTTTGAAAATCTTGACGAAAGATGGACAGACAGAATGACCTTGACCTTTAGTGACATGATATCTTCATCTGATCATATTCCAAATATTGAACCTTAGACTTGAATAGTTTCTGAAAAAAAACCACTGTTTAAGCATTTTCCCATATAAAAGCCTAACATACCAAAGTTGAAGGTGTCATAAATTAGGTCAACATCAATGCATGGTCAGCATTTGTAAACTATCATGGCCCGAGTGTCCAAGGCTACATACCAAGTTTCAAGGTCACAGGCCTTTTGGTTCTGAAGAAGAGTTTTGAAGGATTTTTACTATATATGGGTGTGGCGGCCATCTTGGTCATGTGACCCAGACCCTGGTAATAAACTTTTTTTTCCCCCATCCCACTGAGACTCCATATGAAATTTGGCTTCAATGGGCCAAGTGGTTTCTGAGGAGAAGATGTTTGAAAATCTTGACGACGGACGGGCTGACAGGATGACCTTGACCTTTAGTGACATAATATCTTCAGCTGTTCATTTAGTTGACCATTAATACCAAATATTGGTACCTTAGACTTAAATAGTTTCTGAGAAATCCACTGTTTAAGCATTTTCCCATATAAAAGCTTAAGGTACCGAAGTTGACCGTGTCATAAATTAGGTCAAGGTCATCATTTGTATAAATTATGATGGGCCTGCATGCCCGATGCTACATACCAGTTTTCAAGGTCATAGGCCTTTTGGTTCTGGAGAAGAAGATTTTTGAAAGGTTTTTACCATATATGGGCATGGCGGCCAGCTTGGTCATGTGACCCATACCCTGGTAATAAACTTTCTTTCCCCCATCCCACTGAGACTCCATATGAAATTTGGCTCTAATCGGCCCAGTGGTTTCAGAGGAGAAGATGTTTGAAAATCTTAACAACGGATAGACGGACCGAATGACCTTGACCTATAGTGACATAATATCTTCATTTGTTCATTTAGTTGACCATGTATACCAAGTAATGTACCGTAGACTTAAATAGTTTATAATAATAATAATTATATGGATAACTCTATCAGCGGTTCTACTAAAGAAACATATGTATTTAAAATAAAGAAATAAATCACTAGTTTGAATACAGCTATCTGTATTTCTAAGCTGTCTGTCATTATTTTGAATTGCTGAAAATGAGATATCTGTATTTTGTAAAGAGATATCTCCATACTAAAAATACAGATATCTGTATCAAACAGACATATACAGGCAAACCTGTCTCAAGGGTCAGTCGAGGAAGGGCAAAAAATAACCACTTAAGACAAGTGACCCCTTAACACAGGTTCATTTGCACTATATTCAGGTCCAAGACACCCTAAAAAGATGGCTGCTTATGATGGGTGATCCCTTTATACAGGTGCTCACATAAGCAGGTTTGACTGTATCTTTATTTGAATATACGGATGACTATCAGATCTACATATTTATGAAAAATTATAGATATGTGCAATTAAATATATCTCTAAGAATAAAGATTGTGTATTCTGTAATTCATTCTGAGTTGCAGATATCTCTATCGCCATTTTTATTTTCTAACTGGTCTCCGTTAATTAGAAAAAAAAGACAAAATTAATGAAATAAAAAAAAAAAACATTACCAATGGTGTAATTTAGTTCAATGCTCTAACAGACAATCATAGTGGAGTATGGAATATCAAAATATATGTTGTAGGCTTGAAGCCCTCATCAGAATAAACACAGCAAAGACAGAACTAACATGGGACCACAACATGTTGACTCTCATTAACTGCCTCTTTGAGGTAATTCTAATAAAGGAGCACTTCAAATTCATGCCACGACATGACAAAACTAACATAAACAAAGTGGAAAGTGGCATGTGCGCTCAGCATAGACTCAGATCAGCCTATGTCCAGTCTGATCAGAGTCTTTGCTGTGCACTTAACAATAGCTTAATTAGGGTCTATGCTACCTCCATACTGACAGCAAAGGCTCATGTCAGTCTGGGCAAATATCTAGGCTGATCTGAGTCGCTGCAGGGTGCACATGCCACTTTGTTGGTTTTGTTGTGTCACGGCTGATATTACTGAGTTCTGTGCGATACCTTTGCTGGCTCCACAACCGCAACATTGCCTTTCCCCAACATCCGACATGATCTGGCCGCCACAGAACAGCCCCCTGCTCCACCACCAAGCACAACCAGTGGAAAATGTTTTACATCCTTCGCCCCAGTAGAAGCAGTTCTTCCCGCTAACACAATCAGAGGCTGCACCCTTAAAATCCGCGACACGTGCGTTGCCATACTGTCATTAGTTTACACGTTTTATCAATGTAACAGCTGTAGAATCATTAAAGTTCATCTCGAAAACTTTACTGATAAAACGAAAAGGTCAATTTCTAATACTATCCTGAAGAAAATAAATAAGGTTATGAACTTTTATACCCCACTTCAGCACTTGTTGTCCGGAGATTGACACACGAAATCAAAATACAAACAAACACGTCAGCTGAAACCTACACACAACTCGCAGGTCAAAGGTCGGGAAATCCTCCGGGATTCCGTCAATTTTTCACACAGACTAATCAGTCGCAAATTGAACGTCTCTTTGACGGGTCATACTAAATATCGCGAGGCACAAAGGTGATGCAAGGTAGGATATTACATATATGCTATACAAGTGAGTCAAACACTGCTATAGGGTACTGAATCACTTTGCAGTAACTTGTGTCTATCTTGCGGTATATAGAGTAAAATCTAATTCTTAAAGAGTTCCTTCAAGATTAGTAGTCCCCTGAAATATGCATTCAAATTCAAAGACCTACATACTTCCTAGTTCAGACTCCCATCGTTACCTGGCGTTACCTTTGTTACCCCGTTACCCAACCATGTTGACTGATAACTAAATTTTGGTTTGAAGGACTGCATACTATCTAGTACAGGTCCACATTGTTACGGTAACGGGTCGTTTCGGCCTTATTCCCGTTCGGCCCCGGGTCGTTTCGACCTTATTCGCGTTCGGCCTGAGTCGTTTCGGCCTGGGTCGTTTCGGCCCGATTTCCGGGTTGGGTCGTTTCGGCCCAATTTTCGAGGGTCGTTTCGGCCTGACTTTTTTCCCATAGTTGTAATAGACAAAAATGTGTCTTTATCCCAGTCATATCTATCTATCTATCTGGCCTGCATATATATTACTTATATCTATCTGTCTGAATGGCCTGCATATGTATGTATGTATGTATGTATGTATGTATGTATGTATGTATGTATGTATGTATCTGGACTGCATATCTATCTACCTAACTGCATATGTATGCATGCATGTATGCATGCATACATGCATGCATATGTATCTGGACTGCATATCTATCTATCTATCTATCTATCTATCTATCTATCTATCTATCTATCTATCTATCTATCCATCCGATGACAGGCAAGACACACCAATGCTACATAATTTGTTTTCCATTTAATCTCTAATATTCCTTTGATGCCTAATTATCTTTATCGGTTGCCAATTAGTAATGTTTGGAATTGTCTGTGTTTAACTGACCTACGAGTTCGGACTTATGATTTGGGTACTTTGACCACTATCATTGTACTTAGTAATGTTTGTACTGTCACTGGTTCTTTAATTACCTATTTTCAAAAGGTTTTAACTACCCTGTTTCAGAGGTGTGAAAATTATTTCATTGTAAATAAGTTCTTGAAAGGCGGGATTTTAAAGAAAAAAGATTTCTTTAATTGCCAAAGACAAGAAGAGATCGGATTTTTATTCTCTGGAGAAATCCTCCCCAGCATCACAACCTTGGAAAAAATAGTATTACTAAATAATAAAAGGCCGAAACAACTCACCCATAAAATCGGGCCGAAACGACCTACCTTTGAAATTGGGCCGAAACGACCCACCCAATTGGGCCGAAATGACCCACCTCGGAAATCGGGCCGAAATGACCCAGGCCGAAACGACCCAGGCCGAAGGGGAATAAGGCCGAAACGACCCGGATTCGTTGTTACCTGCTGTTATCCCGTTACCCAACCATAGTCATTGATATATGCATTTTAGTTAAAAGGCTTCATACTATATATAGTTCAGGTCCACATCCTTACTTGCTGTTATCTTTGTTACCCTGTTACCAACCCTTATTGACTGATTTATGCATTTTGATTTGAAGAGCTGCATGCTCTCTTATGCTGATCCAATTCGTTACCTGGTGTTACCTGTGTTACCCTGTTACCCAATCATGTCCGTTGAAATATGTATTTTAAATTCAAAGGGCTACATAGTGGATAGTCCTGGTCCCCATAGTTACTTAATGTAACCTTTGTTACCCTGCTACCTAACCATGTCCCCTGAAATATGCATTTAAATTCAGAGGGCTACATACTTCCTAGTTCAGCCCCTCATCCTTACCCCACTACCTCACTAGTACAGGTCCCCATCGTTACCTGGAGTGACCTTTGTTACCCCGTTACCCAAAAATTTTGACTGTTATATATAGACACATTCGAAAGAAGAACACAGGCATACTTGGAAGTTTTGGCTACTCAAGTCTCATCTTGAACTTGAACTAAAGGAATTCCATCCTTTATAGATCCAATATAGGTCACTGATACGCTTTTTTCACTATATTTGGCACGCAAAATATTGTTATGCCTATGTATGGAGTATTTCATTACCTATTTTATGGAATAAAAATGTTTTTCAGGTGCATAAATGCTTTGTTTATCTACGCGACAATATATAACATGCCTATAGCTGAACGGTATCTCGTGGGAACAAATTATGGTGCCAAAAAGGTAGTTTTCATTGTTATAACGTTGCACTTCAATTTGAGGCATTTTTCAACTAGAAAATGCTTTGTTTTAATCCAGTCTTATGCTTAAAATCTGATTATCATATGCTGTAAAAATTATTAAAGATCAAAACATTTTTTATTTCGTTAAGTTTCGACTCTTAATGACCGAATAGCAGAGTTGAATGCAAACAGCTTCCTTCGTTATGCATTTTGTACTTTTTGGCATTTTCTACTTTACCTGTTTGCTAAATATGTAAAAAATTGTGCAACATGTGATTAAATGAGTTTAAAATAGCATATTAAGCATATGCTATACAAATATGACAGAATGGAAGCGAGTGAGATTAAATCTAGAAAATGCCATTTTCTCGTTTAAGGCTCCTGAACGGACAAAAATTCTGTAGTGTCCACAACAATATGTTCTATAAAAGGGTTATCCTTTGGAAGCAAGGATCACACCAAAGAACTGAAAACTGTCGAGTGTACAAGTTTTCTGGGCCAGACTAGCTAGTTTCGGCCAATTAGGCCTCAACCCTGTTTCTACAGAGGTACAGATGAATGACAGAACAAATTCATTTTTGTGCTGAAATGGCATTACAGCATATCAGTTCACAACAAAGATATTTCGCTTCGACCAAAAGCTTTGCTTTTGGCAGCCAAATGACTGTTTCCGCGACACTGTACTGTCCGCAACGCAAACTTCAGCTATAAAATAAATTACAATATAATGAGATATTTTCATTCATTATTGCTTTAATAGGTTCAAATGACTGTTTTACAGTTAGTTTACTAAAATATTTGGTAATAAATACACAAATTTTCATATGATAGGGATAAAACTGAAAAAAATATATATATTTTCACTTTATATAGCTCAAGTATCAAATGAAGCTATTTTTTATCTACACAATATATCTAACTAAGAAACAAGTGACATAGTGTCAGTTTAAACTGAAAAATATGCTTCAACTATGTATAAGTAAAAAGTATGCAAAGACCAGGAACTGAAACAATCAAAATCCAAATCCAGCCCTCAAACCATAGTTGGAAACAACTAAGATTACAAATAATCAAGATACAGAGAACATATGGCCAACCTACACAAATTTTCATATGATAGGGATAAAACTGAAAAAAAAATATATATTTTCACTTTATATAGCTCAAGTATCAAATGAAGCTATTTTTTGTCTACACAATATATTTAACTAAGAAACAAGTGACATAGTATCAGTTTAAACTGAAAAATATGCTTCAACTATGTATAAGTAAAAAGTATGCAAAGACCAGGAACTGAAACAATCAAAATCCAAATCCAGCCCTCAAACCATAGTTGGAAACAACTAAGATTACAAATAATCAAGATACAGAGAACATATGGCCAACCGAGTGAGCAGCTTGTTCCCAAAAGGTGGCCACTCAGCAACCCAAACCGAACCAAAAATAATAACATACATAAGGTAAAACATCACAGAAACTCTGACACCAAAAACATGCAACAGAGAACCACAACAGAACTACCGCCTTGGAACGGTCAGTAATGAATTACTGGGGGGCTTAAATCGATTTTACAGGCCCAACCTCACCCTCAGTTTCTGAAGTGGTACAAAACATTTAGTTGGTTGTTCGGTTCGCATGGTAACCCACTAACTCGTCAATGAATCATCACGGTAAACACATAAATCAAATTTCAACACCATGAAGAAGCAAAGACGAGGACTCAACAGATACAACGGGCCGCCTGACAGGTAGAGATCCCTGTCCTGCCAAACTACCCCACTGGAAATCTGAAGCAAAAGGAGGTCACCAGTTGAGCCCCGGTGGACCAAGCAACAGACAAAACTGAATATATAGCATTATAGTGGTTTTGTTTGTGTTACGGACACTACCAGATAAATCAAATATGAATGTCAAGAGTTTATAACTTTCAGAACCGAAAATGACCAAAACAACAGCTAAAACTACAAGCACAGTGTCAGTCCAAACTATTTACCAAAGTGTAATGCAATCCATGTAAAAGTGTTAGAAATATGACACAAAATCACTGAACCATGAAATATAGGTCAAACTGACATACAATTAGTATGAGGTCACTAGCAATGTCATCTCAATGCAATAATCCATGTATGATGAATCCATAACAAAGTGTCAGAGACATTGACTAAAATCACTGGACCATGAAATATAGGTCACACTGACCAACAGGTAGTATGAAGTCACTCACACTGTCAGCCCAAACCATTAACCCAAGTACATGTCTAATGCAAATCAACAAATAGTGTTAGAAATATGACACAAAAATCTTTGGACCATCACTGTGACCAACATTTAGTATGAGATCATTCACAGTGTCTGCCCAAACCATATACCCATGTATAATGTAGATCCATATAATAGCATTAGAAATATGAAATAAAATCACTGGACCCTGAAATATAGGTCACACTGACCGTCAATAGTATTAGTATGAGGTCACTCATAGCGTTAGCCAAAACTATTTACCCAAGTATAAGGTAAATCCAAATAATAGCGTAAGAAATATGAGGCAAAATCACGACCATACAGTATAGGTTACTGGGACCTACCTTCAGTTCTAGGTCAAACAGTGGTTCATACTGGCTTTATATTCATATCTCAAGTTATCATGTTCCTACATCTAATAGTCTTCAGGATATTATAAGGCAAAATCACTTGACCATGAAATATGTAGCTCATGGCTATATATGCAACACTGCCTAAAGTAGATCTTTCTAGATGTTCCAGTGTAGCAAGTATGAAGACTCTTGTCCCTTGTGGTTACTTAGAAACTGTGCTAAACGTAACAGGTGCATATTTTTCCTTGTTCAATCATCGGTGAAATATACTGTATTTGACCTAATTAGTGCACATGCCCTTATAAGCGCATATCATGGTAGTTTTTAGGCATATGACTACATGTATAAGCGCACATATTTTTACTTGGTTATCCCTTTGTTTGCTAGTTTAAAAGACCCCCAAAAATGCTACAGAATCTTTAAATTTTCATTTGTAAAGCTTCTGTATCCTACAACCATAAGCCACTTTTCTCCTATGTTTAACCTTTAAATTTGTTTCCTTCAATATAAGCATAAATCGTTGAAATGTTCTCTTATAAGAAATAAAATTTACAAGTATTTGCCCCCATTTTGAAAAAGTTATGCTCACGGGCGCTAAAAGGGTTGATTACTGTTGGTCATGGCCCAGTATGCATCCCTGCTTTCAGTACATCTTCCCCATATGCATCTATGGAGCGGTTTTAAAAAAACTACTCCTTGTGGTTACTTAGAAACTGTGCTAAATGCAACAGGTTAATTTTTTTCCATGTCCAATCATCCATAAAATAAAGGACATGGCCCCAATATGCATCGCTGCTTTCAGTAGATCTTCCACATGATTTGTAGATGTATCTGACGAATAAATAAAGATCATGTGAATAAAATATGATTTACCAAATTTGATAAACGCATTAAGAAGGCATTCAGAGCTAATTGCTAAACAAACACACTTAATTGAAGTATACACTTTTGTTAAACATCCAAGTTTTATTCTAGGACTTACCGTAATTATTATGTGAGACAGACCGTTAAATTTTAGGTATTGTCATCAGTCACAATGTGACAATATTTATTAGATACTAACGTTAGTTCATGAACAACAGCAGGCAATAAATCAGGACTAAATTTGAATGCAACATTATTGGTTTCCATGCATTCAAGTACAAAGAGTCAACATATATGTAACAATGCTAAAAATGCAAGAATGAATTATGCAAGTAATAATGATCATTTGCCTTTACTATGAGAAAATGTTCTATAACATTTTAATATAGTTAAATTAAACAATACATAATATACAGTTAATAGAAAATATATGGCTGTTGTCAGCAGACATTTTTGGTCCAAAAAGTCTGGTGACAACCGGTTGTCAGCAGACGATTTTGGTCCAAAAGGTCTGGTGATAACCAGTTGTCAGCAGACCTGACCTTAAAATTTTCCATTTCGCATCCTCGATAATGATGAGTGGTTAACAGAAAATATGCAAAACAGTGCTTTAATGGCACACTTGGATGAACATAAACTTTTGTCAGACAGACAACATGCTTTCCGGAAGAAACATAGTTGTGGAACTCAATTGATCACGGTTATAAAAGACTGGGCTAAAATCTTGGATAAGGGCGGTCAGGTTTACACTTTTATCTTGGACTTCGAGAAAGCTTTTGACACTCCCCCTCATGAATTACTTAAATGTAAGCTATACGGCTAAGGTATTGGTGGGAAGACAGCAGCGTGTGGTGGTAAATGGAATTGAGTCGGATTGATTCCCGATTTTGTCGGGTGTCCCCCAGGGCACCGTATTTGGACCTTTGTTGTTCTCATTGTACATTAACGATATAACAGAAAATATTGACTCGGAATTAAGACTTTTAGCTGACGACTATGTTTGCTATCGTGAAATCAGAGATATGAAGACAAGGTGAAACTTCAGGAGGATATAGATCATTTAGGTTGTTGGGCAAGGAGTTGGGACATGAGATTTCAACCTGTTAAATGCAATATAATACAAATTACAAGGAAACGGATTAAGAAGATCAACGCTTCCTATACCTTAGAGGGAACGGTTCTCAGTAATGTAGAAACTTATCAAGTACCTCGGCATAACCATTACCAATGATTTGAAATGGAACACACATGTCAGCAATATTTGCATAAAGGCTAATAGGACCCTCGGCTTCCTCAGACGTAACTTGGCAGCATGTCCACAAGATGTTAAAGAGTCAGCATACAAGGGACTGGTGCGTCCAGTCCTGGAGTATGGCAGTTCAGTTTGGGACCCTCAAAGTATTCTTCTTCAAGACGAACTTGAGAAGGTGCAGAAAAGGGCAGCTAGATTTGTAACAGGAAATTATACATATGAAATTGGGAGTATGACTGTCATTCTGGAGAAACTTAAGTGGGAATCCCTGAAAAAGAGAAGGAAAGATAGTAGACTCATAATGCTGTACCAAGGTCTGAGGGGTGCAGCCAGTATACCCATAAATGACCTTGTTCCCCCAAGTAGGCATACCAGGAATCCTCATTCCCTAACATTTCAAACCCCATTGGCTGGGACTGGCATTTACAAGTCCAGTTTCTTCCCCCAGACTATTAGAGATTGGAATTCCCTGAAAGATTCACTTATTTCTGCTGCTGAGGGTGCAGAGGATTCAGTTACTAAGTTTACTCCTCTTATAAGGGCTAGGGACTAGCTTCCCTGATTCACAGGTCCTGGTGAATGGTTTCCTTGGACGTATCACCAGTAAACAATTCTGATTCTGATTCTGATCCCTGATACGGAAAGAATACTCCACGTCATTATCACATCATACACAAGAAGTTATCAAATCTTGAGGGTTCTGTCGGGTCCTTTTACTTGCTTTAGACCGATCTTCATCCTTTACTTTTAGCCCACGTGTTCCTGCCTTAGGTGTACTGTATCTGAAGGTCATATATTCCTGACACCAACCTCTCACTTCTGTTACTACAAATCCCAGGTTCCTGATTGTTTTTTGATCATAACTACTAGACTACGTCAAATTCTTACATCGCATGCTTTATGGTGTTTCAGTGACCTATAAATACTATATATAGGTCACGGGGTGTTTCAATCAAATTTATCACCTTTTTAATTAGACATGTAAAGAGTAACTGCACTTCAGGAACTGACTGGATCAGATCCCAAACCCTATCCCCAACATCAAAGGGAAAGATTGACCATGACATCCCAACAAACAATAAATTACAAATGATAAGCCGAGTCAGCAGCTCTTTCCCAAATAGGTGGCAACTCAGCTATCTTGCATTCCTTATTTTCTAATAAGCCCCAGTTTAAACAAACTTCCAGTACTCCAGTGGTGTTGCTGACGCCCCAGGGATCTCCGGGTGTCTCAACACGTTTTGGCTGTCGAGTCCTCATCCTTGCTTCATCACGGTCTTTTCTTGATCTTAATTGTTGACCGTGATGACTCTCTGATGAGTTAGGGGACCTCCATACGAACCGAACTACCAACTAATTGTGTGCACCGCAGCGGAGGGTGAAGGTGAAGGTTTGGGCCCAGTAAAACCGGTTTAAACCCCCCCCCCCCCAGTAGTTATTACTGACCGTCCCAAGGCGGTACTTTTGTTGCGGTTGCATTTGTTTTATGTTCGGTGCTGTTTAATTTATTGTGTTCTCAGTTTAATCCTTCTATCATAAAAATAGAAAATAGGTAAAAATAATTGTTAAATGTTTTTCATATAATTTGCTTAGTCCGTTGTAACCCGTCTGTTGGTCTAAATTATTTAGTTCAATAAAGATAGCTGAGTTGCCATCTATTTGGGAAAGAGCTGCTGACTCGGCTTATCACTTGTAATTTATTGTTTGTTGGGATGTCTTTGTCAATCTTTCCCTTTGATGTTGGGGATAGGGTTTGGGATCTGATTCAGTCAGTTCCTGAAGTGTAGTTCCCAGCTACCAAGAAACGTTTCCGCAACGTTTGTGTTTGGTTGTATGAAGGTTTGTTTGAGACCAACTTAGTAAACGTTATTTCAACGTTTGAATATGTTCCACGCTCTACGGTATAGTTGCAGTCAACGTTTAATGAACGTTGCTCCAACGTTATATTTTTCCGTCCTAATAATTGTACCCCATTGGCGATATCATGAATATGTGATGTAATGTGTGGGCCACATTTCATGCCATTTTGATGACTATTGCATAATTAATGCCCCTTTTTATGCTGCAATGTGTATTTCCTTGATTTCGAAGGGTACCAACTTATTCCAAATAAGCTGCACGAGCCTTCTTAATTATGTAAATATAAGTAATCTAAAGGTGTCTGGTTAAGATAACAAAAGTCTTGAAAGAGACAGAGAGGGGAAAGGGCAGCTCTTATCCGTGATTTTATTTGAATGCGATCTCTCTGGACACAACGTTTTCGTAACGTTTTCCAAACGTTGGCTAAATCCTTTAGAGCACGTGGCTAACTCCTTTAGAGCACGTGGTAGATAATTTCACCACAGTTTCGTATTTCAAAACTTTCTCAATTCCAAATTGAATTTTGATTAATCGAATTTAATTACTAAGATAAATCAAGTACGTTTAATAATGCTTCTTTTAATGCAAGCGTACCAAGAAAATCTACTTTTGAAACCGAAATTAATAATACAAAACTACCGACTGCCTTCTTTCCAAATTTCAAATTTTAGGTTATTCATTCTTTATAATCCCATTATAGCCTGTTTCAAGGTCTTAAAGACGGAAAAAGATCCAAAATAGTCAATGGTTCACCGTGACAAACACTGTCGATGAGGTCGCCATTTTGAAGACGTTACCAACTGACGTTTGAAATGACGTTGACGTTACGTCACAATTAACGCCATACACGCGCTTTCTGTAGTCGTCTCAATACAAATTTTGTTCTGTAATATAAATTTCAAGTAGAAAATCTAAAAATGCGGATTTGTCAAGGACCTATTTTTTACTTGTTTGTTCACTACAGCAGCCATGAGGGTGACACGGTTGTACTACTTACACTTGTACACGTTCGCATGAAATAGGCCTATAAGTTCCCCGTTCAATTTGAAGTAAATATTATCGTAGGTAAGAAAAATAATCAATCATTGGTCTCCGATGCGGAAAGGGAAATCCCAACCCTCGGGCACACGGGGTGTGTCGGAAACTCGGCAAACCTCTTTTCCGACACACCCCTTATGCCCTCGGGTTGGGATTTCCCTGTCCGCATCAGAGACCAATGATAGATTCTATTTATCTATTTCTATGTCGTAACGTCAACCAAAATCCGAAATACATGTAGGCAATGTTTCACACAAACGATGTCGAAGGTGTCGTCATTTTGAAGACGTTACCAACTGACGTTTGAAATAACGTTGACGTTACGTCACAATTAGCGTCATACATGCGCTTGCTGTAGTCGTCACAATCATGACAAATTTTGCTCTTTATCATGAATTTCAATGAGAAATTCCAAAAATGCAGATTTGTCAAAGATGAAGTCGGAAGGGAAAATGCGGTTAAGCAGTTATTACTTGTTTGTTCATTATACCAGGAGTCATGTGGCTGACACGGTTGTACTACATGTACTTACAGTTGTACACGTTCGCATGTAATAATATTTCTCCGTTCAATTTGAAATAATTATTATCGCGGGTAAGGAAATGATAATACATGCAAAATGATGCCAGGATGCGAAGACATCTTTTCGTTTTAAACCTTCGACAATCTATCGGCGCACGCTGAAACCAGTCGGCGACCAGTCGCCGATCGTTCGGCGATATATCGGAGCACGCTGCAAACCTGTCGGCGACCAGTCGCCGATCGGTCGCCGATCAGTCGCCGTCTCACCAGTGGTCAGCCGCCGATAAGTCGCCGATCAGTCGCCAAAAGATCGCCGATAGGTCGCAGCAAAGTTGAAACATTTCAGAGCCAAAGTCATGGCTGCTGAAACCGAACGGCGACTGGTCGGCGACTGAAATAATACGATCGGCGACTTCCAGAAAACCAATGCAACCAGTCGGCGATCAAAATCAGTCGCAGCTTGTCTTTTGTGCTTGCTCAAAAGACTGGATGCGACTAATTTTGATCGGCGACTGCTCGGCGACCTTGTTGCGATCATTATAAAACCTTTCCGCGACCTCTGCAACCTCTCTGCGACTGTTAGTTTTTTAAGGCGCGGATAGGTCGAGGCGAGGTCGCAAGCTCTGTGGGACCGGGGCTTAACCGCTTAGGAGGTCTAAACCTGCTCAGGAACAGTGTGGTTAGATTAAATGACCGTCACGGCATGACCATAGCTGATACCGTGGACGTTAAACAGTATATTTATCACACCAACTATTCTTATTTGCTTAACTGAGCCATAGGCTCATAGAGAAGCTCATAGTTTAGGCACGTATCCGTCGTCCATCCGTCATCCGACGTCTCCTCTGAGAGGTTGTCAAAACCTGAGAGGTTGTCAAAATGTTGTGGCAAGATTCCTGAGAGGTTGGAAAAGGTTGTGGTAAGGTACATGTACTTAATAGGTTGTCAAAAGATTGTGGCAAGGTACCTGAGAGGTTGATAAACGGTTGTGGCAAGGTAGCTGAGAGGTTGTCAAAAGGTACCGTTGCAGGAAAGTTTTTTGCAACGTTACATGAGAACGTAGAAATCCCGAAAGAAGCCATCCAAATAAGTCTACATAAAACCCAAAATCAAAACATTTTTGTAACCAAAACACAACGTTACACAAACGTTGCAACAACGTTTTTTGCAACGTTTTATGAAAACGTTTAGAAATCCCAAATAAAACCATCCAAAAAACCCTACATAAAACCAAAAATCAAAACGTTTTCACAACCAAAATATAACCTTGCACAAACGTTGCAACAACGTTATTTTGTTAGCTGGGTTACTCTTTAAATTTCCCCAACTTAATTTAGTCTCTATCTAAACCATATTTAAACATGTTAATCTACTTAATCATGAAAGTTTTCTCATTTCATTATCCTTTTTGCGAAGGTCAAGTCTCATGCAAAAAGAAAACAAACAAAAAAATCAACCCACTATTTCCTGTAGAATCCTCTATTAACACTATCCGCACACTACAGATTACTAAAGGCATATAATATTAGTATAAGTCTAATTAGACTTAATCCTTCAATTCCTTCTTCTTCTTCTTCCCGTTAAAGTACAAGACAGGTGAAAACAGCATTATCAAACTGGTGATTAAGCTAGATAGACATGGCGAATGGCCCAAGACCGGTTAAAGCAAACTAAAAACAGGATAAAACATATTGGAGTCTAGGGCTTTATTGCGGCTGAAATCCCTGCCTTGGAGACCTCCATGGATTCAGCTGCTGCCAGTGCTTCTGGCGCGTAAAACCCTCGTTTCCTCAAGAAGACTCAGATGAGGTCAAACTAACATGAAACAAGGTGATCGACTATACCGTGTGAAAAAAAAAAAAGAAAAGCCAAAACACGCAGTTTCACATGTACACAGAAGTACACAGCTTCAGCAATTTAATAACAATTTTTGCTACAGTTCTCAAGAATTTCACGTCAATAAAATTAAAACAATATCAAGATTATTTGCAGGTATAAATTGTTAGTCGAATTTCTGGTAGTATCCATGTGACTTCAACGCAGAAACGTTGAAACAAACTGCAGACGACGCAACTGAACAAGTTGGCGTATAAAAAAAGAAGTCAAAAAGTGGGCAACTTAGGCGGCAAGTTACAAAATGCTGAAGAAGGGGTACCAGAGTAACCAGCAACATACCTGAGAGTTAATTCCGCCAGAGGACTGTTACAACAACAACAACCATTGCTGCAGATAAGAAGAGGAAACAAGAAAGATTTAATTTTCGTTATTTTTCCATAAAACAGATGTTGTGACCCCTCATTAGAACTGTCTCTGTTAAAGTAGAAGAAATGTAAATGTTGAAACAAAACACAGATGACACAACTAAACAACAAGTTAACTAAACAACAAGTTGGTGTAATTTAAAGATAGGACATTTGTGGAGGGGGGGGGGGGGGGGGGGGGACACTGTGGAAGTTAATCCTCCTTGGGGGGGGGGGGGGGGGGGGGGGAGACACTGTGGAAGTTAATCCTCCTTGTATAGTGTAATATTCAGTAGTTCAGTCTGCAGTGAACCAGTCAACGCCAACGTTCATAACGTTTGTTGCCTAGTTGCATCCTTCATGTTTATCATCTATCTGGAGACAATTATACATTCATAATCAAATAGTTGTTGCTTTTTAATAATACTAAGCGGAGGGGCTTAGGCCCTTCCGTGAAGACATTACATTGGCGACGAGGATAAAAAGGAAGATGAGATAAAAGAACTGATAGCAGAGCTGTAACAGAGCAGAAGAAAAATAATTATGCCAGAGGAAAATAGAATTATCCAGAAAAAGCGAAGCTGCGGAGCCCAGAGATGGGAAGTGGCGATTCTGGATTTATGAAGAAGATAAAGCAGAGCTGCGGCGCCCAGAAATGGGAAGTGGCGGAGATTAGATTTGTCAAATGCCGAGAGGCAGAAGCATACAGAAAAACAAAGAGAAAAGAGAAGAGAAGCTGAAGAGAAAATCTGAAGCGCAGAGAATCAGAAGAGAAAAGCTGAAGTGCAGAGAAGCTGAAGAGAAAAGCTGAAGCTCAGAGAAGCTAAAGAGAAAAGCTGAAGCGCAGAGAAGCTGAAGAGAAATGCTGAAGCGCAGAGAAGCTGAAGAAAAAGCTGAAGCGCACAGAAGCTGAAGAAAAAGGCTGAAGCGCAGAGAATCTGATGAGAAAAGCTGAAGCGCAGAAGAGAACCTGAAGAGAAACGGTAAAGCAGAGAAGCTGAAGAAAAAGTTACAGCAGATAAGCTGAAGAGAAAAGTTAGAGAAGCTGAAGCAAAACAACACAAGCATAGGAGAGCTCAAGTAATTTTCCATGACGAGTGTGTGTCATTATTGTAACGTTAATAACTGAATATTAAGCTGACATTTTTTCATGAAGACCATTTCACTCATATTAGTATAGCAAGGCAAATTGTTTCTAGCCAAAGCAAAGTTCGTTTAAAGAAGAGGAGAAATGTAATATTCAGTAGTTCAGTCTGCAGTGAACCAGTCAACGCCAATGACGTTACGTTCATAACGTTTGTTGCCTAGTTGCATCCTTCATGTTTATCATCTATCTGGAGACAATTATACATTCATAATCAAATAGTTGTTGCTTTTTAATAATACTAAGCGGAGGGGCTTAGGCCCTTCCGTGAAGACATTACATATAGTACCATCCCTGTCTTTAAAAAAGAAGTCAAAAAGAGGGCATCTTTAATAAGTTCTGAATAGTAAGATCCTTTGGAAGCAAGGAATACATAACAGAAAATAGCAGACTCTGTTTAATTGAGTCTTTAAGTCCGCAAGTTATAAAGACCAGACCAGACTTTTGTGTTTAGGGTCAAATAAGAAGTAAGCTACTGTCTAAATCCTACTGACATAATAAACATAATTTCTAGGGACCATTATTTTGGTGTGTGTTTTTTAACATCCACTTTTATTTCTAATATTTCTTACATAGTTGACGTCTGATTAGGCTCTGCAACCTCTGTAGATGGGGTGTAACACGAAGGATATATGGGTGCCCATGCCATGTTCAAACTATTTAGCTGACTTTTGAAACTGTTCAGAGAGGGTGCCATTATTACATGTTCTGGGAGGTCATACCATATTGCTAAAGTAGTTACTTCTCAACTTCAGTCTTTATCTTTTTTTTCTTTTTTTAAGTATCTTAAGAGAGTGGCTTCTACTTGCAGTATGAGTGGACAAGGTAAATAATTTGTTCTTGTCAACTGCATCTATATCATTTAATATTATGTACACCTCACTCCTGTACCATGTCCACTCTGTCTCTTCTGTACTCCAAAGTAGACAGGCCTAATGCTTTGATTCTTTCTGAATTTACAAGGCCGTCGTCGCCGGTCCGGCAGGTCAGGCGAGCGCCGGACCACTTTTTTGACCGAGCATGCTATCTGCCGTACCACTTTTTTTCTTTTCAGCCGATTTTTCTTTCGTGCTTACCTGTGATTTTATTGAATCGCATCATCAAAAGTCTCACAATTTATCGATGATATTATCAATGATGCTCGTTGCTCGTGTCATCAACAAACCTGGCCAAGGTGTGAAAACATGCAGTCACACACCGTGCAAAACAATGCAGTTATTATAATGACACCTGCTTGATCAATTTCATAATCGTTAAAGTCTCCATAGTCCAATCAGTGATAAAACCGTCTAAAATCAAATCACTGTACAAATCGGTTCAACCTTAACGTTTGGAAATAAAATGTGGATTGATGTGCATACATTGAGTCATATAACTGGCAACAAGTAGAGAAAACAAGTTTTTGAAAAATAACAAATCGCTCCACAAATTAGAATTTCCTGTTCTGGTTTCCCGTCTAGCAATGCTATATAAACATTGGCGTGATAGTGATTGGGACTCCACACCTGCACATTGTATTTTTACCATTTTATTCAACTAAATGAAATCGAAAGTAGGTCATTTTAGTTGCCAACTAAAATGATCCAAATATGTTTTCAAACCCTTTTTATGTGAAACTCAAAGCCATTTTATTTGTTTAAAGCTGGCTAATCACGGTCATTTACACTGATGAAACTATAATGAGAAGCTTGCAGAGATACCTCATGATAAAATTTTTCATGCTGATAGAGCTATGGGGCCTTTAAAGGATTATTTTCAGTGGTCGATTTATCAAGGAGATGATAAACTCTTTAATCCAAAATGTATTAAGGAACTTCTTCGTTTTGATTTTTGTATGCCAACAATGGTATGGTTGCCTAGAACCAGCGGGGACATCCGTGAAAAAATGTCAGAGAAACATGCTGAGGAAAATCTCAGGATATCTGTATCAGGTATAATCTTGGCGTTAATGCGGACCTTATACTTGATGCCACCGCCTGATGAGACTCTCAGAGGGGTCCAAATAGTTGTTTAGGAGAAAAAGCCAAAAAGAAATAAAACAAACAAAAATAAAACAGCTATAGTGGGGATTATATCTGTATCAGGCTTAATTTTGCTTGAACGCAGAAATTGATGCCAGCGCCTGATGAGACTCGCAGAGGGGTCGAAATAGTAGTTAAAGATTTTCTTGAGTCTTACGGATGTTCTTTTTCGTATTTAACTAGCAAAACTTAGTGACCAAAACGACTGAAATGTGGTCCTAAACGCATCCAAAAAGGCATTTAAAACGCACATAGCGACGCCCATAAATCAAAAATTTTCTCGGGGGAAGCTCCCCCAACCCCCCTTACGAGAGGGGGAAATTTCTACTCTCGTTCTCTCCCCCCTCTCGTGCCATCGGCACTCGCTGCTACCCTCCGCCAGACCAGTGTTCATTACACGGCGACGGCCCTGATTTAGATCTCTCAATACCTGGTCCCCAGGAGTTATATGCCCCTGTCACAGGTATACATGTACAGCAGTCATGAAAAAAAACTTACAGAAAATCAGAGTTTTGGTATGTTCATAAAACTTTATGGAAATGATAAAAGTAGCATAAGCTTCTTTTACAGCCAGAATTTAGATGATTGGTGAGGTATTTCAGGCCATCCTTAATGCTGTCACCCACCCACAGATTTAAGGTTGGGTCTGTTGGTAGATTAATAATTTTTTAGCTCACCTGAGCCGAAGGCTCACAAGGTGAGCTTATAGTATAGGCTTGGTCCGTCGTCTGTCGTCCATCCACACTTTTAAGCATTAATATCTGCTAAATCTGATCAAATTTTATGTGTAGCATGGTTGGGGTGGGGGATTGATTGGATGTAGTTTTGAGATAGATTGGTTCAAAACTGTGGTTACCATGGCAACAAAAAGGTCCCATAGACTTATAATGGGGGAAAATGTTGTCCAGGCCCTAGCTTCTTCATTTTTGATCCCAACTTCTTCAAACTTGCAGGTATCTAGGACAGTCAGAACATCTCGGACCAGTTCGGATTTGGGCCAGGTTGGATCTTTTTTTCAGAGTTATTTGCCCTTGAGCGATAAAATATTTTCCCATAGACTTACAATGGGGAAAATGTTGTCCGGGCCCAAGCTTCTTCATTTTTGATCGCAACTTCTTGTAACTTGCAGGAATCTAGGACAGTCAAAACATCTCGGACCAGTTCGAATTTGGGCCAGGTTGGACCTTTCTTTTTAGAGTTACTTGCCCTTGAGCGATAAAATATTTTCCCATAGACTTATAATGGGAAAAATGTTGTCCGGGCTCTAGCTTCTTCATTTTTGATCGCAACTTCTTGTAACTTGCAGGTATCTAGGACAGTCAAAAAATCTCGGACCAGTTTGAATTTGGGCCAGGTTGGACCATTCTTTTTAGAGTTACTTGCCCTTGAGCGATAAAATATTTTCCCATAGACTTATAATGGGGAAAATGTTGTCCGGGCCCTAGCTTCTTCATTTATGATTGCAACTCCTTGAAACTTGCAGGTATCCAAGACAGCCAAAACATCTCGGACCAGTTTGAATTTGGGCCAGGCTGGATCATTCTTTTCAGAGTGACTTGCCCTTGAACGATAAAATATTTTCCCATCGACATATAATGGGAAAATGTTGTCCAGGCTCTAGCTTCTTCATTTTCGATCGCAACTTCTTGTAACTTGCAGGTATCTAGGACAGTCAAAACGTCTCGGACCAGTTCGAATTTGGGCCCTGTTGGACAATTCTTTTTAGAGTTACTTGCCCTTGAGCGATAAAATATTTTCCCATAGACTTATAATGGGGAAAATGTTGTCCGGGCCCTAGCTTCTTCATGTATGATTGCAACTCCTTGGAACTTGCAGGTATCCAAGACTGCCAAAACATCTCGGACCAGTTTGAATTTGGGCCAGGCTGGATCATTCTTTTCAGAGTTACTTGCCCTTGAACGATAAAATATTTTCCCATCAACATATAATGGGAAAATGTTGTCCGGGCTATAGCTCCTTCATTTTTGATCGCAGCCCCTTGAAACTTGCAGGTATCCAGGACAGTCAAAACATCTCAGACCTTTTCTACTGTGGGCCAGGTTGGATTATTATCCCCTCGCACACCGAAGTTATGGAGGGGATATAGGGTCTGTCCCGTACGTATGTATTTATGTATGTACATATGTTAACCTTTTGTGATCGCTCTACATGTAGCTACCTCATTTATAAACCAATTTTGATGTAACTTCACACAAGTATTGGGTATGACATTACCTCGAACGAGATCACATTTCAGCATGATGGGGTCAAGGTCAAGATCAGAGAGGCTATTTTTAGCAAAAACTTTGTCATCTCTCTAGCGTCTTCATTTGTGGACCGATTTCGATTAAACTTCACACAAGTGATTAGTATGGCAATATCTTGGACAAATTCGCTTTTCAGCATTCTGGGGCAAGGTCAAGGTCACAATGGCTATTTTTAGAAAAACTTTGTCATCGCTGAAGCGCCTTGATTTGTGGACCAAATTCGATTTAATTTCACACAAATGTTTAGTATGACAATATCTTGAATAAGTTTGCGTTTCAGCGCCCTAAGGTCAATGTCAAGGTCACAGTGGCTATTTTTAGAAAAAAAACTTTGTCATCGCTCTGGTGCCTTAATTTATGGACCGATTTCGATTGTACTTCACACAAGTGATAAGTATGACAATATCTTTGACAAGAACATGATTCAGCATTCTGGGGGGGTCAAGGTCACAGTGGCTACTTTTAGAAAAACTTTGTCATCGCTTTAGCGCCTTCATTTGTGGACCAAATTTAATTTTATTAGTAATATGACAGTATCTTAGACAAGTTCGCGTTTCAACATTGTGGCAAGGTCATCGTCACTGTAACTATTTTTAGAAAGACTTTGTCATTGCTCTAGCGCCGTCATTTATGGACCGATTTTGATTTAACTGTGCACAAATGTTTAGTATGACAATATCTTGAACAAGTTCGCGTTTCCGCATTCTACGGTCAAGGTCACAGTTGCTGTTTTTAGAAAAACTTTGTCGTCCCTCTGGCGACTTCATTTATGGACTGATTTTGATTTAACTTCACACTAATGTTTAGTATGACAATATTTTGAACAAGTTTGCATTTCAGTGTTTTAAGGTCAAGGTCACAGTTGCTGTTTTTAGAAAAACTTTGTCATCGCTCTGACGACTTCATTTATGGACCGAATTTGATTTAACTTCACACTAATGTTTAGTATGACAATATCTTGAACAAGTTCCCGCTTCAGCATTCAAAGGTCAAGGTCACAGTGGCTGTTTTCAGAAAAACTCTGTCATCGCTCTAGCGCCTTCATTTATGGACCAATTTTCATTCAACTTTGCAAAAATGTTTAGTATGACATTATCCTTGACAAGTTCTCATTTCAGCATTCTAGGGCTAAGTCAAGGTCACAGGGGCTATTTTTACTGTCAGTGCAATTATCTCACTTTTCTCGTAAGCTTATTCTGTGACAAACAGGTAGGCCTAATTTTTCAATTACACGGCATGTGCTGTCCGTAAAGTTTCCTTTGTCTTTGATCAGCAATGACTAAAACAAGTTGCCAATTGTGATGAAACAATATTCTCGTATAATATGTACTTGATATTGGTTTGCATAAGAATACACAGAATTTAGAGTATAAAGGTTTAGATGTTTCTGAGGGCGCCATCAAGTACATTAAAATAGACTACTACTGAGGACTCTAAGATATTTCACTATGATGGTGGTCCAGCACGTGTTCAAGTTCGGTTAAACGATATGTAAATTTTATAAACGTTTATCACATAAACAAGAACAGTTACCATTTATCCGTGTTCATGTAGAAGCCCTAAGTATAAGTAGCCGCACTATTCAGATGAAAGCTGTGCAGGTCAAAAATTAAGTCACTAGGTCAAATCTTAGAAAATCTTAGAACAATCTTGTGTACACTCTAGAGGGCACTGTTTTTATCCAATTCATGAAACTTAGTCAGACAGTTTATTTTTATGGAATCTAGGGCAGGTTTGTAAGTGGGTCATGTCAGGTCAAAAACTAGGTCACTAAATCAGATATGAAAAAAAAAGCTTGAGTACACTCTAGAGGGCACAGTTTTGGTCCAATCTTTGTTCAGAATGTTTATCTCTGTATACTTTAGGACAAGGCGCTCTAGTGACTTCCTTTATTAACCAGTTTTGTTACCAGTATAACTTCACAGCTATATTGGATTTGTTTGACATCAAAATCTGCACTCTTCTAAAACCACTGGTTTAAAATTTGTAACAAATTAGTGAAGTGACAAAATGTGTCTGTTGACAGTAAGATGTCAGGTGAGCTACAGGACCATTGGTCCTCTTGTTTTTTGAAGGAACTTAAAGACATATATGTTTTATGTTTGAATTTAAAGAAGATAGGACTCTTATTTTTGCTCATAATCCTTTTAGCAGCTATTCTTTCTATTGTTGGACTGAATCAGTGATTTGTTTCTCTATAAAAGTGGTGCCCATAAAAGGCACCAGTCCCAATTCAAAATAGTATCTTTTTTTCTCAAAATCAATTTGAAAAATTCCCAGTTGCAGGAAGAATTTTTCTGGGGACCATCTGGGGACAAGCATAAATTTAGTTGCTTAGAACTGGCAGCTATATAGTTATAATACACTGTTCCGAGAATAGCCGCTAAGCTCCGCCCGCTTTGTTACTGTTACTACGTCTCACAAGCTTACTAAAAGATGGCGGAAAAACAAATGACAAAGGCAAGTGTCTGCTAAATGTTGGCGATCTACGGCGAAGAATCAGCCTTCTCATGACCTACACATGGCAGTTGGCGCACCATGCATTTCCGATAAGTTCTGTTCTTGCAAAGCAGGGAAAGTTTATTAAAAGTGGCGTTTTTTTTTTTTTTCTAAACAGGTATACATCCCTCCAGTAGCTGTAAGGTAAAATCACGGAGTTATGTTGGATATTGGCCACGTGCGATTTGTTTGTGGGACTATGTCACGTGCTAAGTTGTCGTTGCATTGGCCAGGTATACGCTATCAGGTGATTTTAAGTGACATTCTGGGTGTGGCTCGGAACTGTGTATTGAATGTAAACATTATATATTCAGTATCATGTCCCCTTTCCCACCACTTGGGACTGAATAAAGGTGTTTCTGAAATTCCAAATTTTCAGAGAATATGATGCGATTTTTCCCAATTCCGTGGGCACCGGCACCATTTCAAAATAGTGAGAAAAAAAAATCACTGTGAATATACTGTATCATTCAAATAAATTTATTGAAACTGAAGAAATTCAATAACTCACTGAATCTAAAAATAGTAAAATTTAAATAGTATCTTCTTCGAGAATGTCAATAAAATTTTTTTGGGTAGGGGTCGGTCGGGGGACAGCAAACAGAGAATTTTTTAAGGTCAGCCTCACAATGCTTTTGTTGCTACTAATGCAACCAGATTTTTTTTTTCATGATTTTATACATGTATACAGCCCTAGGGCAGAGTAGATATCCTTATTGGACAAACCTGTGCTTGTAACAGAAAGCTTTCGCCTGCCTTGAGACTTATGTATATATGTAATTATACATATATATAAAATCATGAAAAAATCCGTAAAATCAGACGTGAAAGTAATTTTCCTGGACCTTGCACCAACTATCAGGGTAATATTAGCTACCTGTTGTGATCAAAATTTTTGTCCCCTGAGGCTATATATGCCCCTGACACAGGGCTATATGGCAGGGTATTACGCAGTCGTTTACAATGCTTTTATTACGCAGCTGACTCTGATACTCAGATAAAAGTTTGTATTGTCCTAAAAAATATACTGAATTCAGCATTTTGTTTTTGTTAGTGATGGAATTTGTGCATTTTGCTAAAATTTCAGTGTTTACTAAACAGTTCATTAATACAGATTAACAGAATAGGCAGAAATAAAATGTATGTATATATATTTAAAAAAATATTTTGGAGGCAATGATTTTTTAAGTCTGAGGGTAAATGACTGAGCAAACCAACAGGTTCTGTTTTAGGTCCAACAGGAAGGCAAACTAAGAAAGGATATCTTTTGAAACCAAGTGCTTTTAAAAATATATACTGACAGAATGTATATTTTGGCCACTGAAATTTGCCCAACACTGAAACAGGAACTTAATATTCTAACTTTTTAGCTCACCAGAGCCGAAGGCTCCGGGGGGAGCTTATAGTATAGGCAGTTGTCCGTCGTCGTCGTCGTCGTCTGTCGTATGTCGTCGTATGTCGTCGTCTGTCGTCCGTCAACACTTTTAAACAACATCTCCTCTAAAGCTACTGGGCCAATTGGGCCCAAATTTCATCTGTAGCATCCTTTGGCTGGGGGATTGAAAGTTTGTGTTTTTTATGAAAATCGGCCCCTTAGTTTGGTTGCTATGGCAACTTAGAGTTCCCATAGACTTATAATGGGGAAAATTGAAAAATGCCATTAACTGCCAAGCCATTGCAGATATGCTGACAAAACTTTTATAGAAATGTTTCGCGAGAAGTCTTCTATCAGCTATATATTTTTTTTGCCCACTGCTCCTTTTATTGGTTGCCATGGAAACCAAAATGCAAAAAAAAAGGAAAAAAATACTTAAAAAATTATCTGCTCTGAAGCCACTTGGCCAATTAGGCCCATATTTCATCTGTAGTATCCTTAGGCTGGGGGATTGAAAGTTTATGTTTTTTATGAAAATCGGCTTTTTAGTTTGGTTGCTATGGTAACTTAAGAGTTGCATTGACTCATAATGTGGAAAATTGAAAAATGGCATTTACTGCCAAGCCATTGCAGATATGCTGACAAAACTTTTATAGAAATGTTCCTTGAGAAGTGTTCTATCAGCTATATGCTTTTTTTGGCCAACTGTTCCTTTTATTGGTTGCCATGGAAACCAAAATGCAAAAAATGAAAAAGAAGTACTCAAAATATTATCTCCTCTGAAGCCGCTTGGCTGATTAAGCCCAGATTTCGTCTGTAGTATCCTTGGGCTGGGGGATTGAAAGTTTATGTTTTATTTGAAAATCAGCTTTTTAGTTTGGTTGCTATGGTAACTTAGAGTAGCATTGACTCATAATGGGGAAAATTGAAAAATGGCACTTATTGCCAAGCCATTGCAGATATGTTGACAGAACTTTTATAGAAATGTTGCTTGAGAAGTGTTCTATCAGCTATATGTTTTCTGGCCCACTGCTCCTTTTATTGGTTGCCATGGAAACCAAAATGCAAAAAATGGGGGGGAAAATGCTTAAATTTTTTTATCTCTTCTGAAGCCACTAGCCAATTGGGCTCAGATTTTATCTTTAGTATCCTTGGGCTGGGAATTGATTTTTTGGCTCTTTCATTTGGTTGCTATGGCAAATAAGACTTACGTTGACTAATGATGTGGAAATTTAAAATGGCATTTACTGCAATCATAATGTGGGAAATAGTTATATATTTTGTTATCAACTCAGCTGACTGTCAGACTGAGACGTTGTAGTTGTATATTTTGTATTAGCCTGTACAAATGTGACAGCAATTTTAAGCCTATACAAATTTGATTGCAATTTGTGCTAGAGATCTGGTGAGCTTTGTGGCCCGTGGGCCTCTTGTTTAAAGATAATTTCTGAAAATGTTTTTATTATCTTTTATTTCAGTTCACCACATTTATTATACCCTTCTACATTTAAGGTGGTGATTTGTGTTAAATCCAAATCTGAATAAAAACAATTATTATTTATGTTTTTATTCAGATTTGGATTTAACACAAATCACCACCCTGAAAGTTAGCACTGAGACTTCTTATTTTTATTGTTCTCTACAGTTTAGAATACAAAATAGAGAGAAATGCTGTTTAAAAAAGTGTTTTTATAACGAAAGATCAAAGGGTAATTTTCTGTGCAGAAATCTAGAAAAATGTCTTTGTTATTAGAAATGTACTTAGCTCTGAAGGTACTTTAATGCATTGAAAAGAGCGTCCTAGCAATTATTTGTTCCAACTGTTTCTCAAATTGTAAAATAGACCAGATGAAAACAGTAGCTTTTTCTCAAATGTCTGACCATTAATATGGTGCATGTATACTGAATGCATTCATTAAAAACAGCTTGGGCAGTTATACCTATATATCAGACTCACAACTTATAAATAATACATTACTGTGACTACAAGGCAGGTGTGTACAGTAAATGAAACCCTTGAAAATAGACTCAAATGTGTTTTTTTGACAAATATTTGGGCACAGCCTTAATCTTTTTTTATCTGCTTAGCTTGATGATGTGTGAAAAAAATGGAAGAAATAATTGCGAGGACACTCTTCTTAATGCATTAAAAAATCTTCAGACCTAATCACCTTTTTAATAACGACAATTACCCTTTGATCATTTCTTATCTAAACCCTTTTTAACCTCAACAGGTCCTGCATTTTTGGATTCTGAATTGTGAGAAACAACATAAAGAAGGCACCCGCTAAGTTTTGGGTAGATCTATTATATTTTCAGAATTTTATGCAGATTTCTTTCTTCGCCCAAAATCGGTGATTATCACCACCTTAAGTGGCAAGGTATTATGCTCTTTTTTTCTCTTTTTTTTTCAAACATGTATTGCTAATAATCAATTTTACTTGCATTTGCTCATCTGCTAATATCTTCGTGCTTGAATTCTTTTTTTGTCACTGTCGATAGTGCAAAAGTTATTGTATGCCATACATTTTCAGATGTCTTTGTAAGACTTCAGTATCTTAGCCACAACACAAGCAAACCAACAAAGTGGCATGTGTGCCCAACTTAGGAAGACTCAGATCAGCCTGGGTATTGCTCAGTCTTAATTAGAGTCTTTGCTTGCCCTTAAAGGGTAGCAAAGGATCTAAGCTAGCTCCATAGGGACAGCAAAGACTATGATCAGACTGGGAGGATGACAAGGCTGATCTGAGTCTTCACTGGCCGCAAAAGCCACTTTTTTGGTTTTGCTGTTTCTCCGCTCATCTAAAGATAAAATTTAATGTTCTCTTAAAATCTTTTTTGTGTTATCTAGTACATATTCCTTCTTATCAACCAAAAATATGATTGTCAATATTTTCTTGGACAAGCTTGTTAAAATGTTTAGAAATTTTAACATGATGCACTTTGGAAAAGCCTAATGCATGACATAGAATTAGAAAGTAGCTAGCATGACAAACTTGTCTAACTTGCAACAAGTAAGTTCAAATGTGATTACAAACGGTACAGAAGCTGAGTGTACAATTTGTGTATAACTAATAACTTTACTGTCTAAAGAAGCCAGATGAAATGTAATTTATCATTACTTTAAATGATTTATTGACATATGTACAATGATGTCCCCAACTTTTGGTGGGGCATATTACTTTTTAGCTCACCAGAGCCGAAGGCTCCGGGGGAGCTTATAGTATAGGCAGTTGTCCGTCGTCGTCGTCGTCATCTGTCGTATGTCGTCGTCTGTTGTCGTATGTCGTCGTCTGTCGTCTGTCAACACTTGTAAACAACATCTCCTCTAAAGCTACTGGGCCAATTGGGCCCAAATTTCATCTGTAGCATCCTTTGGCTGGGGGATCGAAAGTTTGTGTTTTTTATGAAAATCGGCCCCTTAGTTTGGTTGCTATGGCAACTTAGAGTTCCCATAGACTTATAATGGGGAAAATTGAAAATGGCATTAACTGCCAAGCCATTGCAGATATGTTCACAAAACTTTTATAGAAATGTTTCTTGAGAAGTCTTCTATCAGCTATATATTTTTTTGCCCACTGCTCCTTTTATTGGTTGCCATGGAAACCAAAATGCAAAAAAAAGGAAAAAAATACTTAAAAAATTATCTGCTCTGAAGCCACTAGGCCAATTAGGCCCATATTTCATCTGTAGTATCCTTAGATTGGGGGATTGAAAGTTTATGTTTTTTTATGAAAATCGGCTCTTTAGTTTGGTTGCTATGGTAACTTAGAGTTGCATTGACTCATAATGGGGAAAATTGAAAAAAGGCATTTACTGCCAAGCCATTGCAGATATTTTGACAAAACTTTTATAGAAATGATGCTTGAGAAGTGTTCTATCAGCTATATGTTCTTTTGGCCCACTGCTCCTTTTATTGGTTGCCATGGAAACCAAAATGCAAAAAATGAAAAAGAAGTACTTTAAATATTATCTCCTCTGAAGCCACTTGGCTGATTAAGCCCTGATTTCATCTGTAGTATCCTTGGGCTGGGGGATTGAAAGTTTGTGTTTTATATGAAAATCAGCTTTTTAGTTTGTTTGCTATGGTAACTTAGAGTAGCATTGACTCATAATGGGGAAAATTGAAAAATGGCACTTATTGCCAAGCCATTGCAGATATGTTGACAGAACTTTTATAATAATAATAATAATAATAAAGACTTTATTTCAAGAGGGTAACACAATTAGTACAGAACTAATCTCCCTTGCGGCCCTCAGATATTTACAATTGTACAAGAATATAGACAATGGTATCACAAAAAGACATGTAGGGACAGATGTAGTGACTACTCTGACATATGTGATTCCTCTGAGAAGTCAAGCAATTTTATAAATTGAAACTTTAAACTGCTAAGAATTACAGCTCTAAAATGGCCTTTAGTAAAAAAAAAAAAAAAAAAAAAAAGAAGAAACTGAAATCATAAGAACTGTCTGAGTATTCCCTATATCATGTTTCCCTCACTCTCACATTGGCACACATAACCACACACTCTCAATAATATCTACATGTATACTTAATAACATCTAATAAATGAATGAATGAATGAATGATAAACAAATCTAATATATTAATAAAAGACTAAGTAGATGACAAATAAAGCAGCTATTGACCAATTAAAAGAGAATGAATGAATGTATGAACACTAAATATACATTTAGATACATTAAACTTTTGATACCTCAGAGTCGAAGTTCATCCCAATCCACTGATAGCTCCAAGGAAATTTTCAAGTCCAAGAAAATTTACTTTAAGTGACCAGTTGTTTGAGATAAGAGGAGTTGAAACACAAAGAAAAACCAGAAATATGTCCAAACCATACTCTTTTATATATGAGGGCACTCTGAAGTATCAGTGTTTGATAAACCAGACTTGACTGTAGTTGATAAAAACATTTAGTACTGCAAGTTGAAAGAAGAAATGACACAAAGCTAATCAACAATTAAATGAAAGAATGAATGAATGAATGAAGATACAATTAAAATGAACGAATGAATGACTACCTAACACACACATGCACTCATGTATATACACTCTCACACAAATGCCATTGCCATTATTTCTACATACAAATATACAGAACAGAAAAACTATTTACAATGCAATTATTACTATTTATCCACTTTTCATCCACTTTATACAGCTGTTATGAAAAGAGACAATGGAAGGTGCACTTTTCACACTGTTGGGTAAGCAGTTCCACATCATAGGGCCTGAAAATGCTAAACTATTTTTATATAATTCTGTGCTTGGTTTTGGAAGAATAAAGTTTTCAGCCGAGATAGACCGTAAACTATAGCTTTCATTGCCAGTAGGATTTAATTGTCTTTTAGAAAAGATACTACTGATATAATCTGGAGTAATTCCTGTGGAAACTTTATACATAAATTTCGCCTTCCTAAAAAATACTCTTTCTGAGATGGTCATTATCCTCAAATTATTCAGAGACTGATAAACATTGCTAACATCATAGTCAAGAATAATTCTACAGGCTCTTTTTTGAAGTCTTTCGATTTGCATTAGGTTTGTTTTGGTAGTGCCTCCCCAGACTATGTTTGCATAATCTAGATGTGGCTGAATGTAACTTCTATAGTAGGTTATTCTGTGATTTAAGGATAAATAATTTTTAATTTTAGACAACAACCAAATATTTGTAGACATTTTCTTTACAACTTTGCTTATATGTTCCCGCCAAGACAGGTTATTATCAATTTGAACCCCTAATACTTTTTCATTTAATACTTTAGATAACTGTACACCATTAAAAGATATTTGTAGATTGTCATCAATTCTACATCTTTTTTGGGGTGTAGTGATTAACATAACTTTTGTCTTGTCAGTATTAATGAGCATTCCATTTTGTTTACACCATACAGACAAGTCAGAAAGGGCATTTTGTAATTTTCTTTCAATCTGTTCCTTTGACTTACTTGCTTCATAAAGTGTTGCATCATCAGCATAAAGGTCAGTCATTATATCTGTATGCAGGGGAAGATCATTTATAAAGAGCAAAAACAGAAGTGGCCCTAAGATTGAGCCTTGAGGAACTCCATGCTTTACAGCTGCATGATTTGACTGAGTATTATTCAGGAAAACTGACTGTTGTCTGCTATTTAGATAAGATTTGAAAAACTTTATGGAATTCTGATTGAGTTTGTAAAGTTCCATTTTCTTCAGTAAAATTGAATGGTCAACTAAATCAAAAGCCTTTCGGAAATCCACCAAAAGAACCCCAACTAATTCACCTTTGTCCAATGCTTTCAACCAGTTTTCAACCATGTGAATCAGAGCAGTTTCACAAGAATGATTTGGCCTAAATCCTGACTGAGTATTATAAAGTAGTTTGTATTTATCTAAGTAATTCATTAATGACTCAAAAGCATGTTTTTCAAACAGTTTTGAAAGCACAGGTAAAATTGAGATTGGGCGAAAGTTATTAAGATCCTTTGATGGGCCTCCTTTATGCAGTGGTTTCACTTTAGCTTCCTTCCATTTTGTTGGGAAAGCACCTGTTTTAATACTTAAGTTACATATATATGTCAAGCTTTCAGCAATGAAAGGTGCTGCCATTTTCAAAAGTCTTGGCCCTATTTCATCGGTACCGGTTGATTTTCTTACATCTAGTTTTCTGAGCGATTTCAGTACATAATCCCTATTTAATAGAGGTATGTCAAAAATAACATTATCAGGAATTTTGTCATTACAATAATTCTTAAGTTTTTCATGATTTGTTGGATCACTTGGCTCTTTTATACTCTCAGCAATGTTAATAAAGTAGTCATTAAATGCATTTGCGATATCTTCTGGTTCATCAGTTTCATGGTCTCCAATTTTTATAGACTGAAAATTGGTTTTAGAGTTAGATTTTTGTTTACCTGCCCCTAGCTCACTGAAAATTTTCCAGATTGTAGAGGGTTGATTACTACCTTCTTCTATGAGATTTTCATAATTGGATTTTTTTGACCTTCTTATTAAACTTACTACTTTATTTCTCCATATTTTATATTGAGTATTGTTGCCAAGTGCTTTAAAACGATCTCTTGTTTTGATACCATCAATAATTTCAGGTGAAAGCCAGTTTGGCTGATTTACATTTTTTACTCTATGCTGCTTTAAGGGTACATGTTTGTCAATTACGTCAGTAAATAAGGAATAAAAGGCATCTAAGGTATCATCTACATTGTCAAAAACTTTAATAACATCCCAGGGAATGGACTTGAGATCATCATTGAAATTTGCTTCGTTAAAGTTTTTGAAAGATCTATATCTGATAGTATGATGCAGTACTTTTGGTGTGTGAGAGTTAACTTTGCGAGACACAAAAACTGGGTAGTGATCACTTAGTCCAATTTTAGGGATGTCAACAAATTGTATATTACCTGAGAAGTTCGAATAGATATGGTCAATTAAGGTTGCACTGGAATTTGGAACTACTCGAGTGGGTTCATTTACATGTTGAGTAACACCATGTGAGTTCATATAATCAGTCCATTGTTGTTTAATTTGCAGATTAAGTAGATCCCTGTTAAAATCCCCTAACAGAAATAATTCTTTTTCTTCCTCAATTGCTTTCTCTAGCTGATCCTCAAATATTTCATTCCAAACAATCGTTGAGAGTGGATTTCGATAAAAATGACCAACCAAGAAAGATTTACTATTTTTTGGAAAGATTTCAAACCACATACTTTCAAAGTGATCATTCTCTAAATCTTTTCTATGACAGCATGAAACTTCATTTCTAACATAAACAATCAATCCACCAGATCCTTGCATCTTATCTTTTCTAAAGCATTGAAAGTTTGGAATTTGAACAAAACTATCAGGTATTTCACTCCCAAGCTTACTCTCACTTATACCTAACATGCTAATATTGTTTTCCTTGGACTGCAACATCAATTTTATCTCATCAACTTTCTCACCTGAGCGAATACCTCTGATATTCAAATGACCAAGATGCATTCCTCTGCCACGTAATCCTAAATTTACAACACTACTATGGGCCGTCAAGGGAGATAAACTAACATCATGCACAATAGAAGAATCAAGTGATGCATAATCAGACTGTTCAACTGAACTGGAAGTGTTTGTGTCCACAATGGTATCATTTTCATATACATCACTGGTATTGCTAGATAGAACAGTTGAACAACTGTCATTTGTCTTAGTCTCAAACGCAACACTTCTTTGCGGGCTGATATTAGGAGAAATACTGTATAAGTGCTTTTCACTTGCATTTTGAATATCAGTTCTCGTGTTAACAGAATCTGATGCCTGGTTAAGCAGAAAACACGCACAAGTTCGACAATTGCAGTCTGAACAGACAGACTGCAACACAGAAAAAACATTTATAGAGTCAAAAGATGAGGCATCTTCGCCATTTTCCTATTGATTTGGACATCTTGATTGCTTGTGACCTAGAAATCCACAAGAATGACATTTTATTTGAGTTCTATGCTTGCAGTCAAACGTAGCATGATTAGATTCACCACATTTAACACAGCTCTGATTTGTTGATTTGTTCTGACTTCCTGACACACGGGGATTCCCACTACGTCGCCGGGTATGAGAATATGTTCTTCTCTGATACATATGGTGCTCCCTCTGTTTTACTTGGCGTCGGTTAAAGACACAAGCTTCAAAATTCTCTACTAGAAATGTATTGGCCACTGACTTTTCAATTGAGTCTAACAGTCTTCGTATCCCAGACATAGACAGGTGTATCTTGTCTTTGCCGTAATATCTAAATACTGGATTTCCATCACTATCACAGAAGTAATTCTCCATTTCAACCAGTTTTGTACCATGTTCTTCACTCAGTGACCTGATGATATCATTAAGTTCAGTAACAAGACAGTCTTTACGTGGGGAAACTGTACACAGAATAATGTTCAGGGCGGAGTTAGCTGACTTTATGTATTGAAGAAGCTGGTCATACTTTTCTTCAACATACTCAATGTTCGAACCATTCGAAACATTATTTCCCCCTATATAAATGATAACTGTGGAGAAGTTCAGCAAGTCATACAAAGCAATCTGTTCATGCACAGTCTCAACAGTGGCTCCAGAGATGCCGCTACAGTGAATATTGTTTTTAAGTCCCCTTGGATTAATGCCCTTTATTATTGAGTCCCCAATTATAAGGGTCTTTTTGACTGTTGGCTCTTCTTTGGAGTGTTGTGAAGCATTTCTTTTAGTACTACTTTGAGTTGTAGTGTCCTTTTTTTTCTTATGTTTTGACTTTGACCTTGGCAGGGATGGTGTCTGATCTATATCTGTACTTTGTTGCTCGTTCAAGTTAACACTTTGTATCCTGGATGGATCACTTTCTATTGATGACACTGAAATTGTCCTAGATCTAGCAGGTGGATTTTCCTTAGAAGTGGTCTTTTTCCCAGGTGCCTGCTCTTGTAATTTGACTACCTCAGTAGTTAGAGTTGTCAATTGATCCTGCAGAGTGCTGATCATTTTAGAATGATATGCAAGGGACTCCAAGATGGCAGTTAATTGCCTCTCCACAGGTGATCTTTGAAGTCTAGAGGTCTCTGCAGAAGGTACTTCAGGCATGGAATTAGTGCTGGGTCTTGGCACCATAGGGGTACTAGTCATTTGTGGCTGTACATCAGTAACATTTATACTACTCTGTATGTCATCTGTAAAGTTCTGGATAAATCTTGTGAACAGAGTAGTAGCTATCCTTTTAAATGTAATGTCTCTCCATAGCTTGTGACCAGGGCCAGACACTTCGATTGTCTTTTTGGCTTCAAAAATCTTGACTGTCACTTTCCTTCCTAAAATGTGAGACGTCACAGTAAATTCATCCTCAAGAGTACATGGTGATTTGTTAAATTCTTTCTCAAGAAGTCCCATAAAGTCATTGAACAGCACTGGGAGAACAAACTGAATGATAACTTTCATTCCAGAGGGTAGCACATGGTATAATTGTCCTTCAAATCTGTCGGCAACTGTTTTGTCCATGTCAAATGATGAAACTTCTATGGTTGAGTCACTTGAGTCAGCTCCTCTGTGATTATGAGATGTAGATGCCATGATTTTCTTCCTGTAGCCAGCAAAACTTCACTAAATATACTCCTAAATTTAAGCTAATTTCCCTAAGAATTCACTGAAAAGACTCCTGAATAAACTCATACTAATTTCCCAAAGAATTTTAAGAAAGCACAAAACTTTTATTCCAGATTTCACTAATAAGCACTAGAAATAAGCTCCAAATATATTCCTAATTCCATATAGATTTGAATGAAAACAACCAAATTTCATGTATATTCCAATTATATATATATATATATATCTTTTTCTTTTTTTTCTTTTGGAGAACTGAATAACCACTTATATTAAATTCCAAATTTCACATAGAATTGACTGAATTATTCCTCAGTTTGTTTGGTTTTTTTTTTTTTTACTAAATTTACTTAATCGTAAATCAGCCACTGTCAGAAAAATTTAGTTACGATAATAGAAATCTATTTTACAATACAGCAACTATGGTATGTCCTGACAGGCTTTAGTTATACTAGCTCCATATCACAGCATGTGGTCAGCTTTCCCTTAATCAGAACCATAAAATTCCTGAACTGATGTAGCCTCACAGCATGGGATCTGTATGAAATTCCATTAAATTCCAAACATTTTGATTAAAACACTCCTTTTTAAAAAGACTTTTTTAAAAATTTAACTGCAAATTTGTATCTCTGAGTCCAAGATCTACATGATGATATAAAATTTATTCATAAGTCATGAATTATTCCAGCAAAAATTGACATAAATGTCAGAGCACAATTTTGCATGTCTGCTCATTGCAGGCACATTTGAAAGGGAATTATAGAAATGTTGCTTGAGAAGTGTTCTATCAGCTATATGTTTTCTGGCCTACTGCTCCTTTTATTGGTTGCCATGGAAACCAAAATGCAAAAAACGGGGGGAAAATGCTTTAAAAAAATATCTCTTCTGAAGCCACTAGCCAATTGGGCTCAGATTTGATCTTTAGTATCCTTGGGCTTGGAATTGAATTTTTTTTTTTCATGAAAATCGGCTCTTTCATTTGGTTGCTATGGCAAATAAGACTTACGTTGACTAATGATGTAGAAAATTAAAATGGCATTTACTGCAATCATAGTGTGGGAAATAGTTATTTTGTTATCAACTCAGCAGACTATCAGACTGAGACTTTGTAGTTGTATATTTTGTATTAGCCTGCACAAATGTGACAGCAATTTTAAGCCTATACAAATTTGATTGTAATTTGTGCTAGAGATCTGGTGAGCTTTGTGGCCCGTGGGCCTCTTGTTTTTTATTGATTTATTGCTTTATGTCCACGGTAAACAGCTATGGTCATGTCGTGATGGTCAGTTAACCTAACCACACTATTCCTGGGCAGGCTTAGACCTCCCTAGCGGTTAACCAGTACTAAGTGCACATACTTTCCCCAGTAACTGACAACTGCCCTCCTTGAATCAGCTGGAGGAGAAACAAAAGTATGTGGCCAGACCAGATTTCGAACCCATGACATCTGACTTATGAGTCAGGTGCGCATAGCTTTTGGCTTGTCTGTCAGTCTGTCTGTTTGTCAGTGTGTCACACTTTTTTATGCCTACTGTAATTTTGGAACTCTGCCAGCTGGGGTTTTGAAATTTCATATTTGGAGTAGCTGACACATATTTTTTTCTGTTCCGAGTTATGTCCCATCCTGGAGTTATACCTCTTTTAAAAAAATGAGATTAAACCTTGTTTAATAGCAAGATCTCTCAAAAAGTATTTGAGATATGACCTTGATATTTGGTATACACATACTGATAGGATATGAGAAGTAGATTAACTGATTAACTTGGATAAATTTGGTGAAATTTTGATGGAGTTATAGTCCTTGTTTGAATTTTGCATTTTTCCAATTTTTGAACCGCTTGACCTAGGAAGCTGATCTTTGGTATGATAGTAGTTCTTGATGAGTTAAATGTTTTAGTCAGTGAGGTAACTCTGCATCATTGATTACTTAGTTGTTTCCCCTGATGCTTAACACTTATGCAGCTACTGGGCTCAAGAATGTCTGGGCATAGAGTTTTGAAATCTCATCTATGGATTCCTCATAAAAAGATAGCTGACATATATTGTTTTTTTTTTTTCAGACTTACCCTTCTTCCTGGAGTACTGCCCCTTTTAAAAATGAGATGAATCTCTTGTTAGCAAGATATTTCAAAAAGTATTTGAGTTAGTGCAATGATATTTGATTTACTGATCAGGGGTTAGTAACAAGTACATTTCGTTAGTTATCTGTTAGCGAAGGCTTTACAAAGAGAATAACGAATGGTTTACGAAGACATAACGAAAACGACATGTCACTAACAAGAAGCTTTCGTTATCCCTTCGTTAGTAGTTGCTTCGTTAGTTAAGTAACGAAGACGCTGTGTAAATAAATAGCCATGTAGAAGCCGTGTAAATGAATATCTTAAACATGTAAACGTATTTCTCCGATAGCTCACAGCTGCTATCCTGAAAAACAAAAGGGCTAAAATAAGAAAAGACCCCCTAAATATTCTCAGGAAGAGTTAGAGAAATTTTAAGCAAATTCATGGACATTTGAAACACGGCATGTGCACAGGTGGTCATTTTAATGACTTCGCCATTTCCCTTGTTCCCTGAAAAAATACTGGACAGGTTCTTCAGTTCCCTGAAAACCCCGGACAGGACCCCATGATATCGAAAGGTGAAGTTAATTACTGCATTTGAATTTTTAAATGGGACAGCTTACGTCCATAATACCATCTGGATGTAGGGCGGCCCGTTTGGGTTTTTACCCATGTAATGCAGATATCTTTATTTCAAACACAGATAGATCTATCTCTGTTGAGAAAAACATATATCTGTAGTTTTTTTTTTTAATTAAGGACATCTCTAATTGAAATGCAGATGTTTGTTATAGAATTAGAGGTATCTCTATTTCGATCACAATATAGATATCTGCATTTCAGTTAAAGATATCTGCATTTGAAATAAAGATATTTTCAAATTAAGCTGAAATTCAGATACAGATATCTGTATTTGAAAGTGAAATATCTGAATTTCTAATCTTAATACAGATATCTGCATTTCAAAATCAGATGTCTGCATTTCAGTAACAGATATCTGTGTTTAAGGTTGAAATAGATATATCTCTCTTTCATGCATTTTTGGAAAACTGATGCCTCCCTCGTGGGGTTTATACAAGTTTTTGGTTGCCATAAACTAATCCAATTTCTCTATGATATTAAGTGAACCAGTATATGTAAAGAGCCCTGTCCGTACATGCTGCCATACACCCTTTCCAGTCATTCTAGGCACATATACATTTCAGTCCTTCGTTTGCGGAATGAAAGCTCACCAGTGATTCGATTACCGAATGTAGGGTTCTTTAACCTGCGCATGGGTAGTTGATATTAGATATCCCTGTGCATGGGTAGTTGATATTAGATATCTACATCTACATCGGATAAGATATCTTATACATTACATATCTTATTTAACATATAAGATATCTTAAATAATTGATATCTTATATAGACTATAAGATATTTGCTTTGATAAATAAGATGTATCGGTTATAAGGTATCTAATATGGGATATATCTAATATGATATATATCTTAATTAACAGTCAGTTAATGATACTTATTAAAACAGATATCTTATATAGGAATTAAGATATCTTGTTTAAGGGGTTGAGGTGGCTCGTTTGTGGACGCCTGTGTCCGTGAGCTAATAATACTTAGGCGTCTCTTACCTGATGTCTGCAGCTACTGTGTCTCGTGGAATGCATCAGTAAGTGTGGCTAGGAAAGGGCTGCTCATTGCCTACTGAGACCTGCTCATTACCTTTTTTCTTTCAAACGTTTCGGGCTTAGCGACACTAAAGAAGTTAAATTTAGAAAGGCAGTCTGGTCTTGAAAAAGGTCTTAGATGACCGAAACCGGTCGACGATTATACATTCTGATAATCAAATCCGTTGTTGTTTGTTTATTCTAATTTTATCCTTATCCCTAAATTCTATATAGTTACATTTATATTATTAATCATAAAATATATCAGATATCTGATATGTTAAATAAGATTTTTATATATAAGAATATAAAAGGTATCTTATTCAATGTATAGAAATATCTAATATGTCAAATTCGATATCTTATAATTGATATAAGAGATTTTTTTACGATATAAGATATCTGGTATGGAATCTTATTTCTCAAAGCGGACATATTATATGCCATTTATGTTATAGATGTTAAATAAGATGTCTAATGCAGTTTATATCTAATTTAAGGTAGATAGCTCAAGAAGTATGTAAAATATATTTTATACTATATAAGATATCTAATATACTTTGTACATATCTTATTTCACATGTCAAATATCTAATTTAGTTTAAAGGATAGCTTATATGTTATATCAGATATTTCATTTTCTTGGATCAAACAGATATCTATTGTACTTTTATCGGATATCGTTTAAATTATATAGCTATCTGATATAACATATTAGATATCTCTTAAGTATATAAGATATATATTTTCACATTCAAGATATATTATATATTGAATTAAATAAGATATTTTATATAATATATAAGATATCTGATATGCTAATTAGATATCAAAAATATATTAGATATATGTCATATAAGGTATATAAAATTAAGAAATTTGATATCTTAAATGGTATATTAGATAACATTTACATGTCCTTGTATGCTCTTAGTATCAGTTATAAAACACATACTGGGAGGACAGGGAGGACTTTAGAAGTTTTCAAATGCCGAAAACTAACTTGGAAATTTACTCTGACCTTGTTTTTTTTTCGAACGCCCTACTCAGCCTACCATACAAGCAGGACCAAAACAAAAATATGGGATACATGCGCAATAAAAATGCAAATAAAGAGAGAAAGAAAACAAGGAAAGGACCCCTTTTGCCGTGACCTCTGACGGCATGAGAAAAATAAGTGCCATATGTTAAAGTGTTAATTATATCTCCTATCGATTGCACTTTCGATTTGTCTTACAGAGTAGGTCAACTGATCGACCCCACCCCCTTTTTCAGCGATTGTCTTAAATCCTTTTGCTATCGAAGGGGTAGAGCTACAGAACGCTAATATCAGTGCCTTAGGGAGTATTTAAACAAGTAAAATAAAAAGGTTTCTATTTCTTTTCCTTATAACAAGTCACTTTGCCTAAGCCTATAAGCCTCAAACTAGGATGAAAATGACGAGCTCAGAAGCATTTGCTAAACGAAGGCTTAACGACGACCCCAGAGTCGTCGTTAAATTTTGTTTTTTTACGAAAATTCGTTACCTCTTCGTTATTAACGAGGGGTACTTGTTAATCAAGAATTTGCTAACGAGGGCTTAACAAAGACTTAACAAACAAGTTTGTGCTAACGAACTTTCTTGTTACTAACCCCAGGTATGAAGAGTAGAATACCTGATTAATTTTTTAGAGAATTCCGTAAAAGTTTATAGATTTTTGGCCCTTATATCAATTTGGCATTTTTCCAACTTTTGAGCTGATCCAGGAAGCCAATTTTTATATGCCTGTTGAAGACAGGTTATATTATGTTGTGACCTCTGTCCATCCGTCTGTCTGTCTGTCCATTAACTTTTCGTGTCCGCTTCATATCTTCTTAACCCCTTGAAAGATTTTTTGAAACTTGGGTCAAATGTTCGCATTATCGAGACGATGCGAAGAACTCATACTTCAATTTTGTTGTTTTTACGAAAATTCGTTACCTCTTCGTTATTAACGAGGGGTACTTGTTAATCAAGAATTTGCTAACGAGGGCTTAACAAAGACTTAACAAACAAGTTTGTGCTAACGAACTTTCTTGTTACTAACCCCAGGTATGAAGAGTAGAATACCTGATTAATTTTTTAGAGAATTCCGTAAAAGTTTATAGATTTTTGGCCCTTATATCAATTTGGCATTTTTCCAACTTTTGAGCTGATCCAGGAAGCCAATTTTTATATGCCTGTTGAAGACAGGTTATATTATGTTGTGACCTCTGTCCATCCGTCTGTCTGTCTGTCCATTAACTTTTCGTGTCCGCTTCATATCTTCTTAACCCCTTGAAAGATTTTTTGAAACTTGGGTCAAATATCCGCATTATCGAGACGATGCGAAGAACTCATACTTCAACGATGTCTGACCAAGGTCAAGGTCACACTTAGAGGTCAAAGGTCAAACGGTAACATTTCGTGTCCGCTCCATATCTCGAAAATCGTTTAGGATTTCTTCATGAAAGTTTGTACAAATATAAAGCACTGTCAGACGATGTGCAGAGAAAAAGAACCATAACCCTATTTTCGTTTTTGACAAAATTATGTCCCTTTTTATTTTTCCTATAGTAAATTCATATAAGCTTAGTGTCCGCTCCATATCTTGAAAACCATTAAAGATTTCTTCATGAAAGTTTGTATAATTATAAAGCACCATTAGACGATGTGCAGAGAAAAAGAACCATAACCCTACTTTTACTTGTAACAAAATTACGCCCCTTTGTATTTTTTATAAAGTAATTTCATATAATTAAGCTTTGTGTTTGCTTCATATCTGGAAAACCATTTAAGATTTCTTCATGAAAGTTTGTATACATATAAAGCGCCATCAGATGCTGTGCAGAGAAAAAAAACCATAACCCCACTTTCACTTTTAACAAAATTACGCCCCTTTGTATTTTTCGTATTGTAATTTTGTATTCAGTTTGTGTCCGCTCCATATCTCCTTAACCCTTTGAAAGATTTTTTTGAAACTTGAGTACAATGTTCACCTTATCGAGGCGACTTGCAGAACATGTATTTCAACAATGTCCGACAAAGGTCAAGGTCACACTTAGAGGTCAAATTTCAAAAGGTAATATTAATTGTCCGCTCCATATCTCAAAAACCATAGAAGATTTCTTCATAAAAGTTTATACAAATATGAAGCATCATCAGACAATGTGCAAAGAAAAAGAACCATAACCCTACTTTCAGTTTTGACAGAATTATGCACCTTTGTATTTTTCATATAGTAATTTCATATAAATTAATTAGCTTTGTGTCTGCTCCATATCTTGGAAACCGTTTAAGATTTCTTCATGAAAGTTTGTACAAATATCAGATGATATGCAGAGAACAAGAACCATGATCCTACTTTCAGTTTGGATGGAATAATGCCCCTTTGTAATTTTTGTCTAGGAATTTCATATTAGCTTGGTTTTTTTGTAGTTGTATATCTGCCTTATTATTGAAGATTTAAGCTACTGACAAAGTTCTGTCATCTTTTGTTGTCTTTCCAACTTTAAGCCCCAACGGGCTTATATTGCCCCGCTCAGCGGAGCTCTTGTTTATAATAGTTGTTCTTGTTGAGTTAAATATTTTAGTAAAGGTGAGGTAACTCTGGATCCATTTATTATGGAGTTATTTCCCCTGATATTCATACTTGTGCAGCTAATGGGCTCAAAAACCACTGGGTACAGGGTTTTGAAAATCAATTTATTGTCAAAATAGCTGATACATATTTGTTTTCTTTTCTGAGTTATGCCCCTTCTCAGAGTCATGCCCTTTTTTAAAACATGAGATGAGTACCTTGTTAGCAAAATGTCTCAAAAAGTGTTTTAGCTTTGGTCTTGATATTTGGTACACTCATGAATGAATGGGTATGAGGAGTAGATTACCTTATTGACTTTTGGAAGAATTTCATAAAATTTTGATGGAGTTATAGCCCTTATATGAGTTTGGCATTTTTCCAACTTCTGAACTGCTTGACCTAGGAAGCTGATTTTTGGTATAATAGTAGTCCTTGATTTATGTTAAATATTTTACTTTTACTTAAGATTAGGTTTTTTTTTTCAGACTTAGACATTATAAAGTTTGACACCTTTAGTGGCAAGCATGTAGTTGGGGCATAGTGTTTCACAAACACAATTTCTAGTTTATACTTGTTCTTTCAGGATTCTGCACTGGTCATCAATATTGCAACAAAAGTGTGCTTGGGTGTTATAGTTTCTGAGTGACAATATGATTGATTACTGCTGATTATCTGAATCAGTTTTCCTGATAACCAGACATTGTCAGTGGGGCAGCTGATTACCAGTGTCAGAGGAATAACTGAACCACCTTGCTGATTACCAGTGTCAGACTCAGGGATAACTGAACCACTGTCAAAGATATACATGCAACTGAACCAGTCTTGCTGATAATCCCTGTCAGAGGGATTACTTGATTACCAGACATTATGTTGAAGGGACAATTGAAGTAGTCTTGCTGACAACCAGGCAGTGCCAGAGGGACAACTGAATCAGTCTAGTTGAATGTCAGAGGGTTAACTGAATCAGTCTTGCTGATTACCTAACAGTGTCAGAGGGACAACTGAACCAGTCTAGTTGATTACCAGACAATGTCAGAGGGGGCAACTGATTACCTCACAATGTCAGAGGAGCAACTAAGCCAGTCTGCTTCTGCAGCAACAGCAGTATCAGACAGTAATGTCTCTGATATTCCAGAGATGGAGGTGTCTAAGTCTGTCATGGAGGTAAGCTGCATTTACACGGGCAAAGTTTCTGTGACAAAGACGGTTTGCCACAGAAAAATGTGCTTGTTTTAATGAAAAAAATATGACAATGTTTGTTTGACAAATATATATGGTAAAGTTACTTCGATAAGTTAAATTTACCGGTGTAAACGGAGAACTTTGCTAAAGATTATGTAACAAAGAACTTTGCTATATTATACAGCATGGAAAATGTGACAAAGATGTTGTTCAATTGCTTCAGGTAACTTTGACGAATAATATTTGGTCGGGAAACACTGCAGCAAATATTTCATTGCCAGTTTATTTGACAAAGAATCTATGTCACATTTTCTTTAACAAATAATTTGCTCCATGTAAACGCAAAATGTTTGGCATACTTTCTTTCTTAAAGTTTCTGTGACATAGAAACTATTCTCAGATTAATGTCAGCTACACAATCCACTCATTCTGTCAGCAAGAATGTCCTTGAAATCCATAGTTACTCTGCTTATAGCATTCTTAAAAGTCAGAATTTCTTGTATTGCAAAAATTTATTAATGTTTTCTTTATTGGAAATTAACATGATACTGATTGGTGTGATGTGATAAGTTGCCTAGTTAGCTGCCAGGAAGGGCACATAGGAAGGACTGTGAATAGCATGTGTATCAGCATAGTCTGATCAGTCTTCATTATTTCCTTAAACATAAAAAACTGAAGATGTTTCTGTGTAAGCACAAATGTATGTGCTGATTTTAATATTTTACATTATCACACATGAATTAAGTCAAACTAGACTATTTCATATACCTGATAATATCATAAAAATTACAGCATATTCAGTGAACACCCAGCCGTGGCATCTAAGACTTCCAGATCAGGCCCAGATTAGTATTTTAAGATCATTATTTGATAATTTTTGTCAGTTCAGTCTCTGTAAAAAGATCATCCTGTGAACCTTCATTAGGTCACTCTGTGACTTTTTTATATGAAGAATTAAGAAAAATTATCCTAGAATTATTCATCGAATTGCAAATACCTATCTTATTGTGGTCTCATCACAGGAAAAAATGAACAAAATAATCATAAATACGTAAATGCGGACATGACAAAGATTCTGCACACATACGCAAGTCATAAATACGCATTTCCGACTGGTACCACGAATACGCACAAGTACGTAAATACGCGTCTTTGACATAAATACGCAATCCGGCCATGACAAAGATTACGCACAAGAACGCACTTCATGTATGCATCACCAATACGCAGTGCGGCCGTGACAAAGATTCCGCACAAGAACGCACGTTGTGTATTAATCACCAATACGCAATGCGGCCGTGACAAAGGTTCCGCACAAAAACGCACGTTGTGTATTTATCACCAATACGCAATGCGCCAACGACAAGGATTCCGCATAAAAACGCACGTTGTGTATTTATCACCAATACGCAATGCGGCCGTAACAAAGATTCCGCACAAGAACGCACTTTGTGTATTTATCACCAATACGCAATGCACCAACGACAAAGATTCGATGCAAGAACGTAAGTTGCGTTTTTATCACAAATACTCGATGCGGTTGTTGTTATGATTCCGCATAAGAACTCACTACATGTTTGATCATGAATACGCAGTGCGGCTGGATATATGATTCCGTAAAAGTACACAATGTACATGTGAGCCACGGCATCACAAAACTAACAATAAGGCATAGTGTCCAGTTAAGACTTAGATTAGCCTAAGCATCGGCCTAGTCTGATCAGTTTTCACGGTCTGCTTAGTGGGTAGTTAAGGGTTCTGGCTTTCATCAAGCGGACATTGAAGACTCTGATCATATTGGGTGGGTGCCCAGTCTGATCTGAGTCTTCCCATGGCCCACATGTAAATTGTAGGAAATCGTGTCCGGCTCATGTACATTTATTAATGAAACTAGTTATACCTGTTTACCCACTTTAAAATAGACACCCCCCCCCCCCACACACACACACACGGTCACCAAACTTCTAACGCTTTGATCACGAGTGAATACTATGCTTCCCGTTAAAGACTGTACAGTAGCCGGGTCTCTCTATACATACCCTGACAGTAGTTTGAAGTTCCAAATTATCGTTTTCCTTTCAAGGAATGCAAACTGTAAAATCTAACTGAATTTTAAAACCAACTGGTAAAATGGTGATAGAAGTTGTAAGCAATCCGTCACATGTTTGACATCGGCAGGGGTCCAGATGTCTTTTTAATCATCGGGCTCAAACTTTTGATAAAAACGCAACATGAGCCACTCTCTGCTTCATTCCGATTTCGAAAAAAATTGACTAGCAACAGTGCGATAATGTAAGTCATCGAATCGTTACTAAATTTGCTTTTGAATACTTTGCTTTTGGAATACGCTTAAATTCGAGAAATTTTTTATTTTGGTATCGATGAAAACTTTAATGAAATTGTGACAAAGGCTGACATCCCAGTTTCAGCAACAAAACCTTATTGTGGATTGTTTAAGGGACCGACCATTTGATATTCTGGGGGGGGCCTGGTATATTTATCAAAAAAATTTCCTGTCTTTGGATATGCAAGAAAAAAATAACCTGGCTCATAAGGGGGTTCAAAAAAATAATCTGTCTTCAAAAGTAAGAGAAAAAAATAACCTGTCTCCACCCAAAATTTCAAAAAAAAAAAATATAGTCTGCAGATAATTCCATTGGAATTGAGTTTTAATAATCTCTCTGGCTTCTGGGGGCGCAGCCCCCAGACCCCCATATTTATAGTTATATTTTAATATTATCTACAATTGGTTTACACCAGCAGGCCCGCATGTGCATACATTTACAAAAAAATCCTATACAACATTCACATACATGTATCATTGAACTGCCACATTACTAAGTAAATGTTTCCACTAAAACTGAATTGCAAAAGAGTCACTAGCTTATGGGAGACAAAACCATTATGGCAAAATAAACACTCTAAAAGGCAAAAGTCCGAATATAAAAACCCTTATTTTTAACATCATTCCTAGTTTTCTCTTGTTTCCAGTCTTAAAATTGCCATTGAAATTGGGAAATTGCTTTAGCATCTGGGGGGCGTTGCCCCCCAGACCCCCCTTTCTTAACTTCTTAGCACATAACTTTCAGCCATTTTATTAATTGCCATTCATGTATAATGTGACTCTATCAGTAAGTATTTATCAAACTTTCTAAAGGACGAATAAAGCAAGTTTGGGCATATATTGGGATAGAAAAAAAACTTAAATTCCTAATGTTGGCCCTAAAACTTTGCCAAAATAGCCCTAAATTTTGGCCAAAATATCCCTAATTTAAGGCCTAATTTTTTGCCAAACTCATACAGGGTGTTCGTATCTGTACCTTAGATGAAAAGAGTAACATGCTCCAGGCACTGGTTTGCAAAAGCATGCTAAGCCATGCCCTTCGCCTGGTTAAAGACAGCACCATGTTCTTTTTGTGAGAAAAAAAGGTGTAAAAAATACTGATGTGGGTAAAATAAAAGGATATTAAGATCAAGTAAACAAGGATCTGATAGTTCAGCTATAAAATAAAAAAAAAATAACCTGTTTGAGTTAGTTTGTAAAAAAAATAAATTAGCTTCCACAAGGTAAAAAAAAAAGAAATTGTTTCCAAAGGCCAGTGAAATAAAATGTTGTGTCTCCATCAAGAATACCAGGCCCCCCCCAGAATATCAAATGGTCGGTCCCTAAGTAGGGGTTTGCAGGTATCTGACCGTAGAAGAGGTCCCACTTTGCCTCACGGTGATCGCACGCCCAGTTAGAGACTCACCGCGGATAGTCTCTACCCATATTATTTGCGCCTCACTTGGGTTTTATATAGCAGGCATAAGATTAAAGACCGACTTAGTCTAATTTTGCCACCATATAATTTGTAATGAAATTTTCTGCGCAATGTCTACAGTCTGTGTTCTGTTTGTCTTTATTTGATATTATACACATTATGTGTTTACTCCGATGACTTCTTTGCGGAGATGAACTTTATGGCTAATGAAGCAGCATGCCATTTCATAAGCAGACAATAGCTGTATTAAGCAATATCGCGATTTCGAGAAGTTGCTTTCCTTCGTCAGTTGCCAATAAAGACATAACGAATATTTGTCTTGTTCTTCTTTGCTTTGCAACAAATGCATTCTATAACGTATACTTATTAATTCAAGTCTACACGTACGGTGATAGAGCAGTAAAGGTAGTTAGATAAAACTGTAGCTGTATAAACTGTATTACCATTCTAAAATACCAACGAGAAGCGTCTACTTATTCTATGTTATTGCTTCAGTATGCTCTATATTTCAAAGCACAGTCAGGTTGGTACTGACATTTGTTTTGGGGCTTGTACCCAAAAATGTTTGCTTTCAGAAGCAAGATGGGGGATACCCAAAACGAGTTTGCTTCTTTTGAAACAACACAAAGTGTCTTCAGAGAGAAATGCGTGCGTTGCCGTCTTCAGAGAGAAATGCGTGTGCCCCCCCCCCCACACCCCTCATACACACACACATGTTTCAACTCTAAGTAAAATTCATCTACCCTCGTTGTAAACATGTGTATTCTTAGCCCAGCAGGTGGCCTACATGATCAAATGAATGTTTCTTCGTAGGTTTTAGCCGCTATATTCAACGCGCTGAGACAGATTCAAAACCATGCCAAACACGTCTGCGTTCGACTAGCATGATGACGAATGATTTATCTCAGGACCACTCATTTTATGTATTTTTTAAAAAAATGTAACGGGGCAGTATAATTGTCCTTCCCATTTTATAAAATTTACCTTTCAAAATGTACCTCCCTTGATGAAAATGCGTATAGTGCCGTCGTATTTGTTATTAACACACCGAATTTTATTATTATTATCTTCCCTTGCACTACTTTTGGCAGATGACTTTTTAGCTCACCTGAGCCGAAGGCTCAGATGTGAGCTTATAGGATGGGAGTCGAGCCGTCGTCCGTGCGTGGGTGCGTGCGTGCATCAACACTTTCAAACATTAAATACCTCAGAGACCAGTGGGCCGATCGCAATCAAATTTTATCTGAAGCATCATTTGGGTGGGGCAAAGGCTGCATCAGGTTTTGGTGCCGATCAGCTGAGAACTCTGGTTTCCATGGCAACAGATAGCCCCCATAGGGTTATAATGGGGAAAATGGCGTCATCACGTTTTCTCGACTGTTTTTGATTAGCTCCTTATCATACTTGCAGGTAATGATGACATACACAAGAGCTTGGATGAGTTCGAAATTTGGCCAGATTCGTGCACAGACTACGGAGTTAGCTGCCCTTGAGCGTTTGAAAAAAATCCCATAGGGTTATAATGGCGAAAATGGCGTCATCACGTTTTCTCATCTGTTTTTGCTTAGATCCTTACCATACTTGCAGATAATGATGACATGCATAAGAGCTTGGATGAGTTCGAAATTTGGCCGGATTCGAGCACAGACTACGGAGTTAGCTGCCCTTGAGCGTTTGAAAAAAATCCCATAGTGTTATAATGGAGAAAACAACATCATCACATATTTTTAGAAAAAACTTTGTCCTCGCTCTAATGCCTACATTTCTCAACGGTTTTTAAAATAACTTCACACAAATGTAGGGCATGACAATATCTCGAGCAAGTTCGACTTTCAGGATTCTGCGTCCAAGGTCAAGGTCACTGTGGCTATTTTTAGAAAAAAATTTGTCAGCGCTCTAGCACCTACATTTCTCAGCAGATTTTAAAATAACTTCACACAAATGTAGGGCATGACAATATCTCAAACAAGTTCGACTTTCAGGATGCTGCGCCTAAGGTCAAGGTCACTGTGGCTATTTTTAGAAAAACTTTGTCAGCGCTCTAGCACCTACATTTCTCAGCAGATTTTAAAACAACTTCACACAAATGTAGGGCATGACAATATCTCGAGCAAGTTTGACTTTCAGGGTGCTGCACCCAAGGTCAAGGTCACTGTGGCTATTTTTAGAAAAACTTGGTCATCGCTCTAGCGCCTACATTTCTCAACGGATTTTAAATCAACTTCACATAAATGTAAAGCATGACAATATCTCAAACATGTTTGACTTCCAGGGTGCTGTGCTGAAGGTCAAGGTCACTGTGGCTATTTTTAGAAAAACTTTGTCAGCGCTCTAGCACCTACATTTCTCAATGGATTTTAAAATAAACTTCACACAAATGTAGGGCATGACAATATCTCGAGCAAGTTTGACTTTCAGGGTGCTGTGCCAAAGGTCAAGGTCACTGTGGCTATTTTTAGAAAAAAATTGTCATCGCCCTAGCACCTTCATTTCTCTGTGGATTTTAAAATAACTTGACACAAATTTAGGTAATAACAATATCTCAAGCAAGTTCGACTTTCAGGATGCTGTGCATAAGGTCAAGGTCACTGTGGCTATTTTTAGAAAAACTTTGTCATCGCTCTAGCACCTACATTTCTCAACGGATTTTAAAATAAATTCACACAAATGTAGGGCATGACAATATCTCGAGCAAGTTTGACTTTCAGGGTGCTGCAGTCAAGGTTTTTGATTAGATCCTTATCATACTTGCAGGTAATGATGACATACATAAGAGCTTGGATGAGTTCGAAATTTGGCCGGATTCGAGCACAGACTATGGAGTTAGCTGCCCTTGAGCGTTTGAAAAAAATTCCATTGTCTGATAATGGAGAAAACAACGTCATCACATTTTCATTTTTCATCGGATCCTCTTCATACTTGCAGGTAATGAGGATATGCATAAAAACTTGGATTAGTTAGCATTTCGGCTAGATCCCACCACTGACTATGGAGTACCTGCCCTGAGCATCCAAAAAATCAATGTCGCCACTTTTTCTTGGTTTCTACTGATCCGATCCTTTTCAAACTTGCAGGTAATGTGGAAATGCATAATATCTTAAGCAAGTTCAAATTTTGGCCAGATCAGGCCAACCACTACGAAGTTAGCTGCCCTTGACAGCTCTGTCTATTGTGCTCTTGATCGGATACTTTTTAAACTTGCATATATTGAATGAGGGCATACATAATGTTTTGGATGAGTTTAATTTTCAGCCTGATTGGACCACTGACTATGGAGTTAGCTGCCCTTGAGCATCTCAAATATCCCTATAGGTTTACAATGTCTCTCAGGTGAGCAATTGTTGCCCTTTGGGCTACTTGTTATTTTTTTTTTTTTTTTTTTTTGCTTTTATTGGTTCAATTTCATTATTATTTTCTCTTTTTCCTGAGTTCCCGTTTTAAGTTATTGCAGAGTCAGAAATAGTGAATTGACTGAACAGACATTGTTTTGCGTATCGATTTATTTTGTGTTTATTTATCTATTTGTTTATTTATTCGTTTCTCTTTTTTCTGAGTTGCCGTATAAAGTTATTTCAGGGTAAGAAAGAGTGAATTGACGTAACAGCCTTTGTTTAAGGTATTCACTTTTTTGTGTTTATTTGTTTATTTTTTTATTTCATTTATTTATCCTATTTGTCAATTCTCAGATATTTTCTGCTAGTTTTAATATAAACATAACAGTTGTAAAAAAACTTAAACTGTATTAACTATCCAGCAGTGCATTACGGAAATGGTAAGCATGAAATATTGGGACACGTGAACATGCGCAATATATAAGTGATAAAATTTACCGTACAGTTATGCAATATAGTTTGTAAATCGTGAAAAACTGCGCTTTAGGTTAAAGTGGAACAATCAGAAAATGAAATGCAAAGTTCTTTCAACTGTAGAATTTCAGTTAAACAGGTTAGCTAGCTGGTGGAAATACGTTTGCGCGACTTTTCCGAAATTTTCATTTGCTAAATGGTTTAAACTATACTTGTTCTTGCGCCATTCACAAAATAAGACGTCAAGACGAGCATGCTTATACTATATATAATATGTTCCTAACCCTTCACAAAAAAACTACCAGAATTTCAAATATTATCATTTAATAGCGTAAAAGATGTGCTAAGAAGGAAGTGAGAATACTAAACGCTAGTTCTGTTGGAATATTATTACATATATTAATATCCTTAATTAGTGAGACGTAGAATATTACTGACGGAAAAGAGCATCATCATGATTTGAAATTTATAAGAACTAGTAGGTCCTACGAAAAACTAACGGAAAATAAATGCGAATAGACAAATAGGATAAATAAATAAATAAAACACAAATAGATAAAGAAAGACAAAATAAATCAATACGCATAACGATGGCTGTTCAGTCAGTTTACTCTTTCTGACTCTGAAATAACTAATACGGGAACTCAGGAAGAAAAAGAGAAAATAATAATAAAACTGTATCAATAAAAGAAGAAACCAATAAAACGTCTTCTGTCATAAGACGGGCAAGCGAAGATAATAATAATAAAATTCGGTGCGTTAATAACAAAACGACGACACTATATGCATTTTCATCAAGGGAGGAACATTTTCAAAGATAAATTTTATAAAATGGGAAGTAAGATTAAACTGTCTCGTTACATTTTATCACAACATACATACATGTAAAATGAGTGGTCCTGAGATAAACCATTCGTCATACTAATCGAGCGCAGATGTGTTTAGCATGGTTTTGAATTTGTCTCAGCGTGTTGAATTAGCGGCTTCAACCTACAAAAGAAATATCATTTGATCGAGTAGGCCACCCATTGGCTAATAACGCACAGGTTTACCACGACGACGGGGTGTTCGGGCGGTGCGATGGTGCTGTGTATAACTTCCAGTGCATGGGCGTCCTACCGAGTTCGAACATGGTAGGGCAAGGGCCTACTGTGCTTGCAGCAGGAGGGGGCTGTTTGGACCTTTTTTCTCTCGTCTAACATTTCTCTTTTTTCTCCCTCTCTCTGGGAGACAGCCCGATATAGAATGAAATACTGTCTCAAAGGACCGTTAAACCCAAAACAATCAATCAGTCACTCAATACAACGACGGTAGATGAGCAGATAACTGCGAATTTTAACTTAATCAGAGTTGAAACTTTGGGGGCAACACACGCTTTTCTCTTTGTGCTGTTTCAAAAGAAGCAAACTCATTTGGGTATGAACCCCATCTTGCTTCTGAAAGCAAACAATTTTGGGTGCCAGCCCCAAACATATGTCAGTACGAACCTGACTGTGCTTTGAAATACTGAAGCAATAACATAAAATACCGTATACGCGGTAATTTTCGCGGGTTCACATTTTCGCGTTTAAGGGTCAAAAACATATTAATTTTGGCGATTTTTGATTTTCGCGGTTAGCAGGTCAGCAACATGCTCGAAAAGCAAAGCTAGTTCTTTTTCACTTGAGTCAGTTCTTTCAGCAGGGCCGCCGCAGGCTAATGAAAGAACTGGCTCAAGTGAAAAGTACCGAAGCAAACACAAACAAAATATATGAACACTGTGTCCACAGAAGACACTTTGTAAGAAACAGGAAATTATTCGCGATTTTAATATTCGCGGTTTCTAAGTGACCGCGAAATACCGCTAAGAATGTAACACCGCGAAAATTATCATAGACGTAGACATTTCTTACTGGTATTTTAGAATGGTAATAGTTTATACAGTTATCTGTCAGTTTTATCTAAATACCTTTACTGGTCTATCACCGTACGTGTAGACTTGAATTAATAAGCATACGGTATAGAAAAGAATTTGTTACAAATACTCGTTATGTCTTTATTGGCAACTGACGAAGGGAAGGCAACTTCTCGAAATCGCGATAGTGCTTAATTCAGCTATTGTCTGCTGAAGATAAAGGCATGCGACTTCATTAGCCATAAAGTTTAACTCCGCAAAGAAGCCACCGGAGCGAACACCGGAGATGTAAAGACTGCGCCGTAAATTTCATTACAAATATGGTGGCAAAATAAGACTAAGTCAGTCTTTAAACTTATTCCCGCTACATTAAACCAAAGTGGGGCGCAAATAATATGGGTAGAGTCTATCCGCGGTGAATCACTAACTGGGCGTGCGACCACCTTGAGGCAAAGTGGGACCTCTTCTACGGTCAGACACTTAAAAAAACACCTTAACTCATATATCTAGACACCCAGATTATGTCGAGGGCAGGCACTCCCTTACTGGTACTTTGGGTTCTCTGGGTCCAGTTAGGGTTTAGGATCCTCACTTTGCTGATACTGCTTGACAAGCTTTACAACTGTCAAAATGACAGTTGTAAAAAGATCAACTCTAACTGTATTAACTATACAGCAATGCATTACGGAAATAGTAAACATGAAATATTGGGACACGTGAACATGCACAGTATATAAGTGATACAATTTACCGAAAAGTTATGCAATATAGTTTGTAAATCTCCACAAAGAAGTCACCGGAGTGAACACATAATGTGTATAATATCAAATAAAGACAATCAGGGCCAAGGTTCACAATCACACCTTAAGAGTTAAGGAATACCTTAAAGTAAGGTTTTACCTTAAAGTGGTTAAAAGTGACTCTTGACAACACCTTAGCGCTAAGGTATTCCTTAACTTAAGGAAAAATCTTAATTTTTTTAAGGTTGGTCCGTATCAACTTTAACTTTTTAAGGAACTCCTTAACTCTTTATATACATGTAAAGAATGGCGAACGATCCTTTTAGCTGTAAAAATATATGAATAATTTATACATTTAAGCTTTTATAATCTATAAAATATATTAAAGAGCGACCGTTGCATTTACTTTAATTAATTAGCGTAGACCTATACATGTATTTTATTTTGAACCAGAGCAAGTGAGCAGGGGTTTACGTATACCCTCGGCCATGGTCATCGCCAAATGACGCCAAACTTTAAACAGATACTTTAACACATATATGATACAATTTTCGAGTATGTGCAAAAGCATCCAGAGGATGTCAACTTATCTTCTGCAACCTTCCAATAAACCTAACATTTAACACATCAAACGTTTGAATTGAAGGATATTGGAAAAATAAGAAACTTATGGCAGAACTTTGATGCAAATGTTTAAGTAACCTTGACCTTTTGTCAGCAGCATCCAGATGATGAGGTCTGTTTCAACCGGAACTCCACCAAGATTTCACTAAAGAAGATGGGATAAATAAGTTTATCTTACAACATAGAAAAGCTAGAGTTTGTGAGGTCTTGACCTGTAAGTGAAGGCAAGTGCGAAGATAGTATAGAATAAATTTTCAGACCAACACCTTTTATAATGCCAAATATAACCAAACCCAGCGAAGGGTTTGGCTGACATGAATCTCAACAACTTGAACACAAAACTTTACATAAAAGTTTCAAAGCCCGTGACCTTGACCTCTGGGTCACAGGCATAGGGGGGGGGGGGGGTATAGAATGAAACTTTGGAAAATATAAACCCAAATATAAAGAGTTTGAATTAATATCTTTTATTATATCCCCATTCCACTGAATGACGCTATGACTGCGCTCATGGCGCTTCTTAAAAATATTCGAAATCACCACAGAAGCGCTTGCATTTGCCAAAAGTTGGGATTTGTGCGCTTCTATTACGCTGCCAGTACACTTCTAATACGATCTTGCTACGCAAGTCACGATGCTGCAGTAGTGTAGTTGCGCTTCTGCCACGCTTGAGGCCCGACTCGACGATCTTAAAGGCGCTTCTGCTACGCTGCCACTACGGCAAAGGATTTCAAGCTATGCTTCATTTACGTTTACGACGATGCATGTGCGATCGTTCTACGACCTAAGTGCCGGAGCTGCGCTCATGCTGCGCTTGTGTGGCGCTTTGAAACCGCTTCTATGTAAATCGGCGGGAATTCGGGGTTCGGCAGCAGCTGACCATCAGAGTTCGAACAAGATGGATAATATAAAAACTCCAGTGGCTATGATCCAATTGCCAATCATGAACCAGTGACTTTATACAGCTCATCTTGTCCTTCTTGTTATTCAGGCTGAACTGGGGCTTCTGCTTGGCGTTGATGAAGGCGCGGGTCTTGCTCAGTTTAGAGAGCAGGAGCCTGGGGAGCAGGAGTTGGGAAACACTCTCCTGCGGTCTAGGCTGGATTAAAGTAGTCTCCTGACCAGTCGCCTTCTGCTTTTGACTGGGTGACAGCTTGAATGAACTGTGAGAATCGAGTTGTGAAACGTTTTGAGCGCGAGCAAAAATTGATGATAGCCCCTGGAAACGTGGCGTTTTCATACCCGAATCTGTATAAGAGCAGAAGAAACGCAGCTAAAGCGCAAAGAGCGCAGCGGAAGCGTCGTGGTTGCGCTATTCATAAGTTGTATTGTCGCAGCGGAAGCGTCAGGAGGCCACGAGAGCGCATAGAGCGAAAAAGGGGCGTAAAGAGCGTAGCAGAAGTTTAGCTGGGTCGCGGACGAATCTCCACGGCGCTGTCATACCCTCATCCCACTGGATGGCGCTTTAATTGCGCTCATGGCGATCATGGCGCTTCTTCAAAATTTTGATCTACGCTTATTACGATGCATTTCGCGATCGTGCTACGACCTAACTGCCGGAGCTACGTTCATGCTGCGCTTGTGTTGCGCTTTGTTTCTATGTAAATCGGCGGAGAATCGGGGTTCAGCAGCAGTTGACCACCAGCCTTCAAACAAGATGGATAATGTAATAATTCCAGTGGTTATGATCCAGCTAGCAATCATGAACTAGTGACTTTATACACCTCGTCTTGTTCTTCTTACTGCTCAGGCTCAAATGGGGCCTCTGCTCTGCGTTCTGAAGGGTGCGGCTCTTGGTCAGTTTAGAGAGCAGGAGCCTGGGAAGCGGGAGTCGGGATACCCTCTTCTGCGGTACAGGCTGCGAGAAAATAGTCTCCTGACAGGGCCTGGGTGTGGATTCCGTCTTCTGCTTTTCACGGGGGTGGCATCTTAAATAAAATGTTAGAATCGACTTCTGAGAAGTTTTGAGCGCGAGCAAATAATGACGATCGCCATGGAAACGCGGTTTTTTCATACCCAGATCGCCATAAGAGCACGGGAAACGCAGATAAAGCACCAAGAGCGCAGTGGAAGCGTCGTGGTTGTGCTATTTATAAATTATACAGAAGAGTCGCAGCGGAAGCGGCAAGAGCGCCACGAGAGTGTATAGAGCGCAATGGAGCACACAGAGCGTAGCAGAAGGGTAGCTGGGTCGTGGACGAATCTCCAAGGCGCTGTCAGCGCTATTCCACTGCACTAATGCTGCATTGCTTGCGCTGCTGCCTCGACACTGCTGCGTTCATGAATTTCGTCCTGCGCTGTTACTACGGGTTCGTTGCGCTTTGTGTCCATGGCGACTCCGCTACGTAAATTTTGAGCAAGGTCAAAACAAGCGCCGTGACTTGGCGATCATACCGCTTCAGATACGCTTTCACTGCGACCTAGAAGCTTCTGCTTCGCTGCTGCTTCTGCTACGATTCAAGGCGTCCCTGCTGCTTCTGCTACGATTCATTTTGTTATATCCAAAATTTAGAAGCGCAGCGGCAGCGCCGTCCAGTGGAATGGGGCTTTCAGCGAGATTCCACTGCGCTGGTGCCACGTTGCTCGCGCTGCTGCCTCGATACTGCTGCGTTCATGAATTCCATGCTGCACTTTTACTACGCTTTCTTTGCGCTTTGTGTCCACGGCGATTCCGCTACGTAAATTTTGAGCAAGGTCAAAACAAGCGCTGTCACTTGGCAATCTAGCCGTTTCAGATACGCTTTCACTACGACCTTGAAGCTTCCACTGCGCTGCTGCAGTTTCTGTTACGATTCATGGCGTTATATCCAAAGTTTAGAAGCGCAGTAGCAGCGCTGTTCGGTGGAATGGGTGTTTTAAAAACATTTACATAGAGCTTTAACATGAAAAAGTCAAAGTCCGTGACCTTGATCGCTACCGATTTATTTTCTATTTAGTTATCTTTTTTTTGTTGCAAATATGCGTACGATTTGCTGTTTTTCTTTAATACTGCGTATCATGACCATGCATACTGAATTTTCTCTAATTTGGACTGAATACTGCGTACGATTTTGGCGTGTGTGTGTGTGTGTGGGGGGGTCCACCCTAAAAACAGAACCTTGAAGTTTTCAACAATGTCCGCTCAATGTAATATATATATATATATATATATATATATATATACAAAGTTTGCACCAACATATGCGACTCTAGTACTCGGATTTCTGGAGCAAAAACTATATACTAAACTGCAGGAGAGTTATGGTATAGAAATTTCCAGTTTTGTGAAAGAAAACTGGAAAAGATTTTTAGATGATTGTTTCATCTTTTGGCAGAAAGATCTACACTTATTAAAATCTTTTCATGTACATCTGAATCAACTACACCCAGACATAAGGTTCACAATGGAAATAAATGAAAAGCAGTTACCATTTTTAGATGTACTGGTAATAAAAGATAAATACAATATTAAAACAGATATATTTTATAAAAAGACAGACTCAAAACAATACTTAAATTTCTTTTCATGTCATCCAAAGCATACCAAAGTAAATGTTCCATTTAATTTAGCAAAACGCATCAGAACGATAGTGTCCGATGATACTTTGACACAAAAACGAATGTCAGACCTAAGAACAGCATTGCGCCACAGAAACTACCCTAAAACTGTAATTAACAAAGGAATAGAAAAAGCTATGTCAATGTCCAGAAAAGAATGCTTAACCCCCAAAACGAAAGAAAGAAGTAATATTCTACCTTATGTATCCACTTGCAATCCTCAAAACAAAGAAATGTTTGGTATATTAAAAAACAATCTAACGATTTTACAGGAAGACAATACCATGAGTGAAATTTTAAAAAATACTAGAATAATAAAAAGTAAAAGACAACCAAAAAACCTTAAAGGTCTTTTAATTAGATCTAACTTTAACACCAGGAAGGCAGAGGTCAAAAAGTGTAAATCAGCTAAATGTGGTTTATGTCCATATTTGATAGAAGGCAACCAATTCAATTTTAAAGGTAAACTGTTTACAGTGAAGACGTCAATGTCATGTACAGTTTCAAATGTAATATATGTTCTTTCGTGCAATGGATGCGGCGAATACTATATAGGCCAAACTGGTGACAAACTAAGAAATAGGGTAACAGTACACAAGCAACAGATTAGAGACCCCTCGGTAAGACAAATACCAGTCAGCAAACATTTAGACGACTGTTGCAAAACTGAACCAAAATTTAAAATATTCCCGTTTTACAAATTGTTTACGGAAAACGTTTCAGCTAGGTTAAACATGGAAAAACATTTCATAAACACTTTTAATCCATTACTGAACAGTTTTAAATGACGTCATAAATATATGTGCACAATAACGTAACGGTATAACGCCGTTACTATGTATACAACGCCATTATTCCCCTGATGATCTTATACAGTGAAATGCATAGGGAAATTAAATTATTTACAGACGTTCCATCTCGTTAGTTTGATTTTTTATATACAGAGTTCTGGTTCCGGACATTATTTTTGTATTTTTACCTATATATCTTCCGGACCCGGAGACGATATGGGCAAAAACTGTAACGCAAAGCGAGTAAAAATGGATTCTAGTACAGACAACACTTTATCGTCGGAGTCAAATATGTCATTGCCAGAGGAGCCGAAGGAGCCGAATGAGCAACAACTACTTCAAGAGATAAGTAATAAATTATCTACCATTATTACAGCTATAAATGATTTAAAAGCTACCGTACAGAACAATCAAGCGGAAAGTAAAGCTTGTAACAAAGAAGAAATGGTGGTTGAACTTGCAAAAACTGTGGAAGAAATTACAAAACAAATGCCGCAATCCTGTGCAGCAACAAATCAAACACAATTAAACAGCACAAATGTAGCGAAAAATATTATCGAGACAGAAGCTTTAAGAATAAAGACACAGATTAACAAAATGTGGGGTGTAAGAATGGGACAACGCAGAAATGCGTACTGGAATATGATAAAAAACCAAGGACATTTTCAAGCATATTCTGAGTGGATTGAACAAAAACCGCCGATCATTCCACGTTATCTACAAAAGAAAGAGATTACAAATGAAAATAACGAACAAAAAGCAATACGAGAGCGTGGTGTAATTAATGACTTTCAAATGCAAATAGAACTTCATCGATTAAGAACATCCGCAAATATAGAGACCACGAAAAGAATAGATGAAGAAATACAAGAAGCAATACTTTCAAGATGCCACGGGGAGGTTGCCAAATACCTGTTCGAACTATGGTGTTACGAAACAAAACGAAACGAAGAAATTTCACAAAAAAGATGGCTGAAAAATGATGCTTGGCTAAAATCATATGCGGAAAAGTTTTCTAAAGAGCATGAAAACTGCAATCCATTTTTCAAAACGGTGGACTTCAATACCAAAAACCCTACGAACCAACGACGCCAGACGACATTTGCCGACATTGTTAAACAACACCCAGGACAGCGAAATGCAAACAACAGAAAACAAGGTTACATTCAGGGACAACATAACAACCAAATGTTACAGCAATTACTTTCGGCACTGGTACAAAATCAAGGTCAAAACTACAGAAGGAATATGAACAGAAGACCAAATCAAAGAAATCAAGGTCAAAGAAGAAACTATAATTCAAACAACATCAATGACTGTATGCAGGAAACAGATACGTCATCAGAAAATGATTATTTTTTAGAGGACACCTTCGACAGAACATTTCCGACGTAGATTCAGGTAACCTAGCTGAAAATTCAAACTTTCAAAATTGTATAAAAATATTTAATTTGTCAAAACGAAAATTAACAAAACCAGAAATAAGTATCTTACTGAGGGGTCTAAAATTTACACCAACTCCAATTAAAAGTAATACAACTGATTTAAATACTGACATTGACGAATTTTATAGAAAACTTAGACTAAAAGAATATTTTTATGATGACAACACAAACGATGGTGATTCTCTTGTAAAGAATAAAAGTTATTTTATGCCTCCTAGAGGAAGAAATGAGACACTCGAAAAATATATTGATACAACCAAAACAATTACTTCGACACTTTCAGGATTGCAAGAAAATAATTCATTAAAACATAACATAAGCTCGGAAGAAAGAAAGGCAATAGAATCATTAGCAAATGATCCGAATATAATAATAAAAGAAGCTGATAAAGGTGGCGGGATAATAATTATGAACATTGAGTTTTATAGGACGAAAGTACAGAATATGCTAAAAGATGAGACCTACTATAAACAAATAAATGAACAATGCTCCAAAGAATCATTTTCAAAAATAAAAGAATTATTCAAATTATCTAAAGATATTTCCACAAAAGAAAAAGACTATTTAATAAATTTCGATTTTAAAACAAGCACATTTTACGGACTTCCAAAAATCCATAAAAGTAAACTTATACAACACGCCTGTTCTAAAACAAACTCAGATTATATTGAAATTAACGATCCAGAGGATTTGGAATTCAGACCAATAGTAGCCGGTCCCATATCGGAAACACATAGATTAAGCAACTTACTAGACATACTACTGAAACCTTTTGTAAAACATGTGGACAGTTATATTCAGGACGATATGGACTTTTTAAGACATGTTCCCACAACTGTGGTTGACGAAACATTGCTTGTGTCTTTTGATATCATTAGTTTATATTCAAACATTCCACATAATCTTGGCTTTGATGCTTTAAATTACTGGCTATCAAAATACCCAGATCTAATAAACGATCGCTTTACAAAAGAATTCATATTAGAAGGTTCCAAGACTATTCTTGAGAATAACAATTTTATATTCAATGATGTTTACTATAAACAAATTAAAGGCACAGCAATGGGTACAAAGTTTGCACCAACATATGCGACTCTAGTACTCGGATTTCTGGAGCAAAAACTATATACTAAACTGCAGGAGAGTTATGGTATAGAAATTTCCAGTTTTGTGAAAGAAAACTGGAAAAGATTTTTAGATGATTGTTTCATCTTTTGGCAGAAAGATCTACACTTATTAAAATCTTTTCATGTACATCTGAATCAACTACACCCAGACATAAGGTTCACAATGGAAATAAATGAAAAGCAGTTACCATTTTTAGATGTACTGGTAATAAAAGATAAATACAATATTAAAACAGATATATTTTATAAAAAGACAGACTCAAAACAATACTTAAATTTCTTTTCATGTCATCCAAAGCATACCAAAGTAAATGTTCCATTTAATTTAGCAAAACGCATCAGAACGATAGTGTCCGATGATACTTTGACACAAAAACGAATGTCAGACCTAAGAACAGCATTGCGCCACAGAAACTACCCTAAAACTGTAATTAACAAAGGAATAGAAAAAGCTATGTCAATGTCCAGAAAAGAATGCTTAACCCCCAAAACGAAAGAAAGAAGTAATATTCTACCTTATGTATCCACTTGCAATCCTCAAAACAAAGAAATGTTTGGTATATTAAAAAACAATCTAACGATTTTACAGGAAGACAATACCATGAGTGAAATTTTAAAAAATACTAGAATAATAAAAAGTAAAAGACAACCAAAAAACCTTAAAGGTCTTTTAATTAGATCTAACTTTAACACCAGGAAGGCAGAGGTCAAAAAGTGTAAATCAGCTAAATGTGGTTTATGTCCATATTTGATAGAAGGCAACCAATTCAATTTTAAAGGTAAACTGTTTACAGTGAAGACGTCAATGTCATGTACAGTTTCAAATGTAATATATGTTCTTTCGTGCAATGGATGCGGCGAATACTATATAGGCCAAACTGGTGACAAACTAAGAAATAGGGTAACAGTACACAAGCAACAGATTAGAGACCCCTCGGTAAGACAAATACCAGTCAGCAAACATTTAGACGACTGTTGCAAAACTGAACCAAAATTTAAAATATTCCCGTTTTACAAATTGTTTACGGAAAACGTTTCAGCTAGGTTAAACATGGAAAAACATTTCATAAACACTTTTAATCCATTACTGAACAGTTTTAAATGACGTCATAAATATATGTGCACAATAACGTAACGGTATAACGCCGTTACTATGTATACAACGCCATTATTCCCCTGATGATCTTATACAGTGAAATGCATAGGGAAATTAAATTATTTACAGACGTTCCATCTCGTTAGTTTGATTTTTTATATACAGAGTTCTGGTTCCGGACATTATTTTTGTATTTTTACCTATATATATATATATATAGAGAGAGAGAGAGAGAGAGAGAGACAGAGAGAGACAGACAGACAGAGACAGACAGTGACAGATAGACATACAGACAGACAGAGAGTGGCAGAGATAGAAAGAGAGACGCTCAAGCACTGCACGCTATCATTGCTCTGTTGATCTTTACTTGCCATTATGTCATTCTTTAAGTAAGAATTCATTTCTCGGCGTTTTAATACCGAATATTTAAAGAACTGACTGAATTGTTAGGTTTGACAGTCCGCGGGAACATAAATTGCCGCTTACATCAATCACAAAATACGTTATCTCTCGCTCTTTTCCGTCAGACTTTCCGTATGACTCCGTAAAATTTTGCGAAGACGCCACTTTAGCTAAGGTGATGTTTAAGGTGATGTACAGACGCACTTTTAAAGACACTCCTTAGTAAAGGTATGGCTTGGACCTTAAATACTTAAGTTCTACCTTAAATTAAGGAATGATTGTGAACCTGGGCCCAGAACTCAGTCTGTAGACATCTAGAGGTGTAAAGATTGCGCCGTAAATTTCATTACAAATATGGTGGCAAAATTAGACTAAGTCAGTCTTTAAACTTATTACCGCTACATAAAACCAAAGTGAGGCGCATATAACATGGGTAGAGACTATCCGCGATGATTCATTAGCTGGGCGTGTGGCCACCGTCAGGCAAACTGGAAGCTCTTCTTCTGCAAACCCCCACTTAAACTTATTCATCTAGGCACCCAGATTATGCCGAGGGCAGACACTCCCTAACTAGTACTATGGGCTCTCTGGTCCAGTTAGGGTTGAGGACCCTAACTTTTTTGATTCTGCTCGATGAACTATACACATTTAAACATAACAGTTGTAAAATTGTATTACCTATACAGCAATGCATTACGGAAATGGTAAACATGAAATATTAGGACACGTGAGCATGCACAGTATATAAGTGATCTAATTTACCGTACAGTTATGCAATATAGTTTGTAAATCACGAAAACCTGCGCTTTACGTTAAAGAGGAACAATTAGAAAATGAAATGACCAGATCTATCAACTGTAGAATTTCAGTTAAATAGGTTAGCTACTAGCTAGCTAAATTGTTTAAAATATACTTGTTCTAGCGCCGCACAAAATAAGACGAGCCGGCTTACTATATACGCTATGTTCCAAACCGCCCCCCCGCCTCCCCCCCAACAAAAAAAAAACTACCGGAATTTCAAATATTATCATTTAATACTGTAAAAGAAATGCTCAGAAGGAAGTGAAAGTATTAAACGCTAGTTCTGATATTATTACTTGGCTGGTTGGTTGTTCTGGGTTTAACGGTCCTTTGAGACAGTATTTCTGTCTATGTTGGGCCGTCACTCAAAGAGAGGGAGAAAGAAGAGAGAATTGATAGACGACAGAAAAAATGCCCAAACAATTCCCACCCGCACCTACTGGAAGCACAGTTGGCCCTTGTCCTAATATTATCCAAGTCAGTAGGACGCCCCGTCACTGGAGGTTATAACCAGCTCCATTGCACCACCAAACCACCCCTAAAATATTATTACCTAATAAATATCCTTAATTAGTGGGACGTAGAATATTACTGTCGGAAAAGAACATCATCATGATTTCAAATTTATAAGAACTAGTAGGTCCTAAGAAAAACTAACGCAAAATAAATGCGAATAGACAAATAGGATAAATAAATAAATAAAACACAAATAGATAAAGAAACACAAAATAAATCAATACGCAATACGATGGCTGTTCAGTCAGTTTACTCTTTCTGACTCTGAAATAACTAATACGGGAACTCAGGAAGAAAAAGAGAAAATAATAATAAAACTGTATCAATAAAAGAAGAAACCAATAAAACGTCTTCTGTCATAAGACGGGCAAGAGAAGATAATAATAATAAAATTCCGTGCGTTAATAACAAAACGACGACACTATATGCATTTTCATCAAGGGAGGAACATTTTGAAAGATAAATTTTATAAAATGGGAAGTAAAATTAAACTGTCTCGTTACATAATAAGTAAAATTAAACTGTCTCGTTACATAATATCAAATTAAATATACATAGAATAAGTGGTCCTTAGATAAATCATTCGTCGTACTAATCGAAAGCAGACGTGTTTGGCATGGTTTTGAATCTGTCTCAGCGTGTTGAATTAGCGGCTACAACCTACAAAAGAAATATTCATTTAATCAAGTAGGTCACCTACTTGGCTAATAAAACACAGGTTTACAACGACGGTAGATAAGCAGAATATGCGAATTTTTACTTAGTCAGAGTTAAAACTTTGGGGGCAGCACTTGCATTTCTCTCGGAAAACTTTTGTGTTGTTTCAACAGAAGCAAACTCATTTTGGGTATTAACCCAATCTTGCTTCTGAAGGCAAACATTTTTGGGTACAAGCCCCAAATCAAATGTCAGTACCAACCTGACTGTGCCTTGAAATATAGAGCATACTGAAGCAATAGCATAAAATAAGTAGACGCTTCTCGTTTAGAATGGTAATACAGTTTATACAGCTACAGTTTTATCTAACTACCTTTACTGCTCTATCACCGTACGTGTAGACTTGAATTAATAAGTATACGTTATAGAAAAGCATTTGTTGCAAAGCAAAGAAGAACAAGACAAATATTCGTTATGTCTTTATTGGCAACTGACGAAGGGAAGGCAACTTCTCGAAATCGCAATATTGCTTAATCCAGCTGTTGTCTGCATGCGACTTCATCATTAAAGATTGCACCGTAAATTTCTTTACAGATATGGAGGCAAAATTAGACTAAGACAGTCTTTAAATTTATTCCCGCTACATAAACCCCAAGTGAGGCGCAATTAATATGGGTAGAGACTGTCCGCGGTGAATCACTAACTGGGCGTATGACCACCCTGAGTCAAAGTGGAACCTCTTCTTCAGTCAGACACCTGCAAACACTCACTTAAGCGAATGCGCACACTGATGCGGGTGTTTGCCGGGTGCGGATACACATGCTTCTGGCTGCACACATGGGTTTTAAGGATCATAAAACTAGCAGCCAGAAGGGCTTTTTTTCTTCAAAGGTTGGCTCCATTATAAAGCCGAAACAATATTGTGCAATTTTTCAGTACAGCGAAACATAATTATGCATATACAACTAGGTAAATACATACAGAATCTAAATTATTTTATTGATAGAAGGTCAGTCAAACACAGCATGACTGCATATCTTCTGATTAGCATATGCGCTTTGAACTTGACATTTAGCAGCTGTGCCGACACACATCATGCGGGGAACTAACTAATATATTTTGCATTTCAAACAGAAACATGTGACCGATTAATTTGCTTAACAGATATAGATAGCTTTCAATTTTAGCTCAATTGAGCCGAAGGCTCACTGGTGAGTTTATAGTATAGGCAAGCCGTCCGTCCGTCAACATTTCGACATCTCCCTTGAAACTGCAAGGCCCATTATTACCAAATTTCATATAAAACATTTATACGCAGAGGGAATTAATAACACTAATAACACTATTTTTATCCAGATCGCTTCAGAAATTTGGTTGCTATGCCAACTTACATTTTCCATTTACTTATATGGGAAAACTTGAAAATTTGCATTTATTGCTACGTCACTACAGATATTTTTGACAAAGCTTTTACAGAAATGTTCCTTGAGTAGTCCTCTATCAACCAGATGAATTTATGTAAATTACACAATTTGGCTGGTTGCCATGGCAACCGAAAGGTTAAAGTTAGAATAATATTCAAAAAATCAACTCCTCAGAAACTGTGCAACCAATAAAGCGCAAACTTCACAGAAAGGATTTTAGTACATGTACTAGCCTCTATAAAAATGCTGTTTTTCTTCAAGTTGGCAATTGCTCGAGTAGTTTGGTTTCTATGGTATCTTAAAGTTGCCATTGACGTATAATGGCAAATGGAAAATTTGCATATATTGCTGTGTCTCTGCAGATATTTTGACAAAACTTTTATTGAAATGTTCATTGAGTACTCCTTAACCAGCCTTTTAAAATTTATGCAAATTGCACAATATGGCTAGTTTCCATTGCAACCGAATGGTTAAAAATAGAAAATCATCAAAAATATTAAAAAATCATCTTCGCAAAAAATTATGCTGCCGATAAAACTCAAACTTTACAGAAAGGATCTTAGTACTAGCTTCTATAGAATTACTGTTTTTCGTGGCATTTGCTCCAGCAGTTTAGTTGTTATGGCAACTTATAGTTTCCATTGACTTATAACGGGAAAAATGGAGATTGGCAATTTTTTTCTACCTCACTGCAGTTATTTTGAAATTTTTGTTCTACAGAAATTTTTCTTTAATATTTCCTCTATGATTTTATATGAATTTTGTCCAAATCAATGAATTTAATTGGTTGCCATGGCAACATAAAGGAAAACAATTCGAAAAATTGTTCAAAAATCTTCTCTTGAGAAACTATATGGGGGCATGAAATTGATTCCGAGTTTGCATACATGTTCATGACATTAACCACTACATAAATAATGTTTTTGTCGCCCACGTGATTTCATTGCTATGGTATTTCCATAGACTTGTGAATTTTGTCAAAATCACTGATTTTGATAGGTTGCCATTGCAACTAAAAGGCTAAGTTTAACAAAAACATGTTTTAAAAAATCTTTTTCTCGGAAGCCATGCGGGAAATGAAGATGAATCTCTGCATACATATCAATGACATTTAATGTCTACATAAATTGTGTTTATTTATTTTTTGTTGGCTATGTGTTTGGTTGCCATTCAGTTTAAAGTTTCCATAGACTTATAATGGGAAAAGTAAAAATAGGCATTTATTTCTGTGTTGTTGTAGATATTTTGACTAAAGTTTTACAGCAATCTTCCTTGAGTAGTCCTCTACCAACCATATGAATTTTGCCTAATCGTTGCCTTTGATTGCTTGCCATGAGAACTGTAAGACTAATCTTTCTTTGATTGCAACATTAAGAAACTTGCAGACTATCAGAATAGGCATAAAATCTCTGACGAGTTTGATTTTGGCCAGATTGGAATATTCATTTCGGAGTTACTTGCCCTTAAAGACAAAAATTTTCCCATAAACTTACAATGGGGAAAATGTTGTCCTTCATTTTTAAACTCGCCTGAACGAAAGTTCAGGAAGAGCTAATGTTGTCACCCTGGCGACGGCGTCCGCGTCCGTGTCTGCGTCTGGATTGGATGTTTTGGTTAAAGTTTTTTAAAGACCTACATCTCCTTAACCCATGGATGGATTCTTTTGATACTTGCACTGTAGTTAGATATTGGTCCAATGTTTAATAGATGTTGCCCCCACCCCACTCAGTGACCTTGATGTCAAGGTCATGGACTTAGAAAATTGGTTGTTTTTTTTCATTGATGTTTGGGTTAAAGTTTTTTTAAAGCACAATATCTCCTTAACCCATGGATGGATTCCTTTGATACTTGCATTGTAGTTAGATATTGGTCCAGCGTATCCCAAGGTACTACCCCCACTCCCTCAGTGACCTTGATGTCAAGGTCATGGACTTAGAAAATTGTCTTTGTCCGTGTCCGCATCTATGTCTGGATTGGATGTTTTGATTAAAGTTTTTTAAAGCCCAATATCTCCCGAGCCCATTTATGGATTCTTTTGATATTTGCACTGTAGTTAGATATTAGTCCAAAGTTTTACAGATTACTACCCCAAACCCGCTCAGTGACCTTGTTGTCAAGGTCAGGGACTTAGTAAATTTTGGTCTTTATTAAAGTATTCTAATTGCATAATGATTCATAATGCTTGGCGCAGATTTATTTTACACTTGAACTGATGTTAGACACTTTTTGAGTTTTTACAAAACACGTTTTACTTACCCCACTGGATGACCTTAGAGTCAAGGTCATCAACATAGAATTTTGTCATAGTTTTGTTAAAGTTTTACATAATTTCGTAGTGCCAGGATGGACTCAGTTGATACTTATACTTGGACTAATGTTAGATAATGGTTCAGGGTTTTGATACCCTCCCTCACACACACACACACCTCAGTTCACTGACCTACAGCTCATGGACTTTGAAATTTCATGTAGATTTTTTTTTAATTTTAATTTTAACACTTATTTTCGAGGTAGCTTTTGTTTATAAATGTGTTGTCATTATGGACACGCCTGCCTGAAGTTTTATGCATAGCAATCCTAGCCATCATAACGACTGTGCGATGTGCAAGCACCAATTCAGGCGAGCTATGCTGTCAGGCGACTGCTCTTGTTTATTAAAAATTTATCAAACTTGCTGATGATCAGGACATGCATAAACTTTCTGACAAGTTTGAAATTTGGCTGTAATTTAATATTTCGCCTTAGAGTTTCTCGCCCTTGTGTATTTGATCTTATCCCGGGCATAGCGACTTCATTTTGTTATTGCCGCTCATTAACCGCTCAATAACTCCAGGGTTATTGAGCGGACACGATTTCCATACTAAAACTTTCAAAGGGGCATAATTCCGCAAAAATGTAGATGGAGTTACGGTTCTTGTTCTCTGCACGTCCTCTGATGATGCTCTATATTTGTACTAAGTTTCATAAAATATCTCATATAGTTTTAGAGGTATGGAGCGGACACGATTTCCATACTAAAATTTACAAAGGGGGCTGATTCCATAAAAAATATAGGTGGAGTTACACCTGTCTTGCTCTCTGCACGTCGTCTAAGTATGCTTTTTATTTGTACCAGGTTTCATGCAATTATCCCAATCGGTTACAGAGTTATTGAGTGGACACGATTTTTGACGGACAGAAGGACGGAGGGATGGACAGACGGACGGACGGACAGACAGATGGACAGACGACCAGGGCAAAAACAATATGTATTCGACCCCTTCGGGGGGAGACATGATAATTTCTGGTTTATGACCCAGGGAGGGCAATTGTCCCATTTTTGTCAGATTTTAAGCGCATAACGTCGCACACCTTTGTGGATGATGTGACTCTACGTTTGCTGCTGGAAATTTGTAAAGCGTTAGTTATGTTCAAAACGCATCACCCTTGAAAAAGATGGCTACAGTCGTCGAAACGTCGGGTAAAAATAAACTTAGACAACAAAAAAAAAAACTCGTTTATCATGCTTTGATAACCAATAATAATAATAATAGTTATTATAATTATTATTATTATTATTATTACTATTAAAGGTGTATTAACACTAGAACCATTATATGATCTTTTATACACTACAGTGCATTAGCTTTGTCTCTAAAATAGTAAATTAATCATCGATTTTGATCTGCATAAATCTAGTGCCCAAGCACTAAAACCGTTTTATTCTCATAATTGGCACGATGGCAGTTACATGTCCGACAAGATCTGCCGAATTCCAGTTTCCTTTTAGTCTAAGAATAGCCTCGCTGTAAACAAAAAAAAATGAAAGTATAAAAATTGCAGTGCAGTGTAAACCTTTTTCCCCTTTATTAGCTGAGGCTAAAAAGGTGATGTTACATGTAAAATTTGAAAATGGTCATAACAATAAAATAGTTGGGCATATTTTGACAAGTTTTGCCGTACAAACAGATACCGGCAAGATCTATTGAATACAAATGCCAAATTACTATCTTAGAATTGCCCGGTCGGGTGTAAAAATCTGAAAATATGAAAATTGCCATAGCACTAAAACCGTTCAGAATATTTTCATAATCTTAAGCACGATAGTACATGTAGGAGACGTACCCCAAAATGTGAAAACTGATATAAATGCAATAAGGCTCGGTAAATGTAATAATCACATGATATGTAATAAGCAGGTCGGGTGCATATTGCGTTCGGGGACATGCGATCAGCGAAGTCTGATTAGGCTGTGCGGATGCGCAGGCTGATCTGACTGTTCGATGTGCGATGTGGTAAAAGCGTTATCACATTTAAGTTGCCTTATCAGATCGGGTGCGGATCCCGATCGGGGAATTATTCCCCGACAGGGGGATCTAACTTTCCCCGATCGGGGTATTAAAATAGCTGAAATCGTACTGCTCCTACAAACCATCAATTGCTACGAGGTCTGCATTATCATTTTGCATCTACACAGTGAATGAATCAGACCAGTGAAGCGAGTGCACATTAGGCATAATGCGTTGACGTGCAATTTGCAGAAGTACTTTGCCCCCATGTATTTCAATGCGGACAAATTCGTATGACTGGTTAGTGAGTTTATCACCTGGTTCCGAGGTTATAAAACATTTTTCATGCTCAACTCAGCTAAGCATGAAAGTTTCTCTGCTGATAAATACGAAAATGCCAACAAATATGGGCATTTTCATATTCATTAGCAGAGAAAATTTCATACTCCGCTAAATTAAGCAAGACAACAAGTGTACTTATCCATAATATGTCATTTATTAGCAGGTAAGGTTTCATGCTCAGCTGAGTTGAGCATGAAAAACCGGCTTTTAATACCTCGGGGCCAGGTATCACCAAGTACGGCTGGTATGGAGAGGTTTTAGCGCATAATGATCTTCGTGGATAAAAGTCCGCATTTAAATTAATTGGACAAAATCTTTCTGCATTTGGCCCGACAACGCATTATCCTTATCGAACATAGTCTTCAGTGTTTGGCGGGGTGGTCGGGTGGTGCGATGGTGCTGTGTATAACTTCCAGTGCCGGGGCGTCCTACTGATTTGGAACATTGTAGGGCAAGGGCCTACTGTGCTTACAGTAGGTGCGGGTTGGGGTGGTTTGGACATTTTTTCTCTCGTCTATCATTTCTCCTCTTTCTCCCTCCCTCTGGGAGACGGCCCGATATAGACTGAAATACTGTCTCAAAGGGCCGTTAAACCCAAAACAATCGATCAATCAATCTTCAGTGTTTGGATGGATATATTTTCTGTGTAGATGCAAAATAATAATGCAGACCTCGTGCCATTCATGGTATGTAGGTGCATTATGGGATTTAAGGTCCCCCAATCGGGAAAAAAATCCCCGTTTGGGGAATAATTCCTCGATCGGGATCTGCACCTGACTTAAATATGATAACGCTTTTACCACATCGCGAATCGAAAAGTGATATCAGCCTGCGCATCCGCGCAGTCTGATCAGTCTTCAATGATCGCATGAAGCTATTTTGGGTCCTTGTAGTAACCAATACCAGTCTTCGCTGGGTGCCCATGTAAATCGTAGGGGTCGCTGTTGCGGCTCAAATATTAGACAAACTCTTCATAAAGGTTCTTTTTACAGATATTTATCATTGGATAAGCCAAGTATCACGCGCCTTCCGGAAAAAAAGAAAATAAACAAACAAAAACAAACAAAGACAAAAACTTAAAACCGATAAGCTGCGTTTCCGACGGTCGGTCTAATGAAAATCAGTCGCAGCCCTTATATAACTTGTTATTCATGTATTATGCACAAAGTTCGGAGTCGGACTGATCTTCACTCAAAATGTATACTTATTGCTGTAGATGATTCATAAAAGCATGAATTGTTGTTTTCAAATCCTGCATGATTGTACTAAATCCGGAGGTATACTGTCCAAAAACATTTTCAGGCGTCTGGTTTAAAGTTGTGGGCTACAAGTACCGCGTAATGGGAAAACAATCGTTATGGCTTATACGAACAGCAAAGGTTCAGGCGAGGAAAGTTGTGGCCTCACTAAGGGGCTGAGCATGCGCACTGAACGATTGCCAGTACGGATTGCCAGAATGGCCCTTTTAGTGCGTCGCGGCGTTTTGATTGACTCGAGATCCGATTTTGGGGGCTGCATTATAAAATACACAGCTACTCGTTTTGCATGTGTTTCAATCTAAAAGTTTTCCATCTAATGTCATTTATCATAAAAAAAAAACAGAACAGAAACCACTCCAAGCGTGTAAATTATAAAAGTCGAATTCTTTGTTGCGACTGTTTACAGGTGTCAGTAGCGTGCGAATATGAGTTCATTTCATATTCTAACACTCTGCGCATATAGAAGCTATTCTGCAACAAATTCACAGGGCGGAAATGCATGACACTAGCTGCCGCCATTTTATTACGTAATATGACGTAGTCTAACGTTAGACGGTGAAACGTCATTTTTGCGCATAATAAACGCAAGAAATACAGGTAAACGTCTTTGTTACAGTCTAAAATTGTGGCGGGATTCTTCATTGTAGTGGCGGACAGTCACCAAGTGCTGAAGGAAACAAGTACTTTTCATTGTTTCTCGTGTGCTAAAATCGAATTAGATCAGCTCTAGTACGTGAATTGTTGAGTAATAAATTCATATATCACAAGGGCAAATACTAATTACTTTAAATTACTATCATTGGAATTTAATTTTAGTATTTTAATTATTAAATTTAATAGTATTCGAACCTGGTAATATTTGTGAATTTGAACTGCTACAGTCTTACTAAGTTATGAGAAATGTATATATGCTATGTTATTAGGAAAGTGACAAGATGTTTGATTAACCTGAATTATTCATAAAGCATTAAGTGATCATTAGGGTAATCAAGTGGAACTATTTTCAGCAGGTAGTCCTGCAGACTCAGTAGTGGAATTATCTCTAAGTACTTGCTAATTTCTTTTGATCTTTGAGGGTGCAGCTCTGAAATGAGTGACAGAGAGATAAGGAGCTAGTTTAGAAAGCAACCAATTACAATAGAATCACATAAAGGTGTGAACAGGTTAATTAGTATGTAGTAGTTAGAGAGCGAGATGATTGGACAAGAGGCTGGAGAGAGCATGTGAGAGAATAAGTTATAGTTAGTTTCTGGGAGTGGTAATGAAGAGTTGAAAGTTTACAAGCCTTAGAATTTATTAAGATGTTCTAAAAATTTCGTCCACCTTGTGCTTAAACAAGCAGTCAAAATGTAGTTGGCAATTAATTAAGTTTTTAAGTGTTTTATGTGGGCTGCCAGGTGGAAATGGACTGATTAAGAGATGAAAAGAAAAAGAAAGAAAATAAAATAGAATTATGAAATTGCAAATAGACTTGAATTTCAGTTCCCTAAGTAGTTAAGTTTAAACGGACGTTAAATTCGCAAAACTTCTGCAAAAGGATTGGAGATTCTGTGTCATTTTCCGTTGTTACGAAAAAGCGGTGAAGATGGGGTGCGTTGCACTGTTGTCTATTTAACGGCAACTGTTGACGGCAATTTTCGTATGCTAATTTGTCAGTGGTGATGTTTTTAACTATACACTACTCAAAACATTTAAAGGAACCCCTGATATTTTTTAAATAGACAACAGTACAACGCATCCTATCTTCACAGCTTTTTCGTAACAACGGAAAATGACACAGAATCTCCCTCAAGGACCGTGCACATATTGATTTGCATACTGTTGCACTTGCTTTTTTGGATATAGACAAATATTCTGCACAAAAAGAAAGAAATCCAGAACCATTCACAAACCCAACGCCTATTGCGTTTCGTGTTAAATCCGCACATCTAAACGTTAACCCTAACGCCAAAGCGGATTTTAGAAATGCAAGCACAAGTACGCTTAGTACGCGTTGATTGTGACAGCAGTGGCGGGTCCAGAGGGGGTTCGGGGAGGGGGGGTTCAAACGAACCCCCTTCTCAGCCCAAGTTATCTTATTTTCAGGTGGAATTTCAGGAAAAATTGGCCAAAAACGCATAAATCGACCCCCTCTGCTAATTTGAACCCCTATCCAGAATTTCTGGATCCGTCCCTGTGACAGAAATACGCGTGCGTATTTTTAATGAATCTTGTTTACACATGTGGCGTATTTACCATCGGTAAATCATAATTCTTAAGAAAATACCCATGCGTATTTTTGCAGACGCATTGTCACGCAAGGAACTTTTGTACAAGCGCGTTTATCCTATATTGATAGAATTACGCATGCGTACTTTTGCAAAATGTTTGTCACAGAAGTAACGTTTTTACGAGCCACTACGGTTAAGTGTTATGGAAATACGCATGCGTATTGTTGTAGACATTTTGTCATGCAAGCGACGTATTAACGTGCGAGTGTGTTTTGTATTTATAGAAATACGGATGCGTACTTGTGCAAAATCTTTATCACACCAGCAACGTATCTTTTCCGTATCAATGTTATTTACGCACAACTGTAAGCGTGCGTATTGATGCGGCATTTTCAGTATAAAAGCAGCGTATTTACTTACAGGTAATATTCAAATTTTACGAAAATACGCATGCGTACTGTTGCGGAATCTTTGTCACACCAGCAGCGTATTTTTTCCGTATTGACGTTACATACGGACAAATATACGCGCTTAATTGACGCGTACTTATAATTATCAGTGTTAATAAGCACTGCGTACTTGTCCTTATTTTGTTGATTTTTCACTGTGCATATGCAATTTACTGGCAAAAGGTGTCATGAACAGGCTCTGGAAATTTTGGTGACATGTTTGGTGACTTCCATAAGAGTTTTCACAAGGAAGTCACGATAGGCCGTGAAAATATGACAGTGAAAATACATCATGAAATTTTTGGTGAAAACACCGTTAAGAGATGCCACCTAAAAACACAGTGAAAATGTTGTGAATTCACATCCAGGAAAACATAGTGTAAAGGTTGCAGTGAAAACCCTGTAAAAATGTTCCATGAAAAGACTGTATATTTTAAGCGTGAAATTTGTGTTGAAATTATAGTTGAAAACAATGTTAAGAGGTGCCACTTGAAACTGTGGTAAAAACATCATGAATTTACATTAGAAATGATTGCTGTGAAAAATCTATAAAAATATTCCAGTAAAAGACCATAATTTTAGGCATGAAAATATCAATTTCTATGGTCTTCTAGTTAAAAAATTGGCATACTTTTCCTCAAAAAGACTATACTAATGGCTTAAAATATAATTGAAAGACCATGAAACTCTTGAGAAATGTCAGATGTAAATGCTGCAACAAGCTATAAACCAGAGGACTGGTGGTCCTGTAGCTTACCTGACATTATTTGGTCTGAGCAGTCTTGTGGAAGCTGTTTTAAGGCGAGATAGCCATATTGGTCATGTGACTAGTTTTTGGTTTCACAGGTTGTTTAAATTTTTACGGCATTCGTTAGTGGTTTATTGATTTCACAGATTGATTTTCATGGCATTCAGAATTACATTTTCTTTTTTCACGGTGTTGTGAATTTCACTGTCTTTTTTTCACTACATAAAATTTTCACAGTCTGTCAAAGTTGTATTTTAAACAAATTTCACAACATTTTATCACGGCATTTTCACTATTTCGTGAAATTTTGTCATATCTTCGCAATGTTTTCTTGACTCTTTGTCACAGAAGTGGTTATCCATATGCATCATACTGACCATCAAACAAACTGAAGATGTACAGCTAACCCAGTAGTCAGATGGCATCAAAATGACGTCATTTTGACGTTGATGCGACGATGATGTTGCATCAACATCAATCATTCTGATGTCATGTTGAATATGGTGATATGGGTCTTCACTATCTTAGTGGCAACATGTGAAAACCGACAAAGTGGTTGTGCACCCAGCGCAGACTCAGCTCAGCCTGGGCATCCCCCCAGTCTGATCAGAGTTTTTGCTGTCTGCATAGAGGTAGCTTAGGCTCTCAGCTCCCCTATAAGCACTTTTGGGAAGACTCTGATCAGACTGGGCAGATGCCAAAGCTAATCTGAGTTGGCGCTGGGCGCACAACCACTTTGTTGGTTTTCTGATGTCGTGGCTCATTTGTACATGCAATAGAGTACCATATTTCTTCGAGAATAAGATGGGCATTTCCCCCTGTCTTGTAAAAACAATTTAAAAGATTTAGATCCATTTTGTAAAACTATTCTAGATCTTTCGGATTGTTTTGAAAGACGAAACCTCATTTTTTACCTGAATTGCTTACAACAGATTTACACACTTGGGTATATTTGGAAGGGTAAACTACTGTTACCCAAATAAATACCTGTTCTAGAGAAGCAGTTCATGTAACCTTGATCAATCTGGCATTGATTTTAGTGCACTGAATGACAGATTATGAGATAGTTTCAATAATCTACAGACATTCATTATTAACCGCATTTCCTAGACTTGTTTTGAAGAAAAAATACAAATTATAACATGCAGTAGATTTCTGTGAGCAATTTAAGGTCTAAATTGCTCTCAAATTTGATGATATGAGATACTCCATGAGAGAACCTGTCCTAAAAAGTATAGGTACACTTTCGTGTTTTCTACCATTTTAACCCTTTTTAGACTAGAAACATATTAAATGGACATATTTATGCAGACAGTGCAGAACCAGTTCAGACGCCACAAACGTGGCTTCTGAACAGGGTCAAAATACAATAAAAGTGAAGACATTCACCAGAAACTCCTAAAACTGGAATTGGACTCATCCAGATAATACAGCTGGACAAGTCCACTGGTCAATAAAGGGTTAAGGTCACCTGTATGGAAGTACAAGAAGAGCTATTACACACACCATCGCTTTGGTGTTGATGTCAGCATTGTGAGGTGAGCTATCCTGTATGAGAACAGGTTTTGTTGCAAAGGGGAACAACTTTTGTAACTTCCGATTTGCATCCTTAGATGATGAAACCTCCAAAAAGGATCTGCTCTCAAGGAAAGAACTTGCTCATAGGACCTCTAAGAGTTGACCCTTATAGATAAGGGAGGCACAACAGATATATGGAAGATCTGCTACCCCTGTAGTATATACATTCCCTGTAATAAGGTGTAATATGACTAACAGTAAGACACAATGCTCAGATCTGCTTGGGTTTTGTTCACATTTTGGCTATTTCATTCGTGAGAAAACAGTCTTTTGGTATAATTAGCCCAAACTTGCATGTGTCCTGGCCCCGAGGTTATAAATCCCTTTTTCATGCTCAACTCAGCTGAGCATGAAATTTTACCCACTAATAAATAGCAAATTACTGATAATTACAGTTGTTTTCTTGCTCAGTTTAGCTGCCTATGAAATTTTCTCTGCTTATGAATATGAAAATGCCAACATTAGTTGGCATTTTCATATTCATAAGCAGAGAAAATTTCATGCTCAGTTGAGTTGAGAACGAAAAAAGCTTTTATAACCTCGGGGCCAGGCTGGTTTTAGGCCTCTTCCACTGGTATTCACTGGTATGAAGTAGTATTTATTTCAACTTGGTTTTCTGTGCAGTCAGCATCATTTGCATTATATGAGTAGTTCACTAGAAAATGCTTGTCAAAGGGACTTAAAGCTGCATAAGCCCAAAATCTATATGCCCAGTGTAAAGCACTGATACAGTATGTGGGTCTTTTACTCTTTAATCCCCAGTGACAAAATTTGCAAACCGCTTAGATCCTGATGAGGCAGCTCATCATGAGCCGCCTCATCTAGATCAACACTGTTTGCCCTCTAGTCTTTGAATTCTCAATATGAAATGTCTTGGACAGGGCATTTTTTCAAAATTTTTTTGCAGACGTAAATTTTGTTGTCTGCTTTTTGATGCTGAAAGAGTTAAGTCTAACCATAAAGACAGTCATGGCATTTCCCCTCATCAAGGCTTAAGGGATGTAGTTGGAACTTGGAAGGTATCCAAAAGATAACCTGACCTTTGCATTAATTATTTCATATAGAATTATTTTTCTCAAATGAGTCACATTGTGAGATAACCTTTCTATTGCTCATACCAAGACTAGCCTGCTCATTGTGCCATCTGGTCAGGATGTTCAGATCACACCCAATAATCTGACATTTTACATTTCTGAAAGTAAATTGAACATGTGTACATACTTGTTTCGGCATGATATTTTCATATATTCATGTATTCTCACAGACGGGCTTTCATAGGACACACCGGTGTTAATGTAATAATTTTTGTACAGATATTACAGATGTTACTCAGTAACCAGGGTCCAGATCATGTTGATATTAGAATGAAATCGACTAGAAGATTGAGCTCACTTGCAAAAGGATCATGGTTCTACATTAGAGGTATCAGCTTCAATAGTTTCCTGGGCAGAAATTTGCACTGACATCACATACAGTTAACATTAACAGAGCCATTTCAAGCTCATACCTGCATATGACTGATCAAGTAATGATGCTGAAGAGGCTGTAACATAAGCTGAATTTCATAATAGTTTGCGCCCAGAAAATGGGAGGTTTGGGGGAGTGAAAAGAAACACACACCCAAAAAACAGCATTACAATTTATTTGTGTTTGTCTTAATAGAACAACATCTGAGGTTATCTTGCAGTTCATGTGTATTAATTGTTGATGATCATTTAGTCTGCTGTGAATGTTTATCAGAATGTAAATTCTGAAGCATAGGTCGACAGGCATCTATCATGAAAGTTACAAGTTTTATTTAAGACTCAATCTAGTTCCTTTATGGATAAAAATAAATAAATAACAAGATCCTGTGCCCAAGATACAGTAGGTCTCTAACCCCCACTGCCCCTACAGCTATTAGGCTATGGGAAACCTTTACCTATAGTTTGCACAATTAATTTTCTCATATAGGCCGTTTGCGAAAAAGTGGAGGGCAAAAAATCGATTTAATTTCATTAATACTGTATGGATTTTCATGAAACTTTGCATACCATAATCTGTTACCTATACGAACTCACTCATGGCAGGAAATTCAGAATTTTTTGACCTTTGAATGAAAAGTTACTCTATTAATCATTACCATTTTTCCTCTCAATTTTATGGCATTCTTACATAGGAGGTAACCATAATGGTATAACAGCCATTGTTGTTCTATAGTTACTATACTAGTACTATTATTCATTCACAAATTACCATGTGGTCTGAAATGTGTTCACTCACTACTGGGTAAACATGAGGATTTAGCGATAATGGGCCAGTCAGTTGAAAGGGATTTTCTTATGTGTTTCTCCTATATATAAGTAAATGTCCATATAAGGGATGTACATTAATATAGTCTTCACAACACTGGCTGTTCCAAATACTGCACTAACCAAGCGTAAATCTTCAAAGATTAGGGACAGATTTTAACATGTAGTTGATCAGACATTTTTCTATTTAACTGTCAAAAAATTCTGAGTTTCCTTGCATGAGTTCGTATGGGTAATAGATTAAACTCTGCAAAGTTTCATAAAAATTTATTCAGTAGTAATGAAATTAAATCGATTTTTTGCCCTCCACTTTTTCGCAAACGGCCTATACATGTACTTGTTTTACTGCCCTCTTTAAGCTTTATCCTTGACACTTTAAGCGCCAGAGACAAAATTGCTGAATTTGCAACCATTGTAGATCTGGATGAGCCGCCTCCACTTGATCTACTCTGTTTTCTCTCTAGTCTTTGAATCTGCAATATGATATAGCTTGGATGAAACTTTTTGAAATAATTGCAGACGTAAATTTTGTTGTCTGCTTTTTGGCGCTTAAAGGGTTAATAGACAGTCCTGCCTGGTTTCCTTTCAGTTACAACTGATTCCAAAATAAGTATGGACCTGTTCAAAGGTGAGTCTGATACTGTTCTTTTCTTCCACTACACCATGTTTTGTGGTCAATAGAGTAGTATAGCAGGGTATAACCCAGCAGGCACATGACATCGAAATGACATCATATTGTCGTCAATGTGACGTAATGACATCTCATTGACATCAGTATGGCATCATTTTGACGTCATGTGCCTTCTTGGAACTTGAGACTAAACTATATGTATGAGCATCAAAAGCTCATTTGCTTCCCATTTCATTGTTGTTAAGTTTCAACAGAAGATTGTGTTCCAAGTCAGATGAGGAATGGACTAGTCCATTTTGATGGGCTAAGAATCCATGATGGAATATCAGTAGGTTATTTATTGAATAACCACGAATCGATACTATGTGTTCATTCACCATAGCAGCATTTTGTTGTTGAAGCAGGTTCAAAAATTTTTCGTTGACACAAAATAAGGAAAAGACAAACAGTCAAAGTCATTTCTTCACAGATGCTGGCTTAGATGATTCTATTCACAAAATTTACCTTTTACAGTACATCATTGACGTTTTCCGCAGTGGTTACTTTGTTAACAGGAGGTTCACAAAGTGCAGTGAGGCTCTGATATTGAATGATGTCACAAATCTAGTTGCCGCGACTTAAACTGAGCGGTTTTAAAACAGAACTTTATAACTGAATCAAAAGAAATCAGTATTTCATCGACATATTTAATCTGACAGTTGATCATAAATTTTTTTTATTGCATTTAGAAGGATGTTTGTTGCATTAGAAGGTGGATGCAGGATGATACCATCCTTGTCAGAAAATGCAAACATTAACATAAAATATTTTATAATGTGCAAGATATACACTGATAGGGGTAGTATCTTTACGGGATAACTATATTGAAAAATGTTATTTGGGGAGGAAAATTATGGGTTTTATGGTCGGAAATTTCGTTTTACGAGGACACACAAGCGGAGCCATAAAACGCAATTTGCGACCATAAAACCAACGATTTACCTCCCCAAATGACAATTTTTAATAAGTTATCCCCATTCTAATGCACTATTTACATTGTTCACCTTCAAAGGTGTGCTGCTTTGCACCCATGCAAACATTTTCAGGGACGTAAAACCAGACGTCAACCAATGAGAAGCGATGTTACGTAATGACGTTGTATTCCGACAGTATATCACAGGATATTGACACAAATTTTTGAGGTTATCCAATCAGACGTCCCGTTACATACGTAAGTGCATTAGAAATTACTTTATAACTCCGTTTTGAAATTGTTTCAGATGGTAGTTCCACACCATATTTATTTGAATTACTGGAGAAGATGGAACAACTGGAGTCAGAGAGCCACTTATGTATACAGAATTGGGAGGGTGGGGAGACTTGTCAGCAAAACCTGGTCATACAGGGAAACAGCCTAGTGGTACAGCATGAGAGCAAACAACAGAAACCAGAATGTGATTCTTGTTTACATCTAAGAGTGAGTACATACTTATTTTTGGAGTTACAAGGCTTAGTGCTTTGAAACTGTACAATAACTGAAGTAACTATCCTGAATTCTAATGCACTTGCAAAGATTGGATAAGGTAAAAACTTGCGACAGTATATTCTGTGATATACTGTTGAAAACATGACATCGTTACTACATGTCTTTTTTCATTGCCTGATGTTAGGTTTTACATTGCTGATAGCACTTGCGTTGGGTGCAAAGGTAGTAGGGTCAAGTCAGGTAAATTTGGACAGGAGGTAAATTTGGACAGGGGCATTGTTGCCTTTATTTAACTGTTATTTGGAATTAAAACAAAATTAACTGGGCAAACAGTGAAAATCCTGATGATACGGCTCATTATGAGCCGTCTCATCTGGATATTCTCTGTTTGCAATGATATGTCCGAATTTACCTGCTGTCCGAAGTTACCCGATTTGACCTACACTTTGAAACAGAAGCGGATAACTGCAGTGAAAATTGTGATGCTTGCCGTAAAATGAAATTGGAAAATTTGCTTTGAGATATCAGTAGTTTGTGACCAACATCAACTTCGAAATATTGAGAGATGACTGTATTCTAGATTTGAACCTAGGCTTGTCTTTTGTATGATACACACAGTTTACTTTTTAAGTATTAATATTTTGTAATTAAATGAATCTGTACTGTAAACAGAATTTGCAAAAACAAAAGAACACAGTCAGCAAATCTAAGTCTAGGCAGGTCTTGCATATAGTAATTAATTTACTGTCTTTTTTTATATCTCCATACAATTTGTGTCATATTAGTCTTGTCTGTCATTTAACCTGATTTTATAATCATCTTGAATTGCAGTCCCTTGAGAAACTCTCTTTTTTTCCAGTCTCTTATTTTAGGTCTTTGATCAAGACGGAACACCATTAGCCGTATTTGCCCGAAATATTGGTCAATAGGGAATTGTAGGAAAAATTTGAACAAGTTAATTTTACTGTTTAAATATGTGTCAGAAGATTTCTGGTGGGCGGCGTGATAAACAATGAAGACCCTGATCAGACTGCTCCTTTGGGAGCAGTCTGATCAGGGTTTCCATTGTTTGCTATGACACATTTTGAATTTTTCTGTCACCGTATTTAACGTGATTAACATAGTCCTGTTTCATTCATAGTGGTGATCAATATATATTCTTTCCCTCTCATTCAGTTTTAATTGATGGGCAACATCTGTTGAAGGATTGAGTATGACGTTGTCAGTAAAATGAGCCATGTTTAAGAAAATATGCCATATATACTATAAATACTTAGACACCATGACCATCTCTGTTATGGACCCACGACCATTTCTGTGATGGACAGTTCAGTTTTCTAGCATCAGACTTGGCCAGGTCTAGTCATACTTTCTGGAAACAACTGGCATATAATGCAGAACAGTTGGCAAATAATGCAGAACCTTACCAGACTGCTCATTCAAGCAGTCTGATCAAGTACTGGTCATTGTTTGCAGTTGCTTAGACCGACTGCCCAACTATTTAAGATAAATAGGTACACTTCAGGGGAAGTAACTCTGCAATTAACATTTTTACCCCCTTTCTCAATGGGGGTCAACTTTTAAGGAAAGAATATGCTGCCCTTATTGCAAATTCTTTCTTTTAAGAGTACATTTTTTTGGGGGGAGGGTATCTTTAAAATTGTTAGGGAAGCAATAAAATTGTTATGGAAGCAATCAGGGAGTCACAAAAGTTGTTCCCGTTGCAAAAATGGCCAAAAAACATGATGGTATAGCCATATACCTTAAAATAAATACAGTACCCTCAGTAAGTGCAAAGGCCTGTTTTGTCATGGCACGGCGCAGATGATCCATTAGCTGTTAATATCGGTTACCATCAGTGCATCACTTTCCTGTTTACTGACATGTGTTCCTGTGTTTAAGAGTGTGAATGGATAAAAATTATTGCATCACACTCAGGACAGCACGTCATCCAGAGAGCCTCTGGATAAGGAAAGTTTTTGTTGATGGTTTATGGATATTTTTTCTGATTTATCCATGGAAACATGTTGTGGCCTCTCATTAGAACAGCCATAGAGAGCCGTTTCTAACATTGTATGAAGATTTATAACAGCACAGAATTATTTCAGAGTTAACAACAAACAGACAATCTCTTTTCTGGTGCTGTGGTCATTGACATCAATATCTCATTCAGTTGTAACATTCTTATATCATAGCACAGATGGACTTAATTCTTCCAATTTAATACGATAATTGTTAATGGTAATATGTAAATCTGTCACATGATAATGCACTAATGCAGTAGAAACATGGTTTACTGCACAATTTAACCATATTTGGTAACTAAAACCCTATCTCAAGACTAAGCAGAACCAGATTTACATATTCTTCATTAGGACAGGGCAGCTAGCAACTTGTAACTTAAAGAAAAAACACAGCGATGAGGGAATCATATGCAACAGTGCAATAAAGTATTACAAATAGTGAACTTAAGAAGCCTGCGTAAAATTTATTTAGACAACACTTAGAAGTAAGCTATTCCGAAGAACCTTGTTGATACTATATTTAGGAAAGCTGGTCTCAGACAGAGCAGGAGTCATATGATGAAAGTCTCTTATCTTATCTATAGAATTTTAAAGTTAGAGAGGAGCCCCGATAGTTCAGTGGGTTAAGCGCTGGCCTACTGATCTAGCAGACCGGGTTCGAGCCCTGCTTGAGGCCAGAATCTTTCATACCATAAACGGGATTCCATTGCACACAGCCTTTCATTATCACCGTCCCATGGTCCTGTTATAACTGAAATACTGTTGAAAAGGGTGTAAAATTGCAAGTCATCCATCCATCTATTTAAAATTTAATGTGCCTGAGCAAACTATCTGTACCCAGAGTAGAATCAGCATACTCTATTAGTCTTTTTTTTTGCCACATAATCAGAGAGAAAAGTTAAGGTGTATAGTGAATGTCCATTTTTTCCAACATTTACATTTGTACAAAAGGGGAACAACTAATGTGACCTCCTGTTTGTGTCCCGGATGATGTAGCTTTTTCAAAATGGGGTCTACTCTTAAAGGAAAGAACTTTCACCTAAAGGAGCATACCGTAATGACCCTAAATATTCGGACAGACAGGTCTGAGCAAACACTGTAGACCCAGATCAAACTGCTCCTCAAGGAGCAGTTTGATAAGGGTCTACAATGTTTGCCATTCACTAAGCATCATTTTTATGCATTAATATGTGTAAAATCCACTTTCTAAGAGTTTTAGAGCAATAATTGTCCAACTTTCGAGTGTCCGAAATTTTAGGGTCATTACGGTATTAGGAATTGACCGCTACCAGGAAGGGTACAAATATGAAAATGGCAGAGTTGCTGCCCCTGAATTTGTATCCATTCACCTCAAGTCGGCCAAATTTTAGGTCAGTTGCAGTAATTTGTTTAATCTAGAATAATTCAGGCAAACATCTCTTAAAGGTACCTTTGTGAACCAAAAACTTGTCTAAAAAGCCAAAGTCACATTTTCCAAACAAGCATTATCAGAACAAATTGACCTGTTTTAAGCAAGTACCTGCCTTAAGCCACCAGTTTTTGCCTTTCCCTTTAGTACTTGCATAAAGACAGGTTTGATTGTACTCACAGTAACTCACAAGGTGATCAAGTACTGCAAGAAATGAGGCATGAGAATATTACATGCCATATAATGTAATGATTTTATCAAATTATGTACTATTTCAGCTTGGAAGAAGTCTTCAATAACCATGCTGCTTAACTTGTGATGTCTGTTTTTGCATACTAAGCACTTCTGATATTGGCCTTGAACAACTGAAACTATCTGAGCTTGGCCTTGGAATACGCATATCTATAAAATAATGCAAAATAGTTAATGTACATAACCTAAACTTTTATGTATTTTTCTTAATTTCTTAAATTGATGTTTTAACAGTAAACAAATATTACCTGCTTTAGCAAGGTGCGATATAGGTGTCCGATTTCCTTACCATTCATCATTCCATCTGTCTGTATGTCTGTCCACAAGTTACATCAATCAGGCGTTAAATCCATCTCTGTCCTGAGCCAGTTGACAGATTTCCACCAAACTTGCATGGATATATCAGTTGGCAATCCTAAGACATCATTAGGTCTTGGTGACCTTGACCTCATTTTCAAGGTCACAGGATTACTTAATATCTCCATTATTTACGTTGACCATAGCCTTAAATCCATCTCAGCCCAAAACTTATGAATGGGTTTATGCTAAACTTGCACAGATATATCAGTGGGATGACCCCAAGACTTCGTGCCATTTTGGTGACCTTGATCATATTTTCAAGGTCACAGGAGACTCATATGTCCACAAGTTCCATCGAACCTAGCGTTAAAGCCATTTTGGTTGAACCAACGGATTAATTTTTACCAAACTTACATGGATATTTATCAAATGAAGACACATGATGAGTCTCAGCTCATCTATAAGTTCTTACATTAAGGTACCCCAGTATTGAGTGTAATGTGGTCACTATAACCTTATCCTTATTTCAGGTGCACCAGAGCCAGAGTCACATGATGAGAGAGTCTCAGCTTATCTACAAGTTCTTACATGTCATCAAAATATTCAGGCCAAAGGTAATCAGTTCAGTCAAATTGTCTACGTTCTGTAATAAGTGGTAATTTTGATATGCATGAACTTTTCATGGTTTTGTTAGTAGTAACACATGAAAAGGCATATGAGCCGCGACACGAGAAAACAAACAAAGTGGTTGTGCGCCCAGCATAGACTCAGATCAGCCTGGGCATCTGCCCAGTCTGATCAGAGTCTTCGCTGTCCGCATGGAGGTAGCTAATTTCCTTAGTTACCCTTTAAGCGCTTAGCGAAGATTCTGATCAGTCTGGGCAGATGCCCAGGCTGATCTGAATCTTCGCTGGGCGCACAACCACTTTGTTGGTTTTCTCGTGTCGGGGCTCATATAATAATACTGAATTTTCAATACATGAGTCATGCAATGAGTAAATTGACTTTTTTTGCATGTAGATAGTCCATACATCTGAAACTGAAGGCAGCCTATGCAGTGTTCTCCCCAGAAATTTCAGATGGCATGACGCTTTTAGCACAAAAATCAAATTTTGACTTGTTGATCAATTTTTGAAATCCTTAATCTAGCAATGTTTTGTCAAAACTAGCCTAAATTTACACTATAAATAATTTATTAATGATCCTTAATGCATTTAAAACAACTTTACTGGCTAAGAAATGAAAATAACAGCACTTCAATAAATTTTCATTGGAAATTAAGGCATGTTGCAAAGGTAATTTGGAGAGGAAGGCATGTTGCCACGGGGGGGTCACTTGGCCGCTGAAAGGGTATAGATGTGCCGCTGAAACTTTGAAAACCCACCCTATTCATGTATAACACAAATGACAAAATATATACCTATTAATGTATACACTATCAAAATTTAATCATATTCATATATTTAAGAAGAAATTATTCAGTGGCTTCATGGAAGCCAAATTTCTGTGAAAAAAAGTCTTAATCTTCACTATGTCTTCATATAATTATATTGTTTTTGCTTGTTGTATTAGGACAAATATGTTATCTTTGTCCTAGTTCTTTGGCTCTTTCTCCTGCCATCTTCGGCTGCCTGAGGTGGCACAGTTTTTTTTTTCATAACATAGTCGCTGTATTTAGCTGTAAAATGAATTGCAAATAAAGCAGCGACTGACACAGAAAATAAACAAAATGATCATAAATGATTTTTTTTATTTTCTGAACTCTTGATTTTGCAATGGACCAGTCCTGCTGTCAAAACATCATGTGTAAACATTCTTGGCGATTTGTTTATAATAATAGACCATTAGGTTAGAATTCTGTGAGTTATTGAGATAATTCAGAGCTCATGCATGCTGTGACAGTGTGCTGAGAGTAATTCAGCTGGTGCACCTGTTGATTTGGTAATTGATATTTGTTCTCTCTGGTAATAAAAATCAGATATGCTAACTATTTATGTATAGAGCCAGGAGAAATAAGATCTATTCCTGTATATTGACCAATTAAACCATACCTATTGATGTATCTGGGAGATCAAAAAGGAGGGCTATTCCAGCGGCACATATGTACCCTGCTTTATAATGGAAGTGACCCCCCCCCCACAATCAGCCACAATGTACAAATAATTTTTCTGACTGAGCTCTCTGGGTTGACAAACTCACTGTTTTGGAGTTGACTAGTGTATCCAGCTGCTCTGAGGTCTTAACCAAGCAGTGCATGAGCATACCTTATTAACATGGCTAAGTTGGCCAGTGATGTATGGGCAGGTCAACCAAATAAGCATTTGTTTCCATTTTGATACGAAATTTACATACACCTGTGCTTATTTCAGATGTCTCTGCAGTTTTCTGTGAAGATGGGTGAAAATGTGTGTAGATCTAATTATCGGTGGGCTATCCTGAATTTCACAGTAAAGTTTCTTTCTCATATGATATGTGCAGACATTGCTTTTTTTTATTAGCTCACCTGAGCACGAAGTGCTCAAGGTGAGCTATTGTGATCGATATTTGTCCGTCGTCCTTCCGTCCGTCCGTCAACAATTTCTTCAAATGACATCTCCTCCTAGACCAGTAAGCCAATTTCAAAATAATTTCACACAAGTGTATCTGTTATAGCCCTGAACCAAAATTGCTAAAATGGTTCTGCTCCGCTGAACAAAATGGCCGCCAGAGCTAAAAATAGAAAAATCTTTAAACGACATCTCCTCTGTAGCCAATAGCTTGATTTCAAAATAATTTCACAGAAATGTTTGACTCATGGCCCTGAACCAAAATTGCTAAAACGGTTCCACTCCGCTGAACAAAATGGCCGCCAAAGCTAAAAATAGAAATCTAAAAATAGAAAAACCTTTAAACGACATCTCTTGAAGCCATAGGCTCGATTTCAAAATAATTTCACAGAAATGTTTGACTTATGGCCCTGAACCAAAATTGCTAAAACGGTTCCACTCCGCTGAACAAAATGGCTGCCAGAGCTAAAAATAGAAATAAATCTTAGAATGAAACAGAGAGCACAGTTTTGATCCAATGTTCATGAAACTTTGTCAGAATGTTTATCTTAATAAAATCTGGACCAAGGTTGAAACTGGGTCATGTGGGGTCAAAAACTAGGTCACTAGGTAAAATCTTAGAAAAACCTTGTATACACTCTAGAGGGCACAATAATGATCCAATCTTCATGAAACTTTGTCAGAATGTTTATCCTTATACAATCTAGGCCAAGATGGAAAGTGAGTCATGTGGGATCAAAAACTTGGTCACTAGGTCAAATCTTAGATAAACCATGTGTACACTCTAGAGGGCACAGTTATAATCCAATCTTCATGAAACCTTGTCAGAATGTTTATCCTTATACAATCTAGGCCAAGATGGAAAGTGAGTCATGTGGGATCAAAAATTAGGTCACTAGGTCAAATCTTAGATAAACCATGTGTACACTCTAGAGGGCACAGTTATAATCCAATCTTCATGAAATCTTGTCAGAATGTTTATCCTTATATAATCTAGGCCAGGATTGAAACTGAGTCATGTGGGGTGAAAAACTAGGTCACTCGGTCAAATCTTAGAAAAGCCTTTTGTACACTCTAGAGGGCACAGTTATGATACAATCTTCATGAAACTTTGTCAGAATGCTTATCTTTATGAAATCTAGACCAAATTTGAAACTGGGCCATGTCTAATCAAAAATTAGGTCACTAGGTCAGGTCTTAGAAGAACCATGTGAATGCTTTAGAGGGCACAGGTTTGTTCCAATCTTCATGAAACTTTGTCAAAAAATTTATCTTCAACAAATCTAGACCAAGGATGCAACTGGGTCATGTTGGATCAAAAACTAGGTCACTAGGTCAAACCTTAGAAAAACTTTGTTTATACTCTACAGGGCACAGTTTTGGTTCAATCTTCATGAAACTTTGTCAAAATGATTATCTTTATGAAATCTAGGCCAAGTTTGAAACTGGGTATTGTCGGATCGAAAACTAGGTCAAATCATAGAAAAACTTTGCGTACACAATTGTGGCTTTATTTTGCATAGAATCTTCATGAAACTTTGTCAGAAAGTTTATCTTCATGAAATGTAGGTCAAATTTGAAACTGAATAATGTCTGATCAAAAACTAGATCGCCAGGTCAGATCTTAGAAAAACATTGTGTACACTCTAGAGGGCACAGTTTTGATCCAATCTTCATGAAACTTTGTCAGAATATACGGTAAATTCTCTATTAGTTCGAACACCCTAGCAGTTCGAACACCTAAACTCATCTTCAAACTGCTCCTCAAAATTTTCTCATTTAGTTCGAACAGTGGATTTTTCTATGCATTTGAATTTTTAATACTTCGAACACAAAAATACATCGTGAAATTCACAAAAAACACGCCAAACTTTTCAAGTGTTTTCAGTTTTGTTTTCCCGACGCAATGTGCAAAGAGAGCAGCTCTATAGGTCTAAACGTAAATCGGGCATCCTCGCCGATATTTACGCTATTGATTAAGATTACGGAGTTGGCTGAAGTGTTACGAGTGCAAACAGCGAAGACTCGGATCAGCCTACACATCTGCGCCGTCTGATTAGCGTCTTCTTTATCTGCATCAACAATTGGAATATACATGTTGACCGGAGAAGTATCGAGCTTACGAAGTTATGAGGTTGCAGGGTGCGCATGCTGAACTGAGTCTTTGCTTGTCGTACATGCGATAAGGCGCCATTTCTCAGAGCAATTCTTGTCATATATAGCGGAAATGTGCACGTGCGCTAAAGTGCGTTTGGGCAAGATACATGGACACATGAGAAATCCTTGTTGCAAAAGAAATAAATTGTCATAATGACAAACTCTTCTTTCCGGACAAAATCAGTCTCGCAAACTGAAAGCAGCGACCAGCCTGCGCATATGCATGGTCTGTGCATTGAAACAAAGTTCGCAGCAGCCGTAAGATAGGTTTATCACTGACATAGCTGGTTCGTGCGTCTCGAAAGGGCCTCAGGACACATCCGATCAGCAAACACCCGCATCATACCATGCATTTGGGAACATTTACCAGTCTTACAAATCTCCAGGATTCACCGATAGTTTGCACAATAATCATTTTCAGATGCGCAGACTGGAATAGGCTTTGCTGTTCGCACATGTAATACGGCACCTTTTTCATGACACGTTGCCAATATTTCTGCACCCTTGGACGTAATATAGGGCAGACAGAAATGGTGAAGATCAAAAGGACCGCATCTTCCAGAATTAGACTCTGTGTGTTATTAATAGAAGCCCGTGAATTTGAAGCAGGCCGCTTGCTGTGAATAAATAGCCAGGACACTGACAAACTTACCTGACGTGTTTAAACATTCACATATTAGGTCATGATCCGTCATCGTAAAATGTGTTGAAATATTTGTCTTTCTTTCGGAACATTTATTTGGAATATTGAAAAGGGATGAAGAGAATGAAATAGATGCATAACGAGGACCTATATATTTAATACTGAGACGTATGAGATATAATTTGGGACATGACATGAGATCATAATTTGCGACATGACATGAGATCGTTTTTCCCCCGGAAATCGGCAATTCAAATAGTTCGAACACTAAATATCTTCATGACCGGCAATTTCTAATAGTTCGAACACCCCGATCAGTATTTATTTTTAACTGTTCGAACTAAATGAGAATTTACCGTAGATTGGAAAATGCAAAACTGCTCCAATTGTATTATCATCAAATAGATGATCTTCCATGTTATTTCATCATAACTCAGGTGAGCGATTTAGGTCCATCATGGACCTCTTTTATATAAATGGTTTTAAATTTTTTCATGTCATTGAGACTTGAATGTAAAATGAAAGGCTACATGGATGATCAAGGCTTAATGACATGAACAAAACTTATTGTCAGTTTTTAGGGTTTAATGTTAGAACATTTTCTTTAGAATCAGAACAGTCTGGCCCCAAGGATATAAAACTCTTTTCATACTCAACTCAGCTGAGCATGAAATTTAAAATGCCCATTAATATAAAAATACCAAGAAATTCAGCATTTTTCAGGCTCAGATAAGCTAAGAAGGCTATTTTTTCTGCTCATAAATATTAAAATGCCAACAATTGTTGGCATTTTAAAATTTATGAGCAGAAAAAATTCATGCTCAGCTGAGTTGAGCACAAAAAAAGTTTTATAACCTCGGGGCCTGATGTAACAGTTGAAAATAAAATGTTGCATAATAATCAACTTACCTTTACACATGGCAAAATAATGTGATCCGCGATGCAAGAAAACCAACAAAGTGGTTGTTTTCTCATGTCGCGGCTCAGATGTCATCTTTGAAGTTTTCTAATTGAGATATCTTAAGTGTTGTTACATTAACAATGTTAGTATTTTGTAATTCTTGAACCCAAAGCCTTCCACCCCAAAACTTTTATATGATAATTTTTCAGTCCTGACCCAGGTTGTATTTCTGGAACAGCCCTAAGTTGTTAAGCAAATTTTTATACTCAAACAGCATGTATTTTACTAGCTTTGTGTTAAGTGAAATTTAGCTGCACTTCACAAGATAACAAAATATTTTGAATTTTCTATAAAATCAGACGGAAAGTTGGCATTCTCTTACATTAATGTTTTTGCAAGTCTGTGTTTTTCCTAGCAGATTTTTGAATACACACACAAATGAAACACAAGAAAATGTGTCCAGTAGGATGAAATCCTGGGCTGTGAATAAATACACATTTCGTTTCAGTGTGTCAGAATGGATGAGTGTTGGCCCAGGACTACTAGCAATAGTCTCGAAACCAGGTTTTTATCTGCAGTGAGTACATCTTCTCTTCTGATATTTATTTGAGAGAATAAGATTGAGTTGAATAACTCGTAAACACAAATAATATTCAAAGATGTGATCTTGTATTAAAATCCTCTGAAAAAAGCTTGTCTTAATGGAATAGCCAGCTACACCATAGTAGATCAGGGCTCTAGATAAGAGGGAGTATTTGGTGATAATTAGGGATAATTTTTATTAGTTCGGCATAAAAACATATGTTGTGACCCCTCATCTGAACCGTCTTGATGAGACGGTTCAGATGAGGGGTCACAACATATGGTTTCGATAAGCCATAAGAAAAATTATCCTTAATTATCATCAAATACTCCCTCTTATCTAGAGCCCTGGTAGATGTCTGATCTATTATTAAACCTATACTTATTCACAGAGACAAACTGATTCCGGTGAATTGCAGAGATTAGGGCTCATTTGGTTTAAACAAAATGCAAAAAAAAATAATGAAGGAAATCGTCAGTTATAACTTCTGTTTCTTAACTCTTTGGCCCCTAGAATCTTATCTCCACTTATTCCCTGGTAAGTACTGATATAACTGTTACCTGAGAGGCTTATCAGTATATCAGTGCCTGTCTCCCTAGACTTTTTCTAGCTTTGATAAGAAATGATTTTTCTAACTGAGGGTTGCTGTACTATTCTGTGTATAAATCAAACATTAAAAATTTCTGGATTTTGAAATTTTACACAAAGATAGGTGAAAAAATTATCTACAAGAACATACCAAACACATGCAAAATTCTGAAATACATGCGGGCTGGGTGATGAGGAAACAAACTTACTCTACCACTTGACAGGAATAAAATCCATTTTTATCCATGAAAATAATGAAAAGTCATGAATTCCACAATAAATTAATAAATTTATCATGGATTTCATTACTTTTCATATTTTCATAAAAAATCACTGATCCCTTTTCTTTTATAATATCGGTAAGTCCAATGAGAATCTCCAAGAATATACTCCAAAAAGAGAACAAACTATTTCCATGATGAATGAATAAAAAAAACACTTTTAGCACCAATATATACACTAAAATATCCAAAATTCCAATGAGAATCTCCAGGAATATACTCCAGAAAGAGAACAAATTATTTCCATGATGAAGAAAACACTTTTAGCACAAATATTTACACTAAACCACTGTGGAAAATACAAAAAGATAATTATTACAGAATAAAAAAATATAATCAAGTGGCACTCATCCACTATAGGTGAGTGTCACCAGACTACATTTTGCTTTTCACTACAATTATCTTTTTACTTTCCATTTTTTTCTTGAAATTTACACTTTTCTTACACATTTATGAACCTTTCTTGAGAACACAAAAACACTGAAAAAGCTTTCTTCTTACACTATAATAAAACATCAGAATACATGCACTTTTATTTTTATATTTTTTTTTCTCACTTGAGGTGAGCACTTCAAGATTATTTACACTTTATACAAGCTACGCACAGATCTTCACTTGTTCTTTGCCAAGTCCCTGTGGTATGGCTGGAAACAATCAACACACAAATGAACATTGCACTGTCGACAAATCCAGATGACATCACGGCGGCGCTTATCCTTGGAGCATTGTCGACATCTTCCGCGTTTGTCTCCTTTCGAGCTGAAGTGGCCAGCCTGGACTGTGGCAAGAGCAGCAGTTTCGTTGTCTGTGAAGTCAGATATCAGGAGTTTGGCAAGGCACATCCGGAAGTCCACCATGGTTCTCACTTTTGCCCTGTTGTTCTTCGTTCTTCGTTGATGGTTAGCTGATTCACGCATCAGAATGAAACCATTTGTGGCAGCAAGGTCAAACAAAAACCAAAATAGGTAGTGCCACCATTTCTTGGATGTTCGGTAAGTACTGTATTCCGTTCTGAGCTGATCAGCCACATCTACCCCATTCATGTTGTTGTTGTATTCTGGGATTATGGTTGGAGCTGGAACCTGAAGGACTTCACCGGTTCTGGACTTGCGCTGGACGGCCGTTACCAAATTTGCAGGGTTCTCAGCAGTGGACAAAGTGTAAATAGGCTTCTTGTCCATCCACACACAGGCAGTAAGATGACCTTTGGTTGCTGTCTTGAACTGTCCCTGATTTTTTACATCCCTTTTGTGCAGAAGCTGAATAGGGTAGCCTTTTCTGTTATTCCGTACTGTCCCTCTCAGGTAAGTGTCATTGTGTAGGAGCTGATGAGCTAATTCTGGACTGGTGAAGTAATTGTCGGTATTCACAATGTGGAAATTCCCCCAAATACTGCGTGTTAGGTCCAGTACAACTCTTGTCGCAAGACCAATTTCCCTGTTATTCCCTTCTCTGCCTGTATACACCTGAAAATCGTTGGTATAGCCATTGGTCGGATCAGCACGCATCCACACTTTTATGCCATATTTTGTTGGTTTGGCCGGTAAATACTGTCGAAAGGATAGTCGACCTCTGAATTTTATCATTGCCTCATCAACAGACACATTCTGGTGTGGATTGTAATTCCGTAGACAGGCATCCTGTACTGCTTGAAGAACCGGTCTTACCAAGTGGAGTTTATCATGCCCAGGCTGTCCTCGTTGTGGATTTCGGCGTCGGTCAGCAAGATGAAAGTACTGACTGATCTTGTCAAACCGGTCTCTCTTCATTACTCGGCGAATGTTGAGATTGCCAAACAAGGAATCTGTAGACCAGTACATGGCAGTCTGTGGAAGTTGGAGAATGCTCATGTAAACTCTCATTCCTAACCAGGCCATCATTTCTCTCACATTCACCTCCCTCCAGTTTGGGTCCGGTCTTTGTGCAATCTTTTGTCTGGCATAAAGATTGGTCTGGGCAACGATGAGTTCTAGAAGAAACCTTGGGAAGAAAAGGTCAAAGAAATCCAACTCGTTGTCAGCAGGTCCAAGAATTATGGTAGGGCCAGGTTGGGGTCCTCCAAACGGTGATTTCCTGATGTCAGACCTATCATTTACATGCCAGCGAGCTTGCTGTGCGTCAGCATCATCATCCGAGCCATCACTCTCGCGATCCGACGGGTCCTCTTGAAAATCGGACAAGTCTGCGGTATGCACACTTGAAACTGACGAATTTCCATCAATTTCAATGTCACTTTCTGCCGCATCTGACCCAAAACCCGAGAATTCGCCATCACTAGAGTCAGACGCCATTACATCGTTACCGATCGCAAGCTGTGGTGGCTGATTTTCGTCGTTTTCCATGATTTTTAACCTCAATTTTCTCTCTTTTCCTTCGCGGTAAACTGTTTTGAATTTCTATTTCCTGGTTTGAAAATATCCGAACAGCGTTTGTAAACTGCTTTTTGATTGGTCCAAAATCGTACTATGGGATAGTTTTGGGTTTTGTTGACCAATGGTGAATGCCGCTTATAAGCGACGCTCGGGAAGTGCAATATTTATTATCGAACCGCATTTTCGCGTCACACGGTGTAGTGATAAGAAATTACCTGTCGCATTAATGCGGCGCTCGGGAGATTATCGGAGTTTTACACGCCGCATATATGCGACGCAAGGGGATAATGAGTTAAACTTGCAGATACACTGAAGTATTTTTACTGAATAATACTAAATAGTAAGGAGTTTTCACTACAAGAGGTACTCTCTTTTTTAGCAAAAAAAATAACAGTATTTGATGATGCACTTCCAGAACATTCAACAAATCCATGAGTTAACTAATTTGTTAAGGATGGTGCATACATCACCATATTTTAGCTCACCTGTACAGACGTACAGGAAGAGCTATTGCACTACCCCTGGCGTTGGTGTTAGCAAAATGTTAAAGTTTTATATTGAAGTTTTTTATATGATGGGCAAGGTGCTGTTAGGAAAGCTATCCTGTACATGGACAGGTCTTGTTTTAAAGGGAGACATCTTTTGTGACTTATGCACATTATCACCTAAATGTATGCACCATGTATGACCTTGACGTACTGGTCATGGTCTACTGACTTTTAAAGAAATTATGATAATGTAGTTTAACCTATGTTAACCATTTGTGTTTAGGTCTTTTTCTCACAAAGTATAAGGGCTAGAGTAATGAAACTTGGTAAACACTTGCATCAGCACATGAACACCTGAATATATGCACCATGTATGACCTTGACCTATTTGTCATGGCCTTCTGACTTTAAAAAAAAACTGGGTTAATGTATGTTAAGCATTTGTGTTCAAGTCAGTTTCAAAGTAGTTATAAGGGTTAGAGTCATGATACTAGTTCATTATTTGCATCTGGATGAGGGCATGTGAGTGTAACCAGCCATGTAGGACAGTGACCTACATTTTTACACTTCACTGATTTCGTGATATTTCTCAGTCCCTATATGGGTTACATAATGATACATTGCACACACTTACACATGGACAAGATCATTTCAGCAGCATCCTTTGTATATGGATTTGACCTATTTTTTATGCTTCATTGACTTTATGATACACTTCACTTATTTTATGATATTTCTTAGTCTATATATGGGTCAGGGCCATGATATACTTGGCACATACTTACTTGTGGACAAGATCATTTCACCACCACCATTCATGTATGGATTTGATCTATATTTTTGCTTCATTGACTTTGTAATATTTTTCATTACATATTTGGGTTAGAGCCATTATACTTGGCACACACTTATGTATGGACAAGAACATTTTAAACATTGCCATCCATGTATGGATTTAATTTTATGCATCACTGACTCAATCATTTTTCTCAGTCCCTATATGAATGGCAGTCATTATACTTGACATTCACATACATTTGGACAAGAGCCTTTCAATACCACAAAGGATTTGAGAGTTAAGTGCCTGTAAGGCAGGGCTGTCGTTGGCTTTTGAAAAGTGGTACGGCCACGGAACGCCAAAGGCATTCCCCGAGTGCCAAAGACACGAGTGGGGGAGAGCATAAGAGGGGTGTCTCCCTCTTGTAAGGAGAGTTCGGGGGACCTCCCCGAGAAAATCTTTGAATTCAGGACGACTCTAGAAGCAATTTTAATACATTTTGAGACCAATTTTGCTTTTTTATTTGATGAGTATTTACCGCCCATGAGCAAATTTTTGAATTCAGGACGTCTGTAGAAGCCATTTTAATGCATTTTGAGACCATTTTGCTTGTGAAACATCATATTTTATTTTATTAGTTTTTGCTGTATTTTAAATGCTTACCCCAGCTTTTTAAAGACTGCCAAAGGCGTTCCCCGAATGCCGAAGGAATGAGTGGGGGAGAGAGCACGAGAGGGGGTGTCCGCCCTCTTGTAACGGGGGCTCGGGGACCTCCCCGAGAAAATTTTTGAATTCTGGACTTCTCTAGAAGCGATTTTAATGCATCTTGAGACCAAGGCAAAGAATGAAGGATGAGAAGGAATAAGGGGAAAAAACAGTCCGGCCAATACCATATTTGGCCGAATGAAAAAAAAGTGGTACGGCCAATACCATATTTGGCCGAAAAAGTGTGACCGGCCGGACCCCCGACGACAGCCATGTAAGGCACGCTTTGTAGTCTTCTGACATCTCTTGTTCTTTTTCTTACAGCAAGAGTAGCTACAGTACAGAGGAAAACAGCATCAGGGCCAGTCTGACAGGGCCAGATAGTCTTTCTGTGAGATTAGAAGAGTGTACAGAGAGGCTTGATGTAACATGTCTAGGGATCTACATACCAGTAGTCACTGAGGCTGCCAGACCTAGTGCTATTACTGTATCTTTTGAGTTTAATTTCAAAGTTGAAACCATATAAGCTGCAACATGAGAAAATCAGTGAAGTGGTTGTGAGCCCAGCACAGACTCAGATCAGCCTGGGCATTCACCCAGTCTGATCAGAGTCTTCGCTGTCCGCATGGAGGTAACTTAGACCCTTAGCTACCCTTTAAGCGTTCAGGGAAGAGTCTGATCAGTCTGGGCATATGCCAAGGTTGATCTGAGTCTGCGCTGGGTGCACAACCACTTTGTTAGTTTTCTCGTTCCGCTGCTCATATCATAAAAATCCTGAGGCAACATGACTATGTTGCATATATGTTGCATATATGTTGGCATGAAATTGTTTCCAGCTTACGTGCCATGTGCAGACAGCAAGAAACAAAACAATGTCTAAGATGTGTTAGTAACATACAGCGTAGCACATTACATAGTTTATAGATTTACTTTAACTAGGGTACTTGTAAATTTTTATACCATTGTAACCAACTTTATGGAGTATTTTGGTTTAGTTTAAGACCTTGACTTACGTCAGCTGACCATGCTAGGTCCTGGTTGGTTCCCAGTAGATGTATCTGAGATGTCAGAACTGACTTTACTGGCAGACTTAAACCTTGCTAAACTTGGGCTGAAAGTTGCTGCTTCTTTGTCAGATAGCCAAAGTTTGGTTTCTGCATCAGGTAGGAATCTGAATTTTTCACAGTATATCAGTTTGTTGTTTTTGCTTGTAACAGCTACTCTCCAGCAGTTCTGAATCCTAATTTTTCTGGTTCAAATTTTCCATGTGATTTCCAACATTACATTACTTTACATTACTAAAAGTAAAATACTGGCAAAACAAAAAAGTCCTGAGCATGTATGATATTGTCATTATCTGAAACTGTGAAAAAGTTGATGTTAGTAGTTCCTGACATATCAAAAATTGTTTGTAAAGTGAGAAATATGGTAGACCTGGTGAAGCTGCTCCTTAAATATTTGAAGTCTACACTCTCTAAATACTTAGGGTCTTGACAGTAAAACAAACAGCAGGCAGCTTTGGTAGAACACAGCCTATGTGATTACATACAAAGTCTGTACATGTTAACTAGTTGTATAACTGTTTAAGGTGAATTTATTATGTTTTTTGTCTCCCCTTTGGCTAGCAGAAGCAAGACATAGGTATTACTTTTTCGACATTGGCATTGTTTGCCATGGCGGCATTGTCTGCCACGGTGGCACAGTTGGCAGCATAAACCTCTTTACGTCAAGTTTTCTGGGATAGCTCTGTTTTGTGACAGTGTTAGATATGCAAAACATAGCATTTTTGGGCTCCTTAGCATTAATAATGTTAACATAACTTAAATTCGTACAACACATTTTCCACAACTATTTGCTAGGGAAAATCAACAAAAAGCAAATTTTGAATTGAATAAGCTTTTCCAGTAGGGCCAATGAGTTTCCAAGCAAGTCCTATACACACAGATTGAATAAATGTATGAATGAGTATATGAACTTGTACTATTTAACTTAAATAGATATTGTTCAAATCAACCATACTTGGGCAAAAACTTTAGATTTGCAGACCTACCAATGGAAGATGTGTGTTCAGTCTACAAACAAGCATGTCACCAGTAACACATTTGTTCTACAGTTGTTCCTACACATCACACCTACAGCTAGTGAATTGACCATGAGGAAAGGTATCATATTATTATTGATTTGGTTATAAGATGGGTGTTTTTTGTTGTGTTTTTTTTTTTACTCCAAACAACCGTAAAAATCTAGATCAGTCTGTAGATTCTTTGGATTGTATTGTAAGGAAAACCCACCTTATAGCAGAATTGATGCAAAACTTATTTGAATATGTTGGGTCATTCTGGAGGGAAAAACCTGTCTTATAGCTGAATTATTGTGGTGTTAATTTCTAGTATGCAGGGTTTGACAAGTGTTAGAAATGTTACAGGTGGCTCGTACATTTGTAACAAACATGGCAGCCCTGTATAAGAGGAGAATTTGATAACGATAAATTCTGGGACCATTTATGTTGATAGTGCTCAAAACATAGGTTTTGTCCTTCATTAGCACCGTCTCCTAAAGGCATAAAAGTCTAATAGGGAATATGAAAGACAGTTCAAGGTAAATGAGTGGTCTTTCTCTTTCAGGGGATACAAATCTACCATTTTCTCGTTGGCCTCCCCTCTCAGTGGGGGGGTTAAACCTTTCAAGGAAAGAATTTGCTCTCCTAAGAGCTAATTTTTCCCTTTTAGAGTTGACCTAGTAAATTAGGAAGGGCTTCTTTGTTCAGGGAAGCTGAATGTAAAAAATACGGCTAAAAAGATTAACACATAAATATATGCCCACAGCCGCCCACACACCTTAATCTGCTGTAGCCTGTTCTCAGGGATTGAAAGCAGAGCAATTGTTTGAATGTCTGTGGGAACTGAAGTAAAATTCTGTTTGCTGTTTGAAATGCAGTTTCCACTTTCATGTGATTTGATTCGGTAAAAGCTGTAGTGTTTTAATATTTAATTTTGGCATAATGGGGGATTGGGAATTGGTGCAGGCAAACAAAAGTGCATGAATTTATGTACTTTCGTATGTAAAAAAAATTGGATGAGTTTTCCTGAACCTAAAAATGATTACTTTCCTAAGTTTACGACATCTTGTAGAAAAAAAAATTTGGTTTTCGCCCCTTCGGAGGTTTACATAAGAAGGAGTATTTATGATAGTCCTGAGATAATTTTTGTTGTCTCCCCTGCAACTAGCAGAAACAAGGTATAGGTATTGCTTTTTCAGCAGCCTCAATGGTGTCGTTGGCAATGTAAACTATTGAGTCTGTAGGAGCCTGTTTGTGACAGCACATGCCAGGCAAGACACAACATTCCAGGGAATTCTTGTTAATTCTCCGTAAATTCTTTGGACCACATTGTGGATCTATTGAGGATCACAATATATGTGTTTTATGGAGAAACAAGAAAACTGATCTTAGAATTACCACAAGATAATTATATCCAGATCACAGACACTATGTTACAAAATTCCCATGAAAATGCTGTCAAGTTACATGTTTTATATATATTTCAGACTTCTGTTTTGTGCAGAACCATATATGTGAAATTGTGATGAAGATTAAGGACAAGCTGTCTTTCATGATCAGGGAAACCATGCACAAGGCTCTACAGTCTTGGCTGGAGAATACTAAAGTTAGTATTTCTGACCACCATTTTTTCAAAGGAGACACTCAGCTTTTGTGAATTCCTGTTTGCTTCCCTAGGGGACAAAATCCTTCCAGACAGGAGTCTGTACTCATAAAGGAAAGAATTTGCTGAAAGAGTAATATTTTTTGTTCTTTTAAGAATAGGTTCCGCATTGAGAGGAAGGTTAAAATGAAAATGGCTGTTACTTCCACTGAAAATCTTCTCATTAACATTGACACACACTTTCTGTTGCCATGATTCATATATTTTTTTTGTATGTTTTTTTTTTTTTTTTTTTTTTTTTGCCAAATGTTTTCTTATGCCCCCGAAGGAACTTCGGGTGGCATATTGAAATCACACCGTCAGTCCGTCTGTCCTTCCGTCCGTCCGTCCGTTACAAATCGTGTCTCAGCTATAACTTTAAAACTACTGAAGCAAATTTGATGAAACTTCACAGATAGACAAAGCATAATGTGAAGGTGTGTCGTGCACAAGACTTAGATCCCTACGCCCAAGGTCAAGGCCACAATTGGTCAGAGGTCAAATAATGTATCAAAATCATGTCTCAGCGATAACTTTAAAAGTACTGAAGCAAATTTGATGAAACTTCACAGATAGATAAAGCATAATGTGAAGGTGTGTCACGCACAAGACTTAGTTCCCTATGCCCAAGGTCAAGGCCACAGTTGGGTCAGAGGTCAAATTGTGTCTCAGAATCGTGTCTCAGCAATAACTTATAAACTACTGAAGCAAATTGAATGAAACTTCACAGAAAGAAGAAGCATAATGAGAAGGTGTGTCACACATAAGATTTAGGTTACCACATTCAAGGTCAACGTCACAATCAGGGGTCAAAGATCAAATCTTGCCTCTGCCATAACTTGAAACCTGCTGAAGGGACTTTCATCAAACTTCACAGAAAGGTAAACCATAATGAGAAGGTGTGTTATACACAATATTTATGATCCCAAATCCAAGGTCAAGGTCACAGTCTGGGGTCAGAAGTCAAATGATGTCTCGGTAATTACTCAGAAAAGTACCAAAGCAAATATTGCAGAAAGATAAAGCCTACTGAGAAGATTTTCCATTCAAAAGACATATGTTTCCACATCCAAGGTCAAGGTCATAGCCAGAGGTCAAAGATCAACTCATTTATCCTCAATTACTTAAAAGCTACTGAATCAAACTTCATTAATTTTCATGAAAAGGGAAAAAATAATTAGATGATTCACAAATTATGGTTTTGTTGCCCAAGGCCAGGGTCACAGTCACAAATAAGAAAGTATGTCATGTGCAAGACTCAGGCTCCACGCTCAAGGTCAAGGTCACAACCAGGACTCAAAGGTCAGTTTAGGGGCCTTCGGGGGCATTTGTTACACACTGTAACATTTCTTGTTTCCTGCTGGAAACAGTTTGGTGGTGGGTTCCTGCTTTGGAGAAGACCATCCATCTAGCTACATATTGCAGATCGTGTCAGCCTTCAAAATCATGTTGAAACCTTTAAAATGGTCTGTTATAACTCTTTATTCAAATGGCCAATATTTCTTTTACATACTGCATATTCAGTATTAATGGTACTGTAGTTATGCTTAATTCAAACACACTTACAAATACATGTACAATGTGATGTCTGGTTAGAAAATGTCCAAACTTTTTGACAGTATATCATTAGGAAACATTGCTTTTGGGCTAATGTCTAGTTTTACATTGCTGAAAGTGCTTGCTTTGGGTGCAAAGAAGTACTCTTTGAAATGTAAAAAAAGCTCATTAGAATAAGAAACATTGTATCAAAAATGAGACATATTTTATCTATTTAACCCTAGTGCACTCAGAAAGGCCAAAACTCCAGAGAGTTTTGGCCTTTCTTAGTGCAATAGGGTTAAGCTGCTTGAAACTCATATTGCAAGGTTTATTGTTTTCTACATATTTCAGACTCGAACATTGGTGTATAAGAGCATTAGATCCGTGAGCAAGGCTGTCAGAGACATAGTTTCAATGAGTGACAGAGAAAACTTCCGACAGGAGGTGCTAGGACTGATGCAGGTACAATACACAACTATCAACACAGCCTTCATACCATAATTGGTAGGAAGACTCCAAATATAGAATTTAGTCTTCCATAATTCTGCTATGGGATGGTTTCTACCCTTCTTAAGCAACCCAAGAAAATGTAATATAGAATTTAGTCTTCCATAATTCTGCTATGGGGTGGTTTCTACCCTTCTTAAGCAACCCAAGAAAATGTAATATAGAATTTAATCTTCCATAATTCTGCTATGGGATGGTTTCTACCCTTCTTAAGCAACCCAAGAAAATGTAATATAGAATTTAGTCTTCCATAATTCTGCTATGGGATGGTTTCTACCCTTCTTAAGCAACCCAAGAAAATGTAATATAGAATTTAGTCTTCCATAATTCTGCTATGGGATGGTTTCTACCCTTCTTAAGCAACCCAAGAAAATTTACATTTGTCTTCGAAGATGGAATTCATAGATGTGGTTTTGGAGTGGAAAACCTCAGTGTGTCATTTGTCATTGTTTAGAGAATATGAATAATAGTTAATATTTTTCAGTTTGTTTTTTGTGAACTTTAAAGCACTGGTTCTGCAGTTTAGGCTTTCTCCCACCTCAGTAAAGGTTTCCCATAACCTGATAGCCATAGGGGCAGTGGGGGTTAGAAGCCCGCAGTGTATAGGTCACAGCATATGAGAGGCATAGCTCTTCCCTCTCCTTTCCCTGCCTTATTCATCCCTGATTTGAAGCAGGTACCCATTTACTGCTGGGTTGACTGAGTTTTCCAGTCGTCGGATGGCGAAACTCGGGTGCGATCTCACAACCTGCTGGCAACTTTCTGCACCATAACCAAGCATCTCTAACCACTTGAATATAGCACCTCTCAATGTCATGTGACTGCAGTATTTCTGGGCCTGGGTGTTCAAATGATTAATGAGAGATTAAACTGGGCCTGGCCTGGCTGATCAAACAAATAAAATCAGTTGTTTACTAGATGTTAAAATACTTGCATTTTTTCCAGCAGAAATGTGAGAACACTTTATTAGCTCACCTGAGCGGAAGGCTCACAAGGTGAGCTTATAGTATAGGCTTGGTCCGTCGTCCGTCGTTCTGTGTCCGTCGTCCGTCCACACTTTTAAGCATTAATATCTGCTAAAGTAGCCGGCCAATCTTGATCAAATTTTATGTGTAGCATGGTTGGGGTGGGGGATTGCTTGCATATAGTTATTGGACAGCTTGGTTTAAAACTGTGGTTACCATGGCAACAAAAAGGTCCCATAGACTTATAATGGGGAAAATGTTGTCCGGGCCCTAACTTCTTCATTTTTGATCGCAACTTCTTCAAACTTGCAGATATCCAGTACAGTCAAAACATCTCGGACCAGTTCGAATTTGGGTCAGGTTGGATTATTCTTTTCAGAGTTACTTGCCCTTGACTGATAAAATATTTTCCCATAGACTTATAATGGAGAAAATGTTGTCCGGGCCCTAGCTTCTTCATTTTTGATTGCAACTTCTTGTAACTTGCAGGTATCTAGGACAGTCAAAACATCTCAGACCAGTTTATATTTGGGCCTGGTTGAATCATTCTTTTTAGAGTTACTTGCCCTTGAGCGATAAAATATTTTCCCATAGACTTATAATGGAGAAAATGTTGTCCGGGCCCTAGCTTCTTCATTTTTGATCGCAACTTCTTGTAACTTACAGATATCCAGGACAACCAAAACATCTCGGACGAGTTCAAAGTTAGGCCAGGTTGGATCATTCTTTTCAGAGTTACTTGCCCTTGAGCGATGAATATTTTCCCCTAGACTTATAATGGGGAAAATGTTGTCCGGGCCCTAGCTTCTTCATTTTTGGTCGCAACTTCTTCAAACTTGCAGGTATCCAGGACAGTCAAAACATCTCGGACCAGTTTGAATTTGGGCCAGGTTGGATCTTTCTTTTTAGAGTTCCTTGCCCTTGAGTGATAAAATATTTTCCCATAGACTTATAATGGGGAAAATGTTGTCCAGTCATCATTCTAGTGCCTTCATTTATGGAATGATTTAAATTGTATTTCACACAAGTGATGAGTATGACAATATCTTGGACATGAACGCATTTCAGCGTTTGTGGGTCAAGGTGAAGGACACAGTGGCTTGGCTATTTGTTGAAAAACTTCGTCATCGCTGTAGCGCCATCAGTTTGTGGACTGAATTCAACTGGATATCACACAAGTGATTAGTATGACAATATCTTGGACAAGTTGGCATTTCAGCGTTCTTGGGTTAAGGTCAAGGTCACAGTGGCTATTTTTAGAAAAACTTTGTCATCGCTCTAGAGTCTTCATTTATGGACCTATTTTGATCAAAAAATTCACACAGATGTTTAGTATGACAATATCTTGAACGAGCTCGCGTTTCAGCATCCTAAGGTCAAAGTCAAGGTCACAGTGGCTATTTATAGAAAAACTTTGTCATCGCTGTAGCGTTTTCATGTATGGACCAATTTCGATTTAACTTCACACAAGTGATAAGTATGGCAATATCTTGGACAAGTTTGCGTTTCAGCATTCTTGGGTCAAGGTCAAGGACACAGTGGCTATTTTTAGAAAAACTTTGTCATCGCTGTAGCACATCAGTCTGTGGACTGAATTCAGTTTGATATCACACAAGTGATTAGTATGACAATATCTTGGGTTAAGGTCAAGGTCACTGTGGCTATTTCTAGAAAAACTTTGTCTCGAGCCTTCATTTATGGACTGATTTTGATTTAACTTCACACAAATGTTTAGTATGACAATATCTTGTACAAGTTTGCATTTCAGTATTCTAAGGTCAAGGTCACAGTTGCTGTTTTTAGCTCACCTGAGCCAAAGGCTCACAAGGTGAGCTGATAGTAAAAGCTTGGTCCTTCGTACATCCACACTTTTAAGCATTAATATTTGCTAAAGTAGCTTGCCAATTTTGATCAAATTTTCTATGTAGCATTGTTGGGGTGGGGGATTGATTTAAAACTGTGGCTACCATGGCAACAAAAAGGTCCCATAGACTTATAATGGGGAAAATGTTGTCCGGGCCATAATAACACCTCTAGTTTTGACTGCAACTTCTTCAAACTTGCAGGTATCTAGGACAGCCATAAAATATCAGACCAGTTCAAATTTGGGCCAGGTTGGATGATTCTTGTCTTTTTCATTTTCCACCCTGAGGGTCACAGGTATGATACAACTTATGTGTTCAATTTGCCTTAGAGTAACTTACCCTAGAGTTCTGAGGCTGAATGGACTCAGGTGAGCTACAGGACCAATGGTCCTCTTGTTTATGGGTTCTAGATAGACTCTTATTCTGAGTGATTTATTATTCATGCTAAATATTCTAGCAGAAATGCCTCTGCAAACAGTGAAGACCTTGATCAGACTGCTCAGGTGCTTTATGTTGCTAGTGGCTTTATAATAAGCCTCGTAATGCTATGTCTCACCTGTCAGCTCATTTTCCAAAAACAGAGCTGAACTTGTAAACTGGACAAAAGTACGCCACCAGTGATTGTACCCGAAAAGTAATATGTACACCTGCCTAATTTTAGTCACAGATGAGACCAAAATCCTTCAGCAGGACAAATGACTGTCCAGTTTCGGGGATGGAAAAATCAACATACTATTAAATCTGTCAAGGTATAGCTCATCAGATTTTACTTTTCATAACAAAATCTTCTATTATTGGCAGGTTGACAGCACCATGGAGTTAGAGAAAACCGTTCAGAATAAACTCATGGATATGAGTCGGCAAAAACATGCTGTGGTCTGGAATAATTGCTCACAGGAACAGGTTGTTATCCATTTTAATGTCATAATGGCGGAGACTTACATTGTTTTATATTGTTGGTTATATGACCCATTTTAGGAGACCTTCAAGGTCCAGGGAGATAAACAGGAAGTTACAATAGCTGTACATGTTCCCCATGGTAAAAGTGATAGTAAAATATGGAAGTTTACCCATACACCATGTAAGAAAAAGCTTGTGTGTTTGACAGTGGGTCACAGTGACCAATGTTCAGTTCAGTTCAGTTCAATTCTCCTAACGACGTTCCCCAAGTGGCTCAGCGGTATGAAACAATAGTTGCACGCTCTTGGCGCCGTGTTGGTCCAAAAGTGACCAATGTTTAGGAGGAACATCTTTATATATCAGCCCCATGACAAGGTATTTGGGTAAGTATGTCTTAAGCTGCTTTTACACGGGCAAACTTTCTGTGACAGATGGTTTTGCCACAGAAAAATGCGCTTGTGTAAATGCCAAAATATGACATGTTTCTTTGACAAATATATATGGTAAAGTTACTTCCATAAATTAAATTTGTCCGTGTAAACGGAGAACTTAGCTAAAAATTATGTAACAAAGAACTTTGCTGTAAGCGTGGAAAATGTGACAAAGATTTTATTTCATTGCTGCAGGTAACTTTGACGACTAATATTTGGTCATGTGAACACTGCGGCAAATAGTTCATTGCCAAAGTTTATTTAACTAAGATTCAATGTTACATATTCTTTAACAAATAATTTGCTCGTCGTAAACGCAAAGTGTTTTTTTTTTTTTTTTTTTTGGTAATTGATGTTCATGATGGTAATGCTTTTCTGCCATTTTTATGAAGGGACTCACTTTTATTACTTCATTTTTGCTTCCTTGAGCAGTGAAACCCTTCCAAAAAGGGATCTACTCTTATGGGAAAGAATTTGCTACTAGGGGAGCAAATTCTTTCTTTTGAGAGTTGATCCTATTGAAAAAGGAGGCAAAAATGAAAATGACAGTGTTGCCTTCCCTGAAAATGTACCTATTCCCCATCATTTTGCATGTGCTGGTAAAAATATAAATGACAGAAACATAACTTGTATCTGACTTTCTTTTTTAGTACAGTAATGAAGCTATAGACACACAGGATCTCACAAACAATGAAGATCTTGCTAACCATTCTGGATCAGGTATGCCAAGAGTTTTAACATACAATGGTGAACCTGCAACGACAGGTGACACTGACAAACCAACAAATCTCGTAAACAATAGTATTGACAGAAGCCAAAAATCTCCTGAGGTCAGTGTTTCAGAACCAAGTCATGACCATAAAACACCTGAAGCAAATGTTAACCCAGGAGGTGTTGATGTCATTTCACCATTCCAACAACTGGCTGATGACTTGGTTGATGCTGTGGATAATACAAGTGATACTGATCAACATGGTCTTCAAATGCTTGAAGAACCATGTGAATTTAAAAACTCAGAAGAAGAAATTATGGCTGAATTATTTAATGAAGCAGACGATGAAACAAATGTAACTACTGATTTGACTCAAAGTCAGTATGAATTAGCTGATGATACGAATCGGAGGAAATATAGTCAGCTTGAACAGAGACAGACAGTGACCCCATCCATTCCAGCTTGTCAGGATGTTATTCACAGACCAAAAATTACAGTTCTGAAAAAAGATTCAATACTTAAGAGAAGTTTCTCATTTCCTAAAGACCTTGAACATGTGAGAAATACATCAGCTAAATTTTGTAGAGCTTTATCAGGGGACAGGATAGTTCCCCAGACTTTGAGCTTTGAGAAGGAAGATAATAACTTCTATGTAGAACCATCTAAACTTGCACAATCATCTCAGCCTCTTTCCTCTCATATAAGTCTGAAGAGAGCTGGAACATTTGAAGCTGGTTTTGTAAGTCTGTCTCGAGGCAAGGAAGAGTCAGACATTGATTTGTCCATAAGGAGCATATCAAACAGCTGTTCATTTAATAAGAGGCCATTAAGCAAGGTGCAGCAAAGATTCTCCCAGGCAGATGCTGAGGACATGCAACTGAACTGTGATAATGATTTTGAAGAAACATTTGATGTGATATCTGAGTTTGTAGATAACTGTGTAGATAGCCAAATAATGGATGATATTGATGGACACCTAAGCTCCTGTCATATTCAATCGCAGGTGATTGACAGTAATGTTGATAAAAACAATAACACTGGTATATTGATGGATAAAGTTGAATTCAAAAGTGACAAGGATAGAAACAGTGCCCTTGAAGCTAGTGAAGGAATACTAGCTGACTCTGATGATTGGTTTGATGAGGCTGTTGCAGACATAGAAACTTGGTTCAGTTGAATCATAGATTTAGACATAGGAGGGGTGGTAAAAGCATTTTTTCTTGAAAACTCAGGGTTTGACTTTTATTTATGCTCAGTTATTGTATAGGGAAAAGTGAAGAGAAGTATCTTCTTGGATATTAAATGTAATTTAATTCTACAAAATATATCTACACACTTTCCTCATCAGAATGTAAGTAGGTAGCATCACAGTCTGGTTACAAAGCTTCAGTAGCAGAAATGAATAAGGTGTATGGGTACACTTCCACCTTCAGGGGAAGCAATGTGTTTGTCTCCCTTTTCAGTAAAGTTTGATCTTAAAGGAAAGAATTTGCTGTAGGAGCAAATTCTTTCCTTTAAGAGTAGACTCCTTTATGGAAAGGCTTTTTTGTCCAGGGAAGCAAACAGAAAGTCACAAAATTTGTTTCCCTTTGTAAGATTGCTGGAAAACATGGAGCTGTACCCATACACTTTAAGCATTGACTTACTATGCTGGCAATATCTTTTTCAAATGTCAGTTGAACTGTTGATGTATGAAAGTTAGTTTTATGTCACTGTCATCAAAGGTGGTTATAGGATGGTAACAAAAGGCTGTTTGCAATGGAATGCTGTTTGTGGTTTGAAGAAACTTAACTGCTGGGAGGATTCAAACTTGGTACCATTGAATTATTTGTAGATAAATGCTTTTACCAAAGTGAAACTGATAATTTTTTTACGTCTGACTTTACTGTTTATTAGCTCACCGGGGCTGTGAGCTTATTTAGCACATATGTTGCTTGGTTATTCAGGGTTCAACTGATGGTTTTCCTTTGCTCCAGTATTTCATTGGTGTTGTTTGACACCCGAGATCTCCAGGTGTGGCAATAAGTGGTTTTTGTTGAGTCCTCATCTCTAATTTATTATGGGTCTTATCTGTACTTTGTGTGTTTCCTGTGATGATTCATTGATGGGGTAGAAAACCTTCATGCCAACCAAACAGGTAACTAAATGTTTTGAACCACCACAGAAGCAGAGGATGAGGGTTTGAATCTGGTAAAACTGGTTTAGACCCCGCAGTAATCTTTGGCTGACCATTCCAGGGCGGTACTTCTGTTTGGTTGCCAGCCACAGTCATCCATCTTCATTATCAAATAAATTCTCTTCCAAAGCCACAGGGTGGATTGAAGCCAGATTCCATATCAAGCCTTATTTGATCTGGGGAATGAAAGTTTGTTCGAACAGTCATGGTTACATGACTAAGAGCCCACCATGCCTGTATAAAAAAACTGTTTAAAATTTCTCCAGAATTGTGATGACAGTGAAACTTGGTATACAGCATCTAGAAAACTTGTATTATCAAATTTGTCCAGATGATGTTGAAATCAATTTTTAATGAAATAGAAGGTTTGTTTCCTTGTGCTTTAAAGGAGGATCTCTTTAAGCTGGTGCTAGGGGGCATGGCCAGTGTCACACATTTAATTACTGGACATGAACAGTCCTAAATTGCTCCTCTTTGATGTGCCTCTTGCTTCATAAGGATCTTGCTATTCAGAACATATTTTTCTGAACTCTACTTAAGTTTGAATGTTGGGGGATAAAGTTTCCACTAACACATACCTGTGTGGTCTTTTAAGAACTCTATCAGCAGTGAGACTGTGATCTCATCCTACTGTCCATAAGGCATATGGGTACAGCTTAGTTTTTCAGACATTTTACAAAGGGAACAACTTTATGCGACTTCTGTTTACTACCCTGGCCAAAAATGGGCTTAACTCTTTAAAGAAAGAATTTGCTCTTAGGAGCAAATTCTTTCCTTTAAGAGTAAGCCCCTAATGAGAATGGGGGCAAAATGAAATGACAGGGATGGTTCCCCTGAAAGTATGGGCAGTTGTCAGTTACTGGCGAAAGTATGTGCACTTAGTACTGGTTAACCGCTTAGAAGGTCTAAGCCTGCCCAGGAATAGTGTGGTTAGGTTAACTGACCCTCCCAACATGACCTTAGTTGTTTACCATGGACGTTAAGCATCAAATCAACCAACCCCTGAAAGTGTACCAGTTCACCCTCCAACTTCATTTCTTATTACCATATTCTGTTACTCAGTAGCATTGTAGTCTATTGAAAGCTTGAAACCAATGAAGTGATACTTTTCTGGTCAAGACGTGTTCCTATTTATTTTTGTTTGTTGCTGTTTTTATATTGGAGATTTGTTAAATATTTTCAAAATAATCAAACAGAAATAACTCAAGATTTTGTTTTTCTATATTATAAGCCAAAATAATTATGTAAATAGATGTAGTATATGCTAGGCTTATGCCTCATACAAATAACCTTGCATTTAAGTAAATTGCTTTAGCAAAAAGTGGACTCTGGCAAGACTGCTTGGAACTGGATCTGTCAAAAAAGCAGTTTGACATTTGTGATCCTTGATTGTAAAACCCACATCTTGTCCTGTGGAAGCAAATTCTTTCCTTTAAGAGTTAAAACCCTCCCACTTTAAAAGTAGGTAAAGTGAACCTGATTTTAGGGTTGCTTTCCCTGAAAATATACTTATTCACCTCAAGTCCTTTCCTTTTGCATAATTTTCATGGCATAGCTCACTACAATATGTACAAAGATGTTCTGAATCAGTTTGCATTTGCTCTAGCTATTTCTCTTTCCATAGCTGCTCGTAGTGCAGCCACACTGACACCACACCTGCCACTAACACCACTCTCCTGTTTTCCTGTCTCTGGAGATTTTACTGTCTCTGTCTTTGAATAACTTGTTTCATTAAAATTGTTTGTTGCACTGATTTTGGTGACTGAGATAGGCATTTTACCTTCCTTGGAACTTATTTTATCCTGATTTTGAAGGTCACCATACAGAGTTATCTCAGAGCTTTTCCTTGTTACAGGTGCTGAACGCGTACAATTGTTAAATAATTTGCTAGGTTTTGCTAGTGGAGTTGTTATTACAGAATCATTTTTAAACTGGGTAGGAATACTTGACTTGGATATATGCATAGATTTGTCTTCATTGTAGTGTTCCCTAGATGTTTGAGCGACAAAATCATCTTCTCTTGATCTCCAACTTAATTCACTTCCCTCAGAATCAGAGTTAGCAATGTCTAAATCATCACACAGTTTTTCAAAGCTGTCAATACTTGCCCTGTAGTGATCAGCTTTACCTGTACCTGGTGTTTGCATATTACTTTCCTTGCCAGAATAGTTAGTTCTTACTGGTTCTACATCCTTTTCCTCGCTGGAACTATCTTCTTCAGTATAAACCTCATCACTGCTCTGACTAAACACATCATCAGTGGTATCTTCATCTGAACTTTCATCCTCATCTTCAGTATACAAGTCCTCTTTGGGTTCCTCTTCAGCACCAATGGTGTTACTACCTACAAGTCCACCTTTGTTGAGAAACATTTCATCATATTCCTCTTCTGAGGAAAAATTACTAATCCCATCCATGGTGTCAAGGTCACTTCGCAGATCTGTAAATGTATTATGTCTTCCTACTACTGGAGCACTTAAATGCATATTCTGGCCAGTATTTGTTTGTTTGTTTTGTCTTTTATCTCTTAATGCATCTTTAACAGTGTCAGAGTCATCATCTTCTTTAGAACTGGGCCACTGTACATCATCACCAAATTCATTTTCTTCATCCTCAGTATTAGAACTTGGCCATCTTGGAGAAGGAAAATTTTCTAGGCCAGCCAGTTTCTTTTCTGAATCTGTGTTTTCTCTCACATCTAAGTTTTTAAACAAACTGCTATGTTCAGAATCAGAATCATTTAATTTTGTTTTTCTTCTACCATCTATACTGGTATCAATGTCATCAATACGCTTGAGCACATCCAATAGTGGGGACACATCAATGTCTTTGGTTCTTGTGGCCCTGTAACGAGTCCTATGGTAGCCACTATGACTGTCTTGAGTTGGTTTCCAGTTTGCTGGGTATTTCCAGTCAGACGTTGCCCTAGACTGATTAGCAGCTGCTGAGGATCCCCTGTACACAGAACTGTAGGAAGAAAACGGATCACTATAAAAAGGTTCTTGGTGAAAATGTTTGGAAGAATACATCTTTGTTTGTATCCCATACCAGAATTTCTGACTAAAGAGACTTGCAGGTTTAACTCTCTCCTCCAAACAATTTGACCATCCCTGCAGTGACAGGTCACTTAACTGATTGTATTCAGCAATATTTGGCTGAAATTCTTAAACCTTTGTTTTCATGATATAATCCAATTTTAGGTATAATATCCAGTAAGTGATAAGTTTCTCATGCACAATAACAATATTTTTGAAGATTATGAGGCCAATAACTTGATCTTTCAAACGAGTTTAAAATGTACCGGATATCAAGTCAAAATCTTTAAAGCAAATAGATATACTTCCAAGGGAGACCATTCTGGCATGCCTTCTCTATGGGGCAACTCAAAGGGTAAAAATGGTCATTAGAGGGAATTCTTTCCTTTAGAGCTAATTCTTTCCTTTAAGAACAGTTCCTTTTGGAGACTGGATTTACCTATTAGGGAAGCAAATACTAGCTGTTATAGTTGTCTCTTTGAAAAAAAATGACAGCTTAACCAAGTGACTGCTACAATGTAGCCATCGACCTTAAAATATGTCATTGGGCTTAAAATAAGGGTGCTTACTGCATATGCAAAGAGCGAAGGTTCAGACCAGCCTGTGTTATGTCGGCAGATTGCCTAGGGTCCAAACAGCAAAGCCTTTGCTGTTTGGACCCGAAGCGATCCGCAGACACAAAACAAAGGCTGTAGCTAGACTGCACAGATTCTCAAACAGGTTTGTCTTCACTGTTCGTAGATATGTGATACCACCTTTTTGTGTGGCATGGCTCTTTCTGAGCCACACCACAAGTAAAGGTGCCCTACAGCATTTGCAAACATCAAAGACTGTCCAATGTTTTCCGTCTCCACATTCCTCACAATCCAAAAATTATGAATTAAACCATTCTGGTTTAGATTGTGTTGAGGTACAAACTGATCTAATCTCTACCATCATATTAGCACATGAGGTAAGGCACATTTCTTGTGGCAGGGCCCATTTACATGTATGAAAGTGTCCAAAACAGTATTTATTGTGGTTAGTAGACTTAATTCTAAATCTGGATTAGCTTCTTAAATGATTAAAGTAGTTTATACCTAAGAGGTTATATAGTATTAAGTCTTTCCAGCCACCATTTTGTCTGTAAAATCTGTTTAAATTTGCATTACAGTTTTGCTTATAAACTTGACTTAATTGTTACACTAGTTTGAATATCAGCCTGATCCTGCTGCTGATTTGAGGTCCATGTCACACACATGTTGTCAAGGTGTGTACAATACATAGAAATTTGTATCACTCCTCCTACTTGCCAGCCCTGTAAGAGCAGAGAAAGGATACACCTACCAGGGAAGCAAATACTAGTCTATTGAAGTTGTCTTCCATGTAGAAATGATGACTGGACCAAAGGGCATTTTAATACATGTAATACGGCTGGTTCTGTTTTACCCTCAGTTTTTATCTTGTTTTCATTCAATATTCTGTAGGGTAAAAGAGTTGTATGGTTTAAATTTACAACTTCAAGATATTGAAAGAAATTCTTGTTACACTCTAATAGAATTATGGATACAGCTTTCATTCCATAGGTACATCCAGTATTACTCACAAAGTTATTGGACTTGCAAAAGTATAAACCAGGAGACAATCTCGCCAACAAAACTGATAACATATTCCAAATATTCTTTCTCTTTAAATGAGAATAGCTTATAAAGTAGGGATGTACTGGTTCTATAAGGTCATGAACTTCCCTTAAATTTTAGTTATAGCACCTTATGTGGCTACACCAGTAAACAGTGTATGGATACACCGCTATGGTCTCGGCACCATTACCGGGAGACAAAATTAGCATTGTTGCTTCCCTAAAGTACTGGTTCTTTCCCCTGTGGCTTTATTGTCAAAAGGGAGCAACAAGAAAGACTACGCCCCACCCCTTCCCCCAATGAGAAGGAAGGTAACTATTGCCACCAGACTTATCCGGCATGGAGGGTATCCATACTCCTGTGTAAGCATATACTACTCCTTTGTAAGCATATACGTAATCTGAAAAGCTGGTGGATAAAAACGACAAAAACATTTTAAATATTTTAGTTGTTTTATTGATATATCATTCAGCATCTAAATGTAAGTCACATGATATCTGTCACATGTCTCAAGTCATACCGGTATGACAATATATATTGTCAACAAAATTTAATACTATATGATGAAATAAATGCATCACTATGATAAAGAAAGAACATGGTAATCAGCAGTTTGCATCATGATAACTATCTTTGCAGTACACTCAGTATGTAGGGTGGGTCGTAGCTGTCCACACATTGGTGTGTATTGGAATTTTGTCAAACTGACTAAATTTCAAAGTGCACCTGTGTATTTACAGGCTAAAATTTTGTATATTAGACAAAATTTCAATAGCAACTGTCAACACACATGGCAATAATTTATGCAATATTTTAGGGGTCAAGCCCCTAGTTTTCCCCACAAGAAGTATAAAACATGATGGTGCATACCATGTAAATGTGACTACTATACCCCCTACAGTGGTTGCAAAGTCAAATGAGGTCCTAAAATTGACTTGTATAACATGGCCTTTCATGTCACTAAGATGCAGGATCTCCTGTTTTGATTAGAATATAACTGCATAAAAACTTTCTATACCTATCAGCAGCTTTACATGTTTGGCACATATTTACAGCAGAATTTGAAAATACAAGTACACTTTGTTTAATGACTCCTTTTGTAAATATCAAATCTAATGATTCCAATGGAATGGTTATCAGGATAATGCTCTGTTCAATGAAGGGACATGGGATCTGAGCCCCAGAAAGGACCAGCACATGATGATAAAGCTTACAAGGAAAGGTGAGTGAAAAATGTTTTGATGATTGCTATTAAGCCATAAAGCATACATCATGGCCCTTCATTAGTATCATATATTAGGGCTCTTCATTAGTAAAAGTAAAAAGATGGGCAATAAACAGAAACTACTGTAAAAATTCTAAATATTGGGATGCTAAAAATAATTACCATAATTGTCCAAAAATTGCAACAGTTTGGTTTTTACAGTGCAGTAATGTGCCGAAAAATGCAAATGGGATGGCAAATAGTGTAAACTCTGATCAGACTGCTCCATGAGGAGCAGTCTGATCTGGGTTTGCACTATATTTGCTCAGACCTAACTGTCCCAATACATAGAGTTTTTAGGGTAATACAATCAGATCCCATATCCTCTGTCAAAACCAAAAGGGGAAGTATGTAGATAAATTGACAGCAGTTCATGAAAGGCAGGCACAGTAAATCGAAGAAACAGTTCTTTCCCAGACAGGCTGTCATCCCCAGACAGTAGAACTGCCTCACATGCAATTCTGTTGAGGTGCCACAACATGCATTTTTATGGAAAATGTAAAGAAAGTATCAGCTTTTCATCAAAATCCCTGCCTATTCTGAGCTCTGGTGATTTATACCACTCAAAACAATAAATACTTCAAGGTGAATTGGTACATCTTCAAGGAAAGCAATTCTGCCATTATCAATTTTTGCCTCCCTACTCAACTTTGTTCAATGCTGAAAAGATAAGAAATTGCTCCGAAAGATGCACGATCTTTCCTTTAAGAGTAGACCAAGTTTTGGAAGGAATTCTTCATCCAGGGAGGCAACAGTTATAAAAGTTCTCTTGTCAAAAAAATTCCAGATGTTGTTGCAGGGTTGTATGCCCACTGGAAGATTCTGGTTTCAAAACGACAAAAATGGGGCTTTATTGTTTTGACAAGTACACAATTCCAAACAGGTAAGCCTGTATTCCATGAATTGGATCATTGCTGATAGTATCACGCTGGTCTGGCATTCAACACAGGCAACGAAGCAACGTACTTTAAAACACGATTGTTTTCGCATACTTCTTACATTAATTTCAAACTATCATTCTTACGGACCCGGCAGTTTGCTAGACCTCTTAGTCAGACCAGATTTTTGAAGAAATTCCATCTAGTATAAATGCAGTGCTTGAATAAGGTCTTTCACCAATTCGTTGGCTGGTCATTATAGCCCAAAAAATGTTTTCAAGCATTTCTTGAATATGCATATCAATTCAGTAAAACTTTTGAGTCCTATTTCAAGAGTAGGGGGTCGGATGGTCCATGAGACTATACTTCTGTAAAAAACTTATCCTGATGAGCTGAACAAGCAGGTTCCTTGTACGTTGTCTTCGTTGCCTGTGTTGAATGCCAGAGCAGTGTGAGTATGGGCTATTAAGCTGGATTAGCTAATTACAATGAGATAACATGAAAATGAGAAACTATCTACAAAAGCTCTGCCTTATTAGGTACCGTTCTGCATGTGGAATCGCCACTGACTCAGATCAGCCTGTGATTGAAAACATATAGACTGATTTCTAAGGGTCCATCCCAGCATGCACATGATGTCAAAGCAATGAGGTAATGCCATGCGCATGCAGCAAAATGGATAGGATGTTTCGAAGTTTTCAATTTGCTACATGGCACATCTTGGATCCCATAGATTGTTATAACAAACAAGGCTGATTAGAGTGCATGGATGTGCATGCTGATCTGGATCTGCAGTGTTTGTACATGCAGTGAGGCACCTTCCTGGACTAGCTGAAATGCTAATATAAATGCTAAAATCTGAATACTCTTTGGCGACTTTCAATCAGAAATGTACTACCAAAAGCAACAATATATTGTACTTGAACAGTACATGAAACGTGGGTCCTCATTGGATGACATGTTTGTATAGAGATATGAGAAAAAATTTGAAAGGCCTCAGAAAAAATGAAGCAGTCTGGCCTAATGATTTACGGAGAATTAACAGCATTGTCCACAACTGTCAGCAGATTAGTCCTACAATACATGTACTGTACTCCTTTTCCCCCACACCACCAAAACCATGTCCTACCTTTACCTTTGAGGATTAGTTATTTCCCATCATACAAGCTAGCTACTAAAAACTACAATAGCTCAAAAGGCAAAGTATTCAAAAACAAGCATTCTTTAACATCAAATTTCATCAAGTTTTTAATATTGATTACCCAGGTTTAGGGTCTTGACAACTAAACTACATCAGTGAAACACACCTTGTCAGAACAGAAAAGAAAACTGTTTGATCAAAGCTCTATATATACACGAGTCCTTACTCCACACTGAGTAGCTTCTTACAATATTGCGGCACTCTGGTAGCTCAGTGGGTTAAGCCTTGCCTGCTAAGCTAGTGGTCTGGGTTCAATTCCAGCTGGAGGCAGAAACCTTTTCAACCTTTGACTGCGTTTTATTGCAGTTAGCCTATCATTATAACCCACCATCCTAATATGAATGAATTACTGTTGAAAAGGATGTAATACTGCAAATCTCTATCCATTGATCTTACAATATTCAAAAATTGCCACATCTACAGGCAATTTCTGTTTGTAATTGGTATTCTGCCCCTACTGCAGGCATAATAATTGGAAAAGAAATTAAATCTATAACAATTTTAGGTGTATGGTTATATTTCCATCTTTTTTTCTTTTCTTTTTTTTTTTTGTCTTTTTTGTATTGTGCTTCCCTGGGTGGCATAGCCCTTCCAAAATAGGGTTTCTCTTTTAAAGAAAAGAATAACCTCACAGGGGAGCAAATTCTCTTTTTTTTTTAACATCAGGCGAAAAAAAAATAAAATGGCATAGATGCTTCCCCTGACAGAGTAACCACTCATTTTTACGAAATCACATCAATGAAATCACACAAGCTTCATAATATGAAACTGATCTTGCTAATAGTGCTAAAAATTCAAATGAGCTGCGACACCACCAAACCAACAAAGTGGCATGTAAGCCTAGCGAAGTTTCAGATCTGCCTGGGTATCTGCCCAGTCTGATCAGAGTCCTCACTGTGCGCATGGAGCGAGCTTAGACCCTCAGCTACGCTTTAAGTGCAAAGCCAAGACTTTGGTCCAACTGGATAAATGGACAGGCTGCTTTGAGTCTCTGCGTGGCACAATGCTACTTTTTTGGTTTTGTGGTGTCGTGGCTCAAATAATAAAATGATGTTAGAAGATGCAAAAGTAACTTCTTTTGAGACCCTGCCAAAAACAATTAAAACTACATTGTCAACTACATAAAGTCTATGTAACTAAAACAGGTGTTAATAATAACCAGATGAAGAAGAACTACTCAATTGCAACAGGAAGTAGGAGTCTGCTAAAGTCATTAACAAAACTTGCAACTAAAATGAAATGCCAAGTTTCCGTCAAAATGAAATTTAAATATTTGCTGCCTAATTACTAGCTAATTCTATCTGGCACCAAAATTTTGCCGAAACTTTCCATTCATAGATAGAAAATGGAATCCCCTTAGGAAACTAGAAATTGTAAAACACTATGCCCCCAACCATAATAAGAGTATGCTTGTACCTTAAGAAGGTTCATCCCCGAATGTCTCAGTCAGGAAAGAGCTAAAAAGTTTATATCAGTTTATCTACACCTTGCTCTGTAGCGGTATGCCATATATAAAGAACCCAGCTTAAGGGGTTCTTCAGATATTTTGGTCACATAGTTGTTCCTGTATAAACTGTCAGTCAGAAAAGGGACATAACTTGAGTATTTATATAATATGCTCAAATGTTAATCAGGTCACCTACACCTTGATCGGTAACTATATGCCTTGGTAACATTTGGTCCTAACTCAAGGGGTACTATGGTATTTTGTGTACAGATGGTTGTCCCTATATAAAATGCCTTAGAAAAGGGGAATAACGCAACCAAGTATTTTTAAAATATGCTCAAATTTATCAGGTCAGCTGCATCCTGTTTTCTAACTAAGCGAAATATAAAGATTAGTGCTCATGCAGTTCTTCAGATTTTTTGTTCACAAGGTTGCTCCTATCATGTTAACACCAAATTTTAGAATAACTTCTATGCAATTTTTCCTTATTTTAACAACCATCCCTACCCATCACCCTTAATATGGTAAAAGAAAGTTACTTCCCAAATTTCCTTCGCCCTCAATAAGCATCATTTAACTTAGAATTCTACAGAAAGCTGTAGAAAGACTTGACAATCAAGTGGGATCTAACATAACAAGAGGCCCAAATGGGCCTGATATCGCTCACCTGGCTTTTGTGCAATGGGACCATTCTGATACAAAATTGGTCCAATTCCAATGAGATCTTCTCATTTTCACATTTTGCTACTTTTAGTAACAGAGGCCAACTTGTCTGGTCTTTATATATTTACTTTTGAAACATCTCAATACAAGAATCATTTTGCCACAAATTTCATCAAAATCCATTCAGGGGTTACTGAGATGTTGTCAGTTTAATGTTTTGTGCTATTTTTAGTAATGGCAGATGGCGGCCATCTTGGAATGTCAAAATGCAAAAAATCGAAAAGCTTTCATGCAAGGACCATTTTGACACACAATTGGTCCAGCTCCACTGTAATTTTCTAATTTTCATATTTTGCTATTTTAAAGGCCCCATTGCTCTATCAACATGAAAAATTTTATCATGAGGTATCGCTGCAAGCTTCTAACTATAGTTTCGTCATTGTAAATGACCGTGATAAGCCAGCTTTACACAAATAAAACAGCCATGATTTTCACACAAAAAAGGTTTGAAAACTTATTTGGGTCATTTTAGTTGGCAACTAAAATGACCTACTTTCGATTTCAAAAAGTTGAATAAAATGGTAAAAATACAATGTATATGCGTGGAGCCCCATTCACCAGCCCGCCTATGTTTATATAACATTGCTAGACGGGAAACCAGACCAGGAAACTGTATTTTGGGAGTAAATTGTTATTTTTAAAAAACTTGTCTTCTCTACTTTTTGCAAGTTATATGACTCAATATATGAACGTCAACCTACATTTTATTACCAAATGCGAGGGTTGAACAGCTTTTTGTTATGATTTGAGTTAAGACGTTTTTACCACCGATAGGACTATTTATACTTTAAGTAACAGAGGCCAACTTGACGGGTCTATATTTGTTAATTTTTTAAAGGACTCAAAGCAAGAATCAGTTTGCCACAAATTTTGTCTAAATCGATTCAGCGGTTAATGAAATATTGTCATTTTAATGTTTTGTGTTATTTTTAGTAACGGCAGATGGCAGCCATCTTGGAATGCCAAAATGCAAAAAATCGAAAAAGCTTAATGAAAGGACCATTCTGATAAAAAATTAGTCCAATTCCATTGAGATTTTCTAATTTTCACATTTTTCTATTTTTGGTAACAGTGGCAAACATGACTGGTCTACAGTTAGTTATTTCTGAAACATCTCAATGTAGGAATCATTTTGACACAAATTTCATCAAAATCCATTCAGCGGTTTCTGAGATATTGTCATTTTCATGTTTTGTGCTATTTTTAGTAACGGCAGATGGTGGCCATCTTGGAATGCCAAAATGCAAAAAATCGAAAAGGCTTAATGAAAGGACCATTCTGATAGAAAATTAGTCCCATTCCATTGAGATTTTCTAATTTTCACATTTTTCTATTTTTAGTAACAGTGGCCAATATGACTGATCTATAGTTAATTACTTTTGAAACATCTCAATGCAAGAATCATTTTGACACAAATTTCGTCGAAATCCATTCAGCGGTTACTGTGATATTGTCATTTTCATGTTATGTGCTATTTTTTGTAACGGCAGATGGCGGCCATCTTGGAATGCAAAATTGCAATTAAGAGAAATGGCTTCATGCAAGGAACATTCTGACACAAAATTGGTCCAATTCCATTCAAGGGTTACTGAGTAATTGTCATTTCATGTTTGTGCTATTTTTAGTAACGGCAGATGGCGGCCATCTTGGAATGCCAAATTGCAATTAATCGAAACGGCTTCATGCAAGGAACATTCTGACACAAAATTGGTCCAATTCCATTCAAGGGTTCTTGTGTAATTGTCATTTTTATGCTTGTGCTATTTTTAGTAACGGCCCCCGTTGTGGCCATATTGGATAATCAACTGGCACAAAATTGAAATAATTCCATTTAAGGACCATTTCTGACCAAATCTGACCAGAATCGATTGCGTTTTCTTGAGATAATGACATTTGAGCAAAATCGGTCTTGTAAGCGCTAAGTAGGTCACTGTGACCTAATTCCACAATAGATTTTTTTCATTTTTACAATTTTGAATACCAAGGTCCCATTCATGTTCCATGCAAACTTTCAACCAAATATACCAAATGGTTCTGGAAAAGATGTTGATTTTGTTGTTTTTGCTATTTTTAGTAACGGCGGCCATCTTGGATTCTTGACTTGACCCAATTTTACAATTTTGAAACCCTGCAGTCTGGTCATGCTCCATGTGAAATTTTAAAACAATGGGTTCAGTGGTTTTACAGAAGAAGTTGTTTGAAGTTGTTTGAATAAGTCGTTTTTTGACAGTGGCATTTGAGCAAAATTACACTCGTAAACAGAAAGTAGGTCACTGTGACAAAACTCCGCTACAGATATTTTTCATTTTTACAATTTTGAATACCAAGGTTTCACTGATGTTCCATGCCAAAATTCAGACAAATATACCCAGTGGTTCTGGAGAAGAAGTTTATTTTGTTGTTTTTTGCTATTTTTAGTAATGGCGGCCATCTTGGATTTTCAACCTGACCCAATTTTACACTTCTGAGACCCTGGAGTCAGGTCATGCTCCATGTGAAATTTGAGAACAATGGGACCAGTAGTTTTACAGAAGAAGATGTTTGAATATTTGTTTTCAGGTGTTGACGGACGACTCACGACGCACGCCGGACGCATTGGTATGACAATAGCTCACTATGGCCCTTCGGGCCAGGTGAGCTAAAAATTGCAACAGTTTGTAAAACTACATTTATCACATAAAATATCACAGCCGAATGCAGTAACTCTACAGTTAAACAATCTACTGGTTTATCAGTACAAAATTAATATAGCAGATACTCAGATCAGGGTTCGAGGTTATAAAACTTGACAATAATCTCAAACTCAAAATAAAGCACACTGATTGGCTGCAGCCAATCAGTGTGCTTTAGTTTGAGAATGTACTCAAGTTTTATAACCTCTGGGCCAGATCAAATACTCAAATATAACAGATCAAAGTGCAATGGTTCCAATTCTATTTTCTGCCAATTAGCATAAATATATATTTACACTAGACAAAGATGGTGGAGACTCACACTGCTCCTTAGGTGTAGTTTGATCAGAGTCTACCCTGTCTGATATTCAGTATCTAACCAACTGATGAACTCGAAGGAATAGGCTGACTTTATTAGAATAAAACAAAACAAACAAGTTAAACCTGATTTGCCTTGTAAGCCATTCCACAACATAATACTCAATGACTACTAAGTCCTATGCATAAATATTAATGCCATAGGTCTACCACAATATTTGTTGAAAAAGGCAATGTATGAGATCCTAGCCTCTCTATCATATTCAGCAAAGGTCAAATGTCAAGGTAACTTCAGCGTTGGTCATCTATAAAATTAGGGGATAACTGTATTCAAAATTGTCATTTGGGGAGGTATATCATTGGTTTTATGGTCGGAAATTTTGTTTTACGGCGACGCGTCAGCGGAGCCATAAAACGGAATTTGCAACCATAAAACCAACGATTTGATTTACCTCTCCAAATGACAATTTTCAGTATAATTATCCCCATTGTAATGCACTTTTTCACATTTTCACCTTTCAAAGTGTACTTCTTTGCACCCACTGCAAGCGCTTTTAGCAGCGTTAAACCAAACGTCAGCCAATGAGAAACAACGTTTTATAATGACGTCAGGCTTGGGAATGTTATCCAATCAGACGTTGCGTTATATTTGTAAGTGCATTACGATGGAGTTTAATGCTCTCTGAGATGATTAGACATAATTTATCTACCTTCCATAATGCAAAGGATTGGAATAGTAGATACTGATATCCAAAATATTATAACTTGATTGAAAATGAGAATGAAATACTATGGAAAAAATGCATTGACTTGCTCAAGCTGAAACCATAAAAAGAAATAATAATTTTTTCATTGAATTTCTTGACCAATGTTATTCTATTAGAATGGTTTAAGTTAAATGGAACATGATCATAACCATGGCAACATCTGTTTAAGTTGATGTCATCTTAAGCAAATTTTATACAAATTCAACAATTGCATAGCGTGTTTGTTTGGTTATAAGACAGGTTTTCTGTCCAAACGTACCCCAATATGTAAATCAGTTGTGTGTAATTCGGCTATTAGACAGTTTATTTCTCTTCCAAAACAATCTGAAGAATCTAAGATCCATCTTCTAAGATGGATCTTAGATTCTTCGGATTGTTTTGGAAGGGAAAACCTTCCGTCCTATAACCAAATAAATACTGTAAGCAGTCAGATTGTTATTCTGACTGATATGACACTATGTCCATGGCTGATCTGAAACTAGTCATGTCTTAACTTGAAATCAACTTTTATTATAAACTAGGTCACAAGGTCAACTAGGTCACAAGTCTCTCTTCATTCTCTTCATACCCTTCTGTACTTGACTGGTGAGTTATTGCTGTTACTATTTCTTCATGTTCATGTAAAATCTGTTCAAACTGCTTTCTCCGTTCCTCAGCGTCTGCCTATAATAGAAAAGAAATATGTCGAAAAAAGCAAAATTAATAACAGCAACTTCTTTTTCAATGACACAGAAGCATAAGCATTGACACAACAAAACCAACCAAGTGGCATATTCGCCCAGCAAAGACTCAGATCAGCCTGGGCATCTGCCCAGTCTGATCCGAGTCTGCGCTGTCGGCATGGAAGTAGCTTAGATCCTTAGCTACCCTTTAAGCCCACAGCAAAGACTCTGGTCAGACTGGGTGGATACCAAGGCTGATCCGAGTCGTCACTGGGTTCACATGCCACTATGTTGGTTTTGTCATGTTGTGGCTCACATTTTTTTGACCAACTGTTCATCAGTGTTAAAACCTGGGTTAAAAAAATCCTGTCACACAAAAAAGATACAATTTCATTAATTTACTTTGGTATTAAAAAGCATTCACAAATCAGAGTTCCTTTATGCTGCTGGAGTTCCTGGCTTTCTTCAATTATATATGAGCCGCGATTCGACAAAACCCAAAAGTGGCTTATGCGCCCGTAAAGACTCAGATCAGCCTAGGCATCAGCCAACTCTGATCAGTCTTTGCTATGCGCTAAAAGGGTAGTTAAGGGTCCAAGCTAGCTCCATGCAAACAGCAATGACTCTGATCAGACTTGGCAGATGCCCAGGCTGATCTGAGTCTTCTCTGGGCGCACGTGCCACTTTGTTGGTTTTGTTGTGTCGCGGCTCATATATGTATCTGACTTTTCTGCCCTTGAACCAAGTTACAGCTGATGTTTCACAATTTTAACTATTCTGGCAGCCACCATTCCATAATCAATCAGCTGGAAATGGAAAAACTATCTTGATCAGAATATTTATCATCTTTAGATTTTTGACACTGAATCTCAATAAAACTTGTCTTACAACATGCAAATTAATTTGCTCAACAGCTGGATCAAATCATTCGTCTACTCAGTTTGCTTTTCAAACTCAACATGGTCTAAATACTGCATACCCTGACAAAAGCAAACAAGTATATAGTCTAAGCATGCCTTGCAAAGAAGATATGGCTCACTGATGGAAAACCATAGCAATTGATAATAAGACACAAATTACTGGGGAAAAAGAAGGTTGTGGTGCCTTTTTATGACCTTCATGGCAATTAAGTTACCTTGAATGACCACATGCTTGCACTGGTGGCCCTGGAGCCCACAGAACCAAAAAAAATGTTGAACTGTATTTCACGAAAGCAGACCATCATGACCTAAGATGTGGATTGGTTGGTTGATTTGATGCTTAACGTCCACGGTAAACAACTAAGGTCATGTCGGGACGGTCAGTTAACCTAACCACACTATTCCTGGGCAGGCTTAGACCTCCTAAGCGGTTAACCAGTACTAAGTGCACATACTTTCACCAGTAACTGACAACTGCCCTTCTTGAATCAGCGGAAGGAGAAACGAAAGTATGTGGCCAGACCGGGATTTGAACCCAGGACCTCTGACTTACGAGTCAGGTGCCCTACCGATTGCGCTACCCGGCCTGGCCTCCTAAGATGTGGATTTCTGCGATATATTCACTGATGGAATCTGGTGGCTCCAGGACCAATAAAAGCCATCATATACATGTATTAGTAAAAGGTAAAGTTTTCCCATTGCGTAATTAATCGTAAGGGCAGTGGGAGTTAGAGGCCCACTGTATCTTGGGCACAGCTCAGCTGATGAAATGTGGAGCCCATCCCTCTCCTTTTGCTCTTTCGCTGCCTTATCTTCCCTGATTCGATAAAGGTACCCATTTACTGCTGGGTTGACAGAGAGTTTTCCAGTCATCGAATGGCAAAACCTAGGTGCAATCTCACGACCTGCCGGCGTCTTTCTGCACCATAGCCGAGTCACTCTAACCACTCGACTATGGTGCCTCTCTATCATATATTCCTTCAAGTTGGTCAATATAAGTTTGATGGTGTAAGTTCATGTCAGGTGAATCTCTGTGCTGATGAGGTTGGCAGAGTTAGGACTAGTAAAATATCAAGGTATGTTATCCACTGTCATAAATGGGAAGTATTGATCAAATCCATTATCATAACTATAAGTGGACCACTGATACCGTAATTTCTTTTTTTTTTCTGAGGTTTGCAAATTTGAGAATCTTGGTCCCAAACCAAAATATAACCAACTGCACCAGACAAAGAAGAGTAAGGACAGTGAACAAAGGATGTTTGTAAGTAATATAAATGACACTCACTCAGTGATTGCTTTGTCACTGGAGGAGGTTTCAGAAACCTCCTCCAATGACAAAGCAATGACTGACAGTCTGCAGCCTGATGAGTATTTGCTGGTCATACATCCCAAGATCTCACCTCATGACACAGCTCATAAACTTGTATAGCGATACAGCATGCAACATAATAGATCATGCAATATAAACAACATAGCCTTTAACAGATATACTGATCGAGTGTCATACATATATCATTGGTCAACTGTGTTCATGTTACTGGTGTTCTTAGCCTCTGAAAGGAACCTGATGCCTGATTTGGCTGTTTCTGACCAAATGTAGTTGTACAAGGGATGATCCAGAAACTCGTGGGCACAGTCCATAAAATCCAAATGCAATAAGTTATTTCCTTCAAAACTTAACCAATGTTTTTCTACATATGACTGAATAATTGCTCAGAATATCAGGTAAATTCAATGAATATTGAGTCTGGAATCTACGTTTCAATACTGTATAATGGGAAATTTTCGCGTCGCCTAATTTTTGCAGAATTTTGCGGTCACGATCCATGAAAATTAAACTCTGCGAAATATTTTCCAAGATTGTACAAAGATAGTAATAGGAAATTTAAATGTTCCAAACACATGGTTTGCGGTATTCAAAGCGCGCACAAAACCTTAAAAGTAGGTAGCTGTAGTTACCAGGGGTTGTCTGTGCAGCACACTCCAGATTTTTTGCAGGAAAATACAAAATATTTTTATCTCTAAAATTTCAATAGAAAGCTTCAGTCAAGATCTAACGTAGCACTTCCCGATTTCAAATGATATGAATATTCATTACTGGCATATGACATGAGATTCTGTACAAACAACTCACACAACGGCCCTCAGGAATGAAAGCAGAAAATGATGTTGCTGCACCTGATGGAAAACTTGTGATTGTCTTATTGCTCTATTCCTCGTATAACATAAATGCTGAAACTGTGATTTTAGTGTCATGATTTCTTTAGTGGATTCTATCAGCATTGCATATTAAGCGCTAGCATATACCAGATGTCAACATGTCATGGCGTGTGTCATGCAACCTGGGGTAACTAAACAAAAATGCATTGTTATATATGAATCGTTTTGAGATATCCGATTCAAAATTTACATGTGGCTTTACCAATGGTGTGGCAATGTGCACGTAATGTTTTATCGATGGACCTTTTAAGATTCCATAGGTTTTTAAGGTGGCTACGAACTTTTGGATCAACCCTTGTATATACTACTTTTCTTTATTGTTTTTAAAGTTACTGAAAGATAGGTACATGTACAGAGAAGCCACATCAGATGCATTAAATTAGCATCATTCATTGTTTCGTGAGAAACTTTAAATCAACAAACTTACAGTCAAGTTAATTTAGTTGTAGCTGCAACTGGTTTAAAATATTCTAAGATGCACTAAGCTTCATATCATTTATCAACAAGTGGACCCCCATTCCAACTGGAAAGTCCTACCTAAGTTCAGTAAAGTTTGTCAGATTTATTCAATTGCTCAAGTTTTCAGTGAACTGTTTCGACTACGAATAACAAGTTAAAATCAAAAGACTTTTTCATTTCTATCAATTACAGACAAACTGTGTTAGACTATAGATACAGGTTAAATCTATACAATATTTCACATACTTCTACAGTGCCACTACAAACTACTTTAAGAACTTGTCATACATAAAATACATGTTGTATCTAACCTTAACATCTGGACAGAAATGCTGAGCAGTGCAGGCCCTGATAAAATTGCAACAGGTGCAGCAGCCTGCAGGCCCACTTATTCAGAGCTTTATTAGCTTAATAAAAAAACAACTTAATAGTAAGATTTCATTAAGTTTTCTAGTACACATAAAATCAAGAACATTGTATGCTAATACTTTTTTGTTGAAAATATATGCAATGCTTTTCAGTACAAAAGCTTCTCACACTTTTTCATAAACAAGGCAGTGTTTTTGCGTATGATGCATTTGAAAATGTAACATATTATGTCTTGATAACTAACACTGGGCCCTGATAAGGACCTGCATTTTATATAATGACTAATAGACCTGTCCATTGAAAAGAAAGTGAAAGACTACATAAACACTTAAAGCCCCAATCCTGAAAATTGTTGAATTTGCTAATATATTATAGCAGATCCAGATGAGGCAGCTCATAATGAGCTGCCTCATTTTTTGAAATTTTACAGATGTAAATTTTGTCATCTGCATTTTTGAAGCTTTAAAGATTTAAGAAATATTTGAGGAGTGCAAATATTCATGGTAAATGAGATATGGTAAGCTAGGGAATGCTCAAGAATGTTTTACCTTCCTGAAGGTTCAAAATAAAACTATCATGAAATGCTGATGAATTTTATAAACCATCCATTATTAGAATCACTAATTCAAAACTTTGTGAATACTAAATAAACATAACGGGTTGATTCTGATGCTTCTACTTTTATCACCTGAAATGCTTTTCTTTTTCAATGTAACCACTTGTCAGAAAAGATTTTTCATCAATTTCATTTAAGGTATAATAAAGCAAGCAGGCAGTCAAAGAAACAGTAGGCAAGCTGTATGAAACAGGTCTCTTAATAATTCAAGCAATGTTCAATTGAAAACTCTTGCACAGTAGGTTAAGCTCTGGCCTGCTGATCTAGCAGTCTCAGGTTCGAGCGCCGCTGTATGCAGGAATCTTTTCAATTGTACATGGGGTTTCATTGCACACAGCCTTTCATTTTCACCCACCCATCATCCTGATATAACTGGAATATTGTTAAGAAGGATGAAAATCGCAGGTCATTCATCCATCAATACTTCATAAACACTCAAAGCAAAGCCAAATCATGGATAAAAATGGAATGCATTTCATATTTTTCCATAAAACTTATGTTGTAGGATGTCTGTTTTGTGGAGATATAAGGAAGACATCAATTATGATCATCCATGGACTGAAATCAGTTCTGAATGACATGTACCACCATAGGCAGTTCAATTGCTGTTAAAGAACCATACTTTTTTGTGTGTGTGTGTGAAAAAATTACTGACAAATTGCATATCATGCTACAATCTGTTAGGTATAATGCTATACATGTTAGCTGAGGCATTCTAGGTAGGATACAGGGGAAGCAACTGTGCCTATACCTGAAGGGAGGCAACTATAGCTTCGGATTCCCTTGCCTTGTTTATATTTTCTTTTTCTGATTCTGTTCATATACAAAACAAGAACATAATAAATGACAGAACTACAGATAAACATACATTTTTGTCAAGAACGTTTTAGTTGTGGTCCCGTATCAGAATGTATAAATTCAGGGTCCCAGGACTTTTGCCACCAAAAAGGACCGAAAAGAACTTTCGGGCACCGAACAGGACTTTTTAAATGCCATTTTATGCTATAATACGTTTGAGAAAATATATAGGGTAAAATATTTTATTTCTAAACATAATTTTCTAGAACATTACGGTAATTCTTCTAAAACTTCGCACACTCTAAAATTTCGGACACCTAAAATTATTCCCAAAAATAATTTCTGAAAGGTCTCCAAAATTTCGATCAATGGAAAGGTGAATTTCTAAAATTTCGAGCAAAAATATGGGACCTCGGTTTTTACTTATCTGCTTATCTCGGCTATCTTTTTTTTATAGATATACTTTAAAGTCTGAGAACTGTTGCTTGCATATATTCTAGCATTATTCTGAACGTGCGTTAAAGCGCGGGCGGCGAAAGGTATGTGAGTCGGGATTTTTTTTCCTCCTGGTATTTGGGCCGTGCATCGGAAAATGTGCTTTACACTTAATGCGAACAGCGAAACCCGGATCAGCCTACACATCTGTGCAGTCACATTAACGTGGTTTCTGTCCGCATCAACAATCTATCATGGGAACCGAGAACGAGGTTGCGGGGTGCGCAGGCTGAAGTGGGTTTCTGCTTTTCGTACATGCGATAAGGCGCCATTTCTCACAGCAATTCATTTTTTGGCGGGAAATGTGCACGTGCGCCAAACTACGTAAGCATTTTTTTTCTTTTAACTTTTGGTAAAGATGCATGAACGTAAGATGAGAAACCAGGGTCGCAAAAGAATATAAACTGCCAGAACGAAAAATTCGTCTTTTTCGTATCTTGTCAGTGCGAACGCATGCGCAAATGCTCTGAGAGCAGCGACCAGCTGTATGCACGGTCTCTGCATTCAAAGTTCGCACTTCCACTGGCACATTTGGCCCGAGTCCTTGATTTGACCATAAACTGTTTCAGCTTCGAGTTTCTGCGACAGCAATCGTATAAATAAACAGACAGTCCGTGTTGTAATGCGGCGTCTCAAAGACATTAGAACATGTCCGATTTGGATTAGCAAATGATATAAACATTTGCGAACACTGAACAATCTTACAACTCTCCGGAATTCACTGACATTTTTCAACGCATAAACTGTGGCTTCCCAGATCGTTTATGTCAAAAGAGAATCACTGATCAGCCTGTGCCGACATACAAGCTTTTCTTGTCATGCCGTAAGATACCGCTGATCTATTTGGGCAAATTATTTAAAATTACACTTGCGTATATATTTGTATTTATCATGATTTCCTTTTTATATTTACAACTGCGCATGCCCAGGATAGCCTGCGCACATGCGCAGTGTGTATGGGACATTTTTGCACTGATCAGCCTGTGCCGACACACAGGCTTTCCAAGTCATGCCGTAACATACTCCGATCTATTAGGGCAAATTACGTTAAGGAATTCTCTAGTATCTTTCCTTTTTCCTTATTAAATTACCTTGTGTGAATAATTTTATATGTAACCATGATATCGTTTTTAAATATGTTCTAACAACTGCGCATGCCCCGGATTGCTTGCGCACATGCGCATTGTGGTTGGGGCATTCACAGCCCGTCCAGTGAATGACGCCCGGTTGCGTAGGTTGCATCCGTACAGGCTGGTGAAGGCAAACATACTCCTGTATACAATTTTTCTAAGAACGCGACACTCACTTGCGTACATGAGATTGTCAAATTCTAGTGTCGGTATAAACGGTGTGTATTGCAAGACTGGTACTAAACGAGATTTTGCCACATGTCAAATTTGTCTCGTGGAGGTCTACAGGGAACCGGTAGTCAGAGGCGCTAGATACAGAGCCTGAGAATGATGGCGAACTACATGGAGACAATAAGACTGTGGTCATGTTCCCAAAGAGATATCGTTGCTGGCAAATACTTTATCAGAAGTTGAGAGGCGGCTTAGAGGTGTCGTGCCATTATATACTTTCAAGTTAAATGGAAAGGACGTAAAAGCAGACTGAAAAAAAAAAGTTTCTAAATGCGGCAGACGGTTCTGCTACATACAAAACTGCCTTTTTTCAGGGCAACCTCACACTTTTGAAAAAAAAACCTTTATGTTATGCATGTTGGGTGTAAGATATTTCCCCCCTGATCTGTCGTGAGTGGCACACGACTGCTTCTGTCCTTCTATTGAACATGTAACGGTCTGCCGATTATTAAATAAACGGTCAGATTTAATAAGTCCACATTAGACTGACATGATTTTCTTTCATTTTGGGATTACACCTGCTGTGAAGATAAGTACTTCTTAACAAGGTCCCGCTGTGACCTGCCGGGAGATATGATTTATTCTCGCATAGTGCACTGTGATATAACCTGTTCCTGCTGAGTCCGAAATACCGCGGTAATGTACAAACTCTAAAATTTCGAGCACTGACAAAAATGCGAAATCGTAATTTCTAAAATTTCGGACAGCAAATAAAATAATTATTTTTTTCTGTGCGAAATTTTAGAAGAACTACCGTAAGTGAAAAATGCCCTTTTCGGTGCCCAATATTTTGCATTTGCGATGCCCTTTTCGGTACTTGGCATCTCTTCACTGACCAGAAGTGGAGTCCTTTTCGGTGTTGTATTATTTTTGTGAAATTTTAGGATGAAGATACTACAATTCAAAAATATTATTCATGCGCTGATTAATATCATGATGATAATAAAATTTCTAAAACATATGTTTTATATGGCTTTTAACGGCAAATAAAAGTCCTTTTCGGTGCCCGATAGTTCTTTTCGGTGGAGTAAGTCCTTTTCTGTCTTTAGTAGGACCGATAAATTCATATGTGCAGTTCAGAAGGACCAAAAAGCTTTGTTTATCTGCAGCATAGAATATGGGATGAAATGAAATATTTATAGAGATATGACACGTCAAATGAAACAAACCTAAACCATTTGGGAAAGGAATTTTACCTGTAAAATGCATTAATGCTGAAATTAAAGCATAAGCTCTATAAAATTATGTCTTAAACTATGATAAACAGAATCAATTTTTTTAACATCTTGTGAAAAATACAAACGAACTTAAATACACAGAGTAATCTGAATTGCTTATAATGCTTTTAAAGGCGCATTTGGCGTCAATGTTATTTTTTGGGGAGTATGTTAGTTCTTGAGAAATGTATGCCAATATTAAATACTGCACATGGTATTTCAGCAATAATATAGAGCAAAAATTAAATTCTGTTTATACAAGCTATAAATAAATAGCTACTCTTAAAGAATGAACAACCTTTTAGGTATAAGACTTGAAGAAAATGAATGCTGCAAATGTCTTGAAAAATGTACCAATATTAAGCACAAAGCAACTTCTGCATTTAATGATTCTTTAGCTACTGATCATGACAGAAGTGACAACACACAGTGATAGCAACTGTCAAGTGGGGGCACAATGTTGAAACAACATTAGTGCACTGCGTCATGCAAAAAGGTGGCAAACAGCAAAGACAAAAGCCAGTTTGTGAATCAGTGCCTAACAGAGAATTAAATTATTTGAGAGTGAATTATAGGTTTGAGAAAATCACACTTTTAAATTGTATGAATTTCAGGTAGCATCTCACTTATAATTCGAGAGGAGCATGGCATACATTGCCATGCCCCTCTCGAAATGTAAGTGAGATGACATCATAGATGTGTTACCATAGCAACTATGGGTCAGAATGATGTCTTGATGATGTCACTTTGACATCAATATGAACTGTTAATTGCTAACTAATGCTAAGGTAACAGATATATGATGCCACTGGTTCCGTCATTGGTTCCGGATTGTTTGCCATGCTATGCCAATTTTCAATGACATTACAAACTGAAATTCTTTCAACAGAAACTTCAGATTTTCTCAAACAAATAATTATTCTCAAGTCAATTGATTCCGTGTTTGCCATTTGTTTTGAGCCAGTTGACTCCTCAGATTTCAAAGTCTCTGATCATACTGTTCAATTGTGCTAAGCATCCTTTTTGCTTGCAGCAACTCAACTACGAACATCAAAGCATTAACAAGATGTTGTTTCAGCATTGTCATCCTACTGGGAATGTATCATTTCTACTGTCAAGCTTCTGGTGCCAATGTGCAGCTGTTATAGTGCGTTTGCGAAAAAGTGGAGGGCAAAAAATCGATTTAATTTCTTTAACACTGAATAGATTTTCATGAAACTTTGCATACCATAATCTGTTACCTATACGAACTCATGCTAGGAAATGAAGAATTTTTTGACATTTGAATAAAAAGTTTCTCTATCAATCATTACCATTTTTCTTCTGAGTTTCATGCCGTGTACATGCTCTTAGAGAATTGACCCCGACCGACCCGACTTACTGCTATGTAAACTAGGGTTACTCGGGGTATCGATTTCACATGTGTTTCTAATGAAACTGGTCGTATAATCCTCCGGTATACCAATAAATGATACAGAATTATGCAACTTTGCAGCAGTGCCCCAGGTGGTGAAGATTACGCTGTAAACCGATTTTCTCTAGTTAAAAGTAAAACATAAATATCCCGTATCCTGATCTTGATATAAACTAGAAAATCGAAATCCTCGTTAAAAGTTATGTTGTTTAGGCGTTTTGAACGGATTTCTACGTTAAAATTTAAGCGTTTTGTAATATAACAATTTTGTAATGGCACGGGAACCAGCGAAACAGTATTCCCTATTTTACAGTCTTTATAAAAAAAATAGTTCCAGTTGTATTGCAAACCTATTTTCGTGTGATACTTCAAAAATATGTCTTTAAACACACTGACTGTATTTAGAATAAAAGTAGACAAAACTTTATCATTGGATATGCGATTTTCTAGAGTATTTTATGAGAACGTTCTTTAAGCAGCGCACTAATACCGTGAATCATGTTTCAGCAGCACCACTGATAAAAATACTATATGCTTGAATTACCTGTATTATTAACTGAGAACCAGAGCTAATGGCAAAAGTAGTTCACAGAGCATGTTTAGCTGATACCTGCAGTGTCCAGATAATTAGGGGATGGCGAAAACATCTGGTCTGATTATCAGTAAGGCATAAATTTTAGGTTATTTTTCTCTAAGAGGATGTACACATCATGTATGCCATCCTTACATAGGAGGTAACCATAATGGTACAACAGCCATTGTTGTTCTATAGTTACTATACTAATACTACTATTCATTCACAAATTACCACATGGTCTGAAATGTGTTCACTCACTACTGAGTAAACAAGAGGCTTTTGAGATAATTGGCCAGTCATTTGAAAAGGATTTTCTTGTGTGTTTCCCTTATATATAAGTAAATGTCCATATAAGGGATTCACATAATATAGTGTATACAACACTGGCTGTTCCAAAAACTGCACCAACCAAGTGTAAAACTTCAAAGATTAGGGACAGATTTCAACATGTACTTGATCTGACAATTTTTTATTTAACTGTCAAAAAAATCTGAGATTCCTTGCATGAGTTCGTATGGGTAATAGATTAAGGTCTGCAAAGTTTCGTGAAAATTTATTCAGTAGTATAAAAGAAATAAAATCAATTTTTTGCCCTCCACTTTTTCGCAAACAACCTATACTGAAAACTGTGACAAACTTTGCTCTGATTATGTACTAAAAACAAACTGTTTAAGGTGAAAGGGTACACTTTCAGGGGAAGCAACTCTTGTCATTTTCGTTTAGCTTCCTTTCTCAACAGTGATCAACTCTTGAATTAAGGAAAGACTTTGCTCCTTTAGGAGCAAATTCTTTTAGTGGTGACTCCCTTTTGGAAAGGTTTTCAAGGAAAACATGCAATTGTGGTTTCCAAAGTTGTCTCCCTTTGAAAAATGGCAACTAAACATGGTTGTGTATCCATTCATCTTAAATGAAGATAAGCATAATTTACTCCAAATATTTGGACAGAAGTGATTCAGATGCAAACAGTGCAGACACAGATCTATCCTTCCCAGCAGACACATTACGTCGAAATGATGTCGTAGTGACGTTATCACGTCGCATCGACGTCAGAACGACGTCATTTCAACGTCATGTGCCTGCTGGGTTCCTCCCTTACTACTCTAATTCAATCACATCTGCTCATTATATCAAAAGTAAAAGGGTAAAGGTTTCCAATAGCCTTATAGCCCTAGGGGCAGTGGGGGCTAGAGACCCACTGTATCTTGGGCAAGGCTGATGAAAGGCGGAGCCCATCTCTCTCTTTTCCCTGCCTTATCCTTCCCTGATTCGAAAAAGGTACCCATTTACTGCTTGCTTGACAGAGTTTTCCAGTCGTCGGATGGTGACGGTGAGCCGCAAACTCTTGACCTTCCGGTGACTTTCTGCACAATAACCGAGCCACCCTAACCACTCGACTACAACGCCTCTCTATATCAAAAGTAGTCCTCAGCTATATATAGGGCTCTGTAATGCTTCTAACCTGAATCTAACCTGCATGGCAGAAATATGTAGCTAGTTGTGAGACAAGCCTTGCAACTTACTGAGCAATTCCAGATAAGACTTCTTTTGAGCAATTTGATCTGGGTCTATACTATTTGCTGACAATTTCATAAATTATACCCTGACATGGAAAATGTATATGTCCAACTGAAAGGTGTATGGGTACACCACTTTTTTCTGCCATTTTTTACCAAGGGGAAAACTTATGTGACTTTCTTTTGTTCTCCTTGATGAGAAAGACCTTCTAAATGTAGTCAAGTCTTAAACCCTTGGAGCAATTCCTTTCCTTAGACCCCATTTCGGTAGCAGGGCATATAATGAAAATGGCAGAGTTGCTTGCCCAGAAAGTGTACCATTCACCATAAAATTAGAAAAATGTTTTAGATGTCCAAATATTTACTGTCAATATGATATTGTATGATATATAGTTGATGGCAAACTTAATAAGTTAGAAGGAATATTTTTTTGATCAAAGAAAAAAATCATTGTACAGCCCCTGATCAGTCTGCAAGACTAATATCAGATGAATTTAAGTTCACAGAGTACTGTATACATTGTGTAGTATACCACCGATGTTATACAGCATTCCAATTCCTGAATGGTTTTCATGTCTATATGGCATCTAAAACTTTGAATAGTGAATGAAAGTCCCATTGATCTGGCTGAATCTGCATGATGACCAGGGTCTATACCAGACCAGGCCCCGAGGTTATAAAACTTATTTCATGCTCAACTCAGCTGGGCATGAAATTTAGAATGCTCATGAATGTAAAAGTACCAAGAAATTCAGCATTTTGCTGGCTTAGATAAGCCGAGAATGCTATTTTTTCTGCTCATTAATGTTAAAATGCCAACAATTGTTGGCATTTTAACATTACCGTATTTACCCTAAATTTTCGGACACCGTAAATTTTCGGACACCCTATATTTTCCCAAAACGCCACCTATATTATGTACCCTATATTTCCGGACACGTACTGACCAGGGTATTTTTGTTGTCCGTAAATGTTCGGACACAAAAAAAAGTCCCTTGTTCTCTCAAAAAATTTTTATGTATAGGCTATCAGTTTTGTCTGTTTGCTATGTTTACCTTTGCCTTCGGCTAAATGAGGTACCGTAATTCTTCGGCTATAAGGCGAGTCGTTTATAAGACGGGGGGGGGGGTTAGTTTTTGGACTGTCTGGGCAAGTATTCAGCTTAGCCTCGCCTATAAGACGGACCTATCTTTTTGCCAATTCCCCAAAGGTCATCACCAGTCGCCGATGTCTACGTATATTTAAACTGGTTATGCGGTTACCGTAATATGCATAAATATCTTGGATTACATACCACATTATGTACCGTATGTATATTTCCATAAGTTATCCACATCCTAACTCCGATGTACACAACTGGAGAAAATATATTCGTGACATATTCCAATTTGCAATTTGAAGATGAAAGGATCCATACTAAACAAATTTTCCACAGGCCAAATATTTAGCGTAAATACTGTATCCAAACTACTAGCACGTGGTCAGTCTGACACACCTGTACTTCAGCAAACAAATTGTGTCACCTCAAGGTCATTGACCGCTTTGATCTTTTTGTGTACTCTAGTCCAATACCGCATCTCAAATTACATAATTGAGCCTTGACAGGTTTGACAAGTTGGGATTACCGATAAGTAAAGAGAAAAAGTGCCTTATTTGTTTACATCTAGGTTGCAGGAAAATACCTGAGAATGTTAACTTGAGGAAATAAATATAAAAGGATGATATTGTTACACATTGTTTGCGGATGTGGAATTGAAAAGAAGAGTTTAATGGGTTTGTCAGATGCAATCACTGTTGGCATAAGGTATTATTTCATGTGATCGGTACCTGATGTATTGTTTATGTCTCAACACCTGGGGGGAATAGACTAGACGCATTGGACAGTGACCACTTTGTGGAAAATAGCCACGGTGTCCAAAGCCTCTTCTATAAGATGGGTACAAATTTTGGGGGTCATTTCATGGTTCAACACCTACCAGCTAGACAATACCAGAAGCCATTATGAAGTTTATTTTCTCATATAATCTAATTGATTAAACAATACATTAGTTAAACAAATTGTTTACTTTCACACCTATCGGTACTATATACGAAAAAGATACCGTATATATGCTGGTGCATACCCTTGATAACTGGTTATTATTCGGCCTTCGTAAATATTCGGACACTTAAAAAAATTATAATTTTTGCCAAATTAAATGTTCGGACAGTAAAAAAAATAATTATTTTAATCCGTCCGAATAATTAGGGTAAATACGGTAATGAGCAGAAAAAATTTCATGCTCAGCTGAGTTGAGCATGAAATTTATTTTATAACCTCGGGCCCAGAACTTAAGGCTCCTTTGAGTTGATAGAATCAAAATGTGAGAGTGTCTATTAAGCAAACCATTTTAGATCATTTAGAAGTTTACCTAATGTCTCTGCGTCTTCTAAAATGTAATAACACAAAACTTCATAAAATACTATAAGGTGATGGAAAATGGATACATAAAGGGACGAATATGATCAATGAGCTTGATTCTCAATGCCATGATACTACAATTTGAAGACTGCAGCTTGAATATTACTTGAGAAAACCGACTCAAATTTTCATCAGACAGTCTCACAGAATTACCGTAGGGACTTGCATACCAAATTCAGAATGATGTCACATTTTCAAAGCGGGGCGCTTATTGGGGCCAAATTAGTTTTCATGAAGAACTGTTTTTTGTAATGCTTTGTAATTTAGGAAATAGAAACTCAAAGTTTGAAAAAAAACTAGAAATGGCAGTACGCATGGCTTACTAAATAAATACCCCCGCATTTAACCTTTGTCCTATACAAACTACATGTATAATGTTATGCTTTCTCAATATACCAAATGACTGTTACACAAACTACAAATGAATTTTTCTATAGAGAACTTCAAAGAAACATACACTTTAGGCTCTAAATAATGCAACCCCCCCCCCCACCACCCACCTTTTGCTAAATGCAATGCCCCAAGGGCGTTCAATGCACCCCCCACCCCTTTCACAAAATGCAACATGCCCCCAGGGCATTTAATAGGATTAATACGGTAGCTGATCTGCTAACAGCATAGATCCAGATGAGGCGGCTCATCATGAGCCAACTCATCTGGATCTACACTGTCTGCACTCTATCCTTTGCATTCTCAATATGATATAGGCTTGACGACAATTATTTTTTATTTTTTTCAGATGTAAATCTTGTTGTCTGCAATTTTGGCACTTTAGGGTTAAGTAATAGTTTGCATAAAATATGCGAGAATTGGCACGCAAACAACCAGTCTGCATGCAAAACTGACAGAGAGATGCAAATGATAAATAAACACCATTTTCTTTTGTTATAAATGATTTGGACTAGTTACAGATGAAGTAGCACAATTATAAATACTATCTTTTCTAACTCATAAGAACCAACAAGAGGGCCATGGTGGCCCTGAATCGCTCACCTGAGCATTAATCAGTTCACTGGCTCTGGTGAAGATTTATAAGAGTTTTTACCATACATGGGAATGGCAGCCACCTTGGTCATGTGACCAAGATCATTTGAAGAACTTTCAATCCTTTGACCCATGTTCAGGCTCCATATGAAATGTGAGTTTAGTCTGCCCAGTGGTTTCAGAGATGTTTGAAAATGTTTATGGATGGATGACAGAAGCAGCCAACACAAATACTGTAAAGCTCAGGTGAGCTGAAAATGGCAAAGTCGCTTCTCCAAAAAGTGCACGTTCATGTTGAGTTCCTTTGATGGATTTGAACTAGACTGAATTAGGCAAACACAGATGATAGAATGGTAGCATCATTCTCTCACTGTGGTGAAACTAATATATTCCAAGGAGTTAACTTAATTTAGATTTGACCTAGTGACCTAGCTTTTGACCCGACATGACCCAGTTTCAAACTTGGCCTAGATTTTATGGAGATAAACATTCTGACAAAGTTTCATGAAGATTGGATCAAAACTGTGCCCTCTAGGGTGTGCACAAAGTTTTTCTAAGATTTGACCTAGTGTCCTAGTTTTTGACCTGACATGACCCAGTTTCAAACTTGGCCTGGATATTGTGAGGATAAACATTCTGACATAGGTTCATGAAGATTGGATCAAAATTGTGCCCTCTAGAGTGTACACAAGGTTGTTCTTATATCTGACCTAGTGACGTAGTTTTTGACCCAACATGATCTACTTTCAAATTAGCCTAAATATGGTGATGATAAATATTCTGACAAAGTTTCAAAAAGATTGGATCAAAACTGTGTCCTCTAGAGCGTACACAAGGTTTTTCTAAGATCTGACCTAGTTTTTGACCCAACATGACCCAGTTTCAAACTTGGCCTAGATATTGTGAGGATAAACATTCTGACAAAATTTCATTAGGTTTGGATCAAAACTGTGACCTCTAGAGCGTACACATGGTTTTCCTAATATTTGACCTAGTTTTTGACCCGACATGACCCAGTTTCAAACTTGGCCTGGATATTTTAAGAATAAACATTCTGACAAAGTTTCATTGAGATTGGATCAAGCTGTGCCCTCTGGAGCGTATACAAGATCGTTCTTATATTTGACCTAGTGACCTAGTTTTTGACCTGACACGACCCAGTTTCAAACTTTACCTAGATTTGATAAAGATAAACATTCTGACAGAGTTTCATGAAGATTGGATCAAAACTGTGCCCTCTAGGGTGTAAACGAAAATTTTTCTAAGATTTGAGCTAGTGACCTAGTCTTAGACCCAACGTGACTCAGTTTCATAAGGGGCTTAGATATATGGACAATTCACATTTTGACATAGTTTCATGAAGACTGGATCAAAACTATGCCTTCAAGTGCGTATGCAAGGCTTTTCTAAGATTTGACCTAGTGACCTAGTTTTCCACATGCCATGACCCAGTTTCAAACTTGTCCTACATATTATGAGGATGAACATTCTGACATAGTTTCATGAACTTTGGATCAAAACTGTGCCTTCTAGAGCGTACACAAGGTTTTTCTAAGATTTGACCTAGTGACCTAGTTTTTGACCCGACATGACCCAGTTTCAATTCCGTCCTAGAGTTTATGGAGATAAATATTCTGACAAAGTTTCATAAAGATTGGATCAAAACTGTGTCCTCTAGAGCGTACACAAGGTTTCTCTATGATTTGACCTAGTGACCTAGTTTTTGACCCCACATGACCCACATTCAAAGTTATCCTATATATATTATGTGGATAAACATTCTGACAAAATTTCATGAATTTTGGATCAAAACTGTGCCTTCTAGAGCGTACACAAGGTTTTCTAAGATTTGACCTAGTGACCTAGTTTTTGACCTGACATGACCCAGTTTTGAATTTAGCCTAGAGTTAATGGAGATAAACATTCTGACAATGTTTCATAAAGATTGGATCAAAACTGTGTCCTCTACAGCGTACATAAAGTTTATCTATGATTTGACCTAGTGACCTAGTTTTCGACCCGACATGACCCAGTTTCAAATTTGTTCTAGATATTATTCGGATAAACATTCTGACAAAGTTTCATGAACTTTGGATCAAAACTGTGCCTTTTACAGTGTTTACAAGGTTTTTCCATGATTTGACCTAGTGACCTAGATTTTGACCCGACATGACCCAGTTTCAAACTTAGCTTAGAGTTTATGGAGATAAACATTCTGACAAAGTTTCATAAAGATTGGATCAAAACTATGTCCTCTAGAGCGTACACAAGGTTTTTCTATGATTTGACCTAGTGACCTAGTTTTAGACCCAACGTGACCCAGTTTCAAACATGTCCTAGATATTATAAGGATAAACATTCTGACAAAGTTTCATGAACTTTGGATGAAAACTGTGCCCCTTAGAGCGTACACAAGGTTTTTCTATGATTTGACCTAGTGACCTAGTTTTTGACCCGACATGACCCAGTTTCGAACTTGGCCTAGATTTTATAAAGACTAACATTCTGACAAAGTTTCATAAAGATTGGATCAAAACTGTGCCCACTAGAGTGTACACAAGCAAAAGTTGACGGACGGACGTCCGGACGTCCGGACAGACGTCCGGACATCCGGAGGTACGACGGACGACGGACATCAGGGTATCCCAAAAGCTCACCCTGAGCACTTCGTGCTCAGGTGAGCTAAAAAGCAGACAACAAAATTTATGTCTGCAAAAATTAAAAAAATGCCTTTTCCAAGACATTTCATACTGAGAATTCACAGACTAGAGGGCAAACAGTGTAGATCTATATGAGGCGGCACTTTATGACCCACCTCATCAGGATCTACACTGTTTGCAAATTATGCTATTTTTGTCACTGGTGCTTAAAGTGTTAATTCTGTCAGTGGAGAAACCATATTTGCCTTTGGACCATTCATGTAGCACCATGTAAAACTGTTTGTTAGAGCTGCACTTGCACTAAATTTCTTATTTTCAGAAACATGGAAGACTAAAACATGAAACAAATACAAATATACAAACCTCTATCATCCAGAATAATTTCTTGTTTCTTTCCATCCTCTGTTTCCAGGTCTAGCCTTATTGTATTATCCCCTAGTTCCCTCTCTCTACCATCCATATCTCTCTGTGACCGCCTTTCTTCCAACTTCTCCTTTTTCTCTGCTTTGATGGATGATTTCTTTGGCGATTTCGCCTCAGCTGGTTCCCCGTTCCTCGTACTACTTTGATCTGTTGACCTACTTGTGTTTGGTGGGTCCCCGTTTGTTGTTCTGTCCGTCAGTGGAGTTTTATCATCAGAATTATTTTGGTACCCCTCTGCTCGTATTTCTAATGGCTCAGCATTTGTTAGAACGCTATCATTGCGCATGGGTATATGGATATGGCGACTCTCTGAAAATAAATATGCAATTCATATTTAACCCTTTTGCACTCAGAACAGGAGTTTTGGCCGCTCTGAGTGCAATAGGGTTAAGAGGTATGGAGGTACACCTCCAAGGGAGTTTATTCTGTTCTGGAAATTTTGTCTCCCTTCTCTAAGGGGGGTACTCTTACAGGAAAGAATTTGCTTTCGGAGCAAATTGATTCTTTTAAGAGTAGCCCAGAGCTAGTTCTTTTCTTTAAAAGCCACTGTAGCTCCCATTTGTGATGGATTCACCTATCAATGACACAAATACTCTTCTGTTAGAGTTGTCTTGGAATTGTCTTCCAGGCCCTGTAAAGATTGTGACAAACAAGAAATGTTACAGTATGTAACAAATGCCCCCGAAGGCCCCTGAAACTGAACTTTGACCCTGATTGTGACCTTGAACTTGGGCAAGCAAGCCCAAATCTTGCAAGTGAGATGCCTTTTAATCATGCTTTACCTTTCTGTAAAGTTTGATGGAATTCACTTCAGCTCAGCAGTCTCCAGTCAGTTTGGAGATATAATCTGACCTATGATCCCTGATTGTGACCCTGACCTTGGGAATGGGCACCTAAATTTTGTTTGTGACATACCATCACATTATGTCTTACAATTTCAGGAAGTTTAATACAGAAGTCTTTTTAGTAACTGGGGAGAAACAACTTGACCTTGGACCTCAGACTGTGACCTTGAACTTGGGTGTGAAAGCCTATATCTTATGTGTGGCTTACCTTCTCATTAAGCTTCATCTTTCTGTGATGTTTATGGAAATTTGCTTTGGTACATTTCTGAGCAATTGTTGAGACATGATTTGACATCTGACCCCAGATTGTGACCTTGACCTTGGGTTTGGGAATATAAATATTATGTGTGACAAACTCTCTCATTATGCTTTGTATTTCTATGAAATTTGATGGAATTCAGTTATGTAGTTTTAAAGTAATCGCAGAGACACTATTTGACCGCTAAGCCTTGACAGTGACCTTGACCTTGGGTTTGGGAATATAAATATTATACATTGTATGTGACAAATCTTCTCATAAGTCTTTACATTTCTGTGAAATTTGATGAAATTTAGTTATGTAGTTTTAAAGTAATCGCAGAGACACTATCTGACCTCTAACCCCAGGCAGTGACCTTGACCATGAGTTCCAAACTCTTGTGCCGACACACCTTCTCATTGTGCTCTATCTTTCTGTGAAGTTTCATCAAATTTGCTTCAGTACTTTATAAGTTATAGCTGAGACACAATTTCAGACATGATTTGACCTTTGACCCAACTGTGACCTTGACATTGGGCGTACGAACCAAACTCTTGTGCGCGACACACCTTCTCAACATGCTCTATCTTTCTGTGAAGTTTCATCAAATTTGCTTCAGTAGTTTTTAAGTTATCACTGAGACACGATTTGTTGCGGACGGACTGACGGACAGACGGACGGACGGTGCGATTTTAATATGCCACCCGAAGTCCCTTGGGGGGCATAAAAATCATGGAGGGTTTCCTTTTTAAAACTAGATTCAGCAATTAACTATGCCAGCACAGTTGCCTCAAGTAAAAAAGGAAAAAAAAAATTATTGGACATCTGTGCACAAAGAAGTCCAAGCTCAGCCTGTGCATTAAGTTTGATAGGGACCTTCGAATCGCTGCTTGCAGCAATAGTTTATGATCATGAAGAAATTCAGTGGTCAACATCATAGAAAGTATATATATGTGGTTGTCAATTTTAGGAGAACATAATTCAGAAACAATTCATTAAAGAAACTTAGTGATCAACATCACTGAAAGTTTATGTGGTTGTCAATTTTAAGAGAAAGTAAATCAGAAACAATTCATTAAAGATTTTTTTATTGATTTGATTCTTAACATCCACGGTAAACAGCTATGGTCATGTTGGGATGGTCAGTTAACTTAATCACACTATTCCTGGGCAGGCTTAGACCTCCTAAGCAGTTAACCAGTACTAAGTGCACATCCTTCGCCAGTAACTGACAACTGCCCTTCTTGAATCAGCGGAAGGAGAAATGGAAGTATGTGGCCAGACCGGGTTTCGAACCCAGGACCTCTGACTTATGAGTAAGGTGCCCTACCGATTGCGCTACGCGGCCTGGCAATTCATTAAAGAAATTCAGTGGTCAACATCACAGGAGTAATATGTAATATGTCAGTGTAAGAGAAAGTAAATCAAAAACAATTCATTAAAGAAATGAGTGAGTGGTCAACATCATAGAAAGTATGCATTTATATGTGGTTGTAACTCAGAGATAGAACACATAAAAGAAATTTTGTTGACAACATCCAAAATAGTACAGTTAAAATTCTGTTGTTAATATCAAAGTAAGTGTAAGAGGTTTAAAAGAAAGTTGAGGTCAAACATACCAGGTTTTACTATTAGTGAAATAAAATCTCATTTCATTTTGCCATTCCAAGTGCAGATTCCCATAAGAGTTTTCAAAACTCACTATTTTTCAACCTGCGAGTGGTATACATGTACATTTTACCACTTTTACAATCTATGACAAAATAAACAAGATCTGCATAAAATTTTGTGTGGTTCTAGCTTCACAAAAAAAAAAATTTTTAAATCATTAAAATAAGCTTGGAAGTGATTTTTGTGGGAGTCTCACTGCAATATTTGGTTAAATAAATTTCACTAAAAATTTTATCAGCTCTCACAGATTCATATAACATCAACAATTAAGTTGTCAACATCAGATAAAATATGATAGAGAGTTAAGTTATCATATCTTATATGCCACTGGATGAAATAAATATATTTTAGTTTCTCAGACTATATACATACATGTACTTTATTTATATTAAAGACAATTTTTTTTCTAGAAATCATGTAAAGAATTTGGAGCTGCTAAAATTTATAAGAGGCACTGCACATTAAAGAAAGTTAGGCTATTGTCACATTGACTATTGAAGTACTGAACATGATGTAATTTTAAATTCCTCCTGAAAAGTATGGCAGGAGCTCTTCGATATATCAAGTCACCTTAAATTTAACTTTTCACTTTGAAAGTGAAATGTAATACTACAGAAGGATGCAATAAAAGCGGGTAAACTTATTCATTATATTTGTATTTTGTTTTTCCAAGAATCATTACATGCTACAACAATTATTCTAAATAAAACAGTTTTATAATTTACCTCACACCAGATATAAAATCTCTGAATTTTATTCCCACATAAACCAATTCTACAATAATTTACCTCACACCAGTGGTAACTGTTTCATAAGTAACTCTGATCCATAGATAAACTTTGCATCCAATTTAGAATCATCCAATTTACATATAGATCATCAAATAATCAAGCTATCTTTAATTTCAATTTCACACTTTTTGCAGTAATCTGCACCAGGATTTACCGTTATGACCATAAATAATGGAACAAAAGCATCTGAACACAACCAATAAGAGCTGTGGTGGTCCTAAAAGTGCCACAAATGAATACGGTTGACTTTGCAAACAGTGTAGATCTAGATGAGGCTGCTCATGAGCTGTCTCATCTTGGTCTACAGTGTTTGCCCTCTAGTCTTTGAATTCTCAATATGATATAGCTAAGACCAAACATTTTTTTTTTAATTTTGCAGACATCAATTTTGTTAAGTGCTTTTTGGCACTTTCAAGGTTAAACAAGCTGCCATTCTGCTTTAGCTGACGGTATATGGGTACACCTTCATTTGTGACATTTTTACGAAGGGGAACAACTTTTGTGGTCAAGCCAGTATTCATGTGGTTTAGTGATACCGAGTTATTTTTGGAAGAAAACGATGTCATACCAGGAGAGTGAATACTGAAACGATTCGTTCTAAACTTTTTTTAGGGCCACAATTAAGCCAAAGAGATCGGAAAGCTCGTTCCGGTGAGCTCTTCTTGTACATAAAACATCTGCTCCCTTGGGAAGCAAAGTTCTTTCTTTTTGTTTAAGAGCTGACCCCCAAAAAGGGCCCCAAAAATAAAACCTGTAGGGTTGCCTCTCCTGAAAGTGTTCCCATTCACCTTATATAAAATCAATTTTTTCCAACTTTTACAATACTAACATTAACTTGTTGAGGGGTGTCAGACTAGTTTACAATAAATAACAATTAATATAGGTATATCCCAATATTATTCCTGACACAAATTGTCTTGCATTTCCCTATATCATTTTAACGAGTTTTCCTGATAATATCAAGAGTGTATGCCAATTCTGCTATATTTCTGGCTTTCTCATTATATTTCACACATAGTCCTGTGATAGTTTCCTAGTAAATTAAGGTGCACAGATACACTGCTATGTTTTTCCACTATTTTTTTCAAAGGAATGTAACAGCTTTTGCTTCCTTTAGTGATAAAACTCTTCCAAAAAGAGGTCTACTCTTAAAGAATTTGCTGCCCTCCTGTTTCCAGTGCTTCAGTAAACACCCTAAAACCTTGAAATTCTTTAACCTCACATGCTTGAATATTGGGACTCCTGTAAACCATCAATTTTCCATTTGGGACAAATGGGAAATTAATGGTTCTAGGTGACCATTAAGGTAATTTTTGCTTATTTGGAACTGTAAACAAGCCTATTGTGAGTAAAAAAAAACAGTTGGCAGTATGGCAAACTGTGAAGAGCCTTATCAGACTGCTCCTTCGGCGCAGTCCAGTGTGGGTCTACACTGTTTGCTGAGTGCCTTTTGCCCCAACATTTTGGATCATTAGGGTAAAATATACTGCCACTCTCACCTTGAAGAGCAGCATCAAGGTGGTAGTTACCTGTCTCATTTACCTGTACCACTCAGTCACCTTCAAGCATCAGGTAAGTCATGAATGCCGAATACCGTAAAAAATCTAAACATTAGGACACCTAGACACCTAATAATTACCTTAATTGTCCTAAAAATGGCACAGTCTGGTTTTACAATGCAGTAATGCACCCTACAGATGCAGATGGAATGGCAAACATTGTAGACTTTGATCAGATTGTTCATTTTGGGAGTAGTCTTGATTTGGGTCTGCACTGCTGGCACAGGCCTATCTGTCCCAATACAATTTTTATAGCAGATACAGGAAGACTACTGACCCTATTCTCTAAGTGTGCCAGAATATAAAGAGACTACTGCAGGCAAAAAACTATATACTGATTTTAATTATTGACAAGTAGAAACTGAAGAAAAAAAATCTACCCTAGAAGTCTAATTTGAACCTTCCAAATCAAGTAAAGCACTACCTGCATAGCAGGCACACAAGGTTGAATCAACCTTGAATAAACCTTGATTCAACAACGTGACATTGAATCAAGATTGATTCGAGGTTAATTCAACCTTGTGTGCCCAGTGGGTAACCAGTACATGTATATACAGAAACCCATTTCAGATATCCATAGTCACTGTCCAAACTACCGTAATCCACCTTATTTGTGCTCTGTGTGCTTAACTTTTTCAAAATGTCGGGAAATACCTAAAGTTAATTTTATTTCTTATATTAAAGGGCATATTTCAAAGAATTATAACACATTAACGGAAACAAAACAAGTGGTTAAACAAAAGAGAAATTTAAGCTGCTTACAGTCACAGAAGGATAGAGAAGCTTTGAAAACTGAAAAATTCTATAACATTTTCAGTTTTTGTAAACAAGCAAACAAAGGGATAAACCAGTAAAAACACGTGCACTTATAGTCATATGCCTAAGAAGTTACCATGATGTGCTCTTACAGGGGCATGTGCAATAATTAGGTCGAATACGGCACTTTAAATATTCTCACCTTGACCTTTCTTCTTTATTTTAAAAATTAAATGTCAAAATCTCTGCAGGTAAAGTGAACATCAGTGCCAGAAACCAGGAACATCAAGAAATAAAATTATAAAGTTATCAAACACCTGATTTATATGTTTGCCTATAAAGTTTATTTACAATATCATCAGTATCTGGGATCACCATTCCTGTTGTGAAATCAAAACCCACAATCAGTTAAACCCCTGTCACACCAGAGCAGCGTTCTCACGGCGATCCCACGGCGTCCAAGAAAAATGCAGAACGCCGAGGTGCGCGCAGTACCATCGCAAGCATCACCGCAGCAACGCAGTGGCATCGCCAGTAGACGCTGTGGGATCGCATAGAACGCCGAGCGACGGCGCGCACTTTGAGCATGCTCAAAACAAACGCCGTCGCTCGGCGTTCTAACAAGAGCGCAGTGGGGTCGCCGTAGGGTCACCATGGCCGCGCAGTAAGGTCTCCTAGAATGCAATAGGAGCTCCACGGGCGCGCACAAGTGTCGTTGTGCAAACGCCGTGGTCGTCCGTGGCGTTTGCACGGAGATTGTACGGCGTTCTTTGAGATGTCACTGCGTCTTTAACGCGCTGATACGACGCGTCTACGGCGCTTATACGGAGTGCCATTTATTTAACTGCGCTCTTACAACGACTGCAAGAAGCTGTCATGGCGATAACTGCGCTCCCGTGGAGCTTTTACCGCGCCCATCGGCGTTTGTATGACAAAAGCAAACAAAATAGATTAAAAAATGAGATATGCAAACAATTATGACAAAAGCAAACAAAATACTATAAAAATGAGATATGCAAATAAGCATTCCTTCCACTATGTCCGACGTTCGCCAGCAAGCTGGACTCCTGCTTGCCTATATGGGGGTGGTCGGGTGTTGTGATGGTGCTGGATATAACTTCCAGTGCCTGGGCGTCCTACTGATTTGGATAGTAGGGCAAGGGCCTACTGTGCTTGCAGTAGGTGCGGGTGGGGTTGTTTGGACATTTTTTTTCTCTCTTCTTTCTCCCTCTCTTTGAGAGACGGCCCGATATAGACCGAATTACTGTCTCAAAGGGCCGTTAAACCAAAAACAAACAACCAACCAACTTGCCTATATGCAGGTCCAGCAGTTCCAAAATGCTGCAGACGCTGATCACATCATTCTTGGAAGACGACGACGGAGGAGGGCCTAAAGGCGTAGACTGCTTTGGGTCCGGCCCAAAGGCGTAGAATGCTTTGGGTCCTGCCCTCTTTTTGCGGGCATGGTTTCAACTTCGAGAACAAACATACAACTGACGAAGACTTCGTTCTGTTGTGCAAATGAACGTCTTCAACACGCCGTCAGCGCAGTGCGAACGCCGTGAAAGTGCAGTGCATGCATTGTGAACGCCGTGAAAGCGCAGTGAAAGCTTCGTGAGAGCGCAGAGAATCGCCAACAAGAACTCCGTAGGAACGCGATAGAACGCCATGCGCGCTCCGTAGCAACGCCTTGGTCGCTGTCAGGACGCCGTGACAGGCCCTTTTTCACGAAAAATATCAGGGTTTTCTTGCGATCTCACGGCGCTCCGGAAAATTAAACAACTCCGTACCAACGCAGTGGAAACGCGGCTTGGTGTGACAGGGGCTTAAGGGAGAAGATCTGATGAAATTTTATTTAAAAAACAGATGAAGATTCTGTGATATCTTTTTTATGTCTAGACTTGATACGCAATTATTATGATGAGGGCCATTCAATAAAAACTTCGGACAAGGCTAAGACTCCTTATTCATTTTTTAAAACCAATATTTAGTAAGACAGGCTTATACATCTCACCACACACAACGTGATACTTAAGAAAGTAGGTCAGTCTCACCAAGATCAATGGTGACCTATATAGTTTCATGAAACCCAGTTTACAGCTGAAATGATCGATTCCCACTTCCAGCAAGATTCATACCAACCTCTATTGCCAAACCAAGAAACCAAAGAGGGTAGAACTGTGCAACCTACTAATAGTTTACAAAAGTAAGTCACAGTGATATACAATGGTTCAATTTCAAGGCAAATGATCTTCAGTGATCTGATGGAGAACTATTGAAATCTCCAGTCCCAGCGTATATAATTAAACATGCTGAAATCAGCATGTTGCACTGAATTCTAAGAAAGTAGGTCAAGGGCAATAGAGGCTCAGTGTAATGGTAACCTACAACAAGAATTCCGCGGAATGCTGTGTCTCGCCTGCTGGCGCCTTGTCACTAAACAGAGATAAATCAGCAAAGATGTATGAATGAAACAAGTTTCTTGGCTCTAGCCCTTACGGTTTCTGAGAAACAGACCTAAACGCGTAAACTTGCCAAAAAATTGCAAAGTCAGCCAACCGTAAAATGTTGGTAAAGACTCAATATTGACGATGACTTTGAGTTCTTCTCTTCCAGATGAATGCATGGCCCAAGTTTCATGGCTCTAGCCCTTATAGTTTCTGAGTAACAGACCTAAACGCGAAAACTTAACAAAAAATTGCGAAGTCAGTCAACCGTAAAATCTAGGTCAAGACTCAATACAGATGATGGCTTTGAGAGTTACTCTTTCAGATGTATGCATGGCCCTAGTTTCATGGCTCTAGCCCTTATAGTTTCTGAGAAATGACCTAAACGCAAAAACTCGACAAAAAATTACGAAGTCAGTCAACCGTAAAATCTAGGTCAAGACTCAACATTGATAATAGCTTTCAGCTGTACTCTTCCAGATGTATGCATGACCCAAGTTTCACGGCTCTAGCCCTTATAGTTTCTGAGAAAATGACCTAAACGCAAAAACTCGACAAAAAATTGCGAAGTCAGTCAACCGTAAAATCTAGGTCAAGACTCAACACTGATGACGGCTTTCAGCTGTACTCTTCCAGATGTATGCATGACTCAAGTTTCATGGCTCTAGCCCTTGTAGTTTCTGAGAAAATGACCTAAACGCAAAAAATCGACAAAAAATTGCGAAGTCTGTCAACCGTAAAATCTAGGTCAAGACTCAACATTGATGATGGCTTTCAGATGTACTTTTCCAGATGTATGCATGACCCAAGTTTCATGGCTCTAGCCCTTATAGTTTCTGAGAAAATGACCTAAACGCAAAAAATCGACAAAAGTTTACGCCGACGACGCCGACACCGGAAAAGCAAAACATATGTCTCGCCTCTGCAGACAAAAATCACTGGTCAAATATTATATAGAGACACCTCTATAATTTGGCCCATGATTTTGGTTGGTAATTATCCTGCCAATCACCAGTATTTAACCCATGATTTTAGTTGGTAACCATTGCACTAAGCCCGTGATCATGGAGACCTTTAATTGCATAAGCTCATGAGTTATCAGGCACACACACTGATAAATCTAGTTGACTTAGAGCTATTAGAAACCTACAAGTTGCATTAACTTTTAAGGAAGCATGCCTCCAAGTCTTATGATAACCTTCTTCAATGGCATGTGTCTTTGAGTGATGATCAAATTTGGTTGTTCTAGGACCAAAACAAAGAACAGTTTCAAGAAAGTAGGCCATAGTAGCTTTGTGACATACTTCAATGCCAAATGACCCTCAGAAAGCAAATTTATACATTCACTGCTGAAGTCTGATAGAGATAATCCTTATCCTACTCAAGCCAGGCCATAGCAACATCTGTGTGACTTCATCCTCCAAACGACATCATTCTGACACTGTGATACAGCTGGGCTACTCTTGCAACATTGTCAAATGGGCTGCTTTATAAAACTATTGACTGAATAGCAAACAGTGCATGCCATGACCAGAATGCTCCCAGGACTTTAGTCTGTGGCATTTCTGTTCAAATACTTACAATTTTTAAGTAGAGAAAAACTTTGTAAATACACTTGTCTCATTCTAGCAATTTAAGTTGCACTTTACTTACTGACTGACCCTTGAACTCCAGCTTCTATCACTGTTTTCCCCTTTTTTTTTTTTTTGGAAGTTGATTTTAAACACAAAGATGGTATTTTTTTTCTATTTTAGTATTGCTTATATAAATATGTAATATTTAACAAAAAGAGCTAAATCAGTGTCAAAAGCTGCTATTGCATCATCCAGCAGTTGTAATCTTGAAGTACGATTCATATTTTCTGAATGACCCTCACGCTTTACTAATTAAGTAGAGTGTAGCAAAGAGAAATTTCAATTGCTCATTAATTAATATAACTTTTAATTTTCATTTTTTGTATCAACTGCTTAAGCAGATGCATTTATTGCATCATATAAAGTTCCCTATTAAAGAGAGCATCTAAGAGCAAACTATACTGTGCATAAAAAGAAATGTTCATTTTTGATACCATATTCTCTAACCCATTAATGCCAAAAGTTCCAGAAAAGGAACCCATTGCAAATAGTGTAGAATCTGATGAATTTCATGAAGCAGAAACAGTGTCTGATCAGGGCTATACTGCTTGCATAAAATGCAGAAATTTCTTGTGTAAAATAGTAAAACCAAATCAGATACCCTTACACTGGAAACAGAGCAGTCTAAAGTAAAAGCCAGAAGAGTTGGTCGAGTCGGACAATGGTGCTGGGTAACTTTTAGGTGCTGGGGCATCCTACTCATTTGGATGATAGTAGGGCTAGGGCCTACTGTGCTTGCAGTAAGTGCAGGTGGGGTTGTTTGGATATTTTATCTCTCCCTTGTCATCTATTCTTTCCCCCTCTCTCTGGGAGATAGCTCGATATAGACTGAAATACTGTCTCAAAGAGCCATTAAACCCAAAACAACCAACCAACCAACCAACAGAAGAGTCCACCAGACAGTGATGGACATTCTGTTGATCTTTCCTGTAAAGGCCTCTTTTACAGGCATTAAGCACTGACCTAGGACTTTTAATACTAACTATATCTGACCTTTTAAAAAACTGTCAAAAAATGTACCGAAGAAGACAAACACTACCACATTTTACTTACACAGAGTTGTGAATCTTTGACAAGGAGCTAGCAGATTTTGCTTGAAACATATAAAAATTCAATGACTTAGCTGCATATTAAAACTCGCATACCAGGGGTGACTATTCTTTTGATGTTCTGTTTAGTTTAGGATCTCATAAAATTTACAGTATCATATGAAATGCATGTTTTGAATTTTATTCCAACTTTTATCTACTTAATCACATAGCACTGGATTTAACCAGCACAATAAACCCAGATATCTGACTATGAAAGCAATTTCTCAATTTTTATTGCATTAAGTGATTATAACTATTATTGAAACAGCAAAGTCGGCAATAAGTGCAATACTTGAATGCGTAATGTAAATCTCTGAGCACGCGTGAGCAGCCAGTGCAGACCCTAAATGTTTGCACATTAGTCAACATTTTCATGTTGTTTTTTTACATGCATAGACTACCAAACCTGAGGATTTCAAGTGGTCTTCCATTTTTTCAGACATGGCTTTAAACTGACATAAAGAGTGTCTGTCCACAGAAACAGTACAGCATTACTTACAGGAGCCTATAGAATACTTTAGTGAAAGCATTAATTTTGTGACCAATAGGCCAACACACATGAGCCAGTCAGTTTGACAATAGGAGAGGAAGCCCCTATAGGCTCATGAACACAGCTGACAGGCTGCAAGTTTGAGCCTAGCCTAGCCTAGTCCATTAAGTTAACACTTAATCCATATTACAGTCTAGTCGTGTTTATTCCACGATCTAATGCAAGATCATTGGAGCACCACAGATGACTTTACAACAATCCCTTTCCACCTAGTCCAGTCTTTCATATTGCAACCTCTCAAAAAGGTCAGACCAGAAAGATCCCATGCTTTTTACTCTCTCACCATTTTCAGTAATTATAAAACTCTCGAAGCAACCAAATTACTGACCCAGCACTGTGTTGCACAGGAAATACTGGGTGTGAAGTTGGAGATACACAATGAGGCTAGCTACTTTACAGCAAAGACCTATATCAGCTTAACTCTTTAAGCCCCAGTGACGCAATTAGCAAAATTTGCAAACAGCGTAGATCCTGATGAGGCGGCTCATAATGAGCCGCCTCATCTAGATCTACACTGTTTGCCCTCTAGTCTTTGAATTCTCAATATAAAAAGTCTTGGACAAGGCAATTTTTTAATTTTTGCAGACGTAAATTTTGTTGTCTGCTTTTTGGTAGTGAAAGAGTTAAAATAAAATTTCCTTTTAAAAGGAAGGCTTGCCCAGCTAAGACAGTGAAATTTTCATGAGTTATTGAAGAGTGCACTTTCTGTTGCTAACTTTTATTTAGCAATGTATTTAATATCTTATCTTCTTGAATGGTGGCATTATCCACAGGTGTGAGGTTAAAACAAGTGTAAAATTTATTTGAAAAAAAATTGAGGAAATTCACACACACACACACACACACACACACACACACACACACACACACACACACACACACACACACACACACACAAAAAAAAAAAAAAAAAAAAAAAAAATGTTTTACAACGTTTTGGCCGTTAGGCATGTCTCAAGGAAAATTACTATATGAACATATTTCAAGTCTTTTCTTTTCGGCTGCTTAGTCGCATTCAATTTGAATCAAATTTTAGAAAAGACTGTTTCAAACGTACAAAAGCCGCCACTAGGACATGACGTAGATCTATATCAAATGTTACGTCGGCTCATCATCTATTTGAATTATCCATAACGTCGCTTACGCATAACATCGCATGAATGAGTGTTGTTCATGGATATATCAACATCGTCAGTTCAATATAGGTTCATCCAAGGAAATCGTCGACGAGTGTAAATATTTCTCTTTACATTTGTAGGTGAAGTAAAAAGGCAAAATTAGAGTGTTATAAAAGCAAGAAAAATGTCCACACAACCACCACCCGCACCTACTGCAAGCACAGTAGGCCCTTGCCCTACTATAATCCAAATCAGTAGGACGCCCCGGTTAGTTGGATGGTGCGATGATGCTGAGTTTAACTGCCTGTGCCCCTCCATTGTCATAAAGCTGTACATGAATTCCTAACAGTCATCCTCAACGAGATTAGCCTGGCCGCGTAGCGCAATCGGTAGGGCACCTGACTCATAAGTCAGAGGTCCTGGGTTCGAAACCCGGTCTGGCCAAATACTTTCGTTTCTCCTTCCGCTGATTCAAGAAGGGCAGTTGTCAGTTACTGGCGAAAGTATGTGCACTTAGTACTGGTTAACCGCTTAGGAGGTCTAAGCCTGCCCAGGAATAGTGTGGTTAGGTTAACTGACCGTCCCGACATGACCATAGTTGTTTACCGTGGACGTTAAGCAATAACTCAATCAAAAAATCAACGAGATTCAAATTTTAACGATTCTGAATTGTCCCCTTTTTTGTCATTGCAAGAGGTCCCAGTTCAGCTATTCATGAACATGTTAATGGGCAAAAGGAAATTTATCAGATGCTAAAAATGTGTACATTATATCGCTTCCTGTCATGGAAATGGCTGTTGCAATCCGTATGCGTTGATATTACGCACCTGCATTACCAGCTTTTACATACATAACACGGTCAGTTGTACATATAAACCACACACACGGATAGATGGGATATATTTTTTCAGTAAATGTGATGAGTGATAAGGGGAAAAATCGTCAAAAGCGCCTGCTTCTAAATTTAAACAATGAATTTGAACTTCGCTATTTTTTATGCTCTTTTAGGTTTTATAGATACACTGAACACAGATCAGCCCACTCCGGCATAAGCGCATTCTGATCAGTCTCTCCTCAGCATGAAAGATGTCTGCATCATGAAGGATATATATGCCGAAAAAGACTGATCAGATCCCAAGAATGCACCGGCTCTGGACAGTGTGCAGGCTGCTCTGACTAGTCAAATTATGCGATGCCCTGAGGCCTATTTTTTCGCGACGCCGTTGCATGATTCTTGGAAAAGCTAATGCTTGTAAGCTATATATAAACACTGTGTCTTACACAGGTTTTGGTTTATTTCTTAGGATGCAAAGCCAAATAGTTTGCATTAAATTCAGAGTTTTATATTTATGAATCAGTTTATAAAAAGCAAAAGATATGTATCCAAGTTCAAGGCCCTTGTGAAAGAAAAACGTGCTTTTTAACGGAAATATCAAAACAAAGTACATGCACTATCAAAAATAAGTATTCCATCTGTTATTTTTAGCAGATGAGGTAAATCGGGAGTGGATTACGTGTCTTTGTTTGTTGTTAAAAAGAAATTTTCGTGTTTGTGGAGAAAATCATGAAGAAAGGCAGTCTCAAACCGGAACGAGCTTTCCAATCTATATGGTTTGCGTCCCTAAAAAGGTTTAGAAGGAGTCGTTGCAGTACAAACTCTATTGGTATTTTCCGACTAAGCGTGACGTATCGTTTCTTCCGAAAATAACTCGGTATCACTAAACCACTTGAATACTGGCTTGCGCTCGAAAGCGCAAGCCAATAAATGGGCGAATGGGGAATCAACTGTGCCAGTTTTAGTTTGCCTTCCTCTTCAGCTGATTCCTCCAGGAGCAAATTTTTTCCTTTAAGAACAGGCCCCATTTTGGGAGGATTTCATTATCCATGGAAGCAACAGGATGTCATAAAAGTTGTTCCCCTTTTTAAAAATGGTGGGAAAACATGGAGTGTACAGATACACCTTAAAAGTGCAGCCAACCTGTCTGATAAGAGCTCTGCATTTTGCAAGAGAATTCAACAGGTCTACACTGATCATGCAAACAGTTCATGCTCTGATCAGACTGCAAACTGCCAATTTGACTCCCTTTATATGTGAAAATAAGCTTTTCAGTTTCCAGTTCTCAAGCACAAGCACTTTCATTAATTCCAGTATTATCAGATCAGCCCTGCTCAAAATAGAGGAAATCCGAGTTAATGGAAGTGTTAGTAGTGGTCTGTGAATGTATTTTTAGAGTTTTTTCTGGTACTTATTGACGTCAATGCAAAACAATAAAGATGTTTCCATGCACACTGTTCATGTCTAATGATTATACCAGTCTTAACTGGTTGTTTGTTTACCTACATGCACTTTAACTTTTTAAGCGCCAAAAAGCAGACAACAAACTTTATCTCTGCAAAATTCTAAAAAAATACCTTGTCAAAGATATATCATATTGAGAATTCAAAGACAGTGTAGATCTAGATGAGGCGGCTCATGAGCCGCCTCATCAGGATCTATGCTGTTTGCAAGTTTAGCTATTTTCATCTTTGGCGCTTAGAGTTTATATGTATGGATTATGCTTCTGGAGAAGTAACTCTGTCATTTCTATTTCTATCTCCCTTTTAAATAGGGGTCAGCTCTTTAGGAAAAAATTCGCTCCTCCAGATGCCAATTCTATTATCAATTCTATTCTTTAAAAGTAAATTAACTCCTTTTCTTGATCGGTAAGAGGCACTCATATGTTCGAAACGCTGTTGGACCAGCCATGAGCAACTGAAAAATTCCCCCTGTCAACCAAGCAACAAATGAGTACCTTTTCCCAGTTGGGGAGGATAACAGCAGGAAAAGGAGACAATCAGGATCTGCCTTCCATATGCTGTGTGAACTCAAGATATGGTCGTCTTTCATTTATTTATTATTTTTTTTTTTTTTTTCAATTAAAATAATACTAAAACAAGGACAATGAAGGGAAAACTTTAAACAGACAATTCAACGACACTACAGAAACAGAAAATAAAGACAGTGAAAATAAAAATAATAACATGAAAACTCTGACACTTTCATCTAAAAATCTAAGGGGTTAACTAGACTAACAAATAGATACAGATAAGCTAACAAACTGGAAGTCAGACAGACAGACAAACAAGGAAGGCAGAAAAAAATGACAGAGATGAAAATTTGACTTACCTGTATTATCTTTCAATGGTGTATCAGTTCTGGGGGTACCCTGCAGAGTTAGGAAATAAACTGAATTAGATACTTGATGAAACTATTGATAAAGTAACAATTACAGAGATATAAAACAATAAAACCATTCAGATTGCTGAAGTATTCTAACAACTGAAAGTCTTTCATTCAGACAAGAAATCACTAAAACTGTGAATTACAGTAAAATCTCTAGGTAACATGTTTATGGTCAATATTTGGACACCCTGACTAAGCAGCCAGTGTCGACCAAGATAAAACTGCTTGATCCAGGTTTACACTGTCAAAAGTTTTATAAAACATTTCCTGATAACCAAAATAGACTTGCCTATTAAAGTACCCCACAGAAAGGCCGAATTGTACTTTAAAGTCTATAGGCTAAAATGACACAAAAGTGAATGGGTACACTTTCTACTAACACTTTCAGGGGAAGCAACTCAGCTATTCTTATTCTTGCCTCCCTTCTCCAAGAGGGTCAACCCTTACAGGAAAGGGTTTGCTCCTCTAGGAGAAAATTCTTTCTTTTAAGAGTTGTTTCCCCTTTTAGGGCTGTGACCAAGGAAGCAAAATAAGAAATCACAGTTGTTTCCCTTTATACAAATGGTGGAAAACATGAGTACCCATACACCTCAAGACAGACATGTCTGGGTCTACACTGTTTGCTGATTAGGTTTCTGCTGAATAAACATTAAAGGCTTCTAGACTGTCTTAAAACCCCTCAAATGTGGCAAACCTATTGTTTTTCTTCTGATAAACACCCTGAGCCAGGGCAATGCATTTTACAAGTCCTACAAATGCCACTCTTGGGACAAAAACAAAAACCACATTTTGGTCAGAAATAAAGGTAAGAGGGGTTCTTTTATTAGAAGGAATATAATAGTTCAGTCAACTCGAAAATATCTCAATGTCGAACCTCAGCCCAAACTACTGATATATCAAAGTAAATTTTCTGGTATCAGAAAATTTACTTTGAGATATCAGTAGTTTGGGATAGCAGAAGTTGAAATGTAAATAGAAATAGGAAATATATTCTTTGATATAAGAAGATACATAGAGATACCAGTGTTCAAGATATAGGGAGTTGACTGTAACTGCTGTTAAACAACAATGTACCAGTTTGTAGACTGTTCATCAAAATATAGAAAGAACACTAAGATGTGAGCCATAAATGTTGTGAGAAATTAGCACAACAAACTTCATCAGGATCTTAACTATTTTGCTGCCACCTCTGTAGCCAATTCTGCTACCTGGTTGTCATAACTGATCAAATAACTGACATGTCATATGAAATAATAGGAATCCTTCCCACCATAGGCTTAATATTATAAGGTGTTTAGATACACTTTCAGGGTAAGCAAATCTGTCATTTTCATTTTTGCAGCTCTTCCTATAAAGAGTCTGCTCTAAAAGGAAAGAATTTGCTCTTCTAAGAGCAAATTCTTTCCTTTCAGAGTAGACCCCTTTTGGAAGGGTTCAATTTCCAGGGGAACAAATGGGAAGTCACGAAAGTTCTTCTTGGAGCAAATTCTTTTCTGTCAAGAGTTGACCCCTTTTGGAAGGGCTCAATTTCCAGGGGAACAAATGGGAAGTCACGAAAGTTCTTCTTGGAGCAAATTCTTTTCTGTCAAGAGTTGACCCCTTTTGGAAGGGTTCAATTTCCAGGGGAACAAATGGGAAGTCACGAAAGTTCTTCTTGGAGCAAATTCTTTTCTGTCAAGAGTTGACCCCTTTTGAAAGGGTTCAATTTCCAGGGGAACAAATGGGAAGTCACGAAAGTTCTTCTTGGAGCAAATTCATTTCTGTCAAGAGTTGACCCCTTTTGGAAGGGTTCAATTTCCAGGGGAACAAATGGCAACTCACAAAAGCTGTTTCTCTTTGTAAAATGGCAGGAAAGCATTTAGTGTACCCTATTTTCTTAATACCTATATAAAGAGGAAGCACAAACTGAACTAGCTATACATGTATGAATATGAAAATACCTTATTAATCCTATTAAAACTCCCTCGCTCTAATAAATAAATTTTTTCCAAAAATATTTTATATCAACTCGCCAAAACTGCAAAATTCAAGGTATAAAAATCCTTGGATATTGTAGTTTATATATGGTTGTATGTTTAACTCATGAGTAGTCCATGAGGTACTTCATGCAAATATCAGCTGTTTTAGTGACACCATAGTGCATCTGTTAATCTTGCATGGTTATAATACCTTTGTATTGTTTTCGGAAGTGTTTTGGAGAGCGGCTGATTTATTACTTTTCAGACCCTAAATAATGCCCCCTTTTGTAAAATACAATGCCCCCCTCCAGGGGCATTTAATAGGATTAATATGATAAATTATAGCAAAATTATCATATCTAGCCAATTAACAACACTTTAAACTGAACTGCAACATTCTAATAGTTGGCTGGACGTACGAACGGCACCCTATTGCGGCTATGGATAAGTTCTGCTGGGGTGTGGGGGTAACGTCGTTATAAGAATTGAAATACACTAATGGTTGGCCATCTTCCAGTTGTTGGTAAAATGGCATTTTCCTTTTTTCTCTCCTTCTTATTTTTTGTTTTGTTTTTTGCTTCCAGTACATATTCAAGAACAACTACAGACTGGTATATAACTTTTGCTTAGCTATTTCTGATGCACTTTGTTTGCCATTTTGTTCATTTCTTAATTTTTCAAAATGTACAGAATATAATAGCAGCTCTACTTCTGCCAACAATAGCAATTAAGTATAAAATGGTTCACTTGGAAGTATCTTTGAGGAATTGCGATTCACCCCCATCTCTATCGCCCCCAACTTTAAAAGTCATAGTCTAACAAGCAAATTTGACGAATTTATGTCCCCCGCCTTGGAAACTAGGTCTCCACTGTATAACACTAAGTGTTTGAGCTGGAAAAGCGGCTAAGTTAAAAATGTGAAAAAAGTCATAAAAAAAATAATGTGAGGATTATATACAAACCACATGCATATCTTCAGACCATGATCAAAACACCTGTTAAGTTTCAAAGGAATGGGCCTAAAACTGTAGAAGGAGTTGAACACACAAGGTACCCACTATCTATTCACTTTGACAGTAAAAATGTATGAAAAATGGCTAAGTTCTATTGGCGAAAAACGTAATAAAAAATAATGTGAGGATTATATCCAAACCACATGCATATCTTGAGACCATGAACAAAATACCTGTGAAGTTTCAAAGGAATCGGCATAAAACTGTAGGAGGAGTTGCGCACACAAGGTACCCACTATCTAGTCACTATGATAGTAAAGACACCTAAAAAATGACTAAGTTCAACTTGTGGAAAAAGTGACAAAAAATAATGTGAGGATTATATCCAAACCACATGCGTATTTTCAGACCATGACCAAAACACCTGTGAAGTTTCAAAGGCATCGGCATAAAACTGTAGGAGGAGTTGCGCACACAAGGTACCCACTATCTAGTCACTTTGATAGTAAAAACGCCAAAAAAATGACTAAGTTCAACTTGTGGAAAAAGTGACAAAAAATAATCTCAGGATTACATCCAAACCACATGCGTATCTTCAGACCATGACAAAAACATCTGTAAAGTTTCGAAAGAATCGGCATAAAACTGTAGGAGGAGTTGCGCACACAAGGTACCTGCTACTTTAGGGGGACGGAAAGACGGAAGGACGGACGGACGGACGGACAGAATGGACGGACGGAAGGACGGAAAGCCGAAAACTATGTCCCTCCGCTTTTCTTCGAAAAGGCGGGGGACAATAAATATACATACCAAAAGATAATATAACCATAAAACCTATCTTTTTTTATTGACAATTGATTAAATTAACTAGCAACTGCAGAGGATACTTAAGACTTACATAGAAAGGACTGCAACTAGTAATTAAGAAACGCAAAAGTTAGAAAAATACTACACATCCATCAATTATTGCAACATTACATTGTTGGAGCAGACTAAGAAACATTCCGTTATCTCAGAATAATAAACAGAGAAACAATCTATGTTATTTCTTCTCAGACGCAAGTTCAGTTCATCCTTGTCACAAAATTCACCTTTGACGATACCTGTCAGCTACACTATTCCACAGCAGTCACTTTGTTAGCAAGAGGTTCACCTCCGATATAGAATGGTGTTAAAGATCTAGTTAAGGGACTTTAACATGTTTGGTGAAATGAGCAGGTTGTGTTCAGACCGGGCATGCAGACTGCCAGGTCTGGGTATACATAAAGTTCGCATATGGCCCCTCAAGATATGTCTTCTCAAGATGTGGCTCTAACCTAAAGTCATCCAAGTGCTCCACATAAGAGGAGTATTGTGGGATATCTTTTTATTTTTTATTTTTCCTCAAAAAATATGTTGGGAGCCTTCATCTGAGCCACCTCATTTTGGGCATGTTGTGACACCTCATCTGAACCACCTCATTGAGGTGGTTCAGATGAGGGATCACAACATGTTTTTGTGCAGAGGTTATCCCTAATTACCACCAAATACTCCCTCTTGAATCCAAAACCTCCTTGGTTTACAGAAACCTTCACAACAATAACAGACTAAAATTGTGATAACAAGCTGCATGCAAATTCTTAAGATCAGCAAACTAGCACTAAGTGCAGGTGCAGCATAAACCTGATGCATGTGATTCCATTCTTAATTGACTGCAAAACTGGGAAAATGGTGTGTTTATCATCACATTATGTCACTTAGTCTGTTTAATTGCAATATGCAACCACAAAAATCTGTTGCATTCTGAATCAGAGCCTGCATATGCATTTGATGCAATTAACCCAAAGACATCAAGACTATTTTTGTGCATAAGCTCAATTTCTAATTAGCCCTCTGTCATTTTCTTATAAGATTGCAAGTCTCAATGTCTTCCCTTGATACCTGATCTACATGACTGCAAATCAACAGTTCTCGAGATATTATCAACAGACTGATATTAACTGAGCCGCAACACGACAAATTCGACACTGCATGGGATGTGCGTCAAGCAAATACTCAGATCAGACTGGGCAACCGCCTAGTCTGATCTAAGTCTTCGCTGTGCACTTAAATGGTAGCTGAGGATCACAGACTGGGCAGATGCCCAGGGAAAGCCTTCACTGGGCACTCATGCCACTTTGTTGGTTTTGTCGTGTCGCGGCTCAAATTAATTAAATGTCATGCCTGGAAAAAGGGTGCCTCAGGGTATCTACAAGCAGTGAAACTTCCAACTAGGCTGTGCATCTGTCATATTCATGCAATCTTATCAGTCCAGTCTTTGCAGCCAGAACCTTGGTGTTAGACATTTACTCATGTCTAAGTAATTACCCAGCAGGCACATGATGTTGAAATGACGTGGTATTGACGTCGATGTGACATAACGACGTGGCAGCGACGTCAGTACGACGTCATTTTGGCGTAATGTGCCCGCTGGGTAACATTTTTTTTACAGGTGCATGTTCAGTATTCAGGAAATCATGTGTTTCATATGTTTTTAAGGAGAAGCAAGTTCCATCCACCAATGCTTGCTTAAATGGAGTTCTTATGTCCCTTTGAGCATTACTTGGATTAAGAGAGAAACAAATGAAACAGACTACAAATGTGCCACACCCATGCCTTCATGACCCACCGTGAAGTCAGGAATACATCATAATGTATACTAACGTTTTTATATGGTATTACGAGACCACATATCCTGGAAATTAATATATTGATAAATATTTAACTACAGTGTGACAAACATATTTCTACGATACAAAAAGACACAAGAAGTTTCACAGAAACTGTGTTCATATGGTAAAATCCACATTTAATATTTGAATGTGAAATGATTTTGGCAACATCTCTTGTGGTTGTACACTGCTCTCAAGATTGCCTCCTCAATTATCAAAACCAATACTAAAATTAAACGACTGAAATGAAATGACCTGATCAGAGCTCTAGATAAGAGGGAGTATTTAGTGATAATTAGGGATATTTTTTGCTAATTCTGCATAAAAACGTATGTCGTGACCCCTCATCTGCGCTGTCTCAACGAGACGGTTCAGACAAGGGGTCACACTGTATTGTTTCAATGAAAAAATGAAAAAATTATTCCTCAATTATCATCAAATACCCCTTTTATCTACAGCTCTGACCTATTACTACTGACTTTAAACTTTATTCCTATTACTTTGATTACACATCAAGCTCAGTGAGCTAGAAGGCATAGATTTTAGCATTCTGTGGTCTTCGGTTTTGGAGGAAACCAGAAGATTTGTGAGAAAACCAATGACCTGGGATGCAAAACTATTACCCTGTCACATTTTGATTCCCAGGATCAAACCCGAGCTGATCAGGTGAAATACAAGAGATACACCACTGCCCTATCTAAGATTTTAGCACCAAAAGATTTTCTCACTCCATAAAAATATATATAACATGCTACAGCTTATACAATGTATTGAACAATCACGAAAACCTGAAAGCTTTTATACATCTTATGCATCTATACGAGCCGCGACACGAGAAAACCAACAATGTGGTTGTGCGCCCAGCGCAGACTCAGATCAGCCTGGGCAGCCACCTAGTCTGAGCAGAGTATTCACTAAGTGCTTAAAGGGTAGTTAAGGGTCTAAGCTACCTTCATGCGGACAGCGAAGACTCTGATCAGACTGGGCAGATGCCCAGGCTGATCTGAGTCTGCGCTGGGCGCACAACCGCTTTGTTGGTTTTCTCGCGTCGGGGCTCATATAAGCTTCTTTAGAATCGAGGATTACAGTTGATGTGAGTTTGCTATATAGAGAAAATGGCAATTTAAAGCACCAAAAATGATGATCAATGAATATGCAAACAGTATAAATTCAGATGAGATGGCTCAAAATGAGTCACCTCATCTGGATCTACACTGTTTGCCCTCTAGTCTTTGAATTCACCATGCGATAATTTGGAGGAAACATTTTTTTTTTTTAAATTTGTAGCCCTAAACTTTGTTTTTTTTTTTTTTTTCACTTTAAGGATCAAAACAGGTTCAGAAGTGCTTGTGGTTAATATTTAAAAAAAAAAAAATAGAATTTTTGACCCTTCAACCAAGCAATCCCTGCAAACAGTACAGATCAAAGTGAGATGACTCATAATTAGCCATCTGAACTGGATCTACACTGGTTGCCATTTTGCTTCTTTTTTTAAGTGCACTATTCCCTCTTATATACAAACATAAAAGACATGTCCAAATTGGACGATGGAAGAGTCAATTCCAGATTTTTAGGAGTGAAAGAGTTAGTTAAATTAAGACAAGAGCAGTAACTAATACTCACTCTTCTAACTATTCTATTATTAAGATCATCTTCACTCCACGCACTTGTCCGCCCCTGACGGATAGATCGAGATATTGCACCACTTCCATTGGCCCCAAATATTTTATCACCACTGTCCCCAGAGTTCATTTGTTCTGTAACAAACATGCAAATTAGAAGCAATTTAAAAGCATTTTTTTTTCTTTAAAAAACTGGTTGACATAATATGGTTTACGCCATTCTTATGATTGCTACGTATCAGATTAAGAGACCAAGGTCCCGAGGTTATAAAACTTTTTTCATGCTCAACTCAGCTGAGCATGAAATTTTCTCTGCTGATAAATATGAAAATGCCAACTAATGTTGGAATTTTCATATTCATAAGCAGTGAAAATTTTATTCTCAGCTAAACTGAGCATGAAAACAACTGTACTTATCAATAATTTGCTATTTATTAGCAGGTAAAATTCCATGCTCAGCTGAGTTGAGCACGAAAAAAGTTTTATAACCTCGGGCCCAGAGCTACTTCCTCTGACAGCAAAAGTACCTTCCCCTTGACAATGCCAAACTTCCAGTTTTGTTTGTCTTTATTTAATAATCCATTTATAAGGTCAAACATCAGTCATTTCTAGCAAACAACAGGCAGTTACAAAACAAGACCTGTCCGTGTACAGGATAGCTCACCAGCAGTGCCTTGCCCATCACATAAAAAAACTTTGAAAAACTTTAAAGTGTGACGCCAATGGCCACGCCCATGCTGACGTCCAAGTGACAACAAAAGCTCTGTTTACTTTCATACAGGTGAGCTAACAAAATGTCATTCCAACATACAACATGCATAGAACTAAGCCATAAGAAAAACTGAAACATGAAACTTTAGAATGTGTGGTCTGTTGTAACCCTTTCTACCTGGCTGATGAATTAAAAACTTTTGCAAACACTTTAAATCTAGATGAGAACACTCTTCATGAACTATCCCATATAATGAACAGTCTCTTGTAGAGTTACCACCCTTGTAATTACGTATGGTTTTAATAAAAGTAAGGAATTTGGTTTCAGGCACCTGATAGTGACAAGCTTAATCGAATGGGCATTTAGATTATTCTGGAAAAGCCAGCCCATCATATTACAACTTGCCTTCAAACTGTGAACTTGGTGATTTTCCTGATCTATGACCTGCAGTCTTTGGCTTGTTATAATATTTGAAGAAATATGGAGCAGGAACATGGGGCTGTCTCTGTAACTGTGTAGCTGGAACTGTCTTTGGTCTGGTATGTACCAACGGCTGAACTTCAAAGTCTGCTAGTAACTCAGCTTTGTTGGGGTTTCTGTAGCTCCTGGAAAAATAAAATAATTGAACCAGGACACGAGAAAACCAATAAACTGGTTGTGCGCCCAGTGCAGACTCAGATCAGCCTGGGCATCAGCCCAGTCTGATCAGAGTCTTTGCTGTTGGCATGGAGGTAGCTTAGACATTTAGCTACCCTCTAAGGGTTAAGCCAAGAGTCTGATCAGACTGGGTGGATGCTCAGGCTGATCTGAGTCTGTGCTGGGCGCACAACCAGTTTGTTGGTTTCTCGTGTGGCTACTCAAATAGGTACGCTGAACATTCACATTAACTGAGCAAGTTCAAATATTCAGTCAAGCTGTTTGGCCTATACCTATCAATGCTACATGTTTCAGACCTTTGAACTGTCCATTTTTTTCATCTGATACAGAATCCTTAAAACAACAGGGTCCCGAGGTTATAAAATTTTTTCGTTCTCAACTCAGCTGAGCATGAAATTTTCTCTGCTGATAAATATGAAAATGCCAACTAATGTTGGCATTTTCATATTCATAAGCAGATAAAATTTCATACTCAGCTAAACTGAGCATGAAAACAACTGTACTTATCAATAATTTATTAATTATTAGCAGGTAAAATTTCATGCTAAACTCAGCTAAGCATGGAAAAAGTTTTATAACCTTGGGGCAAGACTATGTCTGAGTTCCAGCTTCAGATGAGCAGGAATATGAGGAATGAGCCCTGTGACATAAGGTCAAAAGCAAGATGTTAGGCATAACATTCCTGCTTCTTTTTTACTTAACTTCCAAATTAAGAAACAGAGAAATGGACATAACTTCAGACTAAATCATCTAATAAATGTATCATTACAACAATAACTGGATCACACTCCAAACAATCATGTACACTTCACCCACATCATTTGAATTGCAATAATAACCTGACCATGTCTTGGCCAGATTGTGTGAGTACATAGACTGAGTGACAATGGCAATTTATAAAGAAAAAGCTCCATGTATATTCATTATTCACCACATTTTCTTTTTTTTAAGTTTCCAATATCCTTATATTTTTTTTCATTTTTTCATTAACTATTTGTATTTATCAATTTATAAGTAAAGGGAGGTGCTGTGGTCCAGTGGCTAGAGATACTTAGTCATGGTGCAGGAAGTCGGGAGTTGGACTCTGAGTTCAGCCAGCAACTGACTGGAAAACTCTCTTTAACCCAGCAGTAAATGGGTACCAATTCTGAATCATGGAGGGGAAAAAGGTAGCAGCTGGAGAGGGATAGCTCTTCCTTTCATATGCTCTGCCCAAGATATAGTCAACATCAAGCCTCCACTGCCTCTACAGGCAGGAAACTTTTCTTACTTCTTAAGCAAAGGGACCTAGATAATATTATGTGGTTTGTAACCATATAATAATGTCATGCTTTATAATCCAGATACAATGAGCTAGCCAGAAAGAGCTGAGAAAAGACTCTGGATATAACTCAAGGATAAACTAGAAATGTTTTTCAGAGAAAAACTGATGTCCCCCACCAGCCCATTTCCCATCCCCTCTAATGAATAAAAAGCCTGAACAAGTAAAATATCTAGGCAAGTTTAGAGAAAATCCAACCACTGGTTCTTAAGATATCCTACATAGATGACTATGACCTTGAAAATGAGGTCAAGGTCACAAAAATCTAATCAGCTCTTAAAGTTGTCCAAATGATGTATCAATGCAAGTTTGGTGAAATTCCATCCATTGGTTCAGGAGATGTTGAGGGTACAAGAAATTGTCATCAAAGCCCTCCAGCGACCTTGAAAATGAGTTCAATGTCACCAAAATCTAATCAGCTCTTAAACTTGTCCCAATGATGTATCCATGCAAGTTTGGTGAAATTCCATCCATTTGTTCAAGAGATATCACTAGTACAAGAAATTGTCCCCAAAGTCCTCCAGTGACCTTGAAAATGAGGTCAAGGTCACCAAAACCTTATCAGCTGTTAAACTTGTCCCAGTGATGTATCCATGCAGGTATGGTGAAATTTCATCCATTGGTTCAGGAGATATAGTGGGTACAAGAAATTGTCATCTAAGTCCTCCAGGGACCTTGAAAATAAGGTCAAGGTCACCAAAATATAATCAGCTCTTAAACTTGTCCTGTAATGTATCCATGCAAGTTTGATGTAATTCCATCCATTGGTTCAGGAGATGTAGTAGGTACAAGAAATTGTCATCAAAGTCCTCCAGCGACCTTGAAAATTAGGTCAAGGTCACCAAAATATAATCAGCTCTTAAACTTGTCCCAATGATGTTTCCATGCAAGTTTGGTGAAATTCCATTCATTGGTTCAGGAGATATAGTGGGTACAAGAAATTGTCATCTAAGTCCTCCAGTGACCTTGAAAATGAGGTCAAGGTCACTAAAATCTAATTAGCTCTTAAAGTTGTCCAAATGATGTATCAATGCAAGTTTGGTGAAATTCCATCCATTGGTTCAAGAGATATCACGCACGCAAGAAAACTGTCACAGGGACGCCGACGTCGTCGCCCAGGATCCGCACTGAAAACTATGTCCCCCCTCACCTTGGGACATAATTCTAGGATTCAAGAACAAAGGCACTGACCTAACAGTAAAACCAGTAGAAAAGCTGTCAGACCTTCCACTGCCTTTCCTCAAAGGAAGCAAACTGTGTAGTGATTCAGCATTACCCTGAAAATACAACAGAGTGGAACAGAATGGCATATACATCATGAAACAGGTAAACTTGCAACTGCAAATTTGCATGTAGAAAATTTGTAAATTAGAAAAGATCAGGTACCATGGGCATAACTGCCTATACACAAATACGCAGGTGCGTATTGAAATTTTGTCAAACTAACAAAATTTCAATATGCACTTGCATATTTGATGATGCTGAATTTTTGTAAATTGGACAAGATTTCAATATCAACTGCAAATAGAAACATCTTTGGGACTAAACTTTTATTTTGGTCTCAAAGGTAAATAAAACACAATTCTGTGTAACATGTAATTACCCCTAGTTACGCCCCTGGGTACCAACTGCAAACAGGCATGACAATGTGAACTATCTTAGGAGATAATCCCCTAGAGTTCTCCTCCCTCCAGAAGTTTAAAACAAAGAAGCTTTCTTACAACATCCTCAGAGGGCTACACAGAGGATAAGTATTTAACTAAATGTGTATTACCCTCTGTAAATAAAGTATATTATTATTATTATTATTATTTTGTATATACCTATCAATGATACGCCCTTTGAACTGCTTGTTTTCTTGCCATCTGATACAGAATGTCGTATCAAACTGACCTTTTCTGAATCCGTATCACTATCCTTTAAAACGAGGCTATGTCTGAGTTCCAGCTTCGGGCGCGTCATTGTTTGACATGCATTGTAGAAATGAGAACCAGAGATACGGGACTAGTGTCGTAATGTCAACAAACACGTCAAAATGGCACGCTTCGATTGTTCAGTCGGCGGCGTGTGTCTCAAGACTACCTACATACCTCTGCCATGCAGGTTCGAATCCGGGTCGATGCATTAGCTTTGGCGAGTATGAATGGTTGGCTGTTCCCTCAGGTGTATCATAAACAAATTATTTTACTAGTAACTAGATCTGGCGTACTGTATCATGTCTCATAGATGAGCTCATACCATCGGATCACCCTCGACGCAAGCGTCTCGGGTGATCCGATGCTATGAGCTCATCAACTCGACGTGATACAGTACGCCAGATCAAGTCACTATTATAATAATGTGTATTTATCATATGACGTCACATCTGAGAGTGTAATAAAGCCAGGCATTAAAAATGATATTCAACTAGTGGATTAGATATGCAAATTACTCATACCGTTAAGCGTCTACGTTCACGAAAACGTCGCGTTTTCTAATGGCGAAATCATGACGTTTTAGTGCAAAATTTACTAATAAAATGCAATTTTAGTGTCACATGATAAACAGAATCTTGCATTTGTGCTCCTGTATCATTGAATATATTAAACTCACTGGGGAAAACTGATAAGATGCTTGGCATAGCCTCGCATCTTATCTTTTTCCCCAACTCGTTTAATAAATTCAATAATACATGAGCACTCATGTAAGATCCTCTATTTCTCACATCTTCTTATAACATTACAGTAAATACAGCAATACAGCAAATATTCATATCTTACCTTACAGACTTTCTTATAACATTCTTCCAGCCCTAACAAGTCCTCTCTTTCACCAGCAATTCTCTGAACCTCCTCTATCAAGGCATCAGGTAACATATTTGTCATCTCATATGTGTAGTGGTCATCAAAACTAATGAAGCCTTGGAGATTCTCGGATCTGGATACACCATTGTTTATCACATTTGTATAGTTTCGTGGGTTTTGCCTGTGAACATGCATAAAAGATTCTAACAGGACTTGAATGTTTTCTCTACACAGGAAGTTGCATGTGAAAATTCAGGATAAATCATGTTGTTAATGTTGCAGCTTGCTAGTTCACATCTTGGTGCATTGCATGTGAACTTTTACTTTTATCGCCATTTACCTTCAAATAGTTCTTGGATAACATTCCAATAATCTTGCATTTTCTTTTCATAAATTGTTAGAATCAAAATAATTTTTTCTTATTGGTAAGTTATTGCTGATTACCACATGATGTTGGAAGGAAGAGTGTGAAATATTAATTCATGATGGTGAAGCCGGAGTGAATTAAAATTCACATCCGGGGTGTGGGCAGTGCTTGCAACATTATATTCCTGCACAAGAAAAGACTCCATGAAACTGAGTCTGCTATTTTCATTTCTCTGATGTGATCCTTGCTTCCAGAAGATCTTCCTTCAGAATTTATTGGACTGACCTCGATTTAGCTTATGATATTTCAAAGAGGCACCCTGGCCTCGAGGTTATAAAACATGAGATTAATCTCAAACTTAAAATATAGCACACTGACTGGCTGCTTCCGAGCACAGCTCGGAAGCAGCCAGTCAGTGTGCTATATTTTAAGTTTGAGAATGCTCAAACTTAAAATATAGCACACTGACTGACATGCTCGGAAGCAGCCAGTCAGTGTGCTATATTTTGCTAATATATGCAATCAAAGTATTAGAGATTCAGCATTTCCAAATAAATGGAAGAAAGGCAAAGTAGCACCACTGCATAAAAGTGGTTCAAAGGATGATGTTAATAACTACAGACCTATCTCAGTTCTTCCAGTGCTCTCCAAAATCTTAGAAAAACATGTTCATGATTCATTAATGGATTTTCTTATTACATATAATTTATTGCATAAAACTCAGTCAGGTTTCAGACCTTCACATTCATGTGAAACAGCATTAATAGGAATGATAAGTAGGTGGCTTGATGCAATTAATAATGGCTCCATGATTGGTGTTGTAATGGTAGACTTTAACAAGAGGGCCACGAGGCCCTGAATCGCTCACCTGAACAATTGGCAAGGTGGCTTATACTTATCATGTCTGAAATTGTCAAAATATGAGTTTTGGGTCAAAAGTCAAAGAATGACCATGACCACTTGTACTCATAAATCTTCATGTACTCATTAGACAACCAAATATACCATTTTTAGGCCAAAATCTCCAAAACTTTCCATGAAATCTTATGTTCTAGCATTTTCCCATATTTGACCATGCCGCAAAAAAGGTCAAGGTAAACCCAAGGTCACCATTTGAACAGTCTTGGTGGTACTCTAGTACTCCATACTATTTACCAAGTTTCAGGGCCATTGGTGTATTGGTTCTGGGGAAGAAAAATATTAAAGATTTATCCCGTAAGTGGTAATGGCGGCCAAGCTGGTCATGTGACCTGGACCGTTTGAACAAATTTTCATTCAATCAACCCCTGGAGGCTCTATATGAAATGTGTTCACAATTGGCCCTTTGACTTTTGAGGAAATGGTTGAAAATGTCAAAATATGAGCAATCTGGATCAAAGGTAAAAAAATGACCTTGACCGCTTGTACTCATAATTCTTCATGAACTCATTAAGACAACTGTATATACCAATTTTTTAGGTCAAAATCTTCAAAACTTTCCATGAAATCTTATGTTCTACCATTTTCCCATATTTGACCTTGCTGCAAAAGGTCAAGGTCAACACAAGGTCATAATTTGAACAATCTTGATAGTACTCAAGTACCCAATGCTACTTACAAAGTCTCAAGGCCATCGGTCAATTGGTTCTGGAGAAGAAGATTTTTAAAGGTATTTACCATATATGGGCGTGGCGGCCATGTTGGTCATGTGTCCAGGACCGTTAGAAAATATTTTCATTCCATCAACCCCTTGAGGCTCTATATGAAATTTGGTTTCAATTGGCCCAGTGGTTTTAGAGCAGATTGTTTGAAATTGTCAAAATTTGAGATTTCTGGGTCAAAGGTCAAAGAATGACCTTGACCTTTTGTACTCAAAAATCTTCATGTACTCATTAAGATGATTCTATGTACCAATTTTTAGGCCAAAATCTTCAAAACTTACCATGAAATCTCATGTTTTAGCATTTTCCCATATTTGACCTTGCCGTAAAAAAGTCAAGGTCAAAACAGGGTCATAAATTGAACAATCTTGATAGTACTTGAGTACCCAATACTACATACCGAGTTTCAAGGCCATCGGTCTACTGGTTCTGGAGAAGAAGATTTTTAAAGGTTTTTACCATATATGGGCGTGGTGGCCATGTTGGTCATGTGACCTGGACCGTATGCACAAATTTTCATTCCCTCAACCCCTGGAGGATCTATATGAAATTTGGTTACAATTGGCCTAGTGGTTTTTGAGGAGATTGTTTGATCTTGTCAAAATATGAGAAATCTGGGTCAAAGGTCAAAGAATGACCTTGACCTCTTGTACTCATAATTCTTCATGAACTCATTAAGACAACTGTATATACCAATTTTTAGGCCAAAATCTTCAACAGTTTCCAAGATATCTTATGTTGCAGCATTTTGCCATATAAAAGCATGAGTAAGCAAATTTGACCTTACCGTAAAAAAGGTCAAGGTCAACCCAAGGTCATAATTTGAACAATCTTAGTAGTACACGTGTACCCGATGCTTCATACCAAGTTTCAAGACCATAGACCTATTGGTTCTGGAGAAGAAGATTTTTTCAGGTTTTTACCATATATGGGCATGGCGGCCATGTTGGTCATGTGACCAGGTCCGTTTGAACAACTTTTCGTTCCTAAGGTCCCAGGAGGCTCTATATGAAATTTGGTTACAATCGGCCCAGCGGTTTCAGAGGAGAAGTCGTTTGAAATTGTGGACGGACGGACGGATGGACGACGGACGACGGACGACGGAGCCTTACCATCCTATAAGCTCCCCCGGAGCCTCTGGCTCAGGTGAGCTAAAAAGGCTTTTGACCTTGTGGACCCAAGCATTTTGTTGCAAAAATTAAAACTCTATAAAATGTCTGATAATACAATGTCATGGTTTTCTTCTTATTTACTTAATCGCAGACAAAGAGTAACTGTCAACAATGTCCTCTCAGATGATGAAATAGTTATTAATGGAGTTCCCCAAGGTTCTATATTGGGCCCACTAATGTTTTTATTGTTCATTAATGATTTGCCTCTTTATACAGCTCCAATAAATACTGATCTTTACGCTGATGATACCACCCTGTATGAAACTGGAATTTCACGCTCAGCAATTGAGAGCAACTTGCAAATTGCCCTGAACAACCTTTCTGAATGGTGTAAATTAAATGGTATGGCTATCAATACATCAAAGACCAAATTGATGTTAATTACTACCCATCAAAGGAGAGCAGTTCTAGATTCTGATAAATTATGTTTGACCTTAAACAATGAAAACTTAAATATCATAAATAAAGACAAAATACTTGGAATTATTATAGATAATAATTTATCTTGGTCAAGTCATATAGACCAAATATGCAAAAAGATATCATCTAATTTATGGCTTTTATCTAGAATTAAAGAATACCTTTCTACTGAACACAGAACTCAATTTTACAAAACTTACATTCAGCCTCATACAGACTATTGTAACTTAGTATGGGGTGGGACGTCCCAACTTAATCTCAACAGACTTTTCCGTCTGCAAAAACGTGCATGCAAGATTATATTGGATTACAATGTTGAAAATGTTCTTGAAAGTATGCAAGAATTGAAAATACTGACTATATATGAAAGACTATTTTTACGAAAATCTAAATTCATGTTTAAAGTTTATAAATCAGAAACACCTCCATATATCAATGAGATGTTTAATCAAAGAATTGTTAATGATAATCTGCCTTTGTTACGGTCAGCTGTATCTTCAAATTTCACCACACCCCGACCTAACAGAGAAATATTTAACCAAGCATCACATATTCAGGACCAATTGTCTGGAACAGTTTACCATCTGAACTGAAAAATTTTAATACTGTTAATTCTTTTCATAATAATTTCATAAAATGGTTGAAAAGCTGATTTGTATTGTCATTATAGTATATTCTATTTTAGTTCTTCATCATAATAATATGGATTTTTTTTTTTTTTTGTGTGTGTGTTTGTGTGTGTATGTTTATTATGTAGTTCTAGTTTTTTGGAGGACTTGTCATAATAACTGTACATATTTGGACAAACCCTGATTGTACTTCTCCAATTTTTTGGAGCAGTCTGATCAGGCTCTGCAGTGTTTGTTCTGCCATATCTGTCTCAATACTTACAGTTTTTATAGTGTTATTTTCAGTATATATGTGAGTGTTACAGATCTGTAGAAAATGTGAGATTACTGTAAAAAGTGTACATTATTTGGACATTTCTGTGAGCTTACTGTAGTAAGTGTACATTATTGGGACACTTCTGTTCAACTGGACTGCTATTTTTGAATTTTGTGTAGTCCTTTTTCCAGTTGGGAGAATTCTTATCCAGTTTTTACTGGGTAGCATCTGGTGCAGACCTTGATTACAAAGTTTGGTGTAGGCGGTGTAAGGGCGCATTTACACGAGCAAAGTTTCTATGTTACAGAAACTTTAACAAAGAAAGTATGACAAACATTTTGCGTTTACACGGAGCAAATTATTTGTTAAAGAAAATGTGCCATAGAATCTTTGTCACATAAACTTTGGCAATGAAATATTTGCTGCAGTGTTCACACGACCAAATATTATTCGTCAAAAGTACCTACAGCGATGAAACAAAATCTTTGTCACATTTTCCATGCTTGTAGTAAAGTTCTTTGTTACGTAATCTTTAGCAAAGTTCTCCGTTTACACGGACAAATTTAATTTATCGAAGTAACTATACCATATATATTTGTCAAAGAAACATTGTCATATTTTGGCATTTACACGAGCAAATTTTTCTGTGACAAACCTACTTTGTCATAGAAACTTTGGTCGTGTAAACGCGCCCTAATGTGGGCCTGTGGTATTTGTGTTGGTAGTTTTGTCCTGATACTTGCAATTTTTGCAGTAGGAAACTGACAGGTTGGATGTGTGTGTTCTTAAAATATGACATGCTGCATGCTTTTTTCTGTTTCTTTTCTTTTTTTCTGTCACATTGCGACTACATTTAAGAGAGGGCCACATGGAAGATTAGTGTTTAACTAAATGTGTATTTCCCTCTGTAAATAAAGTCTATTATTATTATTTTTATTATTATATTTTAAGTTTGAGAATGTACTCAAGTTTTATAACCTCAAGGCTAGGTCAGTTTAAGAGTGACTCAGTTATGGTGCAGGTTGCGGGTCAAAACTCTCTTGTCAACCCAGCATCAAATGGGTACCTGTTTTGAATCACAGAAGGATAAGGCAGCCAAATTAGAAGGGTGAGCTCAGCTTTTTATATGCTGTGCCGAAGATACAGTGGGCCCCTAATCCCCACTGCCACTATGGCCAACAGGCTATGGGAAACCTTTTACCTTTCTCCTTCAAACACCATATGTTCAAACTTGTATTTACCTTATAATATCTTCAAACTTGGTGGGATTGGCTGACTTTGCTGGCCCCCACTGTCGAGCCTTACTTGATTTAGGTTTAATGTTCTCTTTCATGTACTCATCACGAAGTTGACGCTGTTTCTGGAAGTCAAAGAAAACAATTACAGCGACTTTGAAATAATAGTGACAACAAAATTTATTACTGCACTTTGGCTGCTTTTATAGAAGTATTTTGTAAAGAATGAACTGATACATATTGCATGTCTTTTTCATAAGAATCAAAATAATTTTTCCTTACCCGTGAATACTGCTGATTTACACGTGTTGTGGGCAGATATGAATATTAATTCACTTGGGCTTCGCCTTTGTGAATTAGTATTTCGTGATCTGCTCTCCAATAACATGTGTTTATGTGGAAGAAGTTTAAACACTTGGTTCATGCCTCATGTTCAAACAACTTCCCTGGGACCCGCAAGCAAAATGTTAATGCATGATTCCTATTGTAAAATGTAATTCAAAAATTCTCTCAAGCAAACATATATTTTATTTCATTGTTCAACTAGTCTTCAACAGCTGCATGAAAATATTTTGTAACAAAACTTTTCACAAATGAAATGCTATTTATTCAGCTTTCTAAAAACCAAAAAAAAAAGAAAAGAAATTTTCTTTCAAAAAACGAAAAAAACAACAACAAATGATAGGCCATCCAAAAAGTTAATGCATTTCATTTGCAATTCAGTTTATCTCACACTTCAGAGTGACCGAGCTTCTTTTGGGTACTAATGACCAATGGGTGTTACTACTAACCAAGACTTGGAATCATTATCATACCTCCTGGAAATCAGCCGACAATCTATTATCATTTGACGTTCTATTAGCATGTGCAGATCTAGCCATTTTCTACAATACAATTTGTGAAAGTTAATTTTCTATCTTCATTACCATATTTTCTGTCTGATTGCAACAGTTACTGTTCTATGTTGGCCTTTTCTCTATCTACATAGGTATACAAGCTTACCAAGCAGTCATTTACAAGACAATCATACTGAACCACTGATCTAAGGATAAACAGTAACACAACTTACGCATTTACCACATTATGCATTTATCAAACAGTATTCGCTTGTAAGACTTTTTCCCCTCCAATACAACCCAAAAATCTAGATCTTACAAGATGGACCAATTTGATTCTTACAATATGGATCTAGATTTTTGAGATCATTTTGGACATGAAAGTACATCTTACTGCAAAATAAATTCAAATGACTGATTCGTGCATTTTAATATGAGCCACGACACGACAAAACCAACAATGTGGTTGTGCGCCCAGCGCAGACTCAGATCAGCCTGGGCATCCGCCCAGTCTGATCAGAGTCTTCGCTGTCCGCATGGAGGTAGCTTAGACCCTTAGCTACACTTTGGGCACTTAACAAATAATCTAAAAAAAAATTGGTAAATGCCCAGTCTGATCTAAGCCTGCACTGAGCGCATCACCACATTGTTGGTTTTGTCATGTCACGGCTCATATCATTTTGAAGGGTAAAAATGGCTCCCCTCTTATAGCAAAATAAAAATGGTAAACTAAACAGAAATGCTGTAGCAAACAGAGTAAACCTAGATGAGGGTTAACAATGCTTGCTAGCAATTTTATACAACATATCTGAGCCGCTACATGACAAAACAAACAAAGCAGCATGTGTGCCCAGCGAAGACTCAGATCAGCCTGAGCATCTGCCCAATTTGATCAAAGCCTTTGCTGGAGCTTAAAAGGTAGCTAAGGGTCTCAGCTAATTCCATGTGGACAGAGAAGACTCCAATCAGACTGGGCGGAGGCCCAGGCTGATCTGAATCTTCACTGGTTGCACATGCCACTTGGTTGATATGACAGATAGACTAGTCAAAATTAAAAGATGATGTGTTGCCTCAACAGCGTTGAATGAAAACCAGCATGCTAGCAAGCAATCAAAACTAAGCTTGCTGCTAAAATAAAAAAAAATAAGCATACAAATGTGATCACAAGCTTGCAGCTGCAATCAAAACTAAGCTAACAGCTGCAATCCAAACTAAGCTTATACATGTAGTTGCAATTGAAACTAAGCTCATAATCCTATCTGGACACTTGCAAGGCTAATGGTATGAAGTTTGATACATAAATTCAAATGAAAGCTAATCTCTCTGATTTATTTATTGCAATAAGGGTATATCATGATCAAATAGCTAAAACAAGAGTAGTCTGATCAGTCTTGTAAAATATCCCCATGAATTCTAAATTCAAAGGCAGAAAGTTCCATATTGGGAAACAGCACTTAAGGTAAGATTTAATATTCTTTAAAGCTTTGCTTACAAGATGTCTGACACACAGTCATAAATTTTACATTTTTCCAATAAAAAATTAGCAATCAGGGACTTTCCTCTGACTATGAACCTATGGATTAGCCTTCATACAAGCTCTGCAATGGAATGATTATCTCTGAACCTTATCTTTATCACTGCTAGCTTTACATCATTATCATATGGGGCCGTATTCATAAAGCCACTTAAGTCGTTGCTATGCGGTTGCTATGGCTAAATATCTATAAAGGAGATTCCCTACAACTATGAAATTTGGTCTGGAGGAACAGTCTTTGTAAGACTGTTCCTCCAGAGCAAATTTCATAGTTGTAGGGAATCTCCTTCAAAGAAATTTAGCCTTAGCAACAGCATAGCAACCACTTAAGTCGTTTTATGAATACGGCCCATGGTCTATTTTAGATGATCATCCTGAAATTTCCTCTGCTGGACCTCTGTATTAATCTTCTCTTAAATTTCTTTCTTTCTACCAAAATTCAGTTTTGTTTTTCAACACAAAACATAAAGAAAACAATTTTTGCAATTTAATACAAGAATTCTGCCAGTATCTCTCCTGTCTGTAGATGGTCACAAAACAAAGCTTAACCCATTGCATTCTGGGTATTTTTTGTCGTCTGCTGAAATTTGTCGTCTGCATAAAAAATCAAGAATATTTTGACAATATTGGTCTAACAACTCTGGTAGAAATGATGTCTAGGCAGCAAATAGTTTGGATCTCAGATCAGGCCCACACGTTTGTGGGGCCTGATTTGGACCCAAACTGTTTGCCCAGATACCCCTAAAGGGGTATCCTGAATGGAATGGGTTAACCAGACAAGAATTCCGCAGAATGCTATATTGCACCTGCCTTATGCTTTCTCAGTAGTAGATACCATGGTTAGAGGAAAGTGTACACTAGGTTTGATAAATTTATGTAGAAATTTGAGCAAATTGGACTTAAAAACCAGACAAGATGTAGTTCTATACATAAAGCTCTACATGCAGTCAACAGAGTTAAAAATATAGGTTAAAGGTATAAAGTAGTCAAACAATCGAGGACACCAGTTTAAGAAAACATTTTATGCCATATCTGATGATTGTAGGTGGTATAGTTAGTGAGAAATGGACTTGAATGCTCTTGTCCATATAATCATGGATGCCAGGTTGACATAAAATTTCCAAGGTCAATACAGCATGATATAAAGGTCAAGGGTACAAATAATAGCGGCATCCAAGGAGAATCTTCAAGCCAGGTTTGATTGTTACACCCACTGTATTTAAAGAGAGATGGACTCCAAACCCTAAGGTCGACACAATTTTGGATGTGAAATTTTACAAAATCAGTAGCACGTGAAATATATGTCAAGGGCTGAAACAAGTGCATTAATCCTCGAGTCCATTCTTAGATGAAATTTTATACCAGGTTTGATGATTCTAGATCTCATAGATTGTCATAGAGAAATGGATTAAATGATAGGGTCGACTTAATTTTGTAACTAAAAATTTACGAAGTCAGCAGAGCATGAAATATGGGTCAAAATAAGCACAACAATCCTCTAGATCAACCTAAGTAGAAACTTTATACCAGGTTTGATGACTGTAGGTATCATAGATTGAGAGAAATGGACCAGTATGCTGGGTTGACTTAATTTTTTATGTAAAATTTTACTAAGTCAGCAGAGCATTAAATATAGGTCAAAGGTCAAAATAAAGGCAACACTCCTCTAGACCATCCTAAGAAAAAACTTTATACCAGGTTTGAAGATTGCAGTTATCATAGATGGAGAGAAATGGACTTAAACACTAGGGTTAACGTAATTTTTGGCACAAAATTTTACGAAGTCATTAGAGCATGAAAAGTAGGTCAAAGGTCAAAATAAGTGCAAGGTTCTTTGAGACCATTCTAATAGAAAACTTTATACCTGGTTTGATGACTGTAGGTATCATAGATTGAGAATAATGGACACAAAGGCTAGGGTCTACGTAATTGTGGACATATGGCATAGAATTCTACTAAGTCATTAGAGCATGAAAAATAGGTCAAAGGTCAAAATAAGTGCAAGGTTCCTCGAGATCATTCTAAGAAGAAACTTTATACCAGGTTTGATGAATGTAGATATCAAAGATTGAGAACAATGGACACAAACTCTAGGGTCGACGTAATTGTGGACAGATGGACGGACAGACGGAAAAGTGAACTCCTATATCACACCTTGCTAAAGCAGGTGCGACTAAAACTCCAAGCAAAGATAATGCCGACACCAGCAAAGTAATACATACCATATGTCTCGCATTCTGTTAGTTGAAGGTTCAGAGATTTGTTTCATTGTCAGTTACAATGTCACAGTGAAAACAAAGAAATATGCATAATATAATATTGTGTGCTGTGAGATTAGAACCACACAAAACAAAATTATTTGTTTATTTCTTCTTCATTTGCTTTTTATCAGCTCATTTTTCTTTCATATAAAGTACATAGCAGCAAGCACATGCTACAGCCATGCAAAGTCACGCATGCCTAACTTCAAACTGCAGTTAGTCACACCTGGTTAACTATATGTTTAGTTACGAAACAAAAAAAATGTTACAAAACAAAAAAGAGTCCTAGTTACCAAATGACCTGGTCATCAGGACGTTTGGTAACTATGACTTTTTCGTTTCACAACAGCTCTTTTTTGTTTTGAAACAGCCCTTGTATACACATAGTTAACCAGGGGTGGTTAGTGGTTGTAAATTGCAAAATATACATGTATGGAAAATATATATGGGTATTGCATCCTGAAGTACTTACAAGAAATTCAAACAATGGATTCTAAATAGTGAGAAACACAGAAAAGTAGTTATATACTAAAATACTTGAATCAAAAATTGAAATTTTATTTTGCAACTTTTATATGGTGATGAAGCTAGTGGAAAAAGCTAAAATTCCATGCAGCTTGGAGCAATTTGTGGTTTTTGCTAAAATGCTACATGAATTGCTTTGCTTCACGAAGCAAAGCACTTCATGTAGAATTTTAGTGCTTAGCATTTTGTGTAGGCATAAAGCAAAGCACTTCATGTATAATTTTAGTGCTAAGCACTTTATGTAAGCACAAAGCAAAGCACTTGTCAAATTTTAGTGCTTAGCACTTTATGAAGCAAAGCATTTCATGTACAATTTTAGTGCTTAGCACTTACTGTAGAATTTTAGTGCTTAGCACTTTATGTAGCCCACTTCATGTAGATAAGCACTTTATGTAGGCATGAAGCAAAGCGCTTCATGTAGAATTTTAGCAATGATCACCAGCATCATCAAAGCAAAATTTCCACTTTTATATTTACAATTTATTATTTTAAGGTGGTGATAATCACTAATTTGGGACAAAGACAAAAATTGGCATAAAATACTCAAAATAACACTGATCTTTCCAAAACTTAGCAGATGCCTTCTTTATGTTGTTTCTCATAATTTAGAATCCCAAAATTCAGCATTTGTTAATGTTAAAAAGTGTTTTTATAAGAGAAGATCAAAGGGTAATTTTCTGCGAATAAATCTGAAAAAATAATATCATTATTGAAAATATACTTAGTGCTTAGAGTACCTTGTTGCATAATGGAGAGCGTCCTAGCAATTATTTTTTCCATCTCTTTCACACATTATCAGGCTGAGCAGTTGAAAAAAGATGCAGTCTGTGTCCAAATTTTTTTGTCAAAACACACTGGTGAGACAGGTGATACTATTTTAACAAGGTTGAACAATTTCATCTACACACCACTGATCATGTCAGTAATGTATTATTTATATTGTAGGTGTTAACATAGGTATGCTTGCCTACCCTATATTTAATAAATGCGTCCAGTGTACATTGACTTTGTACATGGCTGAACATTGAGAAAAAGCTACCGTTTTCATCTGGTCTACATTACAATTTGAGAAAGAGTTGGAATAAATAATTGCTAGGACGCTCTTCATTATGCAATATTGCACCTTCAGCATTACGTAAATTTTCAATAACGATATTATTTTTTCAGATTTATTCGCAGAAAATTACCCTTTGATCTTTCCTTATAAAAACACTTTTTTAAGCAGCATGTAAGTCTATTTTGTACTCTAAACTGTAAAGAACAACGAAACTAAGAAGTCTGCTAACTTTCAGGGAGATACGTTCCTTTTTTATGGTTTTATGCAGATTTTTACATTTATCATAAATCACCACCTTAAGCCATGTAGACTTCACTGAAAAACTGAAAACTACACAAAATGAATCGTGCAGAAATGTTTTAAAGACTGTGTTTTGTCTTAAAGCTGAACAGTAACAACCATAACTGAAAGTTGTTCAAATGCTATAACGTCCAATCAAATCACTCAGTCACCAAGCCATCAGTTTGACCCCAAAGGCCCTCTACCTATATCACAGCTCACTGTAAGGGCATAACTCCATAATTTTCTGCCATTTTTACAACAGGAAACAACTTTTGTGAGATCCTGTTTGCTTTCCTGGACTATGAAACCCTTCAAAAATTGGTCTGTGTCAGAGAGATGCCTTGGCAGTATATCTGTACATTTTAATGTTGTTGGTGTAGCCAGACAGAAGCAGAGATCAAGCAACCATAAGCCATTTTGATGTTTCAGTTGTTGAAAATCCTTGAAAGAAACCCTTTGGGCTTCACAAAAGTTAAATAAACCAGATGCTCTTCAGTAGTTTGTGAAAGCGAAACAAGGGCTCCGCAAGCGGCTCATACTACGCCCGTTTAAATGACATAAAGGAGTTAAAGAATGAACAAGATTGTGTACAAAAGGATAGACAGGCAGACAAACAGGGGCAACCACTCTATAATTAAGAACTGCAACATTATCTAAATATTTAACACACCAAATACTATTAGTATACCAAAAATCAGCTTCCAAGGTTTCAGTAATGCCAATGTCAAGCAAGGGTGATAAACTAAATATACTAGATATACCATTCTTGGTTCAACTACATTCCCTTTACAATATACATGTGTTAAAATGTTTTAAACAGTTAAGAGTTACATAGTAAACAGGAAATTTATGCAACGGCACATAATTCATTAAGCCAGTGTTGTGGTTCTTGTTCTGGATAAATTGCCCCTTTATTAAACACATTCCTACACAGTTCCACTCTAATATTTCAAAAGATTAAGGAGATATGGAGTGAATGATAAATGCCTAAAAATACTAATCAAAGCGAGGTTTACTCCAAAATTAGGAAAGGGGGAGCAACCGTTTTTATATGTGACACATTGTCTTGTGATCATGCACATTGCTACACAGTTTCATCATGATATTCCCCAGGGTTACCAAGATAAGGTATGCACAAGATAAGAATATACAAATATAGCCTAAAAGAACTAATGAAAGGGATGTAACTAAAACAAAGAAAAGGGAAGCTACCATTGTTGTACGTGAAAAATTGTTGGGCTTCATATACTTTGCTATGAAGTTTAATGAAGATATTCCAAACGGTTATCTAGTTATGGCGCGCACAAGATTTGCAGAGAAAAATAATCAAAGGGGCATAACTTGGAAACTATGGAAACAGGAGCAACCATTCTTTTACGCAACACGTTGCCCCTACCTAGTACATATGCCTACAAAATTTCATGAAGATATCCCAAATGGTTACTGAGTTATGGCACGCACAAGAATGTTTACGGATGGACAGACAGACGGTCAGCACCACGACATTATACCTCTGTTTTTTCAAAATGGGCATATAAAAATGTGATTTAATTGTTTATAAACATACAAAATACTTACTTTCACAGTCTGACCTCTGAATCCTCTTGTCTCTTCTTTAATTCTCAACAACTCGACCTTTTTCTGGAAAATATATATAGAAAATTAGATCATTTAAATTCCAACAACTGTAACAATGTAACAACAGTGATTTGGTATTTCTTGATGCTTACACAATAAAAATTTCCTTTAACTTTGTTAAATTCCATAAATGAGCCATGACATGAGAAAACCAAAAAAGTGGTTGTGCGCCCAGCACAGACTCAGGTCAGCCTGGGCATCCGCCCAGTCTGATCAGAGTCTTCGCTGTCCGCATGGAGGTAACTTCGACTCTTAGCTACCCTTAAAAGCGCTTAGCAAAGAGTCTGATCAGACTGGGCAGATGCCCAGGCTGATCTGAGACTGCGCTAGGCGCACAACTACTTTGTCGGTTTTGTTGTGTTGCGGTTCAAATGTATGTTATACCTCTCCTGATAAGAACTGCCTCTCTGAACCATATTTTAATATGGGGTTACAGCATATATTCTTGACTCTCATTATCTCAAACACTGATGCCCACCCCTGGTCAAGTATGTATATACAAGGGCTGTTACGAAATGAAAAAGAGCTGTTTTGAAATGACCAGGTCGTTTGGTAACTACTGGTATGACTCTTTCTCATTTCGTAACAGCTCTTTTTCGTTTCGTAACATCCTTGAAAACATAGTTAACCAGGTGTGATACCATTCAAGTAACAAGGGCTTCGCAAGCGGCGCATAATACGCCCGTTTCAGTGTCATGAAGGAGTTACAGATTGAACAAGATTGTTTATAGAAGGATGGACAGGCAGACAAAACAGGGGAAACAACTCTGTAATTAATGACTGCAATGTTATTAAAACAACACATCAAATACTATTAGTACACCAAAAATCAGGATCCAGGGTGAAGCAGCTCAGAAGTTGTGAAACGCCAAAGTCAAACAAGGGAGATAATTCATAAACTCTTAGTCCCAATACTTTCCCTTGACAATATACACATCACCAACAAGTTTCGTTAAAATATTTCCAACGGTTAAGGAGATACAGAGTAAAACGCAAATTGATGCAAGGGCAGATAATTCAGGAGGTAAGCAAGAGTTATGGTTCATGCTCATGATACATTACCCAATTATTATACACATTCCTACAAAGTTTCATTGAAATATTTCAAAGGGTTAAGGAGTTATGGGGGAAGGGGTTAGCCTAAAAAACTAATCAAAGGGAGGTTACTCCAAAATTAAGTAAGGGGGAACAACCATTCTTATATGTGACACACCATCTTGTGATCATGCACATTGCTATAAAGTTTCATCAAGATATACCAAATGGGTACTTAGTTATAGAATGCACAAGATTAGTATACACAAAAATACCCTAAAAATCTAATCAAAGGGATGCAACTCCAAAACGAAGAAGGGGAGAGCAACCATTGTTATACGCGACACATCATCACACCCTCATACACATTGCTATGAAGTTTCATTAAGATATCCCAAATGGTTATCTAGTTATGGCGCGCACAAGACTAGTAGGGTAAAAAATAATCAAAGGGGCATAACTTTGAAATTAAGAAAGGGGAAGCAACCATTACTATACGCGACACTTTGCCCCATCCTAATATATATGCCTACAAAATTTCATGAAGATATCTCAAACCGTTTCTGAGATATGGTGCGCACAAGAATGTTGGCGGACGGACAGACGGACGGATGGACAGACGGACGGACAGCGCCATGCCATAATACGTCCGTTTTTTCAAAACGGGCGTATAAAAAGAGGTATCATGAAGGCAGTGAACCATACAGATTTTGGTCACAGATGGCTGACTCTATGTGGCCCTACACAACACAGCCTAACTTTCACTGAAACAATTAGCAAAGAGGCCAATCAGTCACTATCTACAGGCATTTGCTTAAGCACAGTATAGATTTAAAACATCCTAGCAGGCACATAACGTCATAATGACGTCACACAGACGTGGATGCGACGTGATGATGTCGCATCGACATCAGTGCGACATCATTTCGATGTAATGTACCCGCTGGGATACTTCTTTTTTAAATCTGATACTGATCTTTTGATACATGTATACTCTGATGCGCAACTATATTGGCTTGTTTAAGTAATATGTTGACAAGCTGAAGAAAAATTCTGGTACTTCTGATGAAAATAGACACACAAATGAGCCGCGACACGACAAAACCAACAATGTGGTCGTGCGCCCAGCGCATACTCAGATCAGCCTGGGCATCCGCCCAGTCTGATCAGAGTCTTCGCTGTCCGCATGGAGGTAGCTTAGACCCTTAGCTACCATTTGAGCACTTAACAAAGAGTCTGGTCAAACTGAGCGGATGCCCAGGCTGATTTGAGTCTGCGCTGGGGGCACAACCACATTGTTGGTTTTGTCGTGTCGCGGCTCAAATATATTTTCACACTGCTAATTTGTCCCTCAAAGGGTCAGTGATACTGATATGGTTAACTTAAAATGTTTTAACAATAATTCTAGGGTTAAGAACTATCATTCTATGAAGCATTATATTAGGTCTGACATGATCTAAGAACATTCATAATGATATCAATAGCACCAAACTGAAGACTTCTGATCTGCAAGCCTCCAATTTTGTAACTATTAAGCAAGCACATAAAATTAAATTTTCTGCCTTATACAACTTTTTATGCTTATGCTACATTGAAGTTTCTGGCCGCAGTTGTTTTAAAATTTTAACAAATTTTTATAAATACAGAAAAATATAATTGGTGTTTGCCCTAGATCTAATCCAATCAGATCATTGGAAATTTCAAATTTACAGTACCGGTAAATTTATTGGTTTAGACTGGTCACTTATTCATGAAGACCGTCTTCACCATTAAATCTACTGAAGACCTGAAATCCGGTTATCATCCGGGGCAAACACAACACCAGTTAGAGGCTACAAAGAAAAATCTTCACATCTGACAACCCTCCATTCGCTATGCTCGCTTCAGGTTCTTAATTGCGAAGATTTCTCTTCTTAGCCTCTATTAAACCTATACAAAGACTAAAATAAACCAGAGCACATGCAAAAATATGGTGCAGATATCCCATGGGACTGAGTATAAATAAAAAAGAGTATGTGTTAAACAGACCACAAAAGTGTTCATTAATCAGATTTCAAACCCCAAACATTATTCTGTCGTATTCCTCCAGCACAGAAAAGCCAACTAATGGTACCCTGTTTTATTCTACATAGGCCAGGAGCCAGCAAACTCAAACAGTAGGACATGCGGCTTAGCTATAGGATCCCAGATCCATTTGAGCATTGCATTTTTACTTTTCAACTTTGATTTGGTGATGACAATATAGTAGCAGGAGGAGCTAGAATTCCCTGAAGTGCCAGAAACACTTTAAAAAGAATTTTTAGCAACAACCACTGGCTTCATCACATATACTCCAAAAAAATATTAAAGGGTCAAACTTTTACCCCGCGATATCTGGAACATTTCAAACCTTTGGTTAAATAAATCATGTCCACCCTCCGTTTCATTCATTTTACAAGTTTTGTACACATGAAGTTTGAAACTATAGCCTATATCTTGACCAAGTCCAGACTTCAATTCACACTACCCTCAAAATCAGAGTTGTTTGAAGTCCATAGGGAACGAATTCACCAAAATTTTCGATTTCGCCAATTCATGATTTTTTTTTAAAAATTGCTCGATAGCCATCAAGTTTAATCATTTTTAAGGTCAGCAAGCTATAAGAAAGTTAAAACTCAAAGCAATTTTAAAAGTTATTCCCAACCAGACTGACACACTATCAATTCTCTATGGGAATTCAAACAACTTCCATTTTAGGGGTTGTTTGACTTCAAGCTTGGACTTGGTCAAGACAAAGGCTATAGGTTCAAGCTTCATGTGTATATTACTTGCAAAATAAATAAAATGGAAGGTAGAAATGATTTATTTTACCCAATGTTTGAAATGTTCCGGAAATCGCAGGGTAAAAGTTTGACCCTTTAATATTTTTTTTGAGTATATTTCACAAAGCTGAAGACTGAACTTGCAAACTGCCACAGCCATGTTCAGTCTAACAGAAGCAAAGTCTGTGCTAGTCACGGACATCCTCACGTCTTTTTGCTGGCAGCTGGCTTATACACAGCAACTCCTCTGAACCCTAACTGCAGAAGCAACAGCCATTGTGTGTAGTATACATACGTTACAATCCACAATTTTAATTAGTCTGAGCTATAAAAGAAGACAAAGTTATGAATTAATAGTACACACCAAGAGTAGCCTCATATGGATCTGTTCCACAGAAGTTCCTGAGTGTCCTAAATGACAAATCTGAACTAACAAATTGATACTGATGACAAGCTGACCTTTGTCAATATTAAACAATGGCTAGCTGACAATTTCATGACTGCCTCATCAGTCATGAGGATAACATTATAACCAAGTACTCTGTGTACTCTGGGTCTATTACTATATCTGAGAATTTTTTGAGTCTAGGTTTAACAATTTTTGTCGATCAGCAACATACATGTGATATCTCCTTATTTTGGAAGGAGATGCCCAATTTTGATAAAATCTCTCTATCAAGATCCAAACTATTTCCTTCTATAACTACCCCTGCGAAATGATGACGGTGGCTGACCATAGAAAATTATGGTTAACCATGGTGTAACCATGGACAAACCACATTTAAACCATGGTGGGCAATGGTAACCATGCTTTGGACCAGGGTAAATGACCATGGTTAACCATGCTTTGATGTTTATGACCATGGTTAACTATGCTTTTTTTATACAGTGGACCCTCTTTGCAACTACAGCACTGTTTCCCAAATATTTTGACCTTAAACTGAATACACTGTTATAATGAATACATATTTTGAACAATAAAGTCATTCCATGCCAATCGAAATGACATTATAAAGAATGTTGCTGTTGTAATGAGTGCAGTTGTAAAGAAGGTTGACTATATAATCATGGTTGACCAATGCCCATACATTTGACCATGGTTATGATTGGAAAAACATGGTTTGACTTTGCTTTTAAATATGGTTAGAATTAGCAATCATGGTTGCCGTGCTTTTGACCATAGTAAAACTGTCCAATCATGGTTGCCATAGGCTGACTATGCTTTAGACCACAGTCAGAATTGTCAACTATGGTTTGAATGGTGAACAAAGTTTATATCTAGGTCACATGGTCATTTCATGACATGCTGATAAAATTTTGTAATTCTGACCTTGGTGAACCAATTTTTTTTAGTGGTGACCATGGTTTAAAATGGTCAACTATGGCTAACCATGGTCAAATTACTTGATAATTACATGACATCACTTCCTATTTCATGTCATCATTATGACATCACATCTTTTTTATACCATAGTGTGATCAAAGTCCATCAATAAAATATCTTGTTACTCCAGAGCCCACCAATAGAAAATATTGTTACTATTTTTGCCTTTCCTGTGGAAGTGTGAGAGAGCAAGCAAGAAACCTGACTGAAAAAAAAAATGCTGAAGCATCAGATTTATCAGTTAAGCAGAGGAGATGCAACATAATTTGATACAAGATTGGAATGGGCAGGAAGAAAAGCATATCTCCTTTTAAAGGAAAGGCCTTTTTAATTTAGAATGTTGAAAACATCTGTGAATGAGGTGTGTTGTACCTATTTCTAAAATAGGTTTCTTATGGAAAACAATTTATGCAAACATCATTTTTCTTGCCATGACTAGGAGAAGGGAGGGGTATTTCAGTCAGAGAGTTTTGCGATACCTTCCTAATGCTTCATGTTCCATGCTTTTTCTTCTTAATGTTCCATGCTTTTTCTTCTTGGTCTTTTGTCCATGGAAAGAAGTCAGGCCCATTTTGAAGGGGCTGCAACATCAGTCTGACTTCTAAATTCAAACTTAAGTCACTTAACTATGGTCTGTTAACTGCAGTTTACAAGGATCTGTCAATAGCCAAGGTCATCCCATGGTTTATTTGCCATGGTTCAACCATGGTTTGTTAACCATGATAAATTACAAGCCCTGGTTAACCACAGTTAACAGACCATGGTCAGACCTGGGGCCGATTACATGCCAATGTATTCGATTACAATTACAATTACTTTTTAAAATCATGATTACAGATTACATTACAATTACTTTTTTTCTCAATGTAATTGATTACAATTACAATTACTTTGCAAAGTAATCATGATTACTTTATGATTACATGTGATTACATTATACAAGTGTACAGAATGATCTTGACTGTGAAAGTGCAAAGACTCAATATTCAAAAAGACCTAAATTAGCCAATAATTGGTGGCTTACATGTGTGCTAATAGATAAGACTTAAATAACTTCTGAAGAACTTGACTTACTTTTTAATCTGAACGAAATTTATTTAGCAATCTGCAATTAGATGTAATGTGCATGCAATGGCTGTATGCTATTTATGAAGTTTGAGAAATTCAATAAATGCTATGTGTCAGGTCCTAAATATCAAGCACATGCTTCAATATTTTTTCTCCATCACTTATTTTACCTTTTATTTCAAACATCAGAAATATGATTCTACATTGTTTCCAATGTCATAAAGTTGCTTGTGAAAGACTAGTTCAAAGTCTTCAAAGCAAGGGGCCAAACACTTCCTGTAAAATTTATTAATTTCATTTTAACTATCACTGTATATATTTCATTTTTCATTTTTATCTTTTTCTTGCTTGCCCTCAGTCTGTTATAAAATCAAAGTTAATAAGTTGGCCCATAGATGGGCAAGTATTGGCTTTTGTTGTATGCAATACACAGGTGTCATTAAGTAGACAGATGTTACAGTTGTGCTCAATCCACAAAGAAGGTGTGAAAATCAGAGTTGAGTTGCACTGCTCAACTCTGCACCAATAAACACAAAATAGTCAGTATGTTTGAAAAACATCTTTAACACTTGAACCTGCCTGTCCAAAGTAAAGATGATAAATCATGTAAAATCAGTCATAAAAATACAAGTCAACCAAGGCAGCTACCAGTCTTAACCTGAAATACCCTGCATTCAAGAGTACCAAAATCACACAATTTTTACATAATAACAAATTTATCCTTAAATATTAACCCATTAATGCCTAGCATCTCATAAAAAGAGACAGGTAGACATTGCAGACCCAGATCAGATGCTCAGATGCAGCATTTTGATCAGGATCTTCACTGCTGGCATAAAATTTTAACAGTTTGTATAAAAAGATGTAAAAAAACACAAACCTATCCAATTTGTGAGGATAGAAGAGTCTGCCAGTCATAAATGGGTAAAAGAGTGCATATTTATAACTATGATACTGCTTAAATTTTACTCCCCAAAAGAGTATAAAGGGAATTCTGTCAGTTTCTTAATTTGGTCTGCTGCCTTTTGTACACAAATTAGACCAGTTTTTCTCTGTCTTATTCAGTTTGAAGACACTTTGAATGATCAACTGCTTTCTGTTATTATTTTGCACAAGTCTTTTCTCTAACTATTAAAAAGAAGAGCAAGTTTCCTTTTTTTCTTCTTTTCTCATTTCTGAAAATGAATCAAAGTAATCAAAATGTAATCATAAAGTAATCATGATTACAGCCCATTTTGTAATGTAATTGATTACATTACGATTACTTGTAATCATAAAAATGCACGATTACAGATTACTTCATGACTACTCAGAAATTGTAATTGATTATAAGTAATCACGATTACAGATTACAATTACCCCAGGTCTGACCATGGTTGACCATGGTCTTAACATTCTTGTAAAATGGACCACAGTCAACAATGGTCTGTACACATGGTGAACCATGAATGGCCATGGTCTGTTAACCATGGCCGACAATGGTCTAATGACCCTGTCATGGTTAACCATGGTTGACCACAGTCACCTGCCAATGCCTGACCATGGTTAAAATCCATTTTTAGCCTGAGAATAGCTTCCTCATCTTACCCATTCCCCATCAGCCTGAAATGACTGAAATACTATTGAAAGATTGTAAAATCCCATATTATCCAGCCTTCTATCCATTATTATAATAGTCATGAATGATGGATGAAATTGAGATTTACAAATGATACCGACTGGGTCTTTTACAACCAATTACGCTGTAATTCAGTTCAAGTTCTTTGCCTTATATTTGAGCAACACGAAATTTTGAGTCAATAGGGAAGTACCCAGTAACTCTGCTTGACCTGGAGAAGTTGACCACCATTAAGGGGTCCCGACTCATAAGCTCACTGACACAGCTAAGGAGACGTAGGGTTCAAACTAAATGACAAGTCTGAAGAGTTCTTTGAGATTTCCAAATTTAATGAATTTCAATCATAATGAGTTCAGATGGGTAATAAATAATGAACAACTGTAAGGCTCAACTTAACTCAATATGTAGGAAGTTCTGGTGAAATACTTTAAGCGCCAGTGATAAAAACAGCAGAATAAATGAATAAATATACTAATTCAATGTATGAAGAATGACTGTCTCAAACAAGCCTCAGAACTCAACCCCAGAGCGGATGAATGTTCTAGTTTATATAAGCCGCCACACCACAAAACCAACCAAGTGCCATGAGTGCCCAGCAAAGACTCAGATCAGCCTGGGCATCTGCCCAGTCTCATCTGAGTCTTTGCTTTGCGCTTAGGAGATATCTAAGGGTATAAGATACCTTTATGATAAGACTGATATGCCAAAAGTGTAAACTCTGATAAGACTGAGAGGTTGCCCAGACTGATCTGAGTCTTCACTGGGTGGGCAGGCCACTTTGTCAGTGGCGTCGTGTTGCAGCTGATATACTTTTGAGCACAAGTGATGACAGGCTTAATCACTGGCCTTCCTGTTCCTGAAATTTAATCCGGTTTGGAAACCTGTCAAAAATGCAAATCTGATAACATGGCTCTTGGCAGCCATACACCAATATATGTTTGCAGCGTAAAAGATACTGCTGGGGAAGGCCAGTTCCCAGGCCTCATATTCCTTTTCAAGGAGACACTTTTCCATTTCTTCAAAGCAGTTGTTTATGCTATCCATGGATAGCCCCCTGTAAGATCTGATATACAACAAAACGCCTGTCCGCCACCCTTTCCATTATCCTAAATAGAGAATCTAGCTCCCAGTCATTAGGGACAAATTCCCATAAAACATAAAATTTAACAGATACTTTTTCAGGATCTGTGGTAGGGCACACCTTTCCACAAATTCAGCATCCTGATCCAACTTGGAAAGGATTCTTTCAGAAGACATTGTAATTTTCATCTTTTTCTCGATTATTTGAACACTCCAGAGTCTGTTCTTTTTCTGGCCACCACCACCAGTTGATCCAATGTACCACAGCAAGAAAAGTAACAATTAACCCTTTTTTGACCAGTGGACTTGTCCATTCTTATCATTCAGATGTTTTAGGGGTTTCTGGTGAATATTTCCACTTTTATTGTACTTTGCATAGAAATTCCTTTAAGCAGACAATGTAGACCCTGATCAGACGCCGCGTTTTGCGGCGTCTGAACTGGGTCTGCACTGTTTGCATAATGTCCCCAAAACGGGTATCCGGTCTAAAAAGGGTTAATCAATTTACTGATTTGATGAATGAGGTACAACTGTTTCCAACAAGCCTCAGAGCTCAACTCAAGAGCAGACAAATGTTCCAAGTTTATATACTTTTTATCACCACTGATGACAGGCTTAAACCTTGGTCTTTGTACATATAGAATTTTGTTATAACACAATGCCTGCCTTTAACATCATATATTTATGAGCTGGAACACAACAAAACCAACCAAGTGCCATGAGTGCCCGGCAAAGACTCAGATCAGCAACAGCCTGGGCATCTGCCCAGTCTTATCTGAGTCTTTGCTATGTACTTAGAGGATATCCAAAGACCTAAGATACCTTTAAGATAAGATATGTCACAAGAATTCCGCGGAATGCGGTGTCTCGCCTGCTGGCGCTTTGTCACAAAACAGAGCTAAATCAGCAAAGATGTATGAATGAACCAAGTTTCATGGCTCTAGCCCTTACAGTTTCTGAGAAACAAACTAAACGCGTAAACTTGCCAAAAAAATGCAAAGTCAGCCAACCGTAAAATGTTGATAAAGACTCAATATCGATGATGACTTTGAGTTCTTCTCTTCCAGATGAATGCATGGCCCAAGTTTCATGGCTCTAGCCCTTATTTCTGAGTAACAGACCTTAACGCAAAAACTTGACAAAAAATTGCGAAGTCAGTCAACCGTAAAATGTATGTCAAGACTTAATACAGATGATGGCTTTGAAAGTTACTCTTTCAGATGTATGCATGGCCCAAGTTTCATGGCTCTAGCCCTTATAGTTTCTGAGAAAATGACCTAAACGCAAAAACTCGACAAAAAAGTGCGAAGTCAGTCAACCGTAAAATCTAGGTCAAGACACAACATTGATGATGGCTTTCAGCTGTACTCTTCCAGATGTATGCATGACCCAAGTTTCACGGCTCTAACCCTTATTGTTTCTGAGAAAATGACCTAAACGCAAAAACTCGACAAAAAATTGCGAGGTCAGTCAACCGTAAAATCTAGGTCAAGACTCAACATTGATGATGGCTTTCAGCTGTACTCTTCCAGATGTATGCACGACCCAAGTTTCATGGCTCTAGCACTTGTAGTTTCTGAGAAAATGACCTAAACGCAAAAACTCGCCAAAAAATTGCGAAGTCAGTCAACCGTAAAATCTAGGTCAAGACTCAACATTGATGATGGCTTTCAGCTGTACTCTTCCAGATGTATGCACGACCCAAGTTTCATGGCTCTAGCACTTGTAGTTTCTGAGAAAATGACCTAAACGCAAAAACTCGACAAAAAATTGCGAAGTCAGTCAACCGTAAAATCTAGGTCAACACTCAACATTGATGATGGCTTTCAGATGTACTCTTCCAGATGTATGCATGACCCAAATTTCATGGCTCTAGCCCTTATAGTTTCTGAGAAAATGACCTAAACGCAAAACTCGTCAAAAGTTTACGCCGCCGCCGCCGCCGCCGACACCGGAAAAGCAATACATATGTCTCGCCTCTGCTTCGCAGGCGAGACAAAAATGGTAAACTCTGATTAGACTGAGAGGATGCCCAGACTGATCTGAGTCTTCACTGGGTGGGCATACCACTTTGTTAGTTTCGTCGTGTTGCAGCTGATAAACTTTTGATCAAAGTGATGACAAGCTAAATCACTGGTCTTCCTGATCCTGAAATTTAATCAGGTTTGGAAACCTGTCAAAAAATTACATGGTTACATGGCAGTTATACACTGTTGTTTGTTTGCAGCGCATATAGATGCTGCTGGGGAAGGCGAGTTCCCAGGCCTCATATTCCTTTTCAAGGAGACACTTTTCAATCTCTTTATAACCCTGAAAGATCCTATATGTAACAAAATGCCATAGTCCGCCACCCTTTCCATTATCCTAAATAGGGAATCTAGCTCCCAGTCATTAGGGACAAATTCCCCAAAACATAAAATTTAACAGATACTTTTTCAGGATCTGTGGTAGGGTACACCTTTCTACAAATTCAGCATCCTGATCCAACTTGGTTAGGATTCTTTCGGAAGACATTGTAATTTTTTTCTTTTTCTGGATTATCTGAATAGTCCTAAGTCTGTTCTTTTCCAAGTCTGTTCTTTTTCTGGTCACTGTCACCAGTTGATCCAATGTACCACAGCAAGCAAAGCAACAATTTAATAATAAATTAATAAATTTACTGATTCAATGAATGAGGTACAAGTGATGACAGGCTTAATCATTGGTCTTCCTGCTCATAATATGAATGTGAATTTAATCAGGTTTGGAAACCTGTCAAAAAATGCAAATTTCATTGTATGACTTCGCAGCCATACACTATGCAGAACATACAGATGCTGCTGGGGAAGGCTAGTTCCTAGGCCTCATCTTCCTTTTCCAAGCAGATACTTTTCCATCTCCTCAAAGTGATTGTTTATCTCATTTATGCTATCCATGGACAGCCCCTGAATGATTTGATAAACCACAAAATGTCATAGACCGCCACCCTTTCAATTATCCTAAATAGGGAAACTAGCTCCTGGTCTTTTGGGACAAATTCCCCCAAAACATAAAATCTAAGAGATACTTTTTCAGGATCTGTGGTAGGGCACACCTTTCCACAAATTCAGCATCCTGATCCAACTTGGTTAGGATTCTTTCGGAAGACATTGTAATTTTTTTTCTTTTTCTGGATTCTGTCACATGATTCCCTACGGGAAGCAAATTCTTAGGGGGTCACTGCGTGAACGCACTTCGCTTGACTCAGGTTGTTGGGAATTTAGCTCAAGCTAAGAATGGTAGCACACAGGACCCTTTTGTTGTTGATGCTCCTCTATTAAACAGTTCTGTGAAAGTTGTCCCCTTTTGTTTGGACATCGGAGTGATAGTTTAAAGACTCAGATCAGAATGTGCCTGTCTGAGCCTAGTAAAACTCAAATGTCAAATAACTTAAAGACAGATGTTAAATTTCTGAATTTTGAATTATATTAAATTAACTAAACGCGACGGATGCAGACTAATTTGTTTTGAGTCCTAAAATGTTTCTAAAGTCCTTAATGTTCCTTAAACACTTTTCACTAAAGTCCTAAACGTCACTGAATCACTTTTCACAAATTTCTGTTGATTCTCCGTAGTCTGAAATTTGAAATTGTACACCTGCAAAAGTCCTAAAATGTTGTTTATTGTAATTATCCTAAATGCGATTTCACCAGCATATATAATTTTCCAAAACAATTGTTCATCACCTTATACCATTAACTTTCACTGTTCTAATTTATTGTTCAAAAACTTTCTGTTTTATGCACTCAAACTTATTTCTATTTCTGTTCCAAGAGTTTCTTAAATTTACAAGTCCTAAGAAAAATAGCACATCACTTTTTAAACCAAGCACTAAGATCTTCACAAATTAGAAGCCAAACAGTCTATGCTGGATCTACATTGTAAAATTTTATGTTCCCAGTTTCGCTTCCAGATTCAGACTGTCCTGTTTCACTACCAGAGTAAGACTGTCAATTCAAACTCAAATTTTGTGTCTCCAAAAAGTTTTCCCTTTTTTTCAAATTAACCAATAAATTGTTTCCTTACATTCGGCCAATCGTTAGAAGTTTGTAATATCCAATGAAATTTTCTGTTAAAAGTTTCTTCTCAAGGTGCCAAATTCTCCCCTGAGTTAATTCAAGCCAAACTGTTAAAACAACAAGTTACCTACAATATCAAAAGGGTTTCACATTCCTGAGTGACTGCAATTAATAATTTAATTGTCTGCCAAACTAAGCTAGAAGCCAGAGTTGACAAGAGTTACCCAAGTTGATCCCTGATGGTTTTGTTTGTTAATAAGTGCCAAAAGTTTCAAAGACCACACCGAGCTTGACTCTCCTGTCAAAGGTGCTTACGGTACTTTCAGCGGGATGTTCCCATTTCGCCTACTCCCATTTGGCCACCTCCTGTTTTGCCTAATAGTATTCCCATTTCGCCTACTCCCATTTCACCTACTGTCAAATATGACTTCATTCCTTTTCGCCTACTCGAAGAAAATTTTTATATTTCTCTCTTTTATTATTTACTTTGTTTTAATGTGTATTGTGTTTTAATTCTTTTTTTTTAGCAAACCTATCTTTACAGCACCTGTTGATCAGCACTTAGGCCTACAAATAATAATAATAATAATAATAATAATCGACTTTATTTCTAGAGGGTGACACATTTAGCAAAAACTAATCTTCCATGAGGCCCTCACTAACTACAAATATGTACATACAGAAATGGAAAAAAAAAAAAAAAAAAAAAAAAAAGACATAATGCATTATATTATTATATCATACAATGTTGATTGATAATTACTGAAGGATAATAGAGTTGATAATTAGCTCATACTTTGAGCTTGTATTGGGAGTGCATATAAGCATAAAAACGCTTGGACTTAAACTGGGAATTACATATTATTTCTATTTACTTAATAATCATTGGTTTTATTAAAACTAAAAAAAAGAGGGTAAACATATTAAACTAAAAAAACATATAATTTCATTATCATTTTTATGAAAAAAATATGAGTAGGCGAAATGGGAATAGGGATAGATTTTAGAGTAGGCAAAATGGGAGTAGGCAAAATGGGAGTAGGCGAAACGGGACAAATCATAGGCAAAACGGGAACAGGTGAAATGGGAGTAGGCGAAACGGGAGTAAGCCCTTCCAGCTAGAGGTGATAGCCTTTCAGTCATCAAAGCCAAACAATTTCCTTGTTCAAACAATCTTGAAACTGGTCAAAATATAGTCTTTGATGAACAAAAATATTGGGAAATATTGAAACTCTAAAACTGATGAATTTAAAATTGCAAATTTAACTTTTAAACTTTTTTCTTATTTTGCTTATAAAGTTACTCTTTCTTTCCCATCCATCAAACTCCCTCACTGTAAGACATAAAAAAATAAAACCCATTTTCTCCTTTTCTCACTATCTGAAATAAAAAAAACTAAAAATACATTCTCTCTTATCTTTCTCACTCTGACCTATTTATTACATTTATTATATCTATTGCCCTTATTATTACATTTATTTATTAAATTTATTACTTTTATTTCTAAACAAAGTGTACCCTAATTTTGACTGGTGACAATTATCTTAATAGTCCTAAGTCTGTTTTTTTCCAAGTCTGTTCTTATTCTGGTCACCTTCACCAGTTGATCCAATGTACCACAGCAAGCAAAGTAACAATTCATAAATTAATAAATTTACTGATTCAACAAATGACGTACAACTGTCTCCAACAAGCCGCAGAGCTCAACTCAAGAGCGGATGAATGTTTCTAGTGTTTACACTTTTGATCACCACTGATGAAAGTTTTAAACACTGGTCTTTGTGTACAGAATATTGTAACAACACACTGCCTGCCTTTAAAATCATATTGTCAAAATGTCAAATAATAAATATTGCAGAAAGCATTACTGTGTAACACCTTTATTCTACTGCCAGAATAGTCCAGTTAACAAGTCCTAGTTTAGTTTCTAGGATACAATCCCAAAATGAAAACACTGTTCTTTAAGTCATCCCAACATGCAAACATGTTAAAACGAATGACCCAGTCAGAGACTTGGTGTTTGCAGTATGAAGTGAAAGACTATAGACTGATGAAATGAAGTTTTGGTCAACCTTAAATATGGTTTTGGATCCAAATGTGTCAAATTACTTAAGGGAAGTCGTCAGAGCCAGTATCCTTGAGAAAAAAAATTCGCAATGATAAGAATTGAATATCAGGAAGTAAAAGTGCCAAGTTTCACTATCGATCAACTCAATTGATAAATTATGACAATTAAGATGGCCAAATCACCCAAGTATAGAGTTAGATCTTTTAAAAAATGTCAAAGAGTACTTCCATTGATCTACTGATGCAAATCAATGCAACTGAGCAAATGCTGATGGCAATGATTATTTAGAAAGAATGACTTTGCAAGCAATAATTCAGAAAAGTTTTCAAAAATTTGAAACGAGAGGGCCATGATGGCCCTGGATCGCTCACCTGAGTATCCTGTGAACTTAACCTTAGGTCCAACAGACAGAGTTTCACAGAGATTCAATGGAAAATGAACCCTTTATTGTGTACCATAGGTTTTTATCAGATTTAACCTAATGACCTTGTTTTTGACCCCACATGACCCAGTTTCAAACCTGGTCTAGATTCCTTGGATATAAGCATTCTGCAAAGTTTCATAAATGTTGGATCAAAACTGTGCCCTCTAGAGTGTAAACAATGTTTTTCTAAGGTTTGACCTAGTTTTTGACCCAACATGACCAAGTTGCACCCTTGGTCCAGATTTGTAGGAGATAAACATTTTGACAAAGTCTCATGAAGATTAGAACAAAACTGTGTCCTCTAAAGCGTTCAAATGGTTTTTCTAAGAACTGACCTAGTGACCTAGTTTTTGACCAGATGGCCCAGTTTCAAATCAGGTCTAGATTTCATAAAAATAAACATTCTGACAAAGTTTCATGTAGATTATATCATAACTGTGCCCTCAGAAGTGTACACAATGTTTTTCTAAGATTTGACCTAGTGACCTACTTTTTGACCCCACATGACCCAGTATCAAAGTTGGTCTAGATTTCATTAAGATAAACATTCTGACCAAATTCCATGATGATTGGATCGTAACTGTGCCCTCTGAGTCATTCTAAGATTTATTTCTATTTTTAGCTCTGGCGGCCATTTTGCACAGCGAAGTGGAACCATTTCATCAATTTTTAGAACCATGAGTAAAACACTTCTGTGAAATTATTTTGAAATCGAGCCGTTGGCTTTAGAGGAGATGTTGTTTAAAGGTTTTTCTATATTTGGCTCTAGTGGCCATTTTGTTCAACAGAGCTGAACCATTTCAGCATTTTTGGTAGAGGGTCTCCTAAGGATCATTTCTGTGAAATTATTTCAAAATCTTCCCGTCAGTTTTGGAGGCGAAGTCGTTTAAAGATTTTTCTATTTTTAGGTCTGGCGGCCATATTGTTCAGCAGAGCAGAACGGGTAGAGCAATTTTGGTAGCAGGACTCCTAGGGAACATTTCTGTGAAATTATTTCAAAATCTGCCCAGCAGTTTTGGAGGCAAAGTTGTTTAAAGGTTTTTCTATTTTTAGCTCTAGCGGCCATTTTGTTCAGCGGAGCAGAACCGTTTTAGCAATTTTGGTAGAGGGTCTCTTAAGAAACATTTCTGTGAAATTACTTCAAAATCTGCCCAGCAGTTTTGGAGGAGAAGTTTTTTCTATTTTTAGCTCTGGCGGCCATATTGTTCAGCAAAGTGGGACTGTTTGAGCAATTTTGGTAAAGGGCCTCCTAAGGAACATTTCTGTGAAATTGTTTCAAAATCTGCTCAGCAGTTTTGGAGGAGAAGGCGTTTAAAGGTTTTTCTATTTTTAGCTCTGGCGGTCATTTTGTTCTGCGGAGTGGAACCATTTTAGCAATTTTGGTAGAGGGTCTCCTTAGAAACATTTCTGTGAAATTACTTTAAAATCTGCCAAGCAGTTTTGGAGGAGAAGTTGTTTAAAGGTTTTTCTATTTTTAGCTCTGGAGGCCGTTTTGTTCAGCGGAGCAGAACCGTTTGAGCAATTTTGGTAAAGGGCCTCCTAAGGAACATTTCTGTAAAATTATTTCAAAATCTGCCCAGCAATTTTGGAGAAGAAGTCGTTTAAAGCAAAAGTTGACGGCGGACGCACGACGGACAACGGACAAAGACCAATCACAATACCTCACTTTGAGCACTTCGTGCTCAGGTGAGCTAAAAATATGTTTTTTGTTTTCAATGGTAAAGTAATAAAATAGTAACAAATAAACCTGAAATAAAATATATAATATGTGTAAAAGTATATAAATTTACATAATTTTTTTTTTTTTTTTTTCATCTTTTGATTGTTCTTATTACTGTATAATGATTAAATGGGACAAAATATTTATTAGGTGACACATCCCCTTTAACAGTATTTCAGTCCTTCAACAGTATTTCAGTCCTTCAACAGTATTTCAGTCAACAATATTTCAGTCATATCAAGATGATAGTAGGATTACAATGAAAGGCTATGTGGAATGGAACTTGTCTACAGTGTGAGGGATTTGAACCTGGTACCTCTAGGCCTAGCTGACTGCACTACCCTTGCTCCAAATAAAGACCTATGACCTGCAGTCTCTACTCTAGGTTACCAAAAATGTATTTTGTACCCTAAAAGGGCACTACATATGTAAACATAATTATATTAATTTCATTTCTCTGACAAAGTAGTTATATACCGAAACATCAGTTGACCTGCTCTATTTGTGACTGTCATACAAATGAATCAACTTAGTTTGTTTAGTCAAGATGCATACAGTTAATTATGTACCAGTATGTCTCTTTTTTGTTTTTGCTAAAGCACAAATAATGCACTTATTGTGTTGAGTTTGTAAAATCTGATTACATGTTGACGGCCAAGTTAGATAATCTTATTCATTTTATTGTTGAATTATTTCACAAAATAAGATTAACCCTGCAGTAAAAATGTACGTCCTGTCTTGAGACACTCCTAAGGAGCAGCCTCAACTGGCTCTATAGTTTGTTATTTTCAGCTGTCTAGCTATGACCAGATACAAAAATCCACTTGTTCAAATTCTAGAATGACTACAGTGGCTAGTGAAGGTGTCCCTGTATTGAGGGTCATTACGACAATAGTGTAGACATTACCCTGAGTAAGCAAAATGATCATTTAAGTACAATATTCTTAAAGCTGGGAGTTGTTGAATTAGTCAAAATAATGCTGAGCTACAGTCAAGGCAAAATTTAAAAGAAATGTGCTGTGTCTATTCAAAGAACAGAACAAAACTTTAGTATGCTTTATATAAGTCTCAAGCCACATTCAGACTGCACATGAGAACACATATTATTCATGTGTAACAAAGATCATTTACAAGTACAATATTCTTAAAGCTGGGATTTGTTGAATTAGTCAAAATAATACTGAGCTATAGTCAAGCCAAACTTTAAAAGAATATGTGCTGTCTCTATCCGAAGAAAGAACAAAACTTTAGTATGCTTTCTAATAAGTCTCATGCCACATTCAGACTGCACATGAGAACACATATCATTCACGTGCAACAAAGACAAAAGTAATTATAAATGAATATCATCTGAAATTGACTGAAGGATAAGAGAACACAAATTAACAAAGTGCCTGTGAAAATATTACCAACTACGCACCGAGATCTCATTTATAATATTTCTAAATTTACTATGCAAAGGTAAATATCAAATTAAGAACAAATTTAATATTCACGTTTCAAACTTTCTTTGTTGGTCCCTTGATGACAAAGCTGAATACTGTAGTGAAATTACATACTGGCAGAAGCAACCTGATAACAATCAACACTAAGTTTGCCAAAAGTTTCAAAAAACATTCTCTACTCAACTTGTCAAAAAGGAGGTCTCCTTAAAAAATGGCTGAGCAGCTCAAATATTTTGTCAAATGAGTTTGCTCAAATAATTTACCTGAAAGCAAATATTTAAAACTAACATGAAGAAATGCAAAAGGCAGAAACGTGTGGTTCAAAAAGGTACAAACCCATTTACCACTCTTTTATGGTAATACTTCAATCTTCAGACAATACTTTAAAATTTGAAGAATATAAGTAAACTCCTCAATTATCATATTTAGCTTTCAAGCACCTATCCCTGATCTAAATCACACTAATAACTGCAATTTCACAGAGCTCCAGATAAAACCCAGTTTTGGCCATAATTCTGTGATATTGTAATGATTCGGCGATATAAGGCTGTTCCCTCGCCAGAGTGACCCCAAATACCTATTCCGGAGAATCTGATTTACAATCAGTTTTAAGCCTTACCAGGCCCGGATCCAGTGGGTGGGCTTTAGGGCTTAAGCCCCACCACCTGGGGCTCTGTGTCCAATATAATGCATGCAGGAATGTAGGTAATAAGGAACACCTGATGATAATTTGAGACACTATTCCCTAAGGTTAGCTTGAAATATATGTTGTGACATCTCAGTAAAATCGCCTCAGCGAGGCGATTCTAATGAGATGTCATAACATATATTTAAAGGTAAGCATGATATTATCTTGATTTTTCATCAAATCTGGAACCCTGATTATGGCCTCTTTGATTGGGGCCTTAGCCCCACCAGCTGTACAGAGAGCGCCCTTCAGCTAGTTGTGATCTCGATCAGGGCTTGCTTACAATGCTCTGGAAGCTCTGAGAAAATAAATTGCTAACACCCTATCTTAGCTACCATATCTTGGGCATTTTTCATATACATACTCTTTAACAAGTATGGATACACATTCATGATTTTCCACCATTTCTAAAAAGGGAAACAACTTTTCTCTAAATTTCTTGTTTACTTCTCTGAATGACAATGCTTTTCCAAAAAGGACCTTACTCTTATAAAAAGGAAAGAATTAACTCTAAGTGAAACAAATCTTTTCCTTTAAGAGTTTACCCAATTGAGAAGGGAGGCAAAATGGAAAATGGCAGAGTTGCTTCCTCTAAAAAAAAGAAACCAGTCACCTTAATACTTACATATCTGCGATCTTCTGCAGTAGTTCTCACTTTGGGTGACATGCCTGCTCTGTTCTTTACAAATGGCATTATAGTTCGATTCTGGGGAGGTTTGATGTTTCCTTCCTGAAAAATTTACAATAAAATTGCCAAAAAGCAAACAACAAAATTTACGTCTGCAAAAATTTCAAAATATATATTCCATCCAAGCACATCATATTGAAAATTCAAAAACTAGAGGGCAAACAGTGTAGACCTAGATGAGGCGGCTCATCATGAGGCGTCTCATCAGGATCTACGCAGTTTGCAAATTCTGCTATTTTTGTCACTGGTGCTTAAAGTGTGAGGCCAAGCTCAAAAACTTGCCAAGGTTTGTTTTGCTTTGGGTATTTTGACATGAGGCATCCAAATCTTTTCTTCTGGAAACACTCAGGAGAAAAAGAGTCTGTTGGGGTCAACTACACATTTCTACTGATGTTGTCATTTATTGTGCTTTATGCTATATTTAGTAATAGTTGATTGTGGCCATATTTGATGGTCATTTAAAATGCCAATGCAAGGATGGTTCAGAGCAAATCTAGTCTAAACTAGAATTGTTTTTCTACGAAAAAACAGATGTCTGCCCCCTTTCTGATGTCAAAAGGATCAGTCATTAAATACAATTTCAAACAGAAACTTTAAATACAATTTCTAATGCAAATACTGGTCATTTTTCATGCAAACAATGAGCTCGTATCCAGTAAAGATATTTTGTGATAGACTAATAGACAGACACCAAGGGAAAAACAATATGTTTCCCTGCCCTGAAGCAGGGATTCATAATAAGTAAAAAGTATAAATGCAAGAGTTATAGTTGTTATGCTCTGCATGTCATGTAATGTTGACTGATATTCATATTTAGTTTTTGTCAAAAAATATAAATGCAAGAGTTACAGTGCTCTGCACGTCGTCTACATGTATTTATATGTTGACTGATATTTGTATGAAGTTTCATGAATATAGCTTAAACGGTTTTCAAGTTATAGAGCTTAGACGATTCAGACACGATTTTGTGAATGACAAAGTTCCAAGGGAAATAACTCAAATAGTATAAATGCTGTGCTCTGCAGGTTGTCTAGTGTTGACTGACATTTGTATGAAGTTTCGTGAATATAGCTTGTCCGGTTTTCAAGTAATAAAGCGATTGAGACACGATTCTGTGACTGACAAAGGTCCAAGGGAAATAACTCAAGAAGTATAAATGCAAGAGCTATGGTTCTTGCACTATGCAATTCTTCTAATGTTGATTGATATTTGTATGAAGTTTCGTGAATATAGCTTGAATGGTTTTCAAGTTATAGAGCAGACACGACTGAGACACAATTTTGTGACTGACAAAGTTCTAAGGGAAATAACTCAAATAGTATAAATGCTAAAGTTATGGTTCTTGCATTCTGCACGTCGTCTGATGTTGATTGATATTTGTATGAACTTTCATGAACATAGCTTGAATGGTTTTAAAGTTATAGACGGACTCGTCTGAGACGCAATTTTGTGATGGACAAAGTTCCAAGGGAAATAACTCAAAAAGGATAAACGCCAGAGTGCATTCTGCACGTCGTCTGACGTTGATTGATATTTGTATGAACTTTCATGAATATAGGTGGAATGGTTTTAAAGTTATAGACAGACTCGACTGAGACGCAATTTTGTGATGGACAAAGTTCCAAGGGAAATAACTCAAAAAGTATAAATGCCAGAGTTACCATTTGTGCACTCTGCACATCGCCTCATGTTGATTGATATTTGTATGAAGTTTCGTGAATAAAGCTTGAGCAGTTTTCAAGTTATTTTGTGATGGACTAAGTTCCAAGGGAAATAACTCAAAAAGTATAAATGCCAGAGTTACCATTCTGGCACTCTGCACGTCGTCTCATGTTGATTGATATTCATATGAAGTTTCGCGAATATAGCTTGAGCGGTTTTCAAGTTATAGAGCGGACACAATTGAAACACAATTTTGTGATGGACTAAGTTCCAAGGGAAATAACTCAAAAAGTATAAATGCCAGGGTTACCATTCTTGCACTCTGCAGGTCGTCTCATGTTGATTGATATTTATATGAAGTTTCGCGAATATAGCTTGAGCGGTTTTCAAGTTATAGAGCGGACACAATTGAAACACAATTTTGTGATGGACTAAGTTCCAAGGAAAATAACTCAAAAAGTATAAATGCCAGAGTTACCATTCTTGCACTCTGCAGGTCGTCTCATGTTGATTGATATTTATATGAAGTTTCGCGAATATAGCTTGAGCGGATTTCAAGTTATAGAACGGACACAATTTGTGACGGACAGACAGACAGACGGACAGACGCCCGGGGAAAAACAATATGTCTCCCGACCCTTACGGGGGGAGACATAATTCACTCAAAGGTTCTTAAGATTTTGCTATTTTAAGTGGGTATGACCATCAGTTGCAGAGAGGGATCAAGCTAGAGGGAGATTAGGCACAGAGTACAAACAAGTCCGCCAGTTTTTGCTTCCTGCCAAGACTGTCCATCATACTAGGCTTTCGCCAATACCATCCAGGATCTCTTGCTTCCTGCCGAAACTGCTATGCATGATAAATATAAATGGCTTCCTGCTGAGATTGTCTGCAAGAGTCTACTTCATGCAAAACGGTAATCTTGGAAGGAAGCAAGAGATCCCAGACAGTCTAAGCAGAAGCCAAAATTATGACAGTTGCAGCAGGAAGCAAAAATTGGTGGATAGTTGCCTGTGCTTAAGGCAGAAGAAATGAGATGATGTCATTTTCATGTTTTGGTATTTTCAGTGGGTGCAAGCATCAAATAGTGTTGGATATAAAAGCTAATAACTTGACCATGAAATATAGGTCACAGTAACCTACAAATAGTATGATGTCATTCACAGTGTCAGACTATCCCATTATCCCAAGTTAGATTCAAATCCATCAAATACTGTTGGATATATGAGCAAAATTATTGGACTACGAAATTCAGGTCACTGACCTACATGCACAATTTAAGGTCAATGGTTGTGTCAAACGAAGTCAATGTCTTCTGTATAAAATTAATCCATCAAATAGTGAAGATATGACACAACCACTGACCCATGAAATGTAGGTCACTGATACATATACAGTAGAACGTCAATGGCTCGAACCATGATGGCTCTTTAACCCTGCCTGACTACTCTGAGTAGAGCTCTTTCCTTGGTCCCTAGAAGACACTTATAAAGCAACTAACCCTGGATGGCTTGAAGTACCTTTTGCTGGAACTAATTTTCATGTTCCCAAGCTGGTTCGAGCCAATGAAGTTCTAATGTACATTTAATGGGTAACATAGGTTAGTGTCACATCACAGTTATGACATTTGTCCATTAGTTTTCAAGGTATAAAGCAAAAGCAGTGAACCATGAAATGTTTAAAGATACCGGTATAAGGAAAAATCTATGAATGATGACCAAAATTTTGAGCTCTGGCCCCACCTGGCAGCATGACCCCTTTGAATTATTGAAGACCCATGCACCTAGTCTCGCAAAACCTAGTCTTGCAAAAGTTTGATAAGCCACTAGTATTTTTCCTAACCCCCACTGCCCCTACGGCTATAATGTTATGGGAAACCTTTACCGTTTAAATTTTCAACTTGCTACCATAAACAGAACTTTAGACTCTACCTATGACAAAAACTTAACCTCAATAATTTTGCTAAATTCAAAAGAATGTTGACTGTGAAACAGAGATTATGAAGTCATGGCTCCAGTATATTTCTGCTGGCCTCATAGAGATACAGCATCATATGAAATATCAACTTGCTACCAACAACAGGCTCTTACAAAAATGATTAAAAGTCAGTGGACCTTGAAATATAGGTCATGGGTCATGTTTTTTGTAAATTCCTGCAGATCTCATATACAGCCTCATACGAAATACCTACTTACCATTAGTAAATCTAGAGATTCTACCAGTCAAAAATTCTGGTCTTCAGATGGATGGAAATATGGATGTCTGCACACATAGACAAACTGAAGGCTCTATGCCCTTGGCGGGCCATGGCCATGAAAGCATAAAAATATGAAGAAAAAAAAAAATAGAGTTTATTATTATTTACTTACTAAACCAAGGTATATTCCTGTCATGTTGCGAGGCTGGTTACGACTGGGAACACTTGCTGTATGGTATGGCATGTTTCTGGTTACAGGCAGCGCAGACGTTGGCTGAATACTCCGAATCATCTTGACATCCATTGTGAAGTGAGTTTATTTACACATGCATAATTAAAATGTTTGTATTTCAAATAACCAGAACATACCATTTAATGTATGACTTTGAGTACCGAAACTCTGCCTAAAACAGTATGTTTATTCTTTTTAGTTCATAAGTTTGATACAGCGCACACAAACACTTATCAAGACAGCTCTAATGCAGTACTTTAATTCAGCTACATCCTTTTCTGTCCAATTATGAACTATTTCCTTGGACAACAGACGAAATTGATTTGTCTGGCTAAACATCTATCCAAACATTCACAAGCATTCAAAATCTTCTTACAACCCGACTAAATCAATGACGATTCCAACTGATTTTATTGATCAGACTGTTCTGGCCATTAGTAAAAGTAGTTTAAATCCCTGTAATTGCTGTCGCTCACGTTACTTCAACTGCGAAAGTCAACTCTGCCTGAAAGTAAATCAAAATTTTAATGACATCCTGATTTTCAAGATGCTTTGTTATAGTTTGTGTTTCCTTATAATTTCTATGCTCTGATTAATGGCTGGTTTTCATTCATTCTGACTTTTTTCCCCCTAAAAACGTATAATATGTTCAAACTAAATGTAAAATAACATAGTTTATTACCATAATCGACCCATTTACTGCGCATGCTCCTATAACCGCACACCATGGCCATTTCCGGAAAAAAACTGCACAAGCTCATACTGCTTTTCCTTTTGAAACTCTCACAAAACCTATCAAATTATCATTACTGTTTCAACAGCGAACTCAAGGCTTGAGTATCATTTTCTGTCTCATAGAAAATATAGTCACAGTATTTCCAGTCCTCCTCCATGTTGTCTCTTTCCAGTCACCCTGCATTTTATTGTTCAGAGTGTGCGGTTATTAGATACATTTTTAACCACACCTTTTTGTTGCAATTTTGAAAAAGTTAAGCGCACGGTGCGGCAAATGGGTCGATTACGGTATTATCATCAAGAACCACCCTTTTACACAGCCCTATAGTAAATCAGTATTTTTTTTTTTATGAAAGACCAAGAAATTCTTATGCTAATGCCATACAAAATGACCTGCATCTTGACAAAACTTCTTTTAATGAACCCTATTGCACTCAGAACGGCCAAAACTCTATGGAGTTTTGGCCGTTCTAGGTGCAATAGGGTTAAGGAGCGTAAATCAGACTAACCTGGGCACATAAAAAATCCAGTCAAGCTCTTTAAGCTGGCAAACTGCATGCCCAACACAAATGTGCAAGTGGACCTGGGCTTATAGTAGGAGAGGTATGTCCTAAATGAAGATTTATTGTCACAAAAAATACTTAAATAACATCTAACAACTCAAAAACTCAATATGTCACAATGGGGCTACAATATAATTTGAAAATTGTTTATAATTTATAACTTCTACCTACACAAATAATGTTCTTATTGTTGTAAATTATTCTAATCTTTAATCTGCCTTGGGTGTCAATAAAAAAAATTCAAAATTAAACCAATTATGCCTACCATGCTAAGTATATCAATACACTTTCTTTGTTTAGGTAGAATTCCGTCTTTTCAAAAGCGCAATTTAACAGAACCAAGCATTAAGTCACATACTACTACATGGTACTAAAATTAATTGAAAGAAACCTTGGGCATAAAATTACGATTAACCAAACCTTTTATCAGACTTCATACCCGTTATTGAAATAATAACAATATTGATATGAAATGTTAAGCCAACTTTAAGCCACAATCAGGCAGTTCAGGTTAAGGCAGAGCTCAGAAATTTGTAACAATTTTTCTCTAAACGTATCTCTCTTATAAACAAATGTTATGGATCTCATTAAAACTGCTTCATAAAGGCATATTCCCAGGATAATCCATAATGTATTTTATAGAGATTAAGATTATCATTAAATCATTAAATTGTACAGCCAGAATTTATACTAATTTAAGTTTGGGCTTTGGAATACCGTAAAAATTGTAAATGTTGGACTGAATAGATCAGAGCAAACAGTGCAGACCCAGATCAGACCGCTCCTTAGGGAGCTGTCTGATCAGGGTCTACACTATTTGCCATTTCACTGGCATTTTTTGGACTCATTACCACATTATAAAACCAAACTGTCCCATTTTTACGACAAATACGGTATTTATTTTAGGTATCCAAATCATTAGCATGTTTAGGGTATATTTCAATATGGCCCAGTTTGTCTATGAAAATACTGTGAATTTAAAATTTGATTTAAAATTTATTGTGTCAGGCAGTCAACAAATAATCATCTGATGTTCTTACAATAATTCAAGATCTTTAACACTTACAATAAGTATGAACTTGTAATTTTTACGCATAACGCAGGAAAGATTTTCCATAGCCTAGTGGCCGCTAGAGTCCCACTATATCTTGGGCACAGGATATGAGAGGTGAAACCCATCCCTCTCCTATCCCTGCCTTACCCTTCCCTGATTTGGAAAAACATACCCATTCACCACTATGTTATTATGACACAGAGTTTTCCAATCCCCAGCTGACCAAAGGCGGGATTCCAACCCTCGACTTTCCGCACCATAACAGACTCGCTCTAACCACTCAACCACAGCGCCTCCCTACTCGGGCATAAAGGGGTGTAGATGAAAACCCTGGCATTAATGCATATCTTCATACCATTATATGTGTTCACATATTTCATTTCAAGGGAATCCAAGGAGAGTAATAATCAGCTTTTTTCAACTGAAAACTTATAATTTATACTGGACAAATACTGTATAAAAGCTAGAGTAATAAGTCAAGCAAAAGAGCTAAATTTGAAGATTTAAAAATTGTCATGGACGGTCCAGGAAGGACAACTCCCAAACACTACACCGCCACAAACACCGTTCCAGGGTGGGGTGGGAAGCAGGAGTGTAAATAACCATTAAAATTATCTGTTTGCCCTTGCACAAGTCCCTTATCCTTGAGATAAAAAAACAGTTACTACTTTCAGCAGTCGAGCCTGGTATGAAAAGCCTTTTGACAGACTGATAGATTTGTTGTTGTAAACAGGTTTTCAACTACCGGTAATCTTGAGATATTCTGGAATAAGTTTCTTGCAAAACGCTGCAATACCCCACTCACTGAATGAAATATCAAAATACATAATAATCTTGCAAATCTATGCAAAAACTATCTTGGCTATCTATTAAAGCCTTTTTACAATTAATATTGACTGCATTTTTACTTCTCCTGGAGATGGCACTTGAAAACCAATCATTCTCATGATAAACTAGAAAGTGTACTTGTAAAAATCTTTGAACAGCTCAGGCCATTATTGATTTGATTGACTCAGACCATTATCTGTCAGATTTGGGGTACAAATGTTTTGATATTTTCCGTGATTGTTGAGTTAAAATGATACATCCATGGCTGGTCTAACTAGTCCTTTAATATTTTCAAGCATAAGTTTTATGTTGTTTTTCTTATGTTTTTTTTTGTTTTTTGTTGTTGTTTTTTTTTTTGGGGGGGGGGGGGGGGGGGGGTCACTAATTTAGTAATTCTGGTAAAATCAAGGAAGAAAATAATAAAAAATGAGAAAATCCAAATATTTTTAGAGGTTTAAACCATCATTTAATAAATTTTGTGTTTTTAACCCACAACAACCAGTGCCTGTCCATGGTCAATTCAGACTGCCTGTCTCATTCTAGTTAGGGCGTTGGAAGTAGGCTTTGCATGTGCCCTGCCTGGTCTGGGTTTGCCTGATGACAAGTTTACACAAGATGTCAGTAACTATGATCATGCATTGACCAGGGCATCAGATAATGGAATAAATGACATTCAAAGGAATGAGTACAGAAGAAAGAATTTTCATTTGAGCCACGACACGAGAAAACCAACAATGTGGTTGTGCGACCAGGGCAGACTCAGCTCAGCCTGGGCATCCGCCCAGTCTGATCAGAGACTTCACTGTCTGCATGAAGGTAGCTTATACCCTTAGCTACCCTTAAAGTACTTAGCGAAGAGTCTGATTATACTGGGCGGATGCCCAGGCTGATCTGAGACTGTGCTACTTTGTTGGTTTTCTCGTGTCGCGGTTCATTTTCATTTTACCTCCCCTCCAAAAGAGGTAAATGTTTAAAGGAAAGGGTGTGCTCGTGAAGCAGCAAATTCTTTCTTTAAAGAGTAGGCTCCTTTTGAAAGGGTTCTGTAGCTATGGACAGCAACCAGGGAGCCCCAAAGTTGTCTCCCTTTGTAAAATTGGCACAACAATATGAAAGTTTACTCAAACACCTTAAAGAGCCACCTCAGGTACCATATTAAGGTTTACCTGGCCTTTGATGAGGATTACCATCTTAATCCAAATAAACATCCTTGCTCTAAAAAACCCCCCCTGCCTATTTCCAAAAATAATGTCATAAACTTACATGAATTCCTGTTTGCTTGTCTGGAAGAGGCAGCTCTTCAAAATGGGTTTACTATTTAAGGAAAGAATTTGCTCCTATAGGAGGAGGGAGGCATAAAAGAGGGGTGGGGCGGGAGGGTGGGTAGGGGGTAGAATTGCTTTGTCTGAAAGCATTATCCATCCACCTTCAGGTGGTGATAATCACTGATTTGGGGAGAAGACACAAATCTGCATAAATTGCTCACAATACAACAGATCTTCCCAAAATTCAGCAGATGCCTTCTTTATGTGTTTTTTTTTCTTCTCACAGTTCAGAATCCCAAATTGTAGGACTTGTTGATGTTAAAAAGGGTTTACATAAGAAAAGATCAAAGGGTGATTTTGGGCACAAATTTCTAAAAACTAACCATTGTTATTAAAAATGTAATTAGGTCTGATGGTACTTTAATGCATTAAGAAAAATGTCCTAGCAATTTCTTTTCCCAATTTTTTCACACATTATCAGGCTGCGCAAATAAAAAAAGAAATAATGTAGCCTGTGACCAAATATTTGTCAAAAAAAAAAAAAAGAAAAAGAAAAGAAAGAAAACACAGTAGAGTTTATTTTTCAAGGTTGAACAATTCCACTTACATACCTGTCTTGGTCAAAGTAATGTAGTATTTATACTGTACTGAAGTATGATATAGGTATAACTGCCTACCCTGCATTCAATGAATGCAGTCAGTATACATGCACCATTACATTCAATACATTGTCATACGTTTGAGAAAAAGCTACTGTTTTCCTCTGGTCTACCTTACAATTTGAGAAAGAGTTGACACATATAATTGCTATGGTGCTCTTTTAAATGCATTAAAGTACCTTCAGAGCTAAGTACATTTTCAATAACAAGTGCAGTTTCAATAACAAAGTTAATTTTTTAGATTTTGGCACAGAAATTTACCCTTTTATCTTTCAGTATAAAAACACTTTTTTTAAACAGCATGTCCGTCTATTTTGTTTTCTTTTCTATTCTAAACTGTAGAGCACAACAAAAATAAGAAATCTGCTGTAATCACTAACATGATGGTTATCACCAGTTACCCCTTCTAATCTGGAGCTCTGTGCAAAACAACTATTTGGATGACAGTCTGAGATATCAGTATTTGGTTAGATGGATATAGATGATACACTTTAACCCTTAAAGCACCAAAAAGCAGATGACAAAATTTACGTCTGCAGAATTTCAAAAAATGTCTCTTTCAAGCGATATCATATTGAGAATTCAAACACTAGAGGGCAAACAGTGTAGATTCAGATGAGGTGGCTCATTATGAACCACCTCATCTGGATCTACACTTCCATCAGCTTCTAATGCACTCAGGACATCATATACTGTGCTCCGAAATTTAGGACACCCGCATTTCGGCAAGGTCATGAAGTGTGTATATATGGTGTTAACCCGAGTCTTCTCTGGCTGCAAAATTGGTCTTGTAATAAGCCGCCGATCAAAATTATAAATAGGCTTTTTCAGTCAGAGAAGGCTCGGATTAACATGGTGTATGACTTATAACATGTTAGCGAGGGCTGACTACAAAAAAAGTGGGCGGAGCACTGATTGCAGCAAAATTGATCCGCTAGCCAATGATATCGATCATTACTGTAAGCCTTTAGTTTGAACCGAGCATCAATCAAAATTAAAGTATGATGACATACGTACGAATGCTCCATGGATGTGATTGTCATGCCAAAATAAACAGACTTTCTTCCGCAGGTGTACCTTTCTCTTGGAAATGATAACTGAGTACCTTATAGCTTCATGCCTAGCATACACTCGTCAAACAGGGATCTGTTTCACAAAACATCACTTCATCCTTTCCCCAACCCCTAAATATTCAGATACTGATGGGCTACGAAATGACACTTTGCTGACGCCCACAGGAGCTTTTCTAAACAGGTCATAGAAACATGATTACCTTAATATGTCTGCCTTTGTCTGACCCCAGTAGTACTACAGGATAATTTTAATGAAGGTGGATAATGTCCTGCTTCTATCTATCATCTATGTAGGGTTTGTGTAGATTTACAATTTACCACTGGCTGACTGACTTGACTGCATCAAGGTCTTTCACATTTATAAATGTTTAAACTGTCGTCTTTAATAATCAAATAATGTTTAAAAGTTTCTACCTCATACAACCATAATATAGTAAAGCCTACAACACAGGACTGGTGCTATCACAATACCCCACCCACTTTCAAAAAGTGAACAACTCCAGGGATCGACCTCAACTTTAAAGCATTCGTCAACCATAAATAAAGGTGAAAACAACTTTTTACTTTTTCCACATTCATGAATATTATTTACTTCCTATTTTATCTTCGTTCGATAAAATCTCGTCAAATAATCATGAGAAAAAACATTGAAAAGAAGTAACAACAAGCACCTGTTCTAATGCCTCGATTTGACATGACCTTGTCCTTGACAACTGCTTAGTTACTGGACGCTCAATTGACAGTTGGCGGGAAAATTAAACAAGAAATAGAATAGAATGGTATTGCCAATTATGGGCATCATGTAACAACTGGCGCTATGAATAATAAATAAAAATGAATAAGCAAATAATAAATACTCATAAAAATAAAAATAGTAAAGAATAAATAAGTTAAGACAAGAACAAAACAAAACAAATAGATAAATAAATAAAAAAATAAGGTAAATGGATACACATTAAGGGGAAATAACTCTTCAAGTTTTGCATTCCTGTCATTAAGAGTCAACTCTTATTTCAAGAAAGAATTTGCTCCTAAGCAAAGGCCCGGCCACATTTTGCACCTTATTTATAAACATTTTTCAAACATTTGGTATAATAAATCATTTCTACCTTCCATTTTATTCATTTCGCAAGTTTTATACACATGAAGTTTGAAACTTTAGCTTTTGTCTTGACCAAGTCCAGGCTTTAAGTCAAACTCTCCCTAAAATGAAAGTGGTTTGAATTCCCATAGAGAAATGATAGTGTGTAAGAATGGTCGGGCATAACTTCTAAAATTGATAATGAGTTTTAAACTTATTACAGCTTACTGATCTTTTGATGACTATCGAGCAATTTTGAAAAAAAAAAAAAAAAAAATCATGAATTGGCGAAATCGAAAAAGTTGGTGAATTTGCTTCTTACGGACATCTGACCGCTTTGATTTTGAGGGTAGTGTGAATTGAAGTCTGGATTTGGTCAAGATAAAGGCTATAGTTTCAAACTTCATGTGTACAAAACTTGCAAAATGAATTAAATGGAAAGTAGAAATGAGTTATTTCACCAAATGTTTGAAATGTTCAAGAAATCGCAGGGTAAAAGTTTGACCCCTTAATATTTTTTTCGAGTATATCTAAAATGTCTCTTCGAACAATTTGCTGATCTGCCTAATATCTGACTGAAATTTCTTACCAACAGGCCAAACCATTTGATGGATGGGTTGTTGCAGTCGGGCGATAGTGCTTGGTAACTTTAGTGCCGGGGTGCCCTTCTAATTTGGATAATATTAGGGATCAGTAGGGTCAGGGCCTACTGTGGAATCTTGCAAAAAGGGCATTTGGGGTTGTTTGGATATATTTTCTCTTGATAATCATATCTCTTTTCTTTCTCCCTCTCTTTGGGAGACGGCTTGATATGGACTGTACAAAATACTGTCGCAAGGAGTCGCTAAACCCAAAAGAACCAACCAACAAACATTCGAGGGAGTTTGCCTGAATATTTTTGGAGAGTATTATCTGTTATTAAGAAACAGATTCTTGCTTACAGTGATTTGTTGATATATCAGTGGTTGGAGATCAGTCGAGAAGTGGCTATATCCCTGACGACTGACCGACAACCAGAGATATATTGGGCATCAAATCACTTCTAACACGCAAGAAACGACGAAAACGCAAGTGTTTCCTTTAGATTTCAGTTTTCCGCCAGGACTACATGAAGAAATCCCGCCAACAACTTTGAATGTAACAGAGGCGTTTACATGTATTTCGTTTTTTATGCGAAAAACGACGTTACACCGCCATTCCCCACGGAAATGAAAATTGACGTCACCAAACGAATCAAAATGACGTTCGGTTTGCGCTAAATAACGTCACACTAGTCCGCCCAGTGATTTGTCACGCAATATATCACTGATTTTACCATTGGCTATAACGAGTATATAGACGACCAGTGTTAGAATATGAATTTAAGGAGCAGGGACAAAAAAAGAATAGGGAACACAAAAATCATAATCAAAGATCTAGGGAGAGTTATATTTCCAGGAATCATAGGAAAATTCACAGAGACTCTCTCTGCCTCTGTCTGTCTGTCTGTTTGTCTGTCTGTCTGTCTGTCTGTCTCTCTCTCTTGAAAGGATTCTGTCTGCACCGAGAACAGCGTAGCATTAAAGTGTACCGAACAGAAAATGAAGGCTGATTAGCCTGAACATCGCTGACTGATTAAAACATTCCCTGTTCATAGCAGCAATCCGTGAACCTGTTTGCGCATTTGCGCAGGCCGAATTAAGAATTTCTGCATGCACGCAAGTTCCATGCATGGTCGTGGGACTTATGGTTTTTCATCACGCTCATTTGTGATGGTCAGCCATAACCATTACATTTTCAAAATTGTCAAAATGCTTGCTGTTTAACTCACCTGAGCCGAAGAAGGCTCAAAGGTGAGCTTATAGTATAGGCAGGCCTCCGTCGTCGTCGTCGTCCACACTCTTTAAAAATCTTCTTTTCAGAAACCACTGGGCCGTTTGAAGCCAATTTTCATATGGAGCTTTTACAGGATGGGGGAACGATAGTTTGTCTATTTGGTCCAGGTCACATGACCAAGATGGCCGCCGTGCTCATGTATGGTAAAAACCTTAAAAATCTTCTTCTCCAGAACCAATGGGCCGATTGATTTGAAACTTGGTAGTATCTGAGACGCCAGTACTACAAAGTATGTATAAATGATGACCTTGGGTTGACCTTGACCTATTTTGGCAAGGTCAAATTTGGTCCCTTAGGATTTTGAATGGCAAAAGCTGAAAACGTGCATTTTTCTGTTGCTTTATTTTCTGTGACATTGAACTATAAGCAACTTCAATCCCTAAGGATTCTAGAGGTCAAGAATACTTACTTGACTTGACTTGACTTTACTTTACTTTACTTAATTTGTGACTTTGGCTAAAGGTCACCTGTCCGCTGTGTGTCAACACTTTCAAAAGACTTCTCCTCTGTAACTACTATGCCGATTTCAATTATATTTCATATGCAGCCTTCATGCAAAGGGGGAACGAACGAATATATATTTGGTCCAGGTCACATGACCAAGATGGCCGCCATGCCCATATAGGGTAAAAGCCTTAAAAACCTTTTTCTCCAGAACCACTGGGCTGATTGCCTTGAAACTTGGTATGTATCATCTAGGACTCCAGTACTACAAAGTTTATATAAATAATAACCTTGGGTCGACCTTGACCTATTCTATGGCAAGGTCAAATTTGGTCCCCTAGGTTTTTGAAAGGGAAAAGCTGAAAACGCGCATTTTCCTATTGCTTTATTGCTCTGTGACATTGAACTATAGTCAACTCCAATCCCTAAGAATTCTAGAGGTCAAGGTCATTTAGTAACCTTGGCTAAAGGTCACTTGTCTATTGTGTGTCAACATTTTCAAAAGACTTCTCCTCTGAATTTACTGGGTCAATTTCAATTAAATTTAATATGCAGCCTTCAGGCAAAGGGGGAACGAAAGTTTATATTCTTGGTCCAGGTCACATGACCAAGATAGCCGCCATGCCCATATATGGTAAAAACCTTAAAATCTTCTTCTCTAGAACCACTGGACCGATTGCCTTGAAACTTGGTTTGTGGCATCTGGGACTTTTTGTTATGGTGTCCTGTGATATGGAAATGCAGTTGACTTCAACCGTTAAGAATTCTAGAGATCAAAGTTATTTAGTGACCTTCGCCAAAGGTCACTTTCTGTTGTGTGTCAACATTTTTAAAGGACTTCTCCTCTGAAACTACTAGGCCAAATTCAATTATATTTCATATGCAGCCTTTAGGCAAAGGGGGAAAGAAAGTGTATATATTTGGTCCAGGTCACATGACCAAGATGGCAGCCATGCCCATATATGGTAAAAGCCTTAAAAAATTTTCTTCAGAACCACTGGGCAGATTACCTTGAAACTTGGTATATAGCATTGGTACTCCAGTACTACAAAGTTTATATAAATGATGAACTTGGGTTGACCGTGACCTATTCTATGGCAATGTCAAATTTGGTCACTTAGGCTTTTGAATGGGGAAAGATGAAAACGAGCATTTTTCTGTTGCTTTATTGCTCTGTGACATTGAATTATAGTCAACTTCGATCCCTCAGAATTCTAGAGGTCAAGGTCATTTAGTAACCTTGGCTAAAGGTCACTTGTCTATTGTGTGTCAACATTTTCAAAAGACTTCTCCTCTGAATTTACTGGGTCAATTTCAATTAAATTTAATATGCAGCCTTCAGGCAAAGGGGGAACGAAAGTTTATATTCTTGGTCCAGGTCACATGACCAAGATGGCCGCCATGCCCATATATGGTAAAAACCTTAAAATCTTCTTCTCTAGAACCACTGGACCGATTGCCTTGAAACTTGGTTTGTGGCATCTGGGACTTTTTGTTATGGTGTCCTGTGATATGGAAATGCAGTTGACTTCAACCGTTAAGAATTCTAGAGATCAAAGTTATTTAGTGACCTTCGCCAAAGGTCACTTTCTGTTGTGTGTCAACATTTTTAAAGGACTTCTCCTCTGAAACTACTAGGCCAAATTCAATTATATTTCATATGCAGCCTTTAGGCAAAGGGGGAAAGAAAGTGTATATATTTGGTCCAGGTCACATGACCAAGATGGCAGCCATGCCCATATATGGTAAAAGCCTTAAAAAATTTTCTTCAGAACCACTGGGCAGATTACCTTGAAACTTGGTATATAGCATTGGTACTCCAGTACTACAAAGTTTATATAAATGATGAACTTGGGTTGACCGTGACCTATTCTATGGCAATGTCAAATTTGGTCACTTAGGCTTTTGAATGGGGAAAGATGAAAACGAGCATTTTTCTGTTGCTTTATTGCTCTGTGACATTGAATTATAGTCAACTTCGATCCCTCAGAATTCTAGAGGTCAAGGTCATTTAGCGACCTTGGCTAAAGGTCATTTGTCCATTGTGTGTTAACATTTTCAAAAGACTTCTCCTCTGAAACTACTGGGCCAAATTCAATTATATTTCATATGCAACCTTTAGGCAAATGGGGAAAGAAAGATGACCTTGTGTTGACCGTGACCTATTCTATGGCAATGTCAAATTTGGTTACTAAGTCTTTTGAATGGGGAAAGGTGAAAACGAGCATTTTTCTGTTGCTTTATTGCTCTGTGACATTGAATTATAGTCAACTTCGATCCCTCAGAATTCTAGAGGTCAAGGTCATTTAGCGACCTTGGCTAAAGGTCATTTGTCCATTGTGTGTTAACATTTTCAAAAGACTTCTCCTCTGAAACTACTGGGCCAAATTCAATTATATTTCATATGCAGCCTTATGGCAAAGGGGGAAAGAAAGTTTATATATTTGGTCCAGGTCACTTGACCAAGATGGCAGCCATGCCCATATATGGAAGAAACCTTAAAATCCTTTTCTCCAGAACCACTGGGCAGATTGCCTTCAAACTTGGTATATAGGATCTTGGACTCCAGTACTACAAAGTTATATAAATGATGACCCTGTGTTGACCGTGACCTATTCTATGGCAATGTCAAATTTGGTCACTTAGGCTTTTGAATGGGGAAAGGTGAAAACGTGCATTTTTCTGTTGCTTTATTGCTCTGTGACATTGAACTATAGTCAACTTCGATCCCTAAGAATTCTAGAGGTCAATGTCATTTTGCGACATTGACTAAAGGTCATTTGTCCATTGTGTGTCAACATTTTCAAAAGACTTCTCCTCTGAAACTTCTGGGCCAATTTCAATTAAATTTAATATGCAGCCTTCAGGCAAGGAGAGAACCAAAGTTTATATATTTGGTCCAGGTCACATGACCAGGATGACCGCCATGCCCATATATGGTAGAAACCTTAAAATCTTCTTCTCTAGAACCACTGGACCGATTGCCTTGAAACTTGGTTTTTGGCATCTGGGGCTGTAGTACTCAGAGTTTAAATAATTGATGAATTTGGATAGACCTTGACCTATTTTATGGCAAGGTCAAGGTCAAATTTGGTCCCTTATGCTTTTGAATGGGAGAATCTGAGAAAATGCATTTTTTGTTGCTATGGTGCCCTGTGATATGGAAGTGCAGTTGACTTCAACCCTTAAAAATTCTAGAGATCAAGGTAATTTAGTGACCTTGGCCAAAGGTCACTTTCCGTTGGATGTCAACATTTTCAAAGGACTTCTCCTCTGAAACTACTGGGCCAATTTCAATTAAATTTCATATGCAGCATTCAGGCAACTAGTAGTAGTAGTTATTCATATCGACGTGCCTTCAGGCAAAGGGGGGAAGAAAGTTTATATATTTGGTCCAGGTCACATGACCAAGATTGCCACCATGCCCATATATGGCAAAATATACAAAAATCTTCTTCCCCAGAACCACAGGGCTGATTGCTTTGAGAGTTGGTTTGTAGCATCTTGGGCCAAAGTACTACAGAATGTGTATAAATGATGACCTTGGATTGACATTTACCTATTTTACGGCAAGGTCAAATTTTGTCTGTAAGACTTTTGAATGGACACTATGATATGGAAATGCAGTCAAGTATAAAATATCAGACGCATTTGAAATTAGATAATATTTTACAATTTACCTTAGAGTTACTTACCTTATAGTGCTGAGGATGAATGGACTCAGGTGAGCTACAGGACCAATGGTCCTCTGGTTTTGTAATGGAAGCTAATGGTATGCGTTACTCAAGATTTTCTTCTAGTTTATGGGCAAAGGGTCTTTGCCTTTGTTATTGTCAGCCGTGACACCAGAACAAATGTCTGTCACGCACCAATTTTTAGACACGTGGTGACACCTTGTCATCAAAATTCAAGTATGTGGGTAGCCATCATTTCATTTCATTTGAAGTGCATGGTTAACCACCTCAAGTGTGCGTGATGAACATCCATAAGTCCCCCGACTGAAACATGTCGCCAACCCCAAACATTTATGTCTGCTTCGGCTTTCTCCCTGCAGGCACATGATGTTGAAATGACGTCGTATTGATGTCGATGCGATGCTTTCATGTTGCATCGATGTCCGTTCGACGGTGTGTGTCCACTGGGCTTGTTTCAGGTCAGCCTGGCATTAACATGCTTTATAATGAGTTTTGCCTTTGTCTGTCCATTGAAACATGGTATGACATCTTGGAATCATGTAAGTACTAGGGACTGGACAGGATCCTTTTCAACAGAAGCATGCACCTTCTTGAGTATGAAGAAACATAATTTAGCACAACTTCAGTATTTTTTTACCTAATTTTTGTATTTAAATACATGTATGTTCTTCTTTGGTTTGTAGATGTATATATTATAAGGGATAACTGATTCGGCCATTTAGAGCAGTTTTATGCCCTTTTTAGCGCGACTTTGTGGAGTAAAGACGGGCTAATGCAATACCCTTCATGTGCATCCGGGTGCACGTGCCCGTACTAATGCGCGTGCACCTTTGTAGGAATATTCACCTGTTGCGTTTAGCTCAGTTTCCAAGTAACCGCAAAGGCTAGAGTCTGCAAACTTAATAAATTCATCTGGGAAAGATCTGCTGAAAGCAAAGATGCATATCGGGCCATGACCTATATTTCATGGTTGATTGAAAATAGAAAAAATATTCACCTGTTGCCTTTAGCTCAGTTGCAAGGGCTACAGTCTTCAAACTTGCTCAATATATACGTCTGGGAAAGATCTGCAAAAGAAGTAAAGCATTTTGGGCCATGTCCCATATCTTCCGGTTGATTGAACATAGAAAAGAATATTCACCTGTTGCATTTAGCTCAGTTTTTAAGTAACCACAGGGCTGGAGTCTTCAAACATGCTCCATAGATATACATCTGGGGAGGATCTCCTGAAAGCAGTAACCTATATAACCTATATTTTAAGGTTGATTGAACATATATAAAAATGCTCACCTGTTGCGTTTAGATCAGTTTCCAAGTAACAGCAAGGGCTAGAGTCTTCAAACTTACTCCAAAGATACATCTGGGGAAAATCTACTGAAATTAGTGATGCACATAGAGCCATGCCCAATATTTCATGGTTGATTGAACATAGAAAAAATAATTACCTGTTGACATTTAGCTCAGTTTCTAATTAACCCCTAGAGCTAGAGTCTTTGAACTTGCTCCATAGATACATCTGGGCAAGATCTGCTGAAAGCAGTGAAGCATATTGGACCATGACCTATATTTCACAACTGATTGAATATAGAACGAAATAAATGACAAAGGACAGACCGACGTCATTGTAATGGACTTCAGCAAGGCCTTTGATAAGGTAGACCATAAAAGGCTCTTGCTGAAGCTCCACCGCTTTGGCATTAATAAAGACGCTATTTCATGGATTGGGTCCTTTCTTTCAAACAGAACGCAACGAGTAGTGCTCGATGGCGAGGAGTCTGACTCTTGCTCTGTCATGTCAGGGGTTCCACAGGGTTCCGTTCTTGGGCCCTGTCTGTTCCTACTTTATATAAATGATATGCCAGACATGATACGGAGCGACATCAGGCTCTTCGCTGACGACACTATATTGTACCTTACCGTTACAAACCAGACAGACTGCCAGTCCCTACAGGACGACTTAACAAAACTTGAAACCTGGGAGAGTGAATGGTTGATGGCGTTTAACCCCGACAAGTGCGAAGTGATCCGTATCACAAATAAGAAAAATCCCTTACCATTCAACTATACTTTGCATGGGGTTAACTTAAAAGAAAATGACTCCGCAAAGTACTTGGGGGTTAATATCACACGTGACTTGTCGTGGGCTAGACACATCAACCAGATCACAACGAAAACAAACAACTCACTGAGGTTCATCAAACGTAATATTCAAACTAATAACCCTAAACTAAAAGAATCTGCATATAAGACTTATGTCCGCCCACTCGTTGAGTATGCGGCTTCTGTGTGGGACCCTTGGCAGAAAAAATACATCCAAAAGATTGAAATGGTCCAGCACAGAGCCGTCAGGTACATATTCAACGATTACAGTTCCACTAGCAGTGTCAATTACATGTTATCAAAACTAAATCTCCCTACTCTCGAGAAACGTAGACAAATTTCATCCCTCATAATGTTCTATAAAATAAAACATAATCTTGTAAACATTAAATTTCCTAACAATATCCAGCCATCCATGAGGTCCAGATACACATTTCCACGTTCAAGCATAAATGCCCGTAGTCACTCATTCTTCCCAAGAACTGCCAAAATCTGGAACAATCTCCCACCTGACATCTGTAACAGCCCTGACCTCGGATCATTCCGAGCAGGGCTCCTCAATACTCTCTAAACAAACCGACATCACATCATCATCATCATCATCCATCATCTTAAATTCACCCCCATTAAATTACCCTCTCAAATACTGCAGGCTCTTTGTCTTTTTTGGAGACCAAAACTTCCAAATTCCAAAACTCAATTTAATTGTATACAAAATCTATTTTGAAATACTCTTGTTTTTGAAAACCGCCATTTGCGCACGCGTACGCACTCCATGTAATACTCATTAGAGGTGTTTGGAGTACTTGGCAGATTCAGATTCAGATACTCGCCTGTTGCATTTAGCTTAGTTTCCAAGTAACAACAAGGATTAGTGTCTTCAAACTTGATCCATATATACAGGGTTCTGGGGAACATCTACTGGAAGCAGAGATGCATATTGGGCCATGAACTATATTTCACGGTTGATTGAACATATATAAAAATACTCACCTGTTGAGTTTAGCTCAGTTTCCAAGTAACCGCAAGAGATAAGAGTTTTCAAACTTGCTCCATAGATACACCTGGGGAAGATCTACTAAAAACAGCAATGCAAATAGTGCCATGACCTCTATTTCACAGTTGATTGAATATAGAAAAAATATTCACCAGTGGAGTTTAGCTCATTTTTTAAGTAACTGTTTAAACTTGCTCCATAGATACATCTGGAGAAGATCTGCTGAAAGCAATGATGCATATCGAGCCATTTCCTATATATTCATGGTTGACTGAACATAGAAAAAAATACATGTTGCGTTTAGCTCAGTTTTTTAGTCACTGCAAGAGCTAGAGTCTTCAAGCTTACTCCATAGATACATCTGGGGAAGATCTACTGAAGCCTTATATCCTGACTGTTTGATGTACAAACATGATTGTTTGGGATTGTCTCACAATGACTGCATGTTTGACCTCAAACTAACAGTATGACACTGTGACCAATATTTCATGGTCTAGTGATTTTGCCTTATAACTTGAAGACAATTTGATGACAAACATGATTGCTTCTGATAATGACTTGGTATAACCAGATATTTGATCTCAAACTAGAAGTAGGTCACAGTGACCAATATTTCATGTTCCAGTGATTTTACCTAATACCTTGAAGACTGTTTGATGTTTGTACATGATAACTTGGGATAATAATGACTCAGCATGACCCAAAGTTTGACCTCAAACAAAAAGCAAGACGCATTGACCTATATTTCAAGGCCCAGTGATTTTGTTTTATATTTTGAAGATTGTTTGATGTACGAACATGATTGGTTGAGATAAAGACTCAGTATGTCCCAAAGTTTGACCTCAAACAGTAGGTTACAGTGACTTACATTTCATGGTCCAGTTGTTATGCCCATGCCACTTTTAATAGGCAGGGGGGGGGGAGGGGGGGGAGGGGAGGGGGGCGGGGGTAGTATCACCCCTGTCGGTATGTACGTCCATCTGTCCCCTCCATCCCGTAAATATGAAAAACGATTTCCATTTAACATCTTTCGAACAGATTAGTGCATTGGATTCATATTTTATACACAGGTATATAATCATAAAATGCATGTTGTTTGATTTAGTGTAAAATCTGTCAATTATTTTGGGAGTTATGACCCTTTTTCGACTCATTTTGTACAAAAAAAAAAGTTTCCGTACATTAATTATCTTTTAAAGAGATTAGTGTATTGAATTCATATTTTATACACAGGTATATAATCATAAAATACAGGTCAAGTTCGATTAAGGGTAAAATCTGTCAGTTATCTTGGGAGTTATGGCCCTTTTTCAACTTCATTTTGTACAAAAATATGGTTTCTATACATTATCTTTTGAACAGATTAGTGCACTGGATTTATCAGTATTTTATACACAGGTATATAATCATAAAATATTGGTTAAGTTCGATTTGGGGTAAAATCCGTCAATTATTATGGGAGTTATTGCCATTTTTGACTTCATTTTGTATGAAAAAATGGTTTGCGTTTGTTATCTTTTGAAAAGATTAGTGTATTAGATTCATATTTTATACACAGGTATATAATCATAAATTACAGGTCAAGTTCGATTTAGGATAAAATCTGTCAATCATTATAGGAGTTATGGGCCTTTTTCAATTTCATTTTGTATGAAAAACTGGTTTCTTTATCTTTCAAAAGATTAGTGTATTGGATTTATATTTTATACACAGGTATATAATCATAAATTTCAGGTCAAGTTAGATTTAGGGTAAAATCCATCAATTATTATGGGAGTTATGGCCCTTTTTCACCTTCATTTTGTACAAAAAAATGGTTTCCATTAATTATCTTTTGAAAAGATTAGTGTATTGGATTTATACACAGGTTTATAATTATAAAATGTAGGTCAAATTCAATTCAGGGTAAAATCGGCCGATTATTATGAGAGTTATGGCCTTTTTTTGACTTCATTTTGTAAAATAAATGGTTTCCGTTTGTTATCTTTTGAAAAGTTACTTGTTTCCTGGCTTTTTCTTTTGGAAAGTGGCATGGCATCCATTTCTATGATAAGATACAGAATGTAATCAGATATTACAGATGTGCCTCAACCCCCTCCCCCCCCCTCTTTCCCTCCAACCTCCACACACCCTTCTCTTGATCCAAGAAGCAAAACACATCTGCCCCTAAGGAAAACAATAAACCATGTACCATACAAGTCTGCCACCGTGAGTCTAATTATCCTACAAGTGCCAGTACCCTAAACAAGGCGCCATCTTACTTAAGGCACTAGGCGGGGGCAACCCTGTCCAATGGACACATTTCTAGTTTTACCTTATATTTTGAAGACTATAAGAAGTATGAACATGACTGGTTGAGATAATGACTAAGTATGATCGCCTGTTTGACACACTAGGACACAGTGACCTATATTTCATGGTCCAGCGATTTTGCTTCACATTTCAAACAAATTCATGGATTTATCATATACTTAGGTTAATCGTTTGGAGTAACACTATGAGTGTCCTCATACTGATTGTAGGTCAGTGTGACCCCTATTTCATGGTCCAGTGATTTTGCCTCATATTCCTATCACTATTTTATGGATTAGCATCATACTTGGTAAAATGGTTTGAGTTGACACTATGAATGATATAATCTTAAGAAGGTCAGTGTGACCTATATTTCATGGTCCAGTGATTCAACCTCATATTTCTAATACTATTTCATGGATTTGTATTATACTACATTTCATGCTCCGGTGATTTAAGCCCATATCTCTAAAACTTTTTCATTGTCTTCTTTTATATTTGGTGTAATGGTACATTCACACACACTTACTGACCTCATGTTACTTCTAGGTCACTGTGACCTATATTTCAAAGTTTATTGATATTGCCATATCTCTGGCAATATTTTAGAGGTTTGAACTGTACTTAGGAGAACTGATTATTGTCCCCCGCCTTTTCGAAGAAAAGCGGAGGGACATAGTTTTCGGCATTCCGTCCTTCTGTCCATCCGTCCTTCCCTCTTTCCGTCCCCCTAAAGTAGTAGGTACCTTGTGTGCGCAACTCCTCCTACAGTTTTATGCAGATTCTTTCGAAGCTTTACAGATGTTTTTGTCATGGTCTGAAGATATACATGTGGTTTGGATATAGTCCTGAGATTATTTTTTGTTACTTTTTCCACAAGTTGAACTTAGTCATTTTTAGGCGTTTTTACTATCAAAGTGACTAGATAGTGGGTACCTTGTGTGCGCAACTCCTCCATCAGTTTTATGCCGATGCCTTTGAAACTTCACAGGTGTTTTGGTCATAGTCTGAAGATATGCACATGTTTTTGACATAATCCTCACATTATTTTTTGTTACTTTTTCCACAAGTTGAATTTTGTCATCTTTTAGGCATTTTTACTATCATAGTGACTAGATAGTGGGTACTTTGTGTGCGCAACTCCTCCTACAGTTTTATGCCGATTCCTTTGAAACTTCACAGGTATTTTGGTCATGGTCTGAAGATATGCATGTGGTTTTGATATAATCTTCACATTATTTTTATTACTTTTTTTGCAAATTGAACTTAGCCATTTTTCATACATTTTTACTATCAAAGTGAATAGATAGTGGGTACCTTGTGTGTGCAACTCCTCCTACAGTTTTATGCCAATTCCTTTGAAACTTCACAGGTGTTTTGATCATGGTCTGAAGATATGCATGTGTTTTGGATATAATCCTCACATTATCTTTTTTATTACTTTTTTCACATTTTTAACTTAGCTGCTTTTCCAGCTCAAACACTTAAGTGTATATACAGTGGAGACCTAGTTTCCAAGGCAGGGGACATAAATTTGTTGAATTTCTTGTTTTAACACTGCAGTTGATCCTGTTTCACTTGGCTGGCTTTGTCCATATTTAATTTGCGCATGTTAAAGTCAAGCTGCCATAAGTTGCACTTTGTCTTCTGACAATTCTTGTATGTTACCCTATCCTCATATTCTGTTCTATAGACTCAGGAAATATCTGGGAATTATTCCAAAGATACAGGCATCAGGTACAAGCATTTTATTTAACAAGAACTCTGCTGAGCAAGGCAATATTATGCTCGTTGGATTTTAAGTAAAAAGGAACTAGAAATGTGTCCATAGGACATGGATGCCCCCGCCTAGTGCCCCAAGTAAGATGGCGCCTTGTTTAAGGTACTGGCACTTGTAGCATAACTAGGTTCACAAAGGCAGACTTCTGTAGTACATGTTTTATTGTTTTCTTTGGGCAGATGTATTGTGCTTCTTGGAATGCAACTTTCCAAAAGAAATAGCCCGGAAACAAGGAACTTTTTAAAAAACTAACAAACAGAAACCATTATTGTATGAAATGAAGTCGAAAAAGGGCCATAACTCCCACAATAATTGATGGATTTTACCCAACATCAAACTTGACCTGTATTTTATGATTATATACCTGTGTATAAAACATGAATTCAATACACCAATGATTTCAAAAGATAATGAACGGAAATCAGTTTTTCATACAAAATGAAGTCGAAAAAGGGCCATAACTCCCACAATAATTGACGGATTTTGCCCAACATCCAACTTGACCCATATCTTATAATTATATACCTGTGTATAAAATATGAATTCAATACACCAATGCTTTCAAAAGATATCGAACGGAAACCATTTTTCCATACAAAATGAAGTCAAAAAAGGGCCATAACTCCCACAATAATCAACAAATTTTACCCAACATCGAACATGACCTGTATTTTATGATTATATACCTGTGTATGAAATATGAATTCAATACACCAATGCTTTCAAAAGATATCGAATGGAAACCATTTTTTCATACAAAATGAAGTCGAAAAAGGGCCATTACTCCCACAATAGTCAACAGATTTTGACCAACATCAAACTTTACCTGTATCTTATGATTATACACCTGTGTATAAAATATGAATTCAATACCCCAACGTTTTCTAAAGATATCGAACGGAAACCATTTCGTACGGGACGTACGTACATACAGACATCGGTGATACTAAATGCCCCCCATTTTCAATGGCGGGGCCATAATTAATAGATGATTACAACTTTGCCCATAACTGAAGTCTTTTGGTTGTGAGGCAAATATCAATTCCTATAAAAGGTACACAAAGGGTCATAATTCTGTCAAAACTGTTAGTAGAGTTATGGTTCTCTTTCTCTGCACTTTGCCAGATATAGCCTATGTTAGTACAAAGTTTCAAAATCAATCCTAAAAAGTTTTATAATTAGGGAGCTGACATGAAATCACTATATAAGAAATATTCAAAGGGGCATTATTCTGTCAAAATTATATGTAGGTTAAAGGTTATTTTTCTCACTATATTCCCTGAGGGTGCTTTATTTGTATGAACTTTCAGGAAGAAATTGTTGAACAGTTTTAACCCTTAAAGCGCCAAAAATTAAAATTGTTGAATTGGCAAACAATGTAGATCCAGATGAGGGGGCTCATTATGAGCCACCTCATCTGAATCTACACTGTTTGCCCTCTAGTGTTTGAATTCTCCATATGATATCGCTTGGACGAGACATTTTTGAAATTCTGCAGACGCTAATTTTGTTGTCTGCTTTTTGGCGTATTAAAGGTTAAAGCTATGGAGCAGTCACAAATTGCCTTCAGAACTTTCAGCTAAATTGTTTACTTTGTTGGATACCTGCACACTATCTTTATAAGATAAATATTTGATTCAAGGTTCAAAAAAATTCTTTCTAGGGGACTGGGAGATATAAAGCAGAAAAAGTTAATCGACAGACAAATGGAAGGACAGGCAGACAGATAGGTAGAAAGACAGACGGACACCACAATTTAATATATGTCTTGCTGATGATGTTTTATATTTGCCCTTTCAGATTGAAATCTCATTCAGTGTTAAAGTTAGGAAGCAGATACCAAAATCACTAGAAGAAATATACAAAGGGGCATTATTCCATCAAAGTTCAGTGTTCCTTTTTCTCTGCACATCATCAGAAAATGCTTTACAATTGTACAAACTAGCATGAAGAAATCTTAAATGGTTTCAAAGAAATGGAGCGGCCACAAATTTAAGCTAATACACAATTACATGTACTATATGAAAAATACAGAGAGGTATAGTTCCTTAAAAAGTAAAAGTAGGCTATGTTTCTTTTTCTCTGCACACTCTGGGCAGATGGCGTGGACATGAAGTTAATACAAAATAACTATTACATGACAGTGCTTTATATTTGTATAAAGTTCAATGAAGAAGTCTCAAATGGTTTAAGAGATATGGAATGGACACAAAATACAGTTGAACATGCCTTGAGGGTCACCCAAGTTAAACATAAAAATTGACTGCTTAAAATTGACTCCTAACTACAGGTTAATTTGAGTCACAGAATTGCAAAAAGGTGGCTGGTGACCCCTTAATAACTGGTCACCATATCAGCAGGTTTACTTACTTTACTTACTTGACTGTATTACCTTTATAACTTCAATCTTATGGCATGGCTTTAACCTTTGTCAGATATTGTTAACATATGAGTTCTACACATTGCCTTATGTGATAAGGTGAACATTTGAGCCAAGTTTCAAGAAATTTTTCAAGGAGTTAAGGAGATATGGAGTGCACATGAAAAGTTAACAGGTAGACAGAATCAGGTTTCCTTAAGAATGCATACTTTTGTGGCTAATACTTTAAGTTTTGTACGCAAATGTGGCTAAATTTTCCGACACATGAAACTGTTCAGCCACACAAAATTTATCAATTTTATGTGTTACACGGAATAAATCTATGTCAAATAAATTTGTTTTGTCCATAAAACAACAAACTTGTCTACCTGTTTGTTTGTACAGACAGATGGACAATGCCATGGTATAATAATATGAGCCGCGACACGAGAAAACCAACAAAGTGGTTGTGCGCCCAGCGCAGACTCGGATCAGCCTCGGCGTTTGCCCAGTTTGATCAGACTTATCATTAAGAGATCAAAGGTCATTTAAGGGTCTAAGCTACCTCTATGCGGACAGCGAAGACTCTGATCAGACTGGGCGGATGCCCAGGCTGATCTGAGTCTGCGCTGGGCGCATGACCACTTTGTTGGTTTTGTCATGTATCATGTTACAATGGGCATATAAAAGTGACAGTGACTGATTTCATGGTTGTACGTAACATTGTCAGTTACAGGTCTACATCAGAAGCATTCATGTACTAAATCAATTCATGTGAAGTAAAAGAGAAAGCCACAATTCTTCAGGAGACTTATTTAAGGAATGAATTTCATTTTTCTGGTGTTTATTGAAGTATAAACTACATTGGGTCGCATGCAAAGTAAGTGAGCCCCAAGGGGGTTCAAGTAAACTTTGCTAGTAACCCAATGTAGTTTATACTTCGATAAACACCAGAAAAATTAAGTTCATTGCTTATATCTACATTCTTTTCTAGGTACTCACTGACCACAAATTTGCATTGGGGGCTACAGTTGAAGTAGAAAAAAAACAAAACACATTTATAGGCAGTTTTCCTACTAACAACAGAACAGCGTAAATGACGTCATAACGTCGCCTATGTCCAATAAGATTGGAGAAAACCATGGTTTATTTTTATGTCACTTAGCCTCATGTAACGTCGCATGAACCGATGAAGTTATTGAAGAATAAACTACATAATCATTACGTTCTAATGGTTTACCATAGGGGTTTTCAATAAATGCATTGAGAATGTAATTATTGTCTTTTAAACCATCAATAGAGTCTTTGTGTGATAATGATGGCTATGAACCTTTTGAAAAATGGTATTAAAATTGCAGCACAGATTTTGAATTACAGCTTGAACCACCAAAACGAAAATATGCATCAGTGTAAAACAGCAAGAAGTATCATAAACAGGTCCACATAATTGTGAAGTATCAAGAAGATTTTCCAGTGGCAAAGGATACACATTGCGGGAGAACAGCTATGCCATTTTCAATTTTTTGCAGCCTTCCCAACAGGGGCAACTTTGAAAGAAAAGAATGCGCTTCCATAGGCACAAACCAGAAGGGCATCTTCTTCCACTAAACAATCATAAAACATGACAGAAAAACATAGAAGTATACTTATTCTGTATTCACCTTAACAACTTGCACAAGCATGGAAATCATGTTCCATACACCTACCCATATATATGTTCCAAAATAAACTTATTAGTAGGGACATGTGTCTCATCCTTTTAATTTTGTTCCAGATGGAAAATGATAGAACAATCCAAAGAGTTTTATTTTATTTTCCTTTTTTTTTTTACTTTCAACAGTAAACATGTAATAATACAAAGAGTCTCACAAGTCAATGAATACAATAAAAATGTGTGCATGATCCACCATATAGTTTCAATATTAAAATATGATTAAAAAGATACCAAATAAAGGTACTTCAGACCATTCAGTTTAGTTTAAACAATATTTTATTCAATGAATCAATACAAATATAGTAACACAATAAACATACAGCGGGATTAGATAAACAAGCTTTGCAACTTATAGACATCTTCTCGAAAGTATCAAGAAGGTTTTCAGACCATTTAGAGCCTTTGCCATTAGTTTACACAGTCTGTTGATATTAATCATCGAGGGAGAAGCCTTCCCAGGCTTCCTGTTTTCATGCTCAACTCAGCTGAGCATGAAATTTCCTCTGCTGATAAATACGAAAATGCCAACATTAGCTGGCATTTTCATATTCATAAGCAGAGAAAATTTTATTATCAGCTAATCTGAGCAAGAAAACAACAGCACTTATCAGTAATTTGCTATTAATTATTAGCAGATAAAATTTCATGCTCAGCTGAGTTGAGCATGAAAAAAGTTTTATAACCTCGGGCCTTGCTGGCATACCATACAAATTCTGAGTATTGGGACAGGACTGAGCTAACTGTGCCTTGCCTTAAGGTGTATGGCTACACTTGAATGTTTACCACCATTTTTACAAAAGGAAACAACTTTTGTGACTTCTGTTTTGCTTCCCTGAATGATGTAACTCTTCTACCAAGAGGAGCAAATTCTTTTCTAAAGAGGTGATCCAATATTGAAGGAGGCAAAAACAAATATGAGACAGTTGCTTCCCTTGAAAGTGTACCCACTCACTTTAAGATTTTGTCATGTCCAGGCTCATTACAAACATGTCCATAAGCTTCAATACAATGCAGTTGTGATGATAACATTTATATCATATGAAAATCTAAACCATGATTAATGAAAAATATATTTATTTATAAAAAAAAGTGTCTTTTTCACAGTGTACCATTTCATTGTTTTAAACAGTTTGTTTTTATATTGTTTTTGTATTTAATCTTTAATATTTAGAATATTAAAAAATATTATTTTGCAAAAATATGAATAATGACACAGGCACTTAAAGCACTTCAAAATGTCAAAAATCAGAAAATTCCTGTCATTTGAAGAAATAACATTGTTGTGTTGCTTTTGCACCCTTCGGATGACAAGATTTAGATACATTTCTAAGCTAGAAATTCAAGCTCCTGTGAATGATACAAGAACATCATAGAACTATAGCAAGTCTTGTATACTCATCAAATTTCTTTTCATGAAACTATTTAGTTTTTTTTCGAACTTCACTGATTTCATTTTATACAACAACATCCTCTTCGATACCTAGAGTACTTCAAAAGATTTTAAAAACTAAGGTATGATTGAAAATAACATTAAATCAAATACTGTCATATCCAGTTCAATATGAATTCCACATTTAACACATAAGGTGTATGGGCACAGTCCTCCATCTTTTTCTGCCATTTTTACAAAGGGGAATAATTTTTGTGACTTCTCGTTTACTTTCCTATAGGACAAAGCCCTTAAAAAATGGGGTCAACTCTTGAAGGAAAGAATTTGCTCCTATGGGAGCAAATTCTTTCCTTTAAGAGTTGCCCCCATTGAGAAGGACTGGGAGGCAAAACTGAAATGGCAGAGTTGCTCCCCATGAAAGTGTACCCATTCACCTTAAGGTAGACAAAACACAAAGTGTCACTAAGCCTTATGTGTTGGCTTGGGTTTGAACCTATGGGCAGCCTGTGGCTGTATTTTCTTGGAGAGTATAGGCTGCTCAATGAGCTGACTCTCCCTCTCCCGTTCCTGGTTAAGATGAAGCCTTTGGTTGATACAGTACTCCGACTCCTGGCCACAGTCTGTGAGACGAAGATCCATGGTAGTTATAGTGGTATTCTCCTCCATTCCCTCCTGCAGTTGTTTACCACCATCCTAGAATGCAAAAGATGCATACACTATATCTATTTGATCAAAGATGGGGACTGTCCCCACAAAAAGTCCAAAAAATCTAGATCCACAATATTTAGATGGGCCTAGATTTTTGGGATTGTTTTAGAAGGGGAAAACCTATCTAACAACAGCAGTTCTAATGAAGGACCAAAGCCTATAAAGCTATGCTTTATGAGAACAAATCAAAATGTCTTAGATCTCCAATTTGTTTTAAGTTCTGATCATCTGAGTGCAAAAGTAATAAGCTTTATGACTGTATATTTTGTCCATCAAGGAACACAATTGTGATCAGTTTGTCTACAGATTTTCTCAAACTGACGAATTAAAGAAAAGCACTGCAAATCCTTTTTTTTTTTTTTTTTTTTGTTCTTTTGTTTTCTTTAGAACTTTATCCAACTCTGTATAAAGTTGAAGTGGTCAAAGTGATGAATCTTTGACAGTGCACTGTGCATCAAGGGACACAACCCTGTTTCAGTTTACTAAGTCAAATGAGTTGTATCCCTTGATGTACAAATTATTTTAAAGTTCACAAAAGTAAGTGTTCAAATTATTTTATATGTGGATGTAAAAAGTTCACAAAATTAAACTTTACTTTTGTGAATTTTTGACATCCACATATAAAATAATTTGTCCATCAAGGGATATAACTCATTTTTAAATATTTTTCACCACCTGATGTAGCTCTGCCTGGAGAAAGTTTCTTTTGCTTCAGTGAATGTTTAAAACTCTTTGGTGTGGGAACTGATTATAAATATGGTGTAGTCCAGAGCTCTAGATAAGAGGGAGTATTTGGTGATAATTAGGGATAATTTTTGTTAAATCTGCATAAAAAGATATGTTGTGACCCCTCATCTGAACCGTCTTGACGAGACGGTTCAGATGAGGGGTCACAACATATGGTTTCGATGAGAAATAAAAAAAATTATCCTTAATTATCATCAAATACGCCCTCTTATCTAGAGCTTTGTCAGACAACAACAGCTCCATGTAAGGGGAAATATGACAAGCCTGGAATACTTTCTCTTATTTACTCACACCCTCAGTCATCAGAACCATCTAGTTAACTTGGTTCTGGTGAGAAGCCACATAGTTAAACCTTAAAGTGCCAAAATAGCAGATGAAAAATTTAGACCTGCAAATTTTCAAAAAATATTCTGTCTAATCCATATCATACTGAGACTTTGAATATTAGAGGGCAAGCAGTCAGTCAGGATTCTCTTTCTCTGACCCAGTGGATGATGTTGGTACACTGGGTTTGGTACACTGGGTTTCTTTTCCTCACTCCTGACACTCAGTATGAGCTGCCTTATCTGAATCTATGCTGTTTGCAAATTCAACTACATGAATTACCATTTTTGACACTCTAAGTGTTAACAGATATTATGCAGAATTATCATTAAATAAACTTTTTAATTAATCTTGAGCTACACACCACTCTAGTACAATTGTTCATAACATAAAATTATGTCTTACCATTCCAAGCCTGTTACAAGACAGATCTATTGACTTTAACGTCATATTCTTGATGACCACCTGTGACAGAATAGCTGCCGTTGGTTCTGCCATCTCATTACTGCCAAGGTTGATTTCTCTCAGAGTTTCATTCTTCAGCAGAGCTCGGCAAATTCCCTGACCACCACCTTCATCCCCAAGTCGGTTAAGTCTAAGATTCAAACTCAGCAGAGTGGTATTCTTTGTGAGGGCATGAGCAATAGCTTGGGCCCCAGTGGCTCGGATCTGGTTATCACAAAGGTTAAGTTTAACAAGCTGACTGTGGTTGTTGATGAACTTTCCGACAGCTCTTGCGCCGCGGTCACCAATACAATTATGAGAAAAGTCAAGCTCAGTAAGGCTGGGATGGTCTAGAATATGACTGATTAGCACTCTAACTTTATCATCATCAACTTTACTTCTGTGAAGGCGGAAAACTTTCAGAGTTTTACAAGCAGCAACACACTGAGCTAGTTGTAAACAGTCTCTAGCTGTGAACTGAAATAATGTCCATTCAAAGTTCATACCACAATCTTTCACACCATAAGTTAAATGCAGTTCTTCTAAGTTTGGCAGCTGTTTTAGGACAGGCCCAAAGTTAAAATGATCACACTCAGGCTCATCCCCGGCATCACTCCCTGCATCAGAAGCATCATCAAAATCAGGTCCTTTTGGAGCTTCTCTAACTGGAGGTAATAATTGTGCAATATCCAACTTTTTGACATAATTAGCTGACAGTGGTAACGTTTCATTCAGTCTCGTACTGTCTGTGGTCTCTGGTACAAAATGTTCAATAATATCCTTAAGGTTCCTTTCGAAGTATATTCTCCGCCAACTATCACCATATGCAGCTACATCACAGATATCCCAGCGTGCCTTGCAGCATCTCTTCCAATAACCCTCATCTTCTACTAGATTGGCTGTGATCTTCAGAGGAAGGTCCGTAGAAATCTTCTCAAGAACCTTGACTCTATGTTTGGGAAGCAAGCTGTTCAGTATTGTTGAATTATCTGAAAGGCATTCAACTGACAATTACTTTGCAAGAAATAGGTAGCATGTTACATAGTACTACATACAGGCAAGAAAAAGAGCTAAACCACTGAGGCCCAAAGCTATGCCCGAAGTTTGCCATAATATTCATTGTACAATCATTAATTAAGTCATGGTAGAGTTATTGCCCTTTGCCAAACCATCCCTCTTTTTCTAGTTCCCACAGTTTCAAAGTGGGCTATAACTAATTGCTGAATCAAATTGACTTTAAAACATTTATAATTTTACATGTGTTCATGTATTTTCTCAAGCGACTGCAAAATGTATTTTTCTGTTTTATAATACCAGCGTAGATTTGATTATCAGTTAGAAAACTTTAACTCAGTGGTAATGAGATAAGCAGAATTTTGATGGTATGCATGACATTTTTTCCTATTTGTCATAAAATCTAAGTTGTGGTCACTAATGTAAACTATTTTGCAAGACAGAAAAAAAAAACATCCCTTGTGGACCATGATGATGGGAACATACAACCATAATATCTGACAATTTTATTGAAAGTTTGTCATTTTGGTATATGAATATAGTTTTCAAAAAAAAGAAAGAAAAAAATGGAAGGGACATTTATTAGAATGGAAGCATTTATTAGGATTAACATGGTAATTAGCATTACAGTAATGCTACCCTTTGCATTTGTACACTACTGATAATATTACATAACTTTCTTCATCTGTCTTAATATACACCAGGCAAGATACTATTTGGGTTAAAGTAAATGGGTACTCAAGTATGACTGAGACCAATGCAGTAAAGTCTTACTCAGAGCTCTAGATAAGAGGGAGTATTTGGTGATAATTAGGGATAATTTTCCTTATTCTGCTTAAAAACATATGTTGTGACCCCTCATCTGAACCCTCTCATCGAGACGGTTCAGATGAGGGGTCACAACATACGGTTTAAATTAGTAATAAGGAAAATTATCCCTAATTATCATCAAATACTCCCTCTAATCTAGAGCTCTGCTTACTTTCAAACTCAGCTACAATGTGCTTGAGACAAAGTTCCACCAGGAGTGGTACTGTGGCCAGAGACCACTCAGGATCTTCTGCAATGATTCGTCTCATGTTTCGCCAGTCTGCAGCAGGATTCTCTTTTGCTGATCCAGTGGGCGATGGTGGTACACTGGGTCTCTTCTCCTCACTCTTGGCACTCCTCTTGGAGCCACCTGATGGAGGCCTAGAGCCAGCTTTTGAACCCCGCTGACTCTGCAGCCCACTCCTCTGGCTCTTTGACTCATCTCCTGTGTCTGTTTCATCCCTTGGGGTGTCCTCTGTTACTGGAGGCTCAGCCATCTAAGTAAATAAAATTGATATACATGTACTAACTTTGAGTATTATCCCAATAAGATCACTTAGTTAAGTACCATATTACCCACATACTGGAACATAAATGCCTAAATACATGTATCATGCACATGGAGATTAGACACTGATCAGCCTACTTCCCAAAGAGGTCTGATCATAGTATGGTTCATTTTATCCAGGCAAAATCTAACTTAATTTTTTGACAGAACTTAAAAATTTTATGGACTTGTACAAACCTTAAGTACAGTTAGAGTTAAAGTTTCATAATATTTAAAGAGATGTTTCAGTATTCCCATTTGTTCTCTGCCATAGCATGGGACCCACTCTTCTCATGATGTTGAGTGGAATTTACAAGCACTGACATCAGAATCAGAATCAGAATTGTTTACTGGTGATACGTCCAAGGACAATCATTCACCAGGACATTAGATGGACCCTAATTATTTCAACTATATTTATAATTGCTCCAATTCCTTTTTTACTCGGCCTCAAAAGGCACATTATCTGTGGACATATGTGGTTTTGGGGAGGGGATGGGGGTGGATGATGTTACACATACAAGTTTTGTATGGTTCTCCAACGATGGAGGTGAAGATACAGAAACAAAAAACAAGACACTGGCTATAGCTTGCAGAAGTTGCAGTTGAGTAAACTTTTGACTATTTGGTCCTGGACTTTCTGATGCAATACAAGCTGACAATATCCTGCATGTAAAGGTAGGTAATAAAATACGCCAATTAGGTCTAAAATATGCAAATTTGCTCTATCCCATTATCAAAATTCTATATCTATAAGTCAAACAAATCTAGAGTGTGGGTGGGTATGGTGGGAAGAGGTGGAAATATAGGCAGGTCAAATAACAAGTTATTACCGATATGCCAAAACAAAAGTGCTGTTTGAAAGCAAAAAACTGAACATGGACATAAACCCTAAGCCCATTAGATGCCACTTACTTAAGCAACATCCCTGAAGCTGTTACAGGCCTGTGGCTTTCTGTTGCATAAATTATAAGTGTAAGAGAGAATAAAGTTCACATTTTCTCGGATAGTCAGTCTGCGGTTGGACTTCTCAGTCTAGGTTGGGAAGCCAAGACATATAAATCTACAATTCAAGAAATAATCAGAGATATGAAAAACCTGAAACAACAAGGCTCGGCTGTAGAATTAGCATGGAGGCCAGGACATTCCAGTATTAGAGGGAATGAGATTGCAGATGGTTTGGCTAAGGAGGGAGCAAAAGAAGCAGAAGACCTCGAAGACATCAGTACAGTAACAACTATGGAGGATGTCAAAACAGCAGCCAAGCAGTCAGTCCGAATGAAATGGCAAGACAGATGGAACAAGTCAGAAAGAGGAAGAACCTTGTACCAGTTTCACCCTAAAGTTGCTTTAAACTTCATACTCACTTAAAGTCATTTACTAGTGAGAGAAGAATATCAGAGCTGAGAACAGGCTATGTTCCCTTGAATGAGTACTTATACAAATGTGGTTTAAAGGATAGTGATACCTGTACAGCTTGTGGAGAAATTGAGACTGTGAATCATTTTCTTCTAGCGTGTCCTCAATATGAAAGTGAAAGAGAAATTCTGCGGAAAAGGTTGTTTCTTACTGCAGGGATAGCACATTTAGACCTGGAATTACTTTTGAGTGTCAAACCAGATGACCATTACAAAGAATATAGAAGCCTCATCTTGGAGGAACTAGAGAATTTTATCTCAGAATCAAAACGCTTTTCTAATAAATTTTCCATTTAATCCAAACCTCGCCGTGCACCTCAACTACATTACTATACCTGTGTGATTATACTTGAGGGTTTTACCAAGAAGATTTACCAGTGTGGATCTACAGCCTGATGGCTTTGATACAGAATACAGAAATTATCTATCTCTATCTCTTCATACGGCATACACTCTCATATGAGTATTACGTGCCGGGTTCCCGCGACATGCGATAAAAATAAAGAATTTAAAAACAGATGACAGTGAGAGTGGATTTAAAAGTGCTAGTATTAGTGTATTTTACAGTAGAATCAAAGGTGAGGATAAAAAACAGCAGTATGATGGCTGATTCTTGTAAGGGCCAGGGACTAGCTTCCTTGATAAAGGTCCTAGTGAATGATTGTCCTTGAACATGTCACCAGTAGAAAATTCTGATTCTGACTGGTCTTGTTCCCCACTGTCATTGCATTCAGTTTGTAGTGAGTGCATTCAGTCATTTATTTCTGCCAAAGATAAATATGCTTCAGGAAAGTTAACTCAAGTGACAAGTACATAGACATATTCTGTGGTCATTAAAATATCAAACTACAGGAGAAAAACACAACTCACGATCTGTTTCTGGCCCTGCGACTGAAATAGTTTAACACATGAAAAGCTTGCCAACCCACAAACGTTGCTAGGGTAAACCCGGAAATAAAGAACCGGAACTCTTACAGCCACATCCGGAAAATTTCAAAATGTCTGCGCCCTTGATGAAAATATTGCAGCTTCGCATGAAATTCGATTCATCCGTTCCATTTTAAGATGACAGCATTAAAACATGGTACAAGCATTCAATTGTATATGAAACGCCATTATTTGAAAGAAATGAAATAGAAAAGACCAGTCTTATTGGTTTACTGTCGTCTGTCATTAGTTTTCGCGGTATTAGCCTAACACGTCGACTCAAATACTGGCTCACGGTCAGCCGCGGTTAGTCTGTCGAGATTGGTGGACATTCTGATGTGGAGTAACTTGCATTGACATCTTCTAGATTTGTAGCTTTTATGAAATTTAAGCGTCAAGAGCATTGCATTTAGGCGAACACTCAGTTCAGTAGTTATAATAATTAAGAAGTTGCGGCTAACATACTGCAAAAATGGCGTCAAACCTTTGTATAAGCACACAGGTCACATGATGCCCAAATATGCAATGGTGTAGATATAAAAAATCCACTTCTTTTATCTTATTGCTTTCCTCCATTTCCGGACACCCTGTGGTATCCTGGCGTCATGTGTTACCGATAGCCTAACAGGAACGTGCACGGCATTCTAAAGATACTAATATTTCTGCCTTTTTTCATCGTAAATGAAATAATTTGTCTATTTTCACGCTTTACTATGCAAAATTACAGCAGAGTTCTCCAACATTGTGTTGATATGCACCCCGGACTGAAGCGTGTAGAAATTAGCCAATCAAAATGTCCCTTATGTATTACCGATAGTTCATTGGCTAAGGCAGGTATCATGCGCTATGAAACTGATTTCCCTTAAATAATATGGTGGCCCATAGCTGTGTTATAAGCCTGTCTTAAAACAATGAGTTCTTGTTATATATTATGAAAAATGTTAAAACAAACATTAAAATCAGAAATAGAAATTTACTGAGGACTGAAAGACATGACCTCTCAATAACAGAAGAAATACATACCTGATTTCAAAATCAGATAATATCTGAAATAAATAAGATCTCATGAAATATATTCCTGAAGGATCCCAGGCTTGAAACAAACCTTTACAAAATTATTTGAACATTGAAAACAATGAATTAGCAAGAAGTCTACAAACTGCATACCTATGCATATATGGCACTTTTGTGCCACCGTACTTGAAATAGCTGTGTATCTGCAGTCTATTTTTAGCACGGATGGGTAAATAAACACAAGAGAAAGCGTCCTTGGAAGCAGTGAATACACAGGGCTAAGTTTCAACGATTTTTAATGGACAAAAAAGTGTTATAAAAGAAAATGGATTAGAAAAATGGTGTTTTACACAACGGCTAAGTTTATCTTTATTCTGAGTATTTCAGTTGAATAGAGTTTGCAGGGTTTTAGAAAATTCTTTCGTCTGTCAAACAAGTGGTACACGTGATCTGTGATATCGGCACATCAAAAAGGCTCGCGACATACAGGAAGCTATCGGAAACACATGGCTGGCGATAACACATGATGCCACAATAGGGTATACCCCAATACAGACTTAGGGGATTACTGTACTCAAAATTGTCATTCAGGGAGGTACATTGTAGGTTTTAAGCAACACTTTTGTAGTCTGTTGTATAAAAGAGAAAAAAATTAAAAAAGGCAGAGAAAAACAAAAGTAGCTTTCAAACAGATCCTTTATTGCTATCATTTTGAGGGCCAATAACTGTTTCATTAATATAGAAACCCATCACATTTAGGCTCTTATACCCAGATAAGTTTTTAGAGCATTAATTTTGCTTATATAATATTACACAGGTAATAAGCGAAATGGTGGCTAGGGTAGTCCAATATAAATGAAGTTTTTAGCAAGTTGAAGTTTGTTTCGAAGAATATGTCATTTATTTTCACTGAAGGAATGACTAAATGATTGAACGAGAGATAATTCATGAGATTCGGTAGAATAGATTGTTCTATCTGTTGACTTAAGCAGTTAGTATACCGGTAATTAGTAACGCCAGTATAACAGTCTTCACGAAACTCTGTCTGACCGCCTGACATGTCTGGTAAAAATTCATTCGGTCTGGTAAAAATATTCAAAATTTTCAAATGCATTTTAATCATTTTACCAGATTTGGTCCAGTAAATTCTGGCAGGCTTTTGTGAACTCGTGAGTTAAGCGCTACCTGCTTATCTACTGATCCAGGGTTCCAGTAGACAGGAATCTTTTCAATCGTAAATGGGGCTCAATTGCACACAGCCTTTCTTTATCCTCACCAATAGCCTTGATATTTGCAGGGATGATGCTAACAAGTGTGCTGTCCTTCGGGTCGGGACGTTAACTGGAGGCCCCCTGTGCAGGGAGAGTCATCCCCTGTGCAGATCAAAGATCCCTACTATAGCTCCATGGGTATATGTAGGCTTTCATCCTGCAACACTGGAGTGTACAAAAGTACACCTGCTCATAATACTCTGAAAAGAGGGTGTAGCAGTAAATATAGAAAGAAGATATGACTGAAACACTGTTGAAAAGGATGTAAAATTGCAAGTCATTCATCCATCACTCTTAATCTTTAGAGCCCAACAACTATCCTCAAACTGTCAAGCAGTGTTAGAAATAAGCAATTGCCTGATTTCCCGACATGGGTTTAAACCGCGAGGGACAACCTAAGTTTACGGGTAGGGTGCCCGACAGTCAACCTGAAATTTAGGTCTGGCATGACTTGCAAAACTTGCAAATAGTTGAAACATGATGTGCTTTTATTTATTTCAGGAATGTTTTCCTATTGCAAAGGTTTATTTGCAATGAAATACAGCAAATAGTGTTTCCCCTATAGAGGTATAGAAGGGCGCCGCGCCCTTCCTGCCCTCCCCTCCCGCCATTCTGCCTTTAAAAAGGTTCCCTCTGCCCTGAAAAATAAGCCCTTTTTCCCTCCTGAGAAAGATACCTTTTCTGTTGATAATCGCTATATGGCTATCCATCCGGTGGGATACACACAGCTTTTTGACACTACACAGGGTACGTCTATAAATAGACTGTCCAGGTAATAATGTTTACCCACTTGTAAGAGTCATTGTCTGATAATTGCCATCAGAGCTTGTGTACTTGCTTAATGGGCATTACCATATTTACTAGCAAAAGGATTAAAATTAGAAAATAAGAGCCTTAAAGAGGCAATCTAAAAATTAATTTATGGGTAACTAGATAATCATTACTTCTTTTTGTTTATTAAATTCATTTGATATGTTTTCAATTTAAGTGTACATTATGCATTGTATGGGGGTGAAATGAAACAAAAGACAGTGCCTAAAATAAAAAAAAAAATAGAGAAAAAGAACAGTGCCAAAACAGAAAAAAATAATGAATAAATAAAGTCAAAGAATAAAACAGTAAAAACTATATAGCACCATGTGTGGTGTAAACAGGTTAATGAAACATTTTTTATTATGTATGCACCATCTTTTGGGGCTGACAGGAGAAGATGATGTTTGAATGATTAATATCTTTTACAGCCCTTCTAGCAGTATTTCAGCCATTTGGAGCCAATGCAGTAATGAATGCAGTATTAAAGCTGAAATAATCCCTAGGCTCTTATCAGATCTTGCAGAACTCAGACCCACAACTTCTAGATTGTAAACAGTTTAGCAGTTGGCCAGCTCAACTGGATGGCAGATGAGGATAAGATATGAGGCTCCATATAGGAAGAGCTTGACTGAAGGTAGAAAACACTGTGTCACCATACAGCAATTATGTGACCACAGGATGGTGAATGAAAGGGAGTGAGAGGCAAGAGATGGACAACACAGTGATTAAAAACATATATACAGAAATCAGTTGCAGTAATGACCTCCTAGACCATAAATAAAAAAAAAAAATATTTTATTATTGCAGAACTTTATAATTATTTTATCAGCTGAAGCACACAGCAGTCTAAATAAAAAATAAACAACCTGCATGATACATGTAGCAATGTGGAAATTCATGTTTATATGATAAATACATATGTTTTTTTAAAGTCGCGCGCGCACGCGTCAAATGTCCCTCTGCTTCCAGGCTACCCTGCCCCTTTTTCAGCTTACCCTGCCCCTTTTAGGAGTCTGGGGGAAACACTAGCAAATACACTGGAGCGCCATTATAACGCGGATGGCAGGAGACATAAAATCGAACAGCGTTATAAGTGATCTGACAGTATAACGACCTTTGCTGAATACCCCAACCCACTAATGAAAAACCCCATGTTTACATGGCCATAGCGCTTATTTAGCTCTAACCAGGTGGATAGACATGTTTACTGCTTACCTGACACAACGAAAATCATCGCTGAAGTAGCTATTTAGCCCCTATGTTCTTACTTATTGTGAAAAATGAGCTGCAAAACGCATATACAAAGTGAAAGTAGACATGCCGTAAACACATGATTCGTATTACTGCCGGTTCATATGAACCAATACACTATTGAGCCGTAAACAACATTTTTATTTGAGTTAATTCCCTTGAAATTTGTATACACACTTGCAAAAAGGGACCTTTGGACGAATGAAAAGACTTATTTGTGCGAGTACTGATGTCACCTAAAAAACTCTAACCAGCCTACAGATACAGATAATCAAATCAGGTTTAAGCTTTTTGTTGCACCTGCTTTAGCAAGGTGCCATATAGGCATTTGGTCCATCCGTCCTTCCATTCACATTAAGGCGACCCTAAATTATAAGCCCATTCAAATGACTTTTTCTCTGAAATCACTTCGCCCATGGTTCTCAAATTTTACATGCTGCATGACCAGACTGCAGGGCTTCTGAATGACAAAATTCAGTTTGATCAAGAATCCAAGCTGGCTGCTGTTACTAAAAATAGCAAAAACATTAAAATCACTTTTTTCTCCAGAACCACATGGAATATTTGGCTGAATTTTTTTTACAGTTTCATCTATTCTTTTTGCAAAAAAATGTTCAACAAAACTGAGAATTATTGTGTGTGGAAATATTCTATAAATTTTCCACAATAACTGTCCATCAGAGAAGCTATTTTGCCCTATATAATTTGACAAACTTGTTTGCAGCTATCCTAAAACATGGATGTTAGATGGTTGTCGGCCAATTTGTCTTGACCAAAAATTTTCATGCATCCAGGGCTTCCGTTAACGGGCGTATGGCCGTATATTACGCCCAGGATTTGCTCCCGTACGTCGAGAAATTGGACCTCTGGCGTCTGGCATACGCCCGATAATTGTTACAAACGGCCGTTTGATCTTGTCCCGACGTATAAAATATCGCCACTGTCTTCAAAATTCTAGCACGTGTCATAATTAATCGGATTAACGCAGGTGTCAGCCAGACGAAAAGACCGCCTACGGGCCAATCGAGATTGTCCGTATGGAGCACTGAACCAGGTAACATATATGTCGGGACCGCCTACCTGTCAAAAACGATTATCAAAATAACGCCCACTCGTAGATTCAACCTCTTACGGCAGTCTGCAAAACAACTTATCAAATCTTTTGGATGAAAAGTGCCCGTCTATTTTTACGATCGCGAGAATGTAACTGACCTGTTTGTGTAAGGCGTATTCCGACTTCAAAAGTTTGTGAATGTATCCATAACACACGAATACTGAAGCATGTATTGACAAACTCTATCCAAAGTTTTTAAGAACATAACATTCATATTAACCAGTGACCTATATATATATATGTATTTATAGGTCACTGTATTAACGCTTGCCCTTACAACGAAGGTCTTGTCATGATCCATACTGTCGTCTTCTGCGAAAAGTGTTGATTCAAAGCGAAGATACACTGTTAATATTATTAGTCGCTATTTCCGACGTGTTATGGTTGTACGCTCTGGTACTATACATTGTCTATTAAAATACGAATACTGAAACGTCCATTTCGCCGATTTCCTAGTTGTATCGTCATATCGTCATGCAACCCAGTGCGAAAATAATGCCGTACAGTGTGCACAGAAATAGCGCATTCTGATCAAGGTCTACGCGATTATATATACGGTAGCACTGATATACAATTACCTGCACGTTTATGGGTCAAGCACGTTTTCTCTTTGATGTAAAGATCAAAGATGCCGCTGCGAGTATATACGCGTGCCGTATGCAGTGTCATACCGTGAGACAGGTACCTCAGTACACATACCGATAACTAACAATCGTATCAGCCAGCGCAACTAAGCAGTCAGACCGGTCTTTCTTGTTCGCATCTAACATGAATAATAATTAACATCGACCTAGCGACAACCGAGTTCTTCGGTGGAAGCGTGTTATTAAACATTCCGTAAGTCACCGTATTTCCGACGCGGCCCATTTGGTGGCAACGAAAGGGAATATTATGCAATAGCAGACAGTGCAACGGCGAGGACTTGCGTATTGTTCACTCACAAACAGGAATGACTCTGATTAGACTGCGTTCCGTAAGTCACCGTATTTCCGACGCGGCCCATTTGGCGGCTATGAAAGGGAATATTATGCAATAGCAGACAGTGCAACGGCGAGGACTTGTGTATTGTTCACAAACAAACAGGAATGACTCTGATTAGACTGCGAAAATGCTCAGGCTTCCTTTCGAAAATCAAAAAGGGCACTACAGCAAGGGAGAGAGAGAGAGGGACGTGTAAGGGGGTTGTGGGGGGGGGGGGGGGGGGGGGGGGGATAACCATGTATAAGTCATTCCTAAAAACTTCGGACTTCCAAAAAATTCTTTCAATACGTCCAAATCTGACACCATGGAAGTCTGGACTTCCAAATTTTGAGAGTTAGTGGAAGCCCTGTGCATCTGCCATCAGTATACTGAATCCATGGTAAACTTTTCAGTAGCATTAACGGTTTAAGTTAAGGTCTGCATCAGACCTGGTCCAAAGGACCAGTCAAAATCAGGCCAAGTTGGTCCTGCCAGCTCGACTCGTGGTCTTCAGGATTTCCCTATCACATCAAAAAGAAAAATCAACTGGTTTTAAGGACCAGCTACATGTTAACTCAACTAATCCAGCGAAATTTTTCTGTGGCCTGCTTCCCTTTCTGTGTTTGGCCTTAAATCAGGCATAGGATTTTATTTCAAGTTTTACAGAGAATTGAAAATAGTAGAGCAAGAAAAACTTGAGATCATGTCCCTTATATTTGTCTTGGATATTTTTTCTTTTTGGTTCCTAAAAAGCTGTTATTACCCTTCATTAGGGCTGCATCAGTGAGGCAGTTGAAATGAGTGGCCACTATAATTGTTTTAACAGAGATTGACAAGAATTAAACCAATTTTATTTTAAACGATGCTTGAATACACTTTCAGTGGAATAAGCAGTGCCTTTTTATGCTCCCTGTAGGGTGAGCATATAGTTGCCACTTTGTCTATCCGTCTGTCCATCTGTCCGTCCGTCACACTTTTGTCCGGAGCATATCTCTGAAAGTATAAGGGGGAACTAAATGAAACTTCACACATTGATAGAGGACAATTAGAGGAAGTGCAGTCCACAAGAACCGTAGCCCTGTCACAGGTATTTACAAAGTTAGCTCCCTTCCCAGTTTTATCAATATTTTGCTTGTCCGGAGCATATCTATGAAACTATAAGAGGGAAAATAAAACTTCACACATTGATAGAGGACAATGAGAGGAAGTGCAGTGCACGAGAACGGTAACCCTCTCGTAAGTATTTACAAAGTGAGCTCCCTTCCCAGTTTTTTTCAATATTTTGCTTGTCCAGTGCATATCTCTGAAACTATTAGGGGGAACTTAATGAAACATTACACATTGATAGAGGACAATTAGAGGAAGTGTAGTGCACAAGAACCATAACCCTGTCACAAGTCTTTACGAAGTTAGCTCCCTTTCCAGTTTTTTAGCTCACCTGAGCCTTTAGGCTCATAGGTGAGCTTATACATGGGTGGTAAACCTAGGAACTACCACGAAATTGTGTTAACGTAATTTTGTTCCCAAGCCACATACGGGACATAACGGGGTAGTTTCCAGGCCGAAAAATTGATAAACAAAGGTTGGTGTCATTTTGGTTTTTGTCTCGCCTGCGAAGCAGAGGCGAGACATATGTATTGCTTTTCCGGTGTCGTCGTCGTCGGCGTCGTCGGCGGCGGCGTAAACTTTTGTCGAGTTTTTGCGTTTAGGTCATTTTCTCAGAAACTATAAGGGCTAGAGCCATGAAACTTGGTACATGCATACATCTGGAAGAGCAGATCTCAAAGCCATCATCAATATTGAGTCTTGACCTGTATTTTACGGTTGACAGACTTTGCAATTTTTGTTGAGTTTTTGCGTTTAGGTCATTTGCTCAGAAACTATAAGGGCTAGAGCCATGAAACTTGGTACATGCATACATCTGGATGAGGAGATCTCAAAACTATCATCAATACTGAGTCTTGACCTATATTTTACGGTTGACTGACTTCGTAATTTTTTGTCGAGTTTTTGCGTTTAGGTCATTTTCTCAAGAACTATAAGGGCTAGAGCCATGAAACTTGGTACATGCATACATCTGGAAGAATAGATCTGAAAGCCATCATCAATTCTGAGTCTTGACCTACATTTTACGGTTGACTGACTTTACAATTTTTTGTCGAGTTTTTGCGTTTAGGTCATTTTCTCAGAAACTATAAGGGCTAGAGCCATGAAACTTGGGTCATACATTCATCTGAAAGAGAAAAGCTCAAAGTCATCATCATTGAGTCTTTACCAACAGTTTACGTTTGACTGACTTTGCATTTTTTTTTTCAAGTTTTCGCGTTTAGGTCATTTTCTCAGAAACTGTAAGGGCTAGAGCCAAGAAACTTGGTTCATGCATACATCTTTGCTGATTTACCTTTGTTTTGTGACAAAGCGCCAGCAGGCGAGACACCGCATTCCGCGGAATTCTTGTTGTTTTATTTTACTACTAAGAACGAACAATGGTGAAATCGGCCAATATGGTTCCGTGTAAATATGTCTCAGCGTCCCCTCTAGCCCCAAATTTTATATGAAAAGTTATTTTCTTTCTTTAGATTTTTGCGCCCACACTGAGTATCGGGTCAATTTTCCATAAAGTACAGTGCCAGTTCGAAGGAATTGAGCTCGTATCCATCAAATTATATTGAATTTGATATCATTTGCCAATGAAAATGATACAAAGACCCTTACTAAAAGTTCCTGCATAGAAAACAGAAGCCAAGAGTTTACTCGTAGAAGATTCAGGCACCGTTTGTCCTGTGTGGTAGTTTCCAGCTCACCGTGGTAGTTAAAATGCTATCGTGGTGGTTGGCAAGACTTTGTAGGATTTTAGTAGTAGTTCCCATCAGCAGATGTTCATTACTCAGGGGCTACTTCAAATTTTTAAAGACGGGGTGTTCGGGCCGAACCTTGAATACCCCTCTTATTCATACAAAGACCTTTTCAAACAACCTTTTGTTGGATAAAATATGTCGACTGCCTGAATTTTAAATTTAGTGGGCTATTGAAATGATGAGAAGAATGAAAAGAAGGGATATTCACATAGCTAATTGTCACCCGACGTAGGCGGAGGGGGACTATAGAAATGACCCCCGTCCGTCTGTGTGTGCGTCCATCCGTCCGTCCGTCCATCCGTCCGAAATCTTGTCCCCGCAACTCCTCCTACGTCTTTCATCGGATAGTTTTGAAATTTTACAGATTGTATTCTTATGATATGAAGATGTGCATGTGGTTTTCGATTTTTGTTTCGGCCATTTTTGATGGAGTTTCAGCCCTTGCTGACTAGACCTTCCGAAATCTTGTCCCCGCAACTCCTCCTACATCTTTCATCGGATTGATTTGAAATTTTACAGATTATATTCTTACGATATGAAGATGTGCATGTGGTTTTTTATTTTTGTTTCGGCCATTTTTGATGGAGTTACGGCCCTTGCTGACTCAGACCTTGTCCCCGCAACTCCTGCCACATCTTTTATCATATTGACTTGAAATTGTGCAGAATGTTTCATCATGATCTGAAGATGTGCATGTGATTTTGGAATTTCAATTGTCCTATTTTTCACAAAGTTATGGCCCTTTGTCGGTTTTTGATATTTTTCCAACTTTTGAACCGTTTGACCGAGAGAGCTGAAATTTGGTATGCTATTAGCATTTGGTAAATTGAGTACCGGGTATTCTGATTATTGTTAGGATGTGCTAAATTATAAGTGACAGAGTTATTCCCCTTTCATAGATAATAGACATTCACTTAAAGGTAAAGGGATAACTCCAGAACTATTCATATTAATGGGCTGAATTTTCATAAATGCATTGTTCATTTTTCATCAGATTCATATAAGCAGGATTATGGCTCTTGTTTTTTTGTTACTGGGTATACAGTCTTCATGTTTTGGTCATTTTGTAAGGGCCTATAGTTTCAGTAACCTGATTTTACACATATATGCCCCGTTCTGAACTTAAGTATTTTATAAAGAGGCCCAGTAATTGGGTATATGTCTTTGCATATGTTCAGTTATCATTTGCTTACCAGGTTCTGTAATATATATATTTTCTGTTTTTGGCCGTACATTTACTCTGAAACAGAATAAAGGGCTGAAGTTTGTGACACATTTCAAACGTCGGGTGACACTTGGCCGATGGCCTTTTATTTGTTGTTGAATAAACATGCCTTATAATTATCATATAACATGCCCGTTCATCGTCGCAATCACATGTATATAAAAAGTGACCCAACCCGAGGGACCATCGAATTACCGCAAACCACTGCAAACCACCGCAAACCACTCCAAACCACCGCAAACCACTTTTGAAATAGGTTTCCTGATATGAGAAGAATATAGAATATGCTTTAGCATAACGTTTTGGGTGATCAACGTAATGATTTTACCATAAGCAGTATCACCACCCCGATCACCGCAAACCACTATGAAAATGTATTACTTGGTATGTAATAGGCATAAGTGTTCTATTTTCGGTTAACAAAATACTGGTTTAATTTCGCCCTGTCACTTTAGCCTAAAGTTAAGATTTTTTATATACTTATATTCAGAGTACCCCCTCTCCCTGCGTTATGAAGTTCAAATTGTAAAAATTAACAACCTACCATACTTTATACAATCTTTCTTGATCTATAGTTATCTCATTATCTATAGATGTAATATCAGACTCGTCGTTCTATCTAATTCCCATGGGTTGTGATTTTTTGGCTGTCTAATCCCCATGGTATCCCCCCCGGGGGGAGATATCGATAGGTGCACTAGTATTGGCGATTCTTAAACGAGCGGAAAATCTGTTGATGGGAACTACTACATAGTCTTGGCAACTACCACGATAGCATTTTAACTACAACGATGCGCTGAAAACTACCACACAGGACAAACGGGGCATGAATCTTTTACGAGTGTACGCTCGGATTTTTTTTCTGTGTAGAAACGTTTATTCAGGGTCTTTTTATCATTTTCATCGGCAAATGATATCACATTCAATTTAATTTGACAGATACGGGCTAAAATCCTTCGAACTGGCACTGTACGTTGGCGAAAGTTGGTCCGATGCTCAGTGGGGAAACAAAAATCTAAAGAAAGAAAATAACTTTTCATATAAAATTTGGGGCTAGAGGGGACGCTGAGACATATTTACACGGAACCATATTGGCCGATTTCACCATTGTTCATTTTTAGTAGTAAAATAAAACAAAAATCAAAATGACACCAACCTTTGTTTGTCAATTTTTCGGCCTGGAAACTACCCCGTTATGTCCCGTATGTGGCTTGGGAACAAAATTACGTTAACACAATTTCGTGGTAGTTCCTAGGTTTACCACCCGTGTTATAGTATAGCCAGGCATCCGTCGTCCGTCCGTCCGTCATCAACATTTTCAAACATCTTCTCCTCTGAAACCACTGGGCCGATTGAAGCCATATTTCATATGGAGCCTACCTAGGTCGGGGGAACGAAAGTTTGTTCCGGATATCTGGGTCACATGACCAAGATGGCCGCCACACCCATATATGGTAAAAACCCTTCAAAAATCTTCTTCTCCAGAACCTAAAGGCTTATGACCTTGAATCTTGGTATGTAGCATCAAGCATGCAGGCCCATCATAGTTTATACAAATCATGACCATGCGTTGACCTTGACATAATTTACGGCATGGTCAACTTTGGTACGTTAGGCTTTTATATGGGAAAACGCTTAAACGGTGGATTTCTCAGAAACTATTTAAGTCTTAGGTACAATACTTGGTATACATGGTCGACTAAATGACCAGATGAAGATATTATGTCACTAAAGGTCAAGGTCATTCCGTCGGACCATCCGTTGTCAAGATTTTCAAACATCTTCTCCTCTGAAACCACAGGGCCGATTGAAGCCAAATTTCATATGGAGTCTCAGTGGGATAGATGAACGAAAGTTTATACCCGGGGTGTGGGTCACATGACCAAAATGGCCTCCATGCCCATATATGGTAAAAACCCTTCAAAAATCTTCAGCTCCAGAACCAAAAACGCCTATGACCTTGAAACTTGGTATGTAGCATTGGGCATGCAGGCCCATCATAGTTTATACAAATGATGACCTTGCATTGACCTTGACCTAATTTAAGGCATGGTCAACTTTGGTAGTTTAGGCTTTTATATGGGAAAACGCTTAAACAGTGGATTTCTCAGAAACTATTTAAGTCTAAGGTACAATACTTGGTATACATGGTCGAATAAATGACCAGATGAAGATATTATGTCACTAAAGGTCAAGGTCATTCCGTCAGACCATCCGTCGTCAAGATTTTCAAACATCTTCTCCTCGGAAACCACAGGGCTGATTGAAGCCAAATTTCATATGGAGTCTCAGTGGGATAGGGGAATGAAAGTTTATACCCGGGGTATGGGTCACTTGACCAAGATGGCCGCCATGCCCATATATGGTAAAACCCCTTCAAAAATCTTCTTCTCCAGAACCAAAAGGCCTATGACCTTGAAACTTAGTATGTAGCATTGGGCATGCGGGCCCAACATAGTTTGTACAAATGATGACCTTGCATTGACCTTGACCTTATTTACGGCATGGTCAACTTTGGTATGTTAGGCTTTTATATGGAAAAATGCTTAAACAGTGGATTTCTCAGAATCTATTTAAGTCTGAGGTACAATATGTTGTATACATGGTCAACTAAATGACCAGATGAAGATATCATGACTATAAAGGTCAAGGTCATTCCGTCGGACCATCAGTCATCAAGATTTTCAAACATCTTCTCTTCTTAAACCACAGGGCCGATTGAAGCCAAATTTCATATGGAGTCTCAGTGGGATGGGGGAACGAAAGTTTATATCCGGGGTCTGGGTCACATGACCAAGATGGCCGCCATGCCCATATATGGTAAAAAACTTTCAAAAATCTTCTTCTCCAGAACCAAAGGGCCTATGACCTTTACACTTGGTATGTAGCTTTGGGCATGCGGGCCCATCATAGTTTATACAAATGATGACCTTGCGTTGACCTTGACCTAATTTACGGCATGGTCAACTTTGGTATGTTAGGCTTTTATATGGGAAAACGCTTATATAGTGGATTTCTCAGAAACTATTTAAGTCTAAGGTACAATATGTGGTATATATGGTCAACTAAATGACCAGATGAAGATATTATGTCACTGAAGGTCAAGGTCATTCCGTCGGACCATCCGTCGTCAAGATTTTCAAACATCTTCTCCTCTGAAACCACTGGGGAGATTGAAGCCAAGTTTCATATGGTGTCTCAGTGGGATAGGGGAACTAAAGTTTATACCTGGGGTCTGGGTCACATGACCAAGATGGCCGCCATGCCCATATATGGTAAAAACCCTTCGAAAATCTTCTTCTCCAGAACCAAAAGGCCTATGACCTTGAAACTTGGTATGTAGCATAGGGCATGCGGGCCCATCATAGTTTATACAAATGATGACCTTGCATTGTCCTTGACCTAATTTACGACATGGTCAACTTTGGTACGTTTGGCTTTTGTATGGGAAAACGCTTATGCAGTGGATTTCTCAGAAACTGTTTAATTAGCACTCTCCCTAAGAATCAGGCAGGTCCTGTAGATAGGTGATAAGTGACTTTTTCAGAATACCAAAAATGTTTAGTGTATTTGTTTCTTTATGTCAAAAAAGCCACAAAGCCAAAGGGAAAGTGTGATTATCACATCGTTGCCATGGCAACGGCCGATAGAAGTTTTTGCCTCCAGGGGCAGGATTTCTTATTTTTGAAACAAGAAAAATTATACTTTTTGAAGACTTTAAATCAGATCGATTTTAAATAGTCATATAAGTTCATCTATTTGATGAAATGAGGTCATGTATGAGTTTTTATTAGCATGCATCAAAAAGTAAATACAAACACACAGAATGTGTTTCTATGGTAACCAACAGGAACAGTGTCAAGCAAGTTTTCTGCTGATTGAAAACGAGGAATTTCAGTCTCAATTATCTCGCAACAGCAAAGCTAGGATGCAAAGAGTAAGTATATGGTACATACACTAGGGTCTTGTGTTGGTAAAGAAAAAATAAAAAGTTTTACAATGTTGCATTTTCCTGGTTTCTATGGCGACCAAAGTGGTCCCTGTTCATTAAAATTGAAAAAATGTCATAATTTGAAAAAGAAAATCTCGCAACAGAAAAGCTAGGATGCAAGGAGTGTGTATATAATGCATACACTAGGGTCTTCTGTTAGTAATGAAAAAATAAAAAGTTTTACAATATTGCATTTTCCTGGTTTCCATGGCGACCAAAGTGGTCCCTATTCATTAAAATTGAAAAAATGTCATAATTTGTAGAAGAAAATCTCCCATAAAGCCATACTTATGTAAATCATTTTACATGCTTAGTCAAATTTCAATGCCAATTTGGTAAGTAGAACACAGTACTTTTTTTACTTTTATATCTTAATTTGGTTTCCATGGCAACTTGAATAACGGTAATATCGTTAAAATACATTTCCTTTTAATTAGCACTCTCCCTAAGTATTAGGCAGATGGTGGTAAGTGACTAGTCACAGAAATTGTCACTTTTTACATCCATTTCATCAGACTTGCGATCGATCCATGAAAAGCTTTTACAGCACAAAGCATTTCCTGTTACTATCAGTGGTTGCCATGGAAACAAGATTTAAAAATTTCGTGAAGATTGGACAACAAATCTAAATGAGAAAACTTAAAATTAACACTTTTCAGTGTGACTTTTTGGCTATGAATACTTTTCATAGGTTTCCCTCCTCTCGTCAAATAAACTGCTTGAACACGTTTTATCCAACAGAGGAAAAACAACTTATCTTTGCACTGTGTTGCTAAGCAACGTAAGTGTCACCATAGATACACATTTTATACACTATCAAAATTGGCCATATTCAAAACAAATTATCAGCTAACAGCAAAGGTGTGTGTGAACAATTCATACATGGTCAAAATGAACTGAATCTGTTTTGCCAATATAAAAAAGAAAAGTGTTACAATCTTTTTAATTTACGTTACCATGGCAACAAAATCATTGAAATGTCAGTGAATTTACCTTAAAACCAGTTTTTCATTGCAAATTATCTACCTCCAGTTAAAGATCTTTTAACAATAAATATAAATTTCAAATAACCTACATCTGGTTTACAAAATATAATCACCAAAGAATAATACAATGCTCGAAAGTTTCGTTACCATGGTAACCCAACTATCCAACTGTCGTCATCAGTATATTAATACGACATTTTTAAAGCACATTATTTCTGTTCATTAAAGAGTTTATTTGCAATTCCTATTCAGTTTAAATCACTTACATTTTTAGCTCGCCTGAGCACGAAGTGCTCAGGGTGAGCTTTTGGGATACCCTGATGTCCGTCGTCCGTCGTACGTCCGTCCGGACGTCCGTCCGTCCGGACGTCCGTCAACTTTTGCTTGTGTACACTCTAGCGGGCACAGTTTTGATCCAGTCTTTCTGAAACTTTGTCAGAATGTTTATCTCCATAAAATCTAGGCCAAGTTCGAAACTGGGTCATGTCGGGTCAAAAACTAGGTCACTAGGTCAAATCTTAGAAAAACCTTGTGTACACTCTAGAAGGCACAGTTTTCATCCAAAGTTCATGAAACTTTGTCAGAATGTTTATCTTTATAATATCTAGGACAAGTTCGAAACTGGGTCACGTCGGGTCAAAAACTAGGTCACTAGGTCAAATCTTAGAAAAACCTTGTGTACACTCTAGAAGGCACAGTTTTCATCCAAAGTTCATGAAACTTAGTCAGAATGTTTATCCTCATAATATCTAGGACAAGTTTGAAACTGGGTCACGTCGGGTCAAAAACTAGGTCACTAGGTCAAATCTTAGAAAAACCTTGTGTACGCTCTAGAGGACACAGTTTTGATCCAAAGTTCATGAAACTTAGTCAGAATGTTTATCCTCATAATATCTAGGACAAGATTGAAACTGGGTCACGTCGGGTCAAAAACTAGGTCACTAGGTCAAATCATAGAAAAACCTTGTGTACGCTCTAGAGGACACAGTTTTGATCCAATCTATATGAAACGTTGTCAGAATATATATCTCCATAAACTCTTGGCCAAGTTCGAAACTGGGTCATGTCGGGTCAAAAACTAGGTCACTAGGTCAAATCTTAGAAAAACCTTGTGTACACTCTAGAAGGCACAGTTTACATCCAAAGTTCATGAAACTTTGATAGAATGTTTATCTTTATAATATCTAGGATAAGTTCGAAACTGGGTCACGTCGGGTCAAAAACTAGGTCACTAGGTCAAATCTTAGAAAAACCTTGTGTACGCTCTAGAAGGCACAGTTTACATCCAAAGTTCATGAAACTTAGTCAGAATGTTTATCCTCATAATATCTAGGACAAGTTAGAAACTGGGTCACGTTGGGTCAAAAACTAGGTCACTAGGTCAAATCATAGAAAAACCTTGTGTACGCTCTAGAGGACACAGTTTTGATCCAATCTATATGAAACATTGTCAGAATATATATCTTTATAAACTCTAGGCCAAGTTTGAAACTGGGTCATGTAGGGTCAAAAACTAGGTCACTAGGTCAAATCTTAGAAAAACCTTGTGTACACTCTAGAAGGCACAATTTTCATTCAAAGTTCATGAAACTTTGTCAGAATGTTTATCTTTATAATATCTAGGACAAGTATGAAACTGGGTCATGTTGGGTCAAAAACTAGGTCACTAGGTCAAATCATAGAAAAACATTGTGTACGCTCTAGAGGACACAGTTTTGATCCAATCTTTATAAAACATTGTCAGAATGTTTATCACCATAAACTCTAGGCCAAGTTCGAAATTGGGTCATGTCGGGTCAAAAACTAGGTCACTAGGTCAAATCTTAGAAAAACCTTGTGTACGCTGTAGAAGGCACAGTTTCAATCCAAAGTTCATGAAACTTTATCAGAATGTTTATCCTCATAATATGAAGGACAGATTTGATACTGGGTCATGTAGGGTCAAAAACTAGGTCACTTGGTCAAATCATAGAAAAACCGTGTGTATGCTCTAGAGGACACAGTTTTGATCCAATCTTTATGAAACTTTGTCAGAATGTTTATCTCCATAAACTCTAGGCCAAGGTCATGTCAGGTCAAAAACTAGGTCACTAGGTCAAATCTTAGAAAAACCTCGTGTAAGTACTAGAAGGTATGTCAAAATGTTTATTGTCCATATATATATGTCCCTTATGAAACTGAGTCACGTCAGATCAGAAACTAGGTCACTAGGTCAAATCTAAGAAAAACTTTGTGTACACCCTAGAGGGCACAGTTTTGATCCAATCTTCATGAAACTCTGTCAGAATGTTTACCTTTATGAAATCTAGGTAAGTTTGAAACTGGTTTGTGTCGGATCAAAAACTAGGTCACTAGGTCAAATATAAGAACGACCTTGTATACGCTCCAGAGGGCACAGTTTTGATCCAATCTCAATGAAACTTTGTCAGAATGTTTATTCTTACAATATCCAGTTTGCAACTGCGTCATGTCGGGTCAAAAGCTAGGTCACTTGGTCAAATTTAAATTAAGTTATGTTGCAAGAATCAGAACTAACATTGCAATGATGCCAGCCACAAACTCCTTGGAATACATTAGTTTCACCACAGTGAGATAATGATGCTACCATTCTATCATCTGTGTTTGCCTAGTTAAGTCTAGTTCAAATCCATCAAAGGAACTCAACATGAACGGGAACTTTTCGGAGAAGCGACTCTGCCATTTTCAGCTCACCTGATCGAGCCTTACAGTATTGGTGTTAGCTGCCTCTTTCATCCATCCATAAACATTTTCAAACATCTCTGAAACCACTGGGCAGATCAAATTTCATATGGAGCCTGCACATGGGTCAAAGGATTGAAAGTTCTTCAAATGATCTTGGTCACATGACCAAGGTGGCAGCCATTCCCATGTATGGTAAAAACTCTTATAAATCTTCACCAGAGCCAGTGAACTGATTAATGCTCAGGTGAGCGATTCAGGGCCACCATGGCCCTCTTGTTTACACATACCAGAAAATAGAGGTTATGGAATGTTGCAAATTTACGTTACCATGGCAACCCAAACAGCAATTGGAAACTGTCACCAAATTTGCTTAAAATCAGCATAATTAAAGCATATCATTTCTCTTCAGCAAAGGTGTATATGAAGTTCCCATAAAGTTTAAATAACAAGCATTTCTTTTACCCATATTAAACATAAAAAGTTTTACCATAGCAACCAAAATGTTTTTCAATAAAGGCCTCCGACCCATGACATAAAACGTACAATACAATATATTTTGGTGATGCCAAAAATATTTTTACAGTTTTATCGCAAGCACTTATAAAATATTTGTATATTAGTAATTCCCAAAAATTTCAATTAAATCATATCTGTGTTCCCAATACCAAAAATAAAACGTAATACAATGTTCCAAATTTACATTACCATGGCACTAAAACCATCAACCATAAGTGAATTGACCTAAAAAATCGTTTTCAAAGCAAATTATCTATCTTCAGCAAATAGAATGGTGTTTTAGGTAAATTCACTGACATTTCGATATTCTGGTTGCCATGGTAACGTAAATTAGGAACATTGTAAAACTTTATTTTCATTACGTTAAAAGAAAATGTGTGGTATTTAGATTCTGCAGTAATAGCCTTTATACACATATGCTGAAGAGAAATGATACGCTTTTAATATGTTGTTTTTTATGTATGATAGCTGACAGTTTGACATTTGGATTGCTGTGGTAACGTCAATTTGTAACATAGTATTACTTTTTGATTTTAGCGTTCCTAGATAAGATATGGGCTATCTAGAATTTGTATGAGTTGTTAGTATGCACCCTTGCTGAAGGTCGCTAATTTTCTATGAAAATGAAAGATTTAGGTAAATTCACTGATTTTCGATGTTTCTGTTGCCATGGTAACATTAATTTAAACTATTGTAAAACTTTTCATTTTTAGCTCGCCTGAACGAAAGTTCAGGAAGAGCTATTGTTGTCACCACGGCCACGGCGTCCGCGTCCGCGTCAGCGTCAGCGTCCGCGTCCGCGTCGGCGTTTGGATTGGATGTTTTGGTTAAAGTTTTTTAAAGACCTATATCTCCTTAACCCATGGATGGATTCTTTTGATACTTGCACTGTAGTTAGATATTGGTCTAAGGTTTAACAGCGTACCACCCCCACCCCACTCCGTGACCTTGATGTCAAGGTCATGGACTTAGAAAATTTGTAGTTTTTTTGGACTGGATGTTTAGGTTAAAGTTTTATAAAGCCCAATATCTCCTTAACCCATGGATGGATTCCTTTGATACTTACACTAAAGTTAGATATTGGTCTAAAGTTTTCAAAGATACTACCCCCACCCCCCTCTGTGACCTTGATGTCAAGGTCATGGACTTAGAATATTGTCTTTTTTATTGATTGGATGTTTTGGTTAAAGTTTTTTAAAGACACATATCTCCTGAACCCATAGATGAATTCTTTTTATATTTGCACTGTAGTTAGATCTACAGACCCCCCCCCAGTGATCTTGAGTCTTGAGTCAAGGTCAGGGACTTCGGACAATTTTGTCTTTTTTAAAGTTTTGTAATTGCAAACTGATTTATGATGCTTTGCTGAGATTTAGTTAATACTTGAACTGATGTTAGACTCTTTTTTGAGTTTTTACAGAACACCTTATACTTACCCCACTGGATGACCTTGAAGTCAAGGTCATCGACTTAGAATTTTGTCTTAAAGATTTTGGTTAAAGTTTTATATTTATGAAGACATAATTTCACAGTGCCACGATGATGGACTCAGTTGCTACTAATACTTGGACTGATGTTAGATAATGGTTCAGGGTTTTGATACATCCTAGCCCCCCCCCTCCCCCTACCCGTCAGTTTTTTTACCTCAAGCTCATGGACTTTGAAATTTCATTTCATTTTTTTTTTATTTTAATTTTATTTTAAGACTTACATGTATTTCTGAGATAGCTATTGCTTATAAATGTGTTTTCATTATGGACATGCTTGCATGAAGTTTTATGCATAGCATTCCCAATTACCGCCCCCCCTAACCCCCTCCCCCCCCCCCCCACCCCCCCCACCCCCTACCCGTCTGCTTTTTTACCTCAAGCTCATCATGGACTTTGAAATTTCATTTCATTTCTTTTATTTTAATTTTATTTTAAGACATATTTCTGAGATAGCTTTTGTTTATAAATGTGTTTTCATTATGGACATGCTTGCATGAAGTTTTATGCATAGCAGTCCACACCATGGACATGCTTGCATGAAGTTTTATGCATAGCAGTCCACACCACCATAGCGGCTGTGTGATGAGCAAGCACCAATTCAGGCGAGCTATGCTGTCGGGCGACAGCTCTTGTTAGTATGTTAAAATCAAAGGTGTGTTTTTTAGATTCTGTAGGGATTGCTCGTAAACATCTTTGCTTTAGAGAAATACTGTACTTTTAAATGCTGGTAAAACGTACGATTGCTGACAGTTTGACATTCGGGTTGCCGTGGTAACGCCAATTTGTAACATAGTATTGTTTTTTTGTGCTTTTTTTTGCATTGGAAGACCAGATATGGGGTACCTAGAATTTGTATGATTTGTTAGTATGCACCTTTGCTATAGGTAGATGATTTGCTTTGTAAATGTTGTTATTCAGGTTAATTTACTGACAGTTCGATGTTTCTGTTTTTATGGTAACGTAAATTAGGAACATTGTAATACTTTTAATTTTCAATATGAGAAAAGAGAATGTGGGGTTTCTAGATACTGTAGTCAAAGCTTATATACACCGTTGCTGAAGAGAAATAATACACTTTTAATATACAGTTTTTATGTATGATTGCTGAAAATTTGACATTTGGGTTGCCATGGTGATGTCAATTTGTAACACAGTATTACTTTTTGTTTTTAGCATTAGTAAAACAGATATTGGATAGCTTGAATTTCTCTAAATTGTTTGTTTCCACCTTTGCTTAAAGTAGATAATTTGTTTTGAACATGAAATTTTAGGTAAATTCACTGACAGTTCGATGTTTCTGTTCTCATGGTAACGTAAATTAGAAAAATTGTAAAAACAAAAATATTTTCAATATATGAAAATCAAATGTGTGTTTAGATTCTATGGGAATTGCTCATATACACTTTTGCTGAAGAGAAATAATGTACTTTGAAAATGCTGGTTTTAATATGTATATTTGCTGACAGTTTGACTTTTCGGTTGTCATGGTAACGTAAATTTTGAAGAAAGTAATACTTGTTATTGTTTTTTTGCCTTGTTAGACAAGTTTTTTTTTTATGGAATTTGTATGAATTGATAGAATGCACCTTTTCTGAAGGTAGATAATTTGTTTTGAAAATGGTGTTTTAGGTAAATTCAATGACGGTTCAATGTTTCTGTTGCCTTGGTAACGTAAATTAGGAACATTGTATAACTTTTTATTTCCAATATGAGAAAAGCAAATGTGAGTTATTTTCATTCTGTAGGAATTGCTGATATACACCTCTGCTGAAGTGAAATAATGAACTTTGAAAATGCTATTTTATGTATGATTGCTTACAGTTTGACATTTTGGTTGCCATGGTAACGTAAATTTTGAACAAAGTATTACTTTTTGTTTTCTGCATTGGTAAACCAGATATGGGTTATCTATAACTTGTATAGATTGTTAGTATGCACCCTTGCTGAAGGTAGATAATTTGCTTTGAAAATGATGTTTTTAGATAAATTCACTGACGGTTTGATGTTTCTGTTGCCATGGTAACGTCAGTTTGGAACATTGCAAAACTTTTTATTTCTTATATCAGTAAAACAGATGTTGGTTAGCTAGACCTTGTACGAATTGTTTCTGCACACCTTTGCTGTTAGCGGATAATTAGCTTTGCAAATGGCCAATTTTAACCATGCATAAAATGTGTTTCTATGGTGACACTTACGTTGCTAAGCAACATAGTGTGAATGTGATACAATGTTTTTTCTGTGTTTTGTAAGAAGTGCTTAAGTAGTTCTTTTAATGAGAGGAATAAAAGATCAATATGAACAGTATTCATATCTCAACAATCAACCTTAAAAATGCCAATTTTTAATTTTCTCTTGGAGAAACTTTGTCCCGTCATCACGAAATCTTTAAATCCCGTTTCCATGGCAACCACTGCCAGAAAAAGGGAATGTTTTGTGCTGTGAAAGTTTTTCATGTAGTCTGATAAATTGAGGGTAAAATTATTAATTTCTGTGACAAGTCACTTATCACCATCTGCCTGATTCTTAGGGAGAGTGCTAATTAAGTCTAAGGTACAATACTAGTATATATGGTCAACTAAATGACCAGATGAAGATATTATGTCACTGAAAGTCAAGGTCATTCCATCGGTCTGTCCGTCATCAAGATTTTCAAAACATCTTCTCCTCTGAAACCACTGGTCTGATTGAAGCCAAATTTCATATGGAATCTAAGTGTGATCGGGGAATAAAAGTCTCTCGGGGTCTTGACCAAGATGGCCGCCATGCCCGTATATGGTAAAAACCCTTCAAAATCTTCTTCTCCAGAACCAAATGGCGTATGACCTTGAAACTTGGTATGTAGCTTTGGGCACTCAAGCCCATCATAGTTTATACAAATGATCTTGCGTTGACCTTGACCTAATTTATGACACTGTCAACTTTGGTACATTATGTAGGCTTTCATATGGGAAAATGCTTAAACAGTGGATTTTTCAGAAACCATTTAAGTCTAAGGTGCAATATTTGGTATATATGGTTGACTAAATGACCAGATGAAGATATTTTGTCGTTAAGGGTCAATGTCATTCTTTGACTTTTGTACAAGGTCATTGAGATTCTGTCACCCGTCAACATTTTCAAACATCTTCTCAGAGAAGGCTTAAAGGAACCATAGTTTGTTCAGATGGTCTTGGTCACTTGACCAAGATGGCCACCATGCCCGTATATGGTAAAAACTCTTCAAACGTCTTTTTCTCGAGAACCGAGAGGCCTATAACCTTGAAACTTGGTACCGGTATGTAGCATTGGGCACTCAGGCCCATCATAGTTTATACAAATGATTACTGTATTTCATATGGAGCTTTAATACTGAGTCAAAGGAATCAAAGTTTGTTCAGATGGTCATGGTAACCCACAAAGTGGCATGTGCGCCCAGCAAAGACTCAGACCAGCCTGGGCATCAGCCCAGTCTGATCAGAGTCTTGGCTGTCCACATGGTAAGTGCACGCAAAGACTAATCAGACTAGGCAGATGCCCAGGCTGATCTGAGTCTTCACTGGAAACACATGCCACTTTGTTGGTTTTGTTGTGTCGCAGCTGAAATTTGTTCTACAATCCTAAAAATGTTAATATATAAATATATTATTTTTTTATGCCCCCGTGACGATAGTCCGGGGGCATTAAGATTTGCCCCTGTCTGTCTGTCTGTCCGTCTGTCTGTCCGTCTGTCTGTTCGTCTGTCTGTTCGTCACGCTTTATAGTATAGAGTTTGTGTAATCAACTCCTCCCACAGTTTTCAATGGATATTTTTCAAACCTTGCATACATGCTGTGAATGTATTGAAGTTGTGCATGTGGATTTTTGTTGGACCTTGAATTAAATTTGACAGAATTACGGCCTTTTGAACTTAGTCATTTTAGGCAAATTTTTGCATTCTAGGGTATAGAGTTTGTGTAATCAACTCCTCTCACAGTTTTCAATGGATCTTTTTAAACCTTACATACATGCTGTGAATGTATTGAAGATGTGCATGTGGGCTTTGTTGGACCTATAATTAATTTTGACAGAATATCGGCCTTTTGAACTTAGTCATTCTAGGGAAATTTTTGCATTGTAGAGTATGGAGTTTCTGTTATCAACTGGCTCCACAGTTTTCAGTGGATCTTTTTCAAATCTTGTCTACATATTGTGGACATATTTGAAGATATGCATGAGGCATTTTGATAGATCTAGAATTAATTTTGACAGAATCACAGCCTTTTTAACTTAGTCATTTTGGCAATTTTTTACATGGTAGGGTATGTTTTCAATGGATTCTTTGTAGGTGCTTTATGGATATTCATATGTATACACGTCATGTGACAGGCACTGCATGGGGGCATCATTAGTGTCTTACAGACACAATTTTCTAGTTTTGGATTGTTTTGGCAGTAAGAAAACATATCTTATAACCAAAGAAATATGGTTGATCACATACACCTTGGTTCTGAATTGCAGATTACTACAATAACTGAAAACAATAATGATTAAGAGACCGACAGCTGGAGAATCTGAGGAAGACCTGTTGGAGTTTCAGCGGCAGTTTTTGGCGGAGAAGACGCAGCCATCAGCAAATGTGGTGTCTAAAACTGGAGATAAGCGCAAGTCTGGTTCCCAAGAGCCTTCCAGCACACCAGGAACCAGTCAGAGGGATGTTGTACAATTAGAAGGTCAGTACTGAAAAGATAATTTAAATTAGCATATTGAATTAATGTGAGAACTTGAAGTTTTGTGATTTTCCAGATGAAAAATACTACAAACTTGTTAAGCACAGTGGTGATCCTATCTTCCATGATAAGTTTTGAGTATCTTCACAGTTTAGTATTATTATTCAATAATTTTTCAGGTGGAGCATTGCCACTTCATCAATGAACAGTTAGGGTCCAGTTGCTCATAACTAATGATGCTGCGATTTACAAGACATTACATTGTCAAACACATTTAACACAAATATTGCCATTTTTATTTTTGGCCAGAAAAAATGTGTAAAGCTTTTGTGCAAAAGCTTTTCACATTGTTTTGGCAAAAAAATATTTGCACATTTGATTTTTATGTACTAGAAGACTTAAGGAATCATTGCTTAACAACTTAGATAAGCTAACAATGCTTTGAAAAGCTGGAACCTGATTCATATTTGATTTAGCTCTATATATAATAACAGGTTTACCTGAGAAGCCCCCAGCAGAAAGTGTCCCTCCAGTTAAAAAGTCAAGATTTAAGCTATCCCAGGAGAGAGCTGCTGCGGCAAAGGCCAGTAAGACTGTTGAGTCCCATGATGATCCTGAGGAGATGATAGATAGTAAGTTGAGTAGAGTTAAATATCTTTATTAAGCTATTGTTTGGGTCCATAAAAAGGCACAGTATATTTATTATGACTAGAATTTTATCCTGTACTCACGGTATGAAGGGGTAACAGAGATAATGTAAGAATAATTTTTCATATTTCTGCACAAAAACATATCTTGTACCCCTCATTAGAACTGTCTCATGGAGATGGTTCTAATGAGGGGTCACAACGTATGTTTTCATTGAGAAATAAGAAAAAATTATCTTTGAATTATCTTCAATACCCCCTCTTATCTAGAGCTCTGTATATCAAGACTATATCCATTTGATTATGAGACAGGGTTTTTCCCTTCAAAACAATTCCAAAAAAGTAGATAGAACTTTCAAGACGGATCTAGATATTTGCAGTTGTTTTTGAAGAGAAAACACAATGTTTTAGCAAAATTTCAAGACCGATTTAGATATTTGGGGTGATTTTGGAGGAGGAAATAAGAATAATAATCTTAAAACCGAACAGGGTAAAGTTTAAACTATTACAAGACAGAGTAGTTGGGGGCCATGAATCATTCATGTATAAAATCAAAAAGGTAGAATAATGGAAACTGGTTTTTTGTGACAGGGTATCATGCAGTTGTTTAGGATGTATTTTATTCTCACATTGCAAACAGTGGGATTTCTTCACAACTCTGATTTGGTTCATCTTGTAACTGCTAAACCATTTCATATTCAGTTCTTAACGGGCATGGGGGCATTGCAAGACTTTTTTAAAGGAAATAAATGCACTCTGAAGAGCAAAGTCTTCCCTTTAAGAATAGTTTCTCCCTAATTGAAGAACTTAGTCCTCGGAGGGAAACAAACAGGAAGTCAACAAAAATTGTTTCCCAATTTAAAAATGATGAAAACAATTGTATCTAAAGCAGTAAAATGGTAGCCAAAACTGAGTATTAAACAGCAAGTTTAGTTATATTTACAGCTTTATAGTGTAAACTATTTGTGTGAACAGTAAAGTATCGTAAAAATTCTCCTTTTTGTGACAGATAGGTGTGAGCAAACAGTGCACAATCAGATAAGACTGCTCCAGTCAGATTGGGGCCTACATTGTTTGCCATTCCATCTGCACTTTTTGAGGCATTATCCCTTGAAAAACTAAACTGTTCATCATTAGGACAATTACAGTAATTATTTAGGTGTCCCAATATTTAGAACTTTTACTGTAATATATTTTTTTTTCCAGAACATGACACTCATATGGCTGCTGTTTTGACCAAAATAATTGTAAGTTATCTGTCTATCTCTGTCTGTACTCACTGGCTCTATTGCTTCTTATATACATGTATGATTCTTCCATGAGTGTTGTAAAATGAGAAAATAGTGCTATAGAAAATCTGTGTGGGTAATTACCATGCTTTTTGGCAACTGACAGTTAGTGTTGAATTTGTTGTTTGTGATATTTAGGGGATAACTGTATTCAAAATTGTCATTTGGGAAGGTAAATCTTCGTTTTTTTGGTTGGAAATTTTGTTTTACAGCGATGCATAAGTGGAGCCATAAAACGCAATTTGCGACCATAAAACGGCGATTTACCTCCCCAGATGACAATTTTTAATACAGTTATCCCCATTCAAATGCTCTTTTTCACATTTTTAACCTTTCAAAGTGTATTTCTTTGCAACCATCTTAAGCGCTTTCAGCAACGTAAGACCAGAGATCAACCAATGAGAAGTGACGTTACATGGTGACGTCCGGTTTGGGGTAGTATATCACAGGATATACTGTCGCAAATTTTGATGTATCCAATCAGAGATCGCGTTACATTCGGAAGTGCATTAGAATGCTGTTTATAAGAGTTGTGCTAAACTAAATACACATGTTTTGTGACATACATCATTCCCATGCTTATCTTTCATTGGGACATGACGAACTGAAGTCTTGAAATGAACAAAACAAAGAAAACAATGTTTGAGACATGAAGAATTTTGTCCCCACTCAAACAAATGTTGCAGGTATTTAGGAGAACAGGAGTCTTTTCAACTTAACAATATGTCTTTGTTATCAGGTTAAAATGTATCCTTATATCATTTCATCAGCCAGAAGAAGAAATATAGTCATATTAAAGTTCTTCTTCATGTGAATGGGTAAACTTTCAGGGGAAACAACTCTGTCATTTTTGCCTCCCTTCTTAATGAGAGTCAGTCCCATTTTGTTAGGGTCTTTGTTGCCTAGGGATGCAAACAGGAAGTTACAATAGTTGTCTCCCTATTGTAAAAATGGTGGAAAACATCGAGGCATTCCCATATACCTTAAGGCCCTTTTCTTATGGCACATAAGAAAAGGGCCTTAAGGTGTATGAGAATGCGGCCTTAAGGTGTATGTATGAGAATGTGGCCTTAAGATGTATGTATGAGAATGTGGCCTTAAGGTGTATGTATGAGAATGCGGCCTTAATGTTTATGTATGAGAATGCGGCCTTAAGGTGTATGTATGAGAATGTGGCCCTAAGGTGTATGTATGAGAATGCAGCCTTAAAGACACATTTTTGATTGCATAATACCCTAATGACCGTTTATTGAAACGTGCTGCTCAGAGATAAAATATCCCAGAAGACTTTTCACTGAAGTACAGGTAGGGGGCCAGATAAAGGGAAATCAATTGTCAAGGGAAAAGACAGAATATAGTTATAAACAGATGATAATTGGATCAGACTGTTTTTGAAGACCCACATAGAGCTGTGTTGAACACTGCTGCCATAATCTGCTCAAAACCTGTTTTTATGCCAAGGGCTACTAAAATATGCCATGCAAATATAGGTACTAATAAATTACAACGTTTATTACAGCGCATACAGAAGACTTAGATCAGCATGTGCAGTCTAATCAGTCAATCATGTTTGCATAAACAGTCTACGATTCCTAAAAAGTAAAATTGAAGACTATGACCAATCTACACAATGTGACAGCTGATTTGAATATTTACTGTTAATATTCAAGTTATGCAAAATCAGCCTGCACAGCTAAAAAGCAAACAAAAACCAAAAAAAAACCTGATAACGGTCTACATAGATGTGACATATTGTTCACACGAAAGTTACGTTATCAATGAGTATTCGAAATCAGCATGCACATTCTGTCTTTATTTTCGCCTTTTCAAGTTTTGGGCATATATATGTGTCTGTGTTTATATAATTTTTCACAAAATATCACATAAAATCAGATCTAGAAAATAAAATTAAAATAAATATCTCTTTGGTTGGTTTGCAAGTTTTATATGACTGTTTTACATATGTCTAGCAAAAAGTCATTTTTATAATGCCAGAAACTTTCATATGTTTAGCTTTTAGCAGACAGTGAAACCTTTTTTTTTTTTTTTTTTTTGCATTTACTTTAACATAAAATAATCATAAACAAATCAAAGAAAAAAAAGGAAAACAGTTGTACAACCATTATCTCGGATCAGACAAAAAAAAAAAAAATTGTTAAATTGTTTAAAGTAGATGCATCTACAGGATAATATCAGTTTCCCCATATTAGGCCCCACTTTTGGAATTTGTCACTGGCATAATCCCCTCATAATCACCTAGATAAGACAATCCTTTGATGTAAGCTGTGGCCCTAAGCACTGTTTATTGGGAGCTATCAAAGTGTGCCACCCCAATTTGTTAAAGAAAAAAATGTGTCTTTAATGTGTATGTATGAGAATGTGGCCTTAAGGTGTATGTATGAGAATGCAGCCTTAAGGTGTATGTATGAGAATGTGGCCTGAAGGTGTATGTATGAGAATGTGGCCTTAAGGTATATGTATGAGAATGCGGCCTTAAGGTGTATGTGTGAGAATGCTGCCTTAAGGTGTATGTATGAGAATGTGGCCTTAAGGTGTATGTATGAGAATGCGGCCTTAAGGTGTATGTATGAGAATGCGGCCTTAAGGTGTATGTATGAGAATGCAGCCTGAAGGTGTATGTATGAGAATGGGGCCTTAAGGTGTATGTATGAGAATGGGGCCTTAAGGTGTATGTATGAGAATGCAGCCTGAAGGTGTATGTATGAGAATGGGGCCTTAAGGTGTATGTATGAGAATGGGGCCTTAAGGTGTATGTATGAGGATGCGGCCTTAAGGTGTATGGGAATGCCTGTATAATTATTTTGTTTACAGGAGAGAGATACCAGAAACATGTCAGTACAGATGCCTCATGGGATAGGACTTGGCTTTCCTTCAGTTCATCACCTTGACAATTCGAAGAAGGTAACATCTAATTTAGCATGACTCCTTTTGGCTTTTCATGTCCTGTGAAATCCATCCAGGGAAGCAAACAGGAAGTCACAAAGTTGTTTGGTTTCCCTTTGTAAAAGTGACAACAAGACATATAGGTGTTTTTGTGGTTTTTTGTGGTTCTGCATTGTAAAATCTGTAGCGCTACAAAAAGAAGAATCTGGCAGATATAATCAGCTATAATTTGAGCCGTTACACAACAAAACCAACAATGTGGTTGTGCGTCCAATGCAGACTCAGATCAGCCTTGGCTACTGCCCAGTCTGATCAAACTCTTCACTAAGCACTAACAGGGTAGCTAAGGGACTAAGCTACCTCCATGCGAACAGCGAAGACTCTGATCAGACTGGGCAAATGCCTAGGCTGATTTGAGTCTGTGCTGGGCGCACAACCACTTTGTTGGTTTTCTCATGTTGTGGCTCAATTTATGATTGATAGCAAAGGCTTGCGAAAACTGAAACTTATTGAGCATGTATTACAGTCAAACCTGCTTATGTGGTCACCTCTATTAAAGGGTCATCTGCCTCTAGCAGCCACCTTTTCTGGGTCCTTTGAACCATAATACAGAGCAAATTCACCTTATTAAGAGGTAACCGGTCTTAAGTAGCCAATTTTAGGTTTCCCTTGGGTGACTCCTTAAGACAGGTTTGTATATGAACACACATTGCCAGAAGATTTTGAAGTTTCCACTAATTGGTAAAAAAAAAAAAAAAAAAAGAAAATGATAAAAAAAAAAGACAGATTACGTATTAGAAACACATAGCAATGTTTTTGGTAATGTTTGAAATTTTTTATAATTTAGCAAGGGGAAGAGATAGTGAAGAAGAAGAAGAGTTTATTTGCTCAGCAGTTTGCTGAAGCTCCAGAAAATTTTGGTATGGCTGCAGGAGGTGATGTTAGAATGAAAGAACAGGAGGAAGGTAAACAGCTAAGAATAATTTTTCTTGACATCAGACAAGAAAAATTTCAGAGCTCCAGAAAGGGGGGGTTGACATAGGTCTTGGATAATTGTCTCCACCCTTTCTTGGGGAGACATGTTGTTTTTCACTTAGTTGCCTGTCTGTCCATCCATCCATCTGTCTGTCTGTCACAAATTGTGTCCACTGTATATCTCTCACATTGTTGAATATTTTTTCACAGAACTTGATAATATAAAGCATCTTCAGATGATGTGCAGAGAGCAAGAACCATAACTCTACCTTCATTTTTGACAGCATCATGCCCCTTTGTATTTTTAGAATGGAAATCATGTCCACTCTTTCCCTTTATAAGCATATCAGATATTCTTATGAAAGTTGGTACAAATATAAAGAATTATAAGAGAATATGCAGAGAACAAGAACCATAACTCCACCTACATTTTTGACAGAATTATGCTCCATTGTAAATTTTAGTATGGCAATAGTGTTTGCACCATAACTGCAAAATTGTTGAAGATATTTTCTCCAAACTTGGTATAAATATATACACATTATTATGCCCCCAACTTTGAAAAAGTTGGTGGGGCATATTGCTTTTGGCTTGTCCGTCCGTCCGTCCGTCCTTCCGTGCGTGCGTCACACTTTTTCATGCTTGCTGTAACTTTGGAACCCTGCTAGCTAGGGTCTTGAAATTTCATATATGGATTCTTCATGGAAAAATAGCTGACACATATTTTTTTTCTTTTCCAAATTATGCCCCATTTTTGAGTTATGCCCCTTTTAGAAAAAAGAGACGACGATCTTGTTAGCAAGATATCTCACAAAGTATTTGAGCTATGGCCTTGATATTTGGTACACTAACTGAGTATGAGGAGTAGATTACCTGATTACAGTCTGGGAGATTTCCGTAAAATTTTGATGGAGTTATGGCCCTTGTTGAAGTTGGCATTTTTCCAACTTTTGAACCGCTTAAGCTAGGAAGCTAATTTTTGGTATAGTAGTAGTTCTTGATGAGTTAAATACTTTAGTACAGGTTAGGTAACTCTGCACCCATCACTAATGGAGTTACTTCCCCTGATGTTCAATACTTATGCAGCTTCTGAGTTCCAGAACCACTGGGCATAGGGTCTAAAAATTTTATATATGGATACCTCATGGAAAAATAGCTGACCCATATTTTTTTTCTTTTCCAAATTATGCCCCATTTTGGAGTTATGCCCCTTTTAGAAAAATGAGATGACAATTTTGTTAGCAAGATATCTCAAAACGTATTTGAGCTATGACCTTGATATTTGATACACTAACTGAGTATGATGAGTAGATTACCTGATTAAATTTTGGAAGAATTTCATAAAAGTATTGATGGAGTTATGGCCCTTGTTTAAATTTGGCATTTTCCAACTTTTGAACCGCATAAGCTAGGAAGCTGATTTTTGGTATAGTAGTAGTTCTTGATGAGTTAAATACTTTAGTACAGGTTAGCTAACTCTGCATCCATCAATAATGGAGTTACTTCCCCTGATGTTCAATATATATGCAGCTACTGTGTTCCAGAACCATTGGGCACAGGGTTTAGAAATTTTATATGGATTCCTCATGGAAAAATAACTGATATTTATTGTCTTATTTTTCCAAGTTATGCCTCATTTTGGAGTTATGCCGCTTCAAAAACATGAGATGGATGTCTTGTTAGCAAGATATCTCAAAAAGTATTTCAGTTATGGCCTTGATATTTCGTATACTGATCAGATATGAAGCGTACATTACCTGATTAACTTTTGGGAGAATTCTGTAAAAATTTTGATGGAGTTACAGCCGTTGTTTTTGAGTATGGCATTTTTCCTACTTCTGAATTGCTTAATCTAGGAAGCTGATATTTGGTATAATAGTAGTTTTTGATGAGTTTAATATTTTAGTAAAGATTTGGTGACTCCTTTTCAGACTGAGACATGCTAAAGTTTGACACCTATAGTGGCAAGCATATGGTTGGGGGCATAGTGTTTCACAAACACAATTGCTAGTTATAATAGTAATTTGATCTGGTGTACTGTATCAGGTCTCGTGGATGAGCTCATACCACCTGGACACCTGAAATGCTTAAGGAAAGAATTTGCTCCTGAAGAAGAAGATTCTTAATTTAAGAGAAGAGTCCTTTTCAAAGGGCTGTGTTGCTTAGAGAAGCAAACAGGAAATTATGAAAAATATACCCCTTTGTAAACAAGGTGGAATTTATCCATACCTCAGATACAGAGAGTTAGCAAACCTTATATCAATATTAGGCATCATCGAAGGATAGGGATTAAAAACAGAATAAACAACCAACAACGGGTTTGAATATCATGTTGTGTATTTATTGTCGACCGGTTTCGGTCATCAAAGACCATTATCAAGACCTAGCATCAGTTGGATAAAATCTGCTGTGGCAAAGAAAATCAACAAACAGATTTAGCAGTGGCTTTGCCTCACAAAAGAGTGAATGACCCATGAATATTCAAATAGTTCTGTAGGTTATTTTATGTCTCCCCTGAGACTTGCATAATGGAGACATAGGCATTACCTTTCCAGTTTTGGTAGTATAAACTTTTGATGACTTTTCCAGTGTAGCAATGTTCACCCAGGCAAGACATAGTGTCCTGCGGAATGCTTGTTTTTGAATATTTTTATGAGTTAACCTGCTGTTTCAGATTCTGGGCATGAAGTTCAGTCAGTGATAGAAGGAACTGGACTAAGTGCTACATTTGGTAAAGATGAGGCAAGACAGATCCATGAGGAGAACATAAACAAACTGGCCAGTATGTCTGAGGAGGAGATTATTGCTGAACAGAAAAAACTTCTGGAAACACTAGGTACTGCAGCAACTCTCTTGGAACACCCCATATATCTTTGGATCTTAAACTTCTCTTAAACTGAAATATTTACAGACCTAATACCCTCATCTAGGGTTGAGTCAGTCTGGGAAAAGCATCTTGGAATTTATACTTTTCAGGTCAGGGAAAAATCAGGGAATTTTGTGATGGGTCAGAAACTTAGAAATCTTCAGATATATACTTCTATTATACAAGCAGAAATGATACACTTTCAGAGAAGATAATTCATGCAGGTACTATTTATTTCCCTTCTTTTTGGAAGTTACCCTTAAAGGAAAGAATTTGCTCTCTTTTCCAAGTAGCCCCCAGTTTTCCTGTAATACATTTATTACTGTCAAAGTGAAGAGGTTAATTGACTTGCATTGTTGAAAAGGGTACAGAAAATTGGAAATCATCAATGATAATAGTATATATATAAATGAGCCGGGACACAACAAAACCAACAAAGTGGCATGTGCATCCAGTGAAGATTCAGATCAGCCTGGGCATTTGCCCAGTCTGATCAGAGTCATGCTGTGCACTCAAAGGGTAGCTGAGGCTCTAAGCTAGGTCCATGCGGACAGTGAAGACTCTGATCAGACTGGGCAGATGCCCAGGCTGATCTGAGTCTTTGCTGGACACACATGCCATTTTGTTGGTTTTGTCATGTCGGGGCTCAAATATGAATGTAGTTGCTTTACAATGAATGGGTATACTTTAGGGGGAGAAACCATACTGTTTTATTTTTGCCTCCCTTCTCAGTGGGGGTCATCTTTAAATGAAAGAATTTGCTCCAGGAAAGCAAACAGGAAGTCACAAATATTGTTTCCTTTTGTAAAAATGGCATAAAAATGTGGATGGTGTATTCATACACTGTAAACAATTTTGCATAGGTATTGAATTCAGGCCTCTGAAGAAATTAATGTATGCATATTGTATGCAGTGTGGTGGTTATGTGATCATGTATGAAGTAAATTAAAATCTAAATTAACTATAACCACACATTTGTTGAGAATATCTAAACTCTCTCTCTTCAGACCCAAAGGTAGTGGAATTTCTGAAACTAAAAAAGACACAGTCACTGAAATCAGTTGAGGCAGATGTTGATATGGAACAAGAACATACCACAAGGCCACTGAAGTTGGAGAAAAAAGAGGAAAAAGGTAAATTGCAGATTCTAGCATCTGAGCAGGGTCTACACTACTCACGTTTAAATTAAAATCAGGTTCCACAAAAATGAAAAATTAAAAAGAATAAAATAAAGATAAACAGACACCTGAAAATGATGAATGGACTTATCTGATTTAGAGAGATAGAAAAGTCCACTATGCATAATGGGCGTATGATAATTCTTGCTTTAAAACTACAGCCAACTCTTGATATCTCAAACACTGGTATCTCAAAGAACCTCTGATATCATGGACTGTAGTTTCAACTCTCATTACCTCAAACTACTGATATCTCAAAGTAATTTTTCTGGGACCAGAAAATTTACTTTGAGGTATCAGTAGTTTGGGAAGAACTTCAGCTTTGAGGTATCGAGAGTTAAATGTTTATCTTTTTTCTCTGCCTTATGTCATGAGAGACCACAACATATGTTTGATGGAGAAATAAAATTAAAATAAAAATGAATTTCAGTACTATTTATGGAGAAAAGTTATGGCCAGTTACATGTATATGTATGAATATTCTATGTTGGCATGTTCTATGTTGCACCTTTTCTGTGTCTGGGCCCCAAAGAATTTTTGTAGGGATCAACTTTTTGACAGTTTGTGACAGTTTTTGAAGTGAAAAGCATTCATGTAATCATGGGTAATTATAGACACAAAATATGGAGTTGATTTAATCTGCCTTGAAATTAAATGGCTAATTACTAAGGGTGTGCAAAAGATCTTTTTAAATTATTAAATGTAAGTATGGTATCCTTTCAGGGGAAGCAATCCTGTCATATACATTTTTGCCTCCCTTGTATTTGAGGATCAACTCGTATGTAAAAGAAGCAGCTTCTCTATGGAGCAGAATTCTTTCCTTTAATAGTAGTAGACACCAGTTTGGAAGGACAATGTCATTCAGGGATGCAAACAGGAAGTTGCAGAGTAGTTGTTTCCTTTGTAATGATGGTGAAAAGACATGTAGGTGCACACATACACCTTGAATATAAATGATGACAGAATGTAAATTGATATTTCCCCTTGTTGTCAGGGACTGAGGAACTGCCTATGAAAGTTGAGAAAGACTGGGTTCACATGAATAAAATAGAGTATGACAAACTGGAATGGATGAAAGACTTGCCCAAACCTACAGCTGGGGATACTGAGGTATTTATATGATTGGAGTCGCAGACCTGAGGCCATGTGCAAACAGGAAAGACAGATCAGACTGCACATCTGTGCAGTCTGATCAGAGTACTATCTTGCACACACCGTCTATTAATGCTGGTGCATCTGATAGTAATAATTGAAAACTCTTGTCTGTTTGCACAGCTGGGCAGATTGAGTATTTACTGTATGCACATGGCTTAAGGTCCCTTTCCAGGCTAAGCCAACTCTGTAATAATTCTCTTATCTGACTTTATGCCAATGCTAGATGACATTTTGATGTTGCTATGACAGTTTATGGCAAGCGTTGTTTTTTTTTATAATTTCCTCTCCTGTAAATGTCACAGCAATATCCAGCAATTGAGGGCAGGTGGTTGGCAGTATTTTTATCAAATTTAAATCAATTTATATGTTACTCAGGTTACATACTTTTCTCTTTTTTTTTTAGCTCACCTGATAGTGGAGTTGCTTATGTCACAAAAATATGCTCCCGTGTCCACTTTTTGTTAATCAGGGTTTATATACATCAAAATGTTTGTCAATCTAAGTAGAGTCAGAAAATGGTTCCTGCGAATTTTTTCATGACCTTCATAAGGTCAAGGTCAAGGTCAAATGCACGGCACTATAATTTTTCACCTTTATTTCATTTCTCTCCATTTTAAGACATTAACGTCGTGTTTCAAAGGCGTAAATGAATTAAGTTTAATGAAAATTGTCATTGGATGGACGAAATCAGGAAAACGATAAGAAAAAATGATTTTGGAAAGCTTCAGCGAGCATTTTACGGGTATTTGCAGTACTTTTTCCACATAAATACAATGAAAATAGAGCTTTATATAGACTGGGTTAACAAAATATTCAGTTACAGACTTCGTATGGTATTATATAGCAATTCCTTAAATTATGAAAAATAGGGTTGGGTCCTAACGAACACAGTTGTTGCCATGGCAACCAGTATTTTCGGCCAGCAAACCTTATGTCGAATCGGATTTCTATATCCGCAATGCGCTAGCTGATTCATTTCATGGTCAACCGTTCGAGAGAAGGAGAAATAAATATGCAGAAGGCCCATAGACTGGTAACGCTAAACATCTTATTTTTGTAGGTAAGTGGAAATACCGTAAGTCGAATGGTCACACTAAACACCGTATAAACTGATATCGTGTAAGATTTCGGAGAAAGTCTAGGGTACATAAAACTTGCTGTACATTTCTGTTTTCTGTTTTAAAGCAATACTAGTGTAGTGTAAGAGATTTACAAGCAGGTATAAGAAACGAGGTTTGAGCTTGCACAGAAATCATCTTGCCAACTAGGAAACAGCTTTTATAGCTCAAGGCGAGAATACCAAGTAATCAAATATGACTAAGATATCTCGCCATGCTATTATATTAAGTAGCCTAAAATTTTAAAGGAAATAATATCAAAAGTACAAATAGGATCGGGTCTCTGTATCGTGCCATGCACACTACTGCAGGGAATGCTGGTTTGTGTTCATTATAAATATGAGTCAAGAAACAAATGAGAGACATAATTTTACATGAAAATTTTGTTTTGCTTGTAAAACCTGTCATTACTATACCAGTGTTCTAGAGGACCTGTGCCGCATTGCCGAATATTTCCGTACCTAACCAAAAGATTCTCTGTGTTCTAACAAACGAACGTGAACATTTTTCTGACTGAATAGAATGATTTATACATTATATACCTAATCCTCTATTCTACCAGCAGACTGTTTCAGTTTTAGGGTTTATTTCTTCAATCTGTAATAGCTGTATTGTCAATGTTCAGATCCCCGACATGTTAGTATAAAAGATAACAGATAAAGACCTATTATCCTGCCAGTAATTGTTTCCTAATTATAAGCAAGGTGCACTAATTTCATTTCTCTACGGAGATATTATATTTATATTTCTGCAATTTAAAGTGTAAAAGAGAACGTTTTGAATATATACTAATGTTCAGAAGTGTTTGTTAGTTCGTATGTGCTACTCTACGCTTAATACATAATGAGTCGTAAACTTACAAGCATCGAAGTCGCGAAACTAAAAATAGGGAGTATGATGACATGGAGGATTCTAGAATTATGTGTACTGCTCCTACATAATTACCTGCCTTGATATCAGACCTATCGGTATGGTGTAATGTGATATATTGCAAGGTTTAGAAAAGCCTCGAAAACGATAAATCCATATGGAATCTATGATATAGGCTGTTTATCTCTATATAAGAAAGACTCAAGAAGCGAACAAAAAGAGAGAAAAAAATCTGATCTGGAATGCTCATGTTGCAAAAGAGTTAAACATGCATTACGCTCTATGCAGTTCAGGATCACATTCATTATCCAGATAAATGTGTCGAACCCCCACCAGCTGTTCCAGAAAAATATATTTTTCCGCACAGATCATGTAATTTTTCATGGTACAATAGAAAGATAACAGTTCGATACATTTCCTTTTACAGACGGGGTAATATACCACCCCGGCAGAATGGGAATGGGGTGGGAGGAGGTAAGGCAGTGGATAGACCACCACATGTGAGTTTGTTCATATCATGTTCGTGATTTTTGATTAACTTTTTTTCTTAAGAAATGAACGTATATTATAGCGATATTATTTTTCGCTACACGACAAAACCAACAAAAAGCAATTGCACCCAGCTCGACTCTGATCCTCCTGGGAATCCGCTCAGTCTGATCAGAGACTTCGCTGTCGGCATGGAGTTAGCCTAGACCCTGAGCTACCCTCCAAGCGTACAGCATAGGCTCTGGTCAGACTGGGCGGATGTCCAAGTTGATCTGAGTCTTTACTGGGTGCACATGCCACTTTGTTGGTTTTGTTGTGTCGCGGCTAACATATGCTAAACGTGAAATTGTTACTTGCAAGTACAGTTGTGCTACTAGTTTGTTGAGCATAAAGATCTATTGTTTAGTATTCATTCATAAGCTTCAAGTCAGTTAAGAGTTGGTTGCTGAGGATTCAAACTGGTTGCTCCAGTCTAATACAAAACACGTTTTGTTTTTTCTTCAAGAGAATTAAAAGTCACACAGCTGTACTTCAAACATGCAATCTAGTTCATTGCACATATAGAATGTTCTGTTTGAAATTCAGTTAAGGTTGGAGCGCTGTTTAAATTTAGTCGCTTAAGGCACATATTGGAAGCTGTGGGCGGATACATAGAGGTTTCCAAGGTATTTTTTTAACTCTATCGACTTTATTTTGTCTACATAATTTGTAGGGCATAAAAGATAATCTTAGTGTTATATGGTCAAAAATTCCAAATCTCATAAGAGTTCGTTGCTAGGGGCTCCAACCGGTTGCTAAGGACACATTTATCAACAGATTGTAGAAGTCCGACAGTTTCTTACAACACTGTCTTCATATTTTGTTTCAGGTAGAATACATTCCGGATGGATTTCAGTAAACAGTCTCGAATTCGCTAAGAGTTAGTTACTAAGACTGGTTGCTAAGGATGCTAAGGATAAATGTATAAATAATTGTTCTAGAACAAGTGTATATCAAAAATTGTTTAAGTCCAATACTCACAGTATCCGAACGCACTGTACCCTTCTCCCGGTTTTCATAGCGTTGAATCGAGAGTACAAACATTCGCTTATAACCAGTAGTCGGCAATCATTATGTTTTGAGATTTTATCCGGAATCTGCTGCGTCATTTATAGTTATTCAGCTTCGAAAATGTAAAGAGGTAAGTTTAATATAATTTTCTCTTCGGTCTTTTACTTTATTGCCCTGTACAATGAAAAACTCCTTGCCGTCGCAGATTTTTTTTCCGAACAGCTTAATTTAACACGAGATTGTGTCGTGCAAAACTTAGCTATCATTCTTTTATCAAAACTAACAAACTGTAGATTGATAAGGCCTTCCGTTTATTCTAAAGATTTTTATTATAAAACATGTAAGAAAATGCTCAAAATGGTTTAAGAATCCTGCCAAGGGCAATTTGAATACTGTACCAATTACTACCCACCCATACACGACATTGTACAGGGTAATAAAGTAAAAGACCGAAGAGCAAATTATATTAAACTTACCTCTTTACATTTTCGAAGCTGAATAGCTATAAATGACGCAGCAGATTCCGGATAAAATCTCAAAACATAATGATTGCCGACTACTGGTTATAAGCGAATGTTTGTACTCTCGATTCAACGCTATGAAAACCGGAAGAGATTGTACATGTAGTTCGGATACTGTGATACTTACGCTTCAAAAGTATATACAACAGCTAATATAATACATTGTAAATAGAAGATGATTTGTTTGGAATTCTTTCAATAGCTCTAAATCTGTTGAAAGATGGTTGTCAAGTGCTTAAATCGGTTGCTAAGGACAAATATATACCCATATCGTTTCAATGATTTTTCAAAGTCAGCCGACAATGCTTCAAATTGTCTTCAAAGTTTGTTGCACATAAAAGATATCCCTTATGAAGTTCAGTACAATGTCTAAAATTTGTTAAGAGAAAGTTGATAAGTGCTAAAGGTCGTTGCTATGGACAAAATATACGCCTCTTTTTCAACAATTTGTTATAGTCTGTAACTGGTTTGATAAACATAACTTACAGTTATCTATATAAACATTGATTATAGAAGATATTTCATTTGGAATAAGCTAAAAATATCCAAATTTGTTACAAGGTGGTTGCTATGGGCTCAAACTGGTTGCTAAGGACATAAAGAAACCCATATGTTTCAACAGGTTTTCAAAGTCAGACAGCTGTGCTTTAAATATTACTTCCAATTGTCTTCGTATTTTGTTGCTCATAACAGATATCCAGAATGAAAGTAAATCAAAAGTCTGTAATTTGTTAATAGGAAGTTGCTAAGGACTAAAATTGGTTGCTAAGGACACATGTATAGACTGGTTTGTCAACAGTTTGTTAAAATCCATTACTTGTTTGTTAAATATAACAAATTATTGTCTGCATAATTCATTTATAATAGAAGATATCTCATTTGGAAATAAGTAAAAATAATCCAAATTTATTAAACATTGGTTGCTATGGGCTCAAACTGGTTGCTAAGGACACATAAATAACCTATATGTTTCAACAGATTTTCTAAGTCAGACAGCTGTACTTTAAATATTACTTTCAATTGTCTTTATAGTTTGTTGCTCATAACAGATATCCAGAATGAAAGTCAATCTAAAGTCTAGAATCTGTTGATTGAAAGTTGCTAAGGACTGAAACTGGTTGCTAAGGAAAAACGTATACGCAGGTTTTTCAACATATTGTTAATTGTCATAACTTGTTTATTAAATATGACTTTCAATTGTCTGCATAACACATTGCAAATAGAAGATATCTCATTTGGAATTCAATCAAAAGTTCCAAATTTGTTACAAAAGATGGTTGCTATGGGCTGAAACTGGTTGCTTATACAAATATAAATGCATAGTTTCAACCAATTGAAAATCTATCAGCTGTCCTTTAAATATTTACAACAGTTTTTATCATGATTTATTACACATAATATCTATTCTTCGTGGAATGAAGTAAAAGGTTTCAAATTTGTTAAAGTTTGGTTGCTAAGGGCTGAAACTGGTTGCTAAGAATAAAGATATACACATTTCCTTCTTAAAAAATTACAGGAGTCCAACATCTATGCTCAAAACAAACCGTTTCGCATATAACAATCAAGATTTACTGTCTCAAAACCCATCAGGTTTGCACAACAAACTCCAATGCTTATCTTTAAAATGCCCAGTTTTTAGAAATATGCTTGCATAAATCTGATGCCATGGCAACGGATTTGATAATTAAGGTATAATCTTGAATACAATGGCCTGCTAAACTATTTTAACCGTAACAATGATCTGAGAAATGCCATATCCAATGCGCGTTTAACGAAACAACAATCATAGTGTTTATATCTATATATTTTCTTTCGACCTTTAATGAAATGACCTTGACCTTGCCACACTAGCGGTCAAAGTCAATCGTAAAATGAATTTTTAATTACAAACATTTATTTTCTTTCGATAATACCAAAATTTAGTCCCATATCGTACACTGTGCCCACCATAAATCACGACTTTTAAAGTTTTCCTTTCTATTTTGAAGCGTTGACTTTTGACCTTTGACCTTGACCTTGAAAATTGATAGAAAAAATTCGCAGGAACTATTTTTGAAAACTACTTGTCAAAACAAACATTTTGGTATATAACATTCCTGATTAACAAAAAGTGGACACGGGATTACATAAGCAACTCCACTATGAGCACGAAGTGCTCAGGGTGAGCTTTTGGGATACCCTGATGTCCGTCGTATGTCCGGACGGACGTCAGGACGTCCGGACAGACGTCCGTCAACTTTTGCTTGTGTACACTCTAGTGGGCACAGTTTTGATCCAATCTTTATGAAACTGTGTCAGAATGTAAGTCTTTATAAAATCTAGGCCAAGTTCGAAACTGGGTCATGTCGGGTCAAAAACTAGGTCACTAGGTCAAATCATAGAAAAACCTTGTGTACGCTCTAGGGGGCACAGTTATCATCCAAAGTTCATGAAACTTTGTCAGAATGTTTATCCTCATAATATCTAGGATAAGTTTAAAACTGGGTCACGTCGGGTCTAAAACTAGGTCACTAAGTCAAATCATAGAAAAACCTTGTGTACGCTCTAGAGGACATAGTTTTGATCCAATCTTTATTAAACTTTGTCAGAATGTTTATCTATATAAACTCTAAGCTAAGTTCGAAACTGGGTCATGTCGGGTCAAAATCTAGGTCACTAGGTCAAATCATGGAAAACCTTGTAAACACTGTAGAAGGCACAGTTTTGATCCAAAGTTCATGAAACTTTGTCAGAATGTTTATCCTTATAATATCTAGAAGAATTTGAAACTAGGTCATGTCGGGTCAAAAACTAGGTCACTAGGTCAAATCATAGATAAACCTTATGTACGCTGTAGAGGACACAGTTTTGATCCAATCTTTATGAAACAGTGTCAGAATGTTTATCTCGATAATCTCTAGGATAAGTTCAAAACTGGGTCATGTCGGGTCAAAAACTAGGTCACTAGGTCAAATCTTAGAAAAACCTTGTGTACGCTCTAGAAGGCACAGTTTTGATCCAAAATTCATGAAATTTTGTCAGAATGTTTATCCTCATAATACATAGGATAAGTTTGAAAGTGGGTCATGTCGGGTCAAAAACTAGGTCACTAGGTCAAATCATAGAGAAACCTTGTCTACGCTGTAGAGGACACAGTTTTCATCCAATCTTTATGAAACTTTGTCAGAATATTTATCTCCTTAAACTCTAGGACGAATTTGAAACTGGGTCATGTCAGGTCAAAAACTAGGTCACTAGGTCAAATCTTAGAAAAACCTTGTGTACGCTCTAGAAGGCACAGTTTTGATCCAAAGTTTGTGAAACTATATCAGAATGTTCATCCTCATAATATGTAGGACAAGTTTGAAACTGGGTCATGGCGTATCGAAAACTAGGTCACTAGGTCAAATCTTAGAAAAACCTTGCGTACGCACTTGAAGGCATAGTATTGATTCCAATCTTCATGAAACTATGTCAAAATGTTAATTGTCCATATATCTAAGTCCCCTATGAAACTGAGTCGTGTTGGGTCTAAAACTAGGTCACTAGGTCAAATCTTAGAAAAAACTTCGTTTACACCCTAGAGGGCACAGTTTTGATCCAATCTTCATGAAACTTTGTCAGAATGTTTATCTCCATAAAATCTAGGTCAAGTTTGAAACTGGATCATGTCGGGTCAAAAGCTAGGTCACTAGGTCAAATCTAAGTTAAGTTAACTCCTTGGAATACATTAGTTTCACCACAGTGAGATAATGATGCTACCATTCTATCATCTGTGTTTGCCTAATTCAGTCTAGTTGAAATCCATCAAAGGAACTCAACATGAACGGGAACTTTTTGGAGAAGCGACTCTGCCATTTTCAGCTCACCTGAGCTTTACAGTATTTGTGTTGGCTGCTTCTGTCATCCATCCATAAACATTTTCAAACATCTCTGAAACCACTGGGCAGACTAAACTCACATTTCATATGGAGCCTGCACATGGGTCAAAGGATTGAAAGTTCTTCAAATGATCTTAGTCACATGACCAAGGTGGCTGCCATTCCCATGTATGGTAAAAACTCTAATAAATCTTCACCAGAGCCAGTGAACTGATTAATGCTCTGGTGAGCGATTCAGGGCCACCATGGCCCTCTTGTTTTAGAAGTCAGCAGAAACCTCTTTAAATGGGAATTTCAAAAAAACAGGAGGAAAGATTGCAGACTCATAATCCTTTATCAAAGTCTGAAGTGTGCAGCCAGTATATGAACACATGATCTTGTTTACAAAAGGATGGATGAATGACTTGTTATTTTACCTCCTTTGCAACCGTATTTCAGTCATATCAGGACGATGATAATGAAAGGCTGTGTGCAGTGGAACCCCATTTACGTTTGAAAAGATTCTCGCCATCAAGCGGCGATTGAACCTGGGCTTCTAGATCAGAAGACTAGTGCTAAACCTACTGAGCTACTGAGGCTCCCCTTGTTTACAAGTGCAAATGCCTCCCCAAGACTAACAAGGATTTGAACTCTCTGGTAGATTTCCTGATTTCTGCTGCTGAGTGTGCAGAGGATTCTGTGGCGAAGTTTACTTCTGTTGTATGAGCTAGGGACTAAAGCTTCCCTGATCACAGGTCCTGGTGAATGGTTGTCTTTGGATGTGTCATCAGTAAATAATTCTAATTCTGATTCTGAGATAGATATCATCAGTCAGTAGGTAAATGCTGGCAACCTGGATTCTAGGTTTAGGACTAATTTTTTCGGTCTCCTGATGATAATGCAATACCAAAACTAACTTTGTAGTTTCATCTTTTTCCAGACAGGTCAGCAGGCCAGGTTTGACTTTCAAGGTCAGTTGGTAACCCCAGGTGTTGATATACCAGTGAATATTGGACTACATCATCATGGTGATGAACCAGAGGTAAGAGGTAGTGGGGTAACTGTATCACTAAACCTGTTTTTATCATTGAAGATTTGTTATAGAAAATGTTTTTTTTTTTTTTCTGTATTTGCTGAACTACTTACAAAAAAGATATTGTAAGTCCATTTGTTTGTAGTTATTATTGTCTCGAAATTATCACAATTTGTTGTCCCCCGCCTTTTCGAAGAAAAGCGAGGGGACATAGTTTTCGGCATTCCGTCCTTCCGTCCGGCCTTCCGTCTTTCCGTCCCCCTAAAGTAGTAGCTACCTTGTGTGTGCAATTCCTCCTACAGTTTTATGCCAATTCTTTCGAAACTTTACCGATGTTTTTGTCATGGTCTGAAGATATGCATGTGCTTTGGATATAATCCTGAGATAATTTTTTGTCACTTTTTTCACAAGTTGAACTTAGTCATTTTTTAGGTGTTTTAACTATCAAAGTGAATAGATAGTGGGTACCTTGTGTGCGCAACTCCTCCAATAGTTTTATGCCGATGCCTTTGAAACTTCACAGGTCTTTTGGTCATGGTCTGAAGATATGCATGTGGTTTGGATATAATTCTCACATTTTTTTTTGTCACTTTTTCCACAAGTTGAACTTAGTCATTTTTTAGGCGTTTTTACTATCATAGTGAATAGATAGTGGGTACCTTGTGTGCGCTACTCCTCCAACAGTTTTATGCCGATGCCTTTGAAACTTCACAGGTGTTTTGGTCATGGTCTGAATATATGCATGTGGTTTGGATGTAATCCTCACATTATTTTTTGTCACTTTTTCCACAAGTTGAACTTAGTCATTTTTTATGCGTTTTTACTATCCATTCCTTTGAAACTTCACAGGTGTTTTGATCATGGTCTGAAGATATGCATGTGGTTTGGATATAATCCTCACATTATTTTTTATTACTTTTTTCACTAGATAGTGGGTACCTTGTGTGCGCAACTCCTCCTACAGTTTTATGCAGATTCCTTTGAAATTTCACAGGTAATTTGGTCATTGTCTAAAGATATGCATGTGGTTTGGATATAATCCTCACATTATTTTTTATCACTTTTTTCGAAAATTGAACTTAGCCATTTTTCATACACTTTTACTATCAAAGTGAATAGATAGTGGGTACCTTGTGTGTGCAACTCCTCCTACAGTTTTATGCCCATTCCTTTGAAACTTCACAGGTGTTTTGATCATGGTCTGAAGATATGCATGTGGTTTGGATATAATCCTCACATTATTTTTTATTACTTTTTTCACATTTTTAATTTAGCCGATTTTCCAGCTCAAACGCTAAGTGTATATACAGTGGAGACCTAATTTCCAAGGCGGGGGACATAAATTTGTCGAATTTGCTTGTTTATTGGGAAACTGCCTGTGCATTATAACAGAGCCCGGAAATTGAATTTTTGAAGGCAGAATAAATTTGTTAGGGATGATAGATGATGTGATTCTTTTCTGACTTTTCAATTTGATGATGCTGATTGCATGCAAACTAACAAGTACAGATGAGAAAAGGAAAAGAAGGAAAAAAGTAAGTAGTGAAAATAACAAATGGAAAAAAAAGAAAGTGGTACAATCTAAGTGAAAAGGATTTGGTTGGAATTTCCATGGCTTGTATGCACAGTGTCCTAAAAATCATATTAGCAAGTAAAATTAGTAATAGTAATGATAGTTGTTTTTTAATTTCAGAGGGCTGGCTATACATTAGAAGAATTGTTTCAGTTGTGTAGGAGTTCTAACAATCAGCAACGAACACTTGCTCTACAGACACTTGGAAGAGTCATACAGCAGGTAGAGGGTTTTGTTGTTGAGAAAGTTACTACGGATTGGCTGCAGTCATGTTAACTTATACATTTCAAAATGATTCTGGGATGACTTTTCATATATCTGTATAGTCTGTCTATAAAGACCGGTCACTGAAATAGAGGTGGTCCTTGCGCATAGGTGGCCTTTATTCATCTGATCATTAGAGCAGTGTTGTGGCTTGTTTAATCATGTAGGAGTGGTCAGTGATAGCAAATCAAGCATTTTACGAAAGTTAGTATTTGCCCCATAGGAGCAGATTCTTTCCTTTAAGAGTAAACATTATGTGAGTGGGAATGTTCCCTATAGAGGGAGCGAAAACTAGCTGCTGAAAGTGGTCTCTCTTGTAAAAAAAAATAAAAAACTTGAAAGTACAGCCATTTTTCTGAAACTATATTCATGTTTTTGTCATTGTTGTTTGTATCTCTGTCTATAGGCCAAGGAGGGTAAGCTATCCCAGTTGATTCAGAGCCCTATCCTGCCCTCAATACTAGATGCTGGTGTGATATTTCTTCTCCGTTGGTCACTAGATGACAGTGTTGATGCTGTAGTGGTTGCCGCAGTGGCAGCATTGAATGCACTTCTTGTCAACCAGGCCGATGAGGTTTGTACAAACATGAAGACTATTAATATGAATATGAACTCTTCTAGAGGGGTAATTCATGCTAAGAAAATGTCCATCATTTCATATGGGTTTTTTCTAAAAGGAAAGAATTTGCTCCCTGGAGAAGCAAATTCTTTTCTTTCAAGAGTAGCCACAATTGTGGAAGGACTTTGTAGTCAAGGAGAGGAAGCAAGGAAGTCACAAAAGTTGTTTCCCCTTGGTAGAAATGGGGAAACATAAAAGTGTCTTTGTTGCTGTCATCTCCATTCCTTTAAAAATAACTCACATTAAAGTTATTGTATTTTTATACCCCGCCACACGTTAGTGGCGGGGTATTATGTTTTCACGTTGGCCGTCCGTGTGTCTGTCCATCGGTCCGTCTGTAGTACGTACGTTCGATAACTTAAGTATTTATTAATGGATTTCCTTCAAATTTTGCATATGCATTTGTTCCGAGAATGTCTCGCTTGGGATTGTTAATGGGCAAATATTGTTAATTTCTGACTGAGTTACGGCACTTGTCAATGTACAAAAAATGGTTTCTGGCCTCTAGTTCCTTTACTACTTTGAGTATCATGATGAAACTTCACAAACATGATCGAAGTAACAAAAGCTTTTTTATGAGCACCGAAATTTTATCATCGGGGGTTATCTGCCCCTGCCCTGGGACTATAACATGTATAAAATCATGAAAAATTCCATATAAAATCAGAGTTTGAAGCAATTTTTCTTAAACTTTCAGCAAATGATCAGAGTGATGAAAGCCTCCAGTGATGCTCAAATTTACCCCATGGGAGTTATCTCCCCCTGCCCCCGGCTATATACATGCATAAATCTGGAAAAATTGGTGTGTGAAAAAGATTTGCAGTGGCGGAGTATCACACAGTCGTTTGCGATGCTTTTATTTGTGTAAGGTATTGAAAAGTTACAAATATATATGTATATCTCTTAACTGATCATACATAACAAGTTTTGTTGCGTTGAATGTAATTAAGCATACAGACTCTTGCACATAATTGATTACCTTTGCTGCTCCATTTCTCATCTGCTATATTGAATTGGCTGCAGCTCTGCAGCTCATGGATATTCAGTGGCAGTGATATAGGTTTGTACTATGTGAAGTAGCAGAAATAGCAATTAAGCAAAAGAACTACTTGTTGATTTATTTTGACTTGACCAATAAAGCGTAGTAAAAGTTCTGATATTGATCTGGTTATGCAGAAACAAGCTTGACGATAGGATGAAAATATTGTGTTTGCTACCTTTGATTTACAATGTTGAAGCCAATATTATGAAATTTAAAATGTTGAAGAAGGCAGAAAAGGATTAAATGTAAATAACCAGACCCTGTTTTGATTGCAGCTTAGTTTAGACCATGTTTTTCACTGGCATCAGGGTCATCGAGTCCCTGCCCAGGTCCCTATGCCTCCAGAATCCCTGGGGCCCAAACTACCAGATATAGATGATGAGAAAGAACAAGAAACTGATGCTGATGTAGCAAGAAAAGATTTGATACTGGTGAGATAGAGTTACATAGGTTTGGGGTCAGATAGGATTGGGTCAGACATATCTTTGCAAACTGTGTAGAACCTTGTGCTAACAGTTGAATGGCAATTAGTGTGGACCTGCTTCAAAGCAGGTCCACACTAATTGGCAGTCAACTAATTATATGAATTCGGACATGGGTGTGAGGTTTTATATTTCGAGGGCTTAGTGCAAGACTAGTCTAACTCCATATTTTGAAAATTTTCAGGAGAAGCAAAAAACTGATTATTACAGTACATAAACAAAATATTAATATGAAATTTGACACATTTACATAAAATATAGGAAGAAATGCTTACATTATTCAATTTTATTAATTTGTTTTTGTTGAATTAGGTTTTTGTGACTTAGACTACTTTTGTGCTGAAAAGTTAAGAGCAAGACTGGTCTAACTTGAGATAGACTTTTTGTTTCAAATGCGAAATATAAGTCATTATAAAACAAATTTTAACAATTTTTACAGTTTGAAGGCAAAAACTCAATAAGTATGAGCTGTGAAATAGCTATTTAACATTTAAAAAAGACAATTTATATAACTTTTTTTTGTTGGTGCAAAACTAGTCTAACTTCAAATCCACTTTTTCTTAGCACAATACTAGTCTATCTCAAGACAGACTAGTCTTGCACTAAGAAAAATGAGGAAAATATTTTGAAACGAAAAGATTCCATGTTTTACTACCAAAACACTGTTTACTAAAGTGTTAAGAAAACACTGTACCTAGACCTATAAACAGTTTAAGACTATAAGAACTTGTATCTAAATTTATAAAACTGAAACTAACTTCAAATCCACTTTTTCTTAGCACAATACTAGTCTATCTCAAGATAGACTAGTCTTGCACTAAGAAAAATGAGGAAAATATTTTGAAACGAAAAGATTCCATGTTTTACTACCAAAAAACTGTGTACTAAAGTGTTAAGAAAACACTGTACCTAGACCTATAAACAGTTTAAGACTATAAGAACTTGTATCTAAATTTATAAAACTGAAACTTTAGCCATTTTCCATGGTATGCTCTTTAAAATCAAATTCGTCTCATTGAAGTTAGACTAGTCTTGCACTAAAGATTTGGCTCACTTGGCTCCTACACTATTTTTAAATTAGGAATAAAAGCATTTTTTTTTCAAAAACATGAATCTTCATATTTTCAAAGAATGTGTATTTGACCATCAAGTTTTCAAAACTACAAAAAAGTGAATTTGTGAAAAATAGTGAGTTAGACCATTCTTGCACTGAGCCCTCGATTTGTTCTGTAACTGATCACTTGTCATCCTTTTACATGATGCTTCATTGTCTCACAGGTGACTGGCAGAAGCAGAATTACTTATCATGTGTTGGTGATATCGGTGTTGTCCCCAGAGTAAACCTTAGTTGAGTTGTCTGGTTAAGCTCTGTTTTGTAGCACTGAGCAGACAGGCAAGACAAAGCAATCTGCGTATTTCCTTTTAATGTATTGTCAATGATTAAAGCTCCATGCATCTGTAATCCTAAAAAACTGCCTGGGCATTGAGTATAACCCTAAAATGAATGATTCCATCATTACTCAGAAGTCTCACTATCTTACTTTCTGTAGATTTGAATAAAATGGCAGAGGGCCTGGAAACCACTCCGCTGACAGCTTTTAAGGTGAATAGGTACACTTTGTGGGGAAGCAACTCTGCCATTTTTATTTCTGCCTCCCTTTGAAAAGTACCCTCGTGACGTTTACAATAGCCTCAATATTGTTGTATTTGAAGAATCTCAAATTTTGTTTGACTATGATAATTCAAAATAATTACCTTTTCTTACATTAAGATACTTTTCATGTCTCACCTTTTTCCGACTACCGTAGGATGAGTAATAGCGACTGTCAAGTTTTTATTTTTGCTCAGTATATTATTTTCCTGTCTCTGATTCAGGCACTGGTGAGCAGAATGTCTCTCCTACCCAGGTTGAAGTATATTTTGGAAGTTATGAGACCTCAAGCTCCTGCTGTGATACATATTCTACAGATCCTTGTCAGAGTGGCCAGGCATTCTGCAAAACTAGCATATCAGGTATAGTATACAATCCCTTCCCTATGTCCTTTCTGTGTTTCCTTATACAGAGGTAACAACCTACGTCATAGCATGTGTGACAGAATTAATCATTCAATGGCCATTTTGAAGAAACTCTGGCAGATTTTCCGTTTGTAACATATAAGAGACAGGATTTTAACACAAGATAAAATGTAGAGTCGGTGCTTACATGTACATATGGTCCAGATATGTAGGGCATGATTCTTCAAAGGATGAGAAATTATAAAATACTTCACTACAATTTTTGATGTGGACAGCTGAGTTAAAACATGCATTAAGGCAGAGTCTATACAAATCACTGTAGTGAAGTGTTTTCAGATTAAGCAAGTATTTTATGGTGAATTCTTGTAATATTGAGTCCAAAGCATCGATAGGTACCAGATTGACTAAATATTTGGTTGTTTCAGTGTTTGCCAAGCCTTCATTATGCAAAACATTTACCTTGTTAAGGCTGCTGATAAAACGATCATGACGTCAGTGCTATGACGTAGGCTGTCACCCTTGTTATAACTTTACCATATCTTTGTTCTTTCCCGGCAATATTCAGCATTTTGACAAATTCTTATCAGAGTTGGCAATCATTCAGAGATATTTCTGCTCACAAGCATTCAGAGATATGATTTCTATGCACAGGTTCCTACTTATTTTCATGTAGCTCTAAAGCCCAATCTCCCTATCCCCACCAGAGGTTCAGATAAAGTGGGACTGTTGTAGGATAATTATGTCTCTCCCCTTCTGGGAGGGGCACATTGTTTTTGCCATAATTGGCTGTCTGTCTGTCAATCTGTCCATCCATCTGTGTCCTACAGTTCTCTGTTTCTTTGTCTTTCTATTAATCAGATTGTGTGTTTTAAAGAGCTGATAACTCTGGTAGTGGAAAATTTTTTGCCCTTGTCTTGGACAATACAAGGTAGGATATTAAATTGTTTACTAGCTGCTGTTAAGGTAAATGCATGCACTTTCCAAGAAAGCAAGTCTGTCATCATCATTTTTGCCTCCCTTTTCAATAGGGTCCAACTCTTAAAGGAAAGAATTTGTTCAGTTAGGAGCCAGCTTATTTTCTTTAAGGGTAGACCCTCAGCCATTTTTGGATGGACTTCATTTGCCAGGGAAGCAAAAATCACAGTGTCGGAGCGGAAATGTACAGTGTTCGAGATTGTATCGTCTCCTGTGATTCTGTACTGTGAGAATCGGACACTTGGTGTAAAGCGATACACGGAGAGAGTAAGTAAACATGACGATGGTTTCTTTAATTTCACTATTATCTTGCTTATTGCGATTTCTATGGATTGCTTATAATATACGAAGAACTTCAGAGGATGAATGCTTTATGTTTTTCCCCAAGTTGTGCACACACAAGTTCTTGATCATTTGAACACGCAAAACAGCACACGATTTCGTCCATGTGAAGGGTCGTGTATTCTCGTGTCAAGGCACAAATAAACTGTTATTTTTTCAGCAAATGAGTATTGGTCTTTAAAATATCTGAGGTTAACGGTAGTACCTCGGATTTTATGTTTGGGGTGAATAAAAGTGATGAAATGCTGAGTTGTTCATCGATTGATATTCGTACAGTCACTTGCAGAAGACAGCTTGGAAATTGTACAGTGACCCGCTATTATCTTTGTACAGTGACTCGGATCAAGTTGTTTTTCATCAAGCTGAGTTAATGCATTTCATTTCGTCAGCGACGACCCTTCGACATTTTTTACTTCCAGAATTCAGAATATAAATCCTTTAATCAAGTTTGGACCCGAATAGTTTACTGGTGGTACGCCAACATTTGTTTTTTTCAGCTACTGACCACTACAGTTTTGTCTCATATAAGACAGTTGTCGCGGACAGAAAGAATACGCCGGGCCGCGTAGTGCAGTCGGTAGCGCGTCTGACTGAAGAGCCAGAGGTACCGGGTTCGATACCCAGTCCGGCCACATACTTTCGTGGAAATTGATCATGAAATCTTTTCTACGGTCATTTTCCCCCTTCCACTGATTCAAGAAGGGCAGTTGTCAGTAACTGGTGAAAGTATAGACACTTAGTACTGGTTAACCGCTTAGGAGGTCTAAGCCTGCCCAGGAATAGTGTGGTTAGGTTAACTGACCGTCCCGACATGACCTTAGTTGTTTACCGTGGACGTTAAGCATCAAATCAGCCAACCAACTCATTCCATCATCATCATCATCATCATCATCATCATCTCGGACACAATGTTACCCGGATTCGTTTATAAAACAAGACAGTGTAGCTCACCTGTAGTATGCCTTGTCAAGCAAACTAATATATCAGTAAAAATCTGAAGTTGGTACATAAAATAGTCTTCAAGTTACAAGACAAAAATCACCCAACCATGACATGTAGGTCACAGTGACCTACATTTATTCTGAGGTGCAACATCACGTCATACTGATTCATATACAAAAAATGAAGTTCATACATCAAATAATCCTGAAATTATACTGCATAATGACTCAACTGTGAAATGTATGTCAACAAGTCCTACATTTTTATTACTTGAAACATCGGGTCACACTGACTGGTATATAAAAAATTCGAAGTTGATACATGAACTAGTCTTCAAGTTATAAGGCAAAATCACTCAACCATGAAATGTAGGTCACAGTGACCTACATTTATTTTGAGGTGAAAAATCTGGTCATACCAACTCGTATACAAAAATGAAGTTCATAGATACAAAAGTCTTTAAGTTATAAGGCAAAGTCATTTAACCAAGAAATGTAGGTCACCACAGCCTTGAGGTCATAATACCATAAGACAATGTCACATGGTTCACTGATGACGGACCAAGATTAAGCGCAAGTTGTGTTTGAAATAGATAAGCAGAAAAAAAAATACTTTTTAAGGTGTCCAAGATTTTGATAGCTAGCCACACCCAGGCAAGGACCCTGGGGCTAGGAGTCATGAAATGAAAGCTTACCCTCCAAGGTACCTTTGGTCCAAGTATGAATGTTTTTTTGCTGAGTGGTTACTGAGATACAAAGTTTTTGAAGAACTTGGTTTAAACGCATGCATATGGAATGGACCAGATGCTGACATACGCCACAAAGGGTCGTCTACATCAGATAGGAGGTGAATACGGCTGTGGTGGTGGTAATATTTGCTTTCGATGTGATTGAAGGTCATCTGGCGCTGTGGTTTATCGTATACATGGTAAAAGAAGCAGTTACTATATACAAGTGACTGTACAGAAAAATTCTTGAAAATCGCAGTTGTCTGTACGACAGCATTCCAAGTCACTGTACAACAATCGATACATGCAGTGTCCTGAAAAATGAAGAATTTTTAGGATTTATCTCCAGTGCAGATCCGCTTCGAAGATGTTATTTCACAAATATATGTTTCTATAATGTGGTCCTTATGAAAACAATCGGTGTTTCGTTCGATAATGCGATAAATACACATTTCGTCATTGATGCGATCATGCATATTTTTGCATGCAAAGATGATTGAGACTTGTGCATTACACTAAGAACACTTTATAAATGACATTTACCTTCTTGAGGTATTCCAAATTTACTGATGCGTCAAACGGACCAAAACAGTCTGACTTTTTAATCATAACTTGAGAAAATTGCCAACATTATTTACCGTGTGTATTGACATCCTTTACACCAAGTGTCCGATTCTCACTGTACAGAATCACAGGAGACGATACAATCTCGAACACTGTACATTTCCGCTCCGACACTGTGAAAATGGCAGAAAAATAGTAGGTGTGCCTATTCACCTTAAACAGAACCATCGTGTGACAGGCTAGCTAATGGTGTACTGGTTGTACACCTAGACCAAGCTTTGCAGGTGTCAGTCTGCTGAATCTAGTCAGTATACCCAGAGAAAAACTAGGCCTTGTGGATGTTAACCTGAATGGGTATGGTACACCTTCAAAGCTTATGCCTCCCTTCTAGAGGTGACTCTTAAAGGAATGAATTTGCTCCTCTGGGAGCAAATTCTTTACTTTAAGAGTAGACTCTAGTTCAGAAGGGCTATGTCATCCAGGGAAGAAAAAAGAAGTTGCATCTTTTGTAAAATGACAGAAACAGGAGATGCACCCTTTCAACTTCAAAAATCTTAGTTACTCTAAATATTTGAACTGGGCTAAAAGTATGTAGCTGGGATCAGCAATGACTGCCAAAATATTTTATAAAACAGCCACTTAAAGCTTTGCAAGTAGTGATTTTTAGTTTAAACAATATGTTATTCAGTGAATCAATACAAATATAGTAACACAATAAACATACAGCGGGATTAGATAACAAGCTTTGCAACTTATAGACATCTTCTCCAGTAGTGATTTTTATTCTTATTAACGTTTTTCTAGATGTAAGTGAACCTCTGTCCAGTGTATATGGTGTTCCAGTTTCCACAGCCATGAGACTTGTTAAAACTTTGTGTCAAGCAGGCAGAAATATGGCAGCCATAATGGTGGGTTTGAGTTCTGTCTTTAATGCTAGTATTTTTGCCAATACTGAATTCAGATAAATCTTATTCAAATGAATTTCACGATTAGACAAGCCGAGTTCAGAAGTACTTAATACATTAATAAACATTGTCTCTTTTGTATATATTTGTCTGCAAATGTGTTAGCTCATTCTGTTAATTACATTTGTGGAAAAAATGAATACAGGACTGGTCTTCATTTGAACCAGACATGTAGAAGATGACTAGACTGGGCTGAAACATCCAGCCTCAGATGAACTTGGAAACTGAAACTTACTGATCAGATTCTTTCCTATATACTGTTACAATTTAAAGTATTGGGACAGATAGGTCTGAGCAAACAGTAAGACCAATATTAGATTGCTCTAATGAGCAGTTTGATTAGGTTCCACACTGTTTGCCATTATATCTGCATCTTTTGAACACAAGAGAAGCTTCATGATCGAGTGGTTAGAGCAACTCAGTTACGATGCAGAAGGTTGCATGTTCGAATCCTGGCTTGGGACAAGTAGCCACTAGAAGACTCACAATAAATGGGTAGACTGCTAGATACTGCATTAGAAAGAGCAGACAACAAAATCTACATCTACAAAACTTCAACAAAAAAAATGGTTTGTGCAAGCTATATCACATTGAGAATTATAAAAAGTAGAGAGAACAAACAGTGTTGATCTAGATGAGGTGGCTCATTATGAGCCACCTCATCTAGATCTGCACTGTTTGCAAATTCAACTATTGTCATTTCTGCTTTGTTGTTCGAGTATGAGAGTAATAAACAGTGTTTTATGTTATATTTCAGTTATCTCAGTATAAGCTGACAGAGAGACTTGTGAGGTACCTGGCAGTTTCTGATCCAAGGTAAACATACTTATATATATCAACACGATTGCTGACAGTGCAGAAAATGGACATAGAGTCTTACTTTCTCATTTTGTCTTCAGATCAGTAATTTTCAAGCACCAAAAGTGAAAATAGTTGAAATTGCAAACATCGTAAATCCAGATGAGGTGGCTCATAATTAGCTGCCTCATCTGGATGTACACTGTCTACCCTCTGGGCTTTACATTTTCAGTATAGTATAGCTTGGATAAATTTTTTTTTTTGAATTAGCAGACATAAGTAATTTTGTGGCAAGGGTTTAATTTGTCCTCATTATACACAGAGTTATAGAGAATACCATGTTAGTGTCTTTTGATATCAAGTTTATCGGGCGAGACCAGAAACAGCGTAGGAATGGCGAGGCTTGCCGAGCCAGTCCCACGTGTTTCTGGTCGAGCCCGATAAACTTGATATCAAAAGACTCTTACATGGTTTTCTATTTATCATGCATCATCAGAATATTTTCGGATTTAAAGAGCATCAAACTAAAGAAAAGTAAACACAGATTTGTTTGAACTTTTTGACGTCGCGAATGCGTTGTGACGTAAGTCGGTGACGTCATTCAACCGATTGAAGGTTGTTTTCACGACCAACGTCAGTATACAGCCAATCGTCTTCAGAGATCGCTTCTAAAGACATGACCTGATAACATTCGCGCAAGTGCAGTTCTACAGTGACATGATATCACATCAAGTTATCATACCCCTGTTACCCTGTTATCAGTGGAATTTTGCAGTAGGTGCATGATAAAAGTACTTAAAGGGAGCCTTTTGATATGTGACAAGGTTTATTTGATAAAGTTTAAAAGTATTAGTTGACATTATGTGAGTGCTCCTGCTAGCCTCAGGTCAAGGTCAAGGATTTTGAAATTTTTATAACTTATGCATTAAAGTTTCTTGTTAGATTTTTCATTAGGCAGTGCCACTGCCTAGGAGTATTTGTGAGGCCCTGCTCATTTGTTCCAGTTTTATTATTCTGTTTCGGTTATTTTCTGAGCTGACATGCACTTTTATGTTTTAGAGCTCTTCAGTTGCCTGAAGTGGAGGCATACAGACTTCAGATAGAGACCCTGAACATGTGGACTGTCTGCCTGTCCTATGGACTAGCTGATGCAGTATACTTGTAAGTATTGATAAACTACATAGAGCTCCAAATAAGAGGGGGTATTGATGATAAAGATGATTTTTCTTATTTCTCAACAAAAACATATGTTGTGACCCCTTGTTAGAAATGTCTCATTGAGACGGATATGATGATGGGTCACAAAATATGTTTTTATGCAGAAATATGGATAATTATCCCTAAATTATCTCTGTTACCCCATATAATCTGGAGCACTGACTATAGTGTATCAGGATTTTAGAGCTGATCAGCAATATTTTTTTTAGTAATGGGAAGATTGTATGCAATTACAAGAAACCCATTTTAATTGTCTTGCCTGCATGTAGCAGAAGGGCAACACTAAAATGCCTTTCTCCAGTGTTGCTGTTGTCAGCATTCGTGACATAAACTGGGTGTCGAGATTTCATGGTTTAGTTTAAACATATTTTATTAGAACTAACAATAGGGTTGGGCTACAAGCTCTACCAACATTAGTTACAGCCCTTCCCTTAGAACAGTATACAAATCGAAAAAATTTCATGGTAAGCAAAAAATGCTTTGTCACAGTAGCCAGGCAGGTGAGACCAGAGCTCCAGATAAGAGGGGGTATTGAGGATAATTCAAAGATAATTTTTCTTATTTCTCAGCGAAAACATATGTTGTGACCCTGCATTAGAACCGTCTCGACGAGACGGTTCTAATGATGGGTCACAAAATATGTTTTTGTGGAGAAATATGGCTAATTATCCCAAAATTATCTCTGTTACCCCTTCTTATCTGGAGCACTGTGAGACCACATTCCCTGGAATTCTTATGAACATGTTTATGTTATAAGTTCATATAGTGAGCATCTGATAGTATCAGCCTTCACATAATGCTAAAAGCAGCTACTTTTTCTTCACAAAAACTTTGGGAATGCTAGTATTTTATATATAATGCACAAATTTTTACCTGTCTTTAAAATTGACTCCAGACAGCAAGATTTCAAATATTTTTTAAAGTCTGTGGGTTCATCTGCAGTTTTTCCACCAATTTTTCTTGTCTATATGGATCTACTTAAAGAGGTACTGTTGTCACCATGGTGCCAACATCAGCATTGGCTTCTGAAATGGATATTAAATAAGTTTTTTTATGTGATGGGCAAGGCACTATCTGGCAATATCTTTTGTGCTAACAGGTCTTGTTGCAAAGGGAATATTTTTTGGGACTTCTTGTTTGCTTCCCTAGAGTTCATTCTTAATTAGACAGAAAATTACTGACAAAGGAGCAAATTGTTTCCTTTAAGAGTGAGTTGACTCATGTTGAGAGGGGCAACAAAAATGAAAATGGGAGAGTTGCTCCCCCTGAAACAGTTCTACACACATAAATAAGCAGCAGTATGGGTCTATACTGTTTGCTCTATAACAGCTGTCTCAGTATTGAGGACAATAATGATACTTTTTTCTTTCTTGACAGAGATATATATCCATGCTTGTATGGTCAACTTAAGAGTTGTCTCAACTGTCTAGAGAAATCGCAGATGGAACAGAATAGAATAACGTCCCTGATAGGAGCACTGCGGGCACTAGTATGTGTTGCTGCGGTTACCAGGCAACGGAAGGGATTTACTCAAGAAAGGTTAGGGGAGAGTCGGGTAACTTCGGACAGGGGGGAAATTCGGACAGTGACATTTTTTCCTTTATATGTCAGTTGTCTGGAACTAAAACAAAACAATAACTGGCCAAACAGTGAAAATCCTGATGAGACGGCTCATTATGAGCCGTCTCATCTGGATTCTCACTGTTTGCAATGGTATTGCAATGGTATGTCCGAATTTACCCGCCTGTCCGAAGTTACCGGACTCTCCCCTAGACAAATTTTCTCTGTCAAAAGATTTAAATTATTTGTATGTAGCAAGCATTAAGTGTAGCTTCAAACACAGTGTAGAGTCAGATAAGACATTGCACAATGCAGCATATAAGTATTATATCCAGTATCACACCCCCTTATCTCTTTACTTGAGACTAAATAAAGATATTTCTAAAATATCAAGTTTAGGAAAACAAAGACATGATTTTTCCCACATTCTCAAAATACTGAAAAAAAATCACTGAAGATCTTCCTTTACATACGTGTATGTTTTTCTGTCTCAACAGACCAGATGGTAGTGGAGATGCAGAGATGTCAGAAGAAGTAAGCCCTCCATTGGTTAACTGGACTCATGTGGCTGATCTTATCCATCCAGTCAAATTAATACTAAGTGACACTCTTGAGGAGGTTGCTGCAAATTACCAGATTAAGGTTTGCTGATTTTACATTACTTGATGGGAGTGGTGGCAATGTTGTAGTTTACGCCCTAGACTGCCAATGAAGAGGTCACAGGTTTCATTCCCTGATCTTCTGGTCTTTCAGACAAGACTTTAATTTCAGGTTCCATCTCTGTATGGCCTATGTGTTGGTGGGAAATTTAACCTGGAGTTCACTCACTCACATTACCTGATCCAAAGGGTCCCAGGGAGCTGATTATTTGCTTGAAAATAAACCAGTATGAAGGCATCCCTGTTTTAAGCAGACAATTATTTTCTCCTTTTGTGACCCCATTTGACAGGTTTGATTGTATATAGTTTTAAAATATGTAGTATCTCTTGTGTATTTGCTAAACATGTCATAACAGTTATATGAGAAATAGAATTTTAATTAATAATGAGAGGAACAAGACAAACCAAGACAGGTTTTAAGAGGATTTTTAAATTGACTGGTATTGATATATTACATGTACTACCTTTTCCAAGACATTTATTTCCTCCTGAAATATAGAAGAGCAGATAACTTTGTCATGTGAATTGTATTCTTGTATTGTATTCTTGTATTCTTGTATTGTTCTAAAAACAAACATGAATCACATGAATCAAAACAAGGATGTTAAAGTGAATGTGAAAGTTTATTAATGTGGAAATTAAGATTAAAAATAAAAAATTAGTGAAACAGATCTGTTAATGTATACATGTAATGTTGATAATTTAAGAGTTCATGCACTGCTTTTACAAAAGTGACATTTGTATGGAATAAGTTTTGCTGCCCTGGTCAGTTAGTCCCTTCTCAGTAAAACAGACTAGCGGTCGCCCACTCGCCCACTGCGAGTAAAAAATCAGCTGGGTGCCTAGAATTAAAAAGACAGTCGCCCAGTTTGCGATCGTGAGCTGTCGGCGAGTGTCTGGCATGTTTTCGGCTTGGAGTAAAATCCATCACCTGAAAGGGTGTTGCTAACTTCCGTGCCGATATCTGCTAAGAATATTCGGTGTTCCGTCATACTTGTGTGTTGGATTTTACTCATTATCGGGAAAAACAACATGGCTGCCTCCTCGTAATGTAAGATAGACAGACAAATAGATTTGGCAGCTAAAAATCTTAGCCGTTTATGCCTTTTTTGAGCGTAATGTGGTGGTACATCGCTAGGGTTTCACACCCGATTGCTCTAAGGAGAAAGGAGGGTTTACTACAAAACCTACGGAAACGGTGCAATTCTCGCGCAGATTCTGAATAAAAGATTCTCACGTTTTAAATGTGGGCCCCTAAATTTCTGGCTGGGCGACTAGTTTTCAGTTTTTAGGGGCCCAGCTTGCTCCTATGAAAAACGAGTTAGTCTGTATCCCTGCTTCTTCAACTGGGGCTGCTCTTAAAGAAAAGAATTTGCTCTCTGAAGAGAGCAAATTCTTTCCTTTAACAGTAGCCCCAAATGAGATGAGAGGCAAATATTTCCATGTCAGGGTGATTTCCCTTTGAAGTGTATCCTTATACCTTAATCTTGACTCGCATTGATACATGTATATTTTCAGAAACACCATCTTGGGATTCCCTCTGTTTGTATGGAGTTTGTCACCACTTATTATGCAAAATACTACAGTCAGGTAAACATGATATTCAGAGCCCTTGGTAAGAAGGGATATATATAATAATTTTAAGGTAACTATTGTCCATATTCCATAAATTTTGTGCTGTGACTACTAAGTAGAAAGCCTATGCTGAGTCGCATTATATGAGTCTATGAATTCTAACATGACAGTAAACTTTTCTCCAGGGAGCATATAAGAAGCAATGTCATGTGAAAATTGGTGATAAATCACATTGCTAATGTTTCGACATGAAATTTTCTCCTTGATGATGTCTGATGTAAAGAGTTTCTTTTGTCAATGTCTGCCTCAAATAGTCGTTAGGAAAATGTTGCTTAAATTTTTCATTTTCATTCTGTTTGATATTAGAATCAGAATACGTTTTTACCCTGACATACACATACTTTATGGGGCAGACCCCATTTGAGAAGGGCTTCATCCTTTAGGAAAGCAATCAAGAAGTCACTAAAGTTGTCATCCTTTGAAAAAGTGGCAAAAAAAAAAAAACACTTGGAGGTGCACCCATAAATCTTTTAAATAGAGGATCTTACATGAGGTCTCATGTATTATTGAATTTATTAAACGAGTTGGGGAATTAGATAAGATGCGAGGCTCTGCCAAGCATCTTATCATTTTCACCACCGAGTTTTATAAATTCAATAATACAGGAGCAAGAATGCAAGATTCTATTTACCATATGACACTTAAATCGCATTTTATTAGCAAATTTTGCACTAAAACGTCACCAATTCGCCATTAGAAAATGCGATGTTTTATGGACGCCAATGCATAATGTTACGACGTAATTTGCATATTTAATCCACTAGTGGATTATCATTTTAAATGCATGGCTTTATTACACTCTCAGATACGACGTCATATGATAAATTGTAATACCATATACGAAGGGATATCAAAAAGTTTTCAGCCTCACACAGAAAGAGCAAGATATTTGGAATTTTTCAACACAGTCCCCTTCCAACCCCATACACTTGTTTCATCTAGTTATCAGTCATTGATACTCGATCTTTAAAACTCAACATCTTGGTTCCCTAACCAGCCCTCCACAGCAGCAGACAGTTCATCATCTTCCTCAATTCTCAGGCACAGAAGGTGTTTTTTCAGCCTAGAAAGAAAATAGGGTCAGATGAGGAAGGAGTGCGTAGCCCCACCCCTGCACAGCTTCCATCCCAAGTCGGCTTGTGTGGACTGGTGTGTTGTTCTGGTGAAGCAGAATCCCACTGGGAAGGGGGGGGGGGGGGAGGGGGGGGGGATGGGGTATGTCTCTTCCAAAAAGTGTTGTGACTAAATAACTGCAGCCAGCAATACATGTATATGATCCTACATGAAAGCTGTAGCTAAGATATTGATAGACATCAGTCGTGGTGCATTGTACATCCAAATGGAAAAAAATGTATGAGGCTCAAAACTTTTTGATATCCCCTCGGAAGAAAGTTGAGCTTAAGATGCCCATAAGTTGTTGACTTACAGCAAAGTTCTTCCTGCACCAAAGCTCCAGATTCTTTTGGGAATTATTATGAAATAATTTTTGCTAATTACATGTTGTGCCATCTTTGAGGCAGTTCTGATGAGGGAGTACATCACGTTTTAGAGGTAATTCCTGCTTCTTCAATACTGCCTTAATGAGGCAGTTCTAAACAGTGCTCCAGATAAGGAGTAACAGGGATAGTTTAGGGATAATTTTTCATATTTCTTCATAAAAAACATATGTTGTGACCTTTTATTAGAACCATCTTTCCAAGACGGTTCTAATGAGGGGTCACAACATATGTTTTCATTGAGAAATAAGAAAAATTATCTTTGAATTATCCTTAAAACCCTCTTATCTGGAGCTCTGTCTAAATAGGGGTCATAACCTATACATAAGAAAAAATAAAAAATAATTCAGAATTATATTCAAAATCTCACCCTATCTCAACCCTCTACTGCATATTTGAGACTGTCTGTTAGAAAAATGTTCTTGTTAAAAAATACAGTCGATATTTATCTCATTGCCAGGTTACTGATCAGGGGGCCATCGTATGTCTGGAAGAAATGGTACATATATATGACTTGTGCATGAGTCATTGGAGATCTTATGGCTACCAGACTATCCTGTCAGGACTAAGGTTAGTTGTTATTTACTTGATATGAGCCGTGACACGAGAAAACCAACAAAGTGGTTGTGCGCCCAGCGCAGACTCAGATCAGCCTGAGCATCCGCCCAGTCTGATCAGAGTCTTCGATGTCTGCATGGATGTAGCTTAGACCCTTAGCTACACAGAATGAGGAATTTGGCTTATATGAGGCTTATACTTGCATTATAAAGTCTCTGTACTCCTACCACTGGGAAAAACGTCTGAGAACAAATCATTATGAAAAACAGCTCAACATTCTGGTTTTGTGATAAAATAAGGGTTGATGTGCATTTACCGAGTAATATAACTGGCAAAAACTAGGGGAAACATGTTTTGAAAAATGACAAATTGCTTCACAAAATACTATCTGGTTCCATGTCCAGTAAGTAGTATAAAGGAAAGTGGGACAGTGAATTGGGCACCATGCCTCTATATTGCATTTTTATCGTTTTCTTCAAGCTTGTGATATAGAAAGTAGGTCAGTCTAGTTGCCAACTAAAATTACCCATATGATTTTTAAAAACTTTTCAAGTTAAGATCAAGGCTGTTTTATTTGTTTGAAGTTGGCTTATCGTGATCTTTACAGTGACGAAATTGTAGTTATAATTTTGCAGTGTTACCTCACTGTAAAATATTTTATGAATTTTTACCACTGATTGAGCAATGGGTCCTTTAAAGTATGATGATTTAAGGTGAGTGGAAACACCTTTATGCTTTGTACCACGTTTTACAAAGAGGAATAACTTTGTTATTTCTTGCTTGCTTCCTTAGACAATGTAGCCCTTTGGAGATGGAGTCTACTCTTAAAGGAAAAAATGTGCTTTTAGGTAGAATTTTCCTTAAAACTCCTGAAAGTGGCTAAACCAAAACGTTGGTCTGGCCACTTCCGGGAGTTATGTGATAACTTTACCAATTCCTTTACTTCTAATTTGACTTTATGCATAAATGAGCCCACTGCAAAACCAGCAAAGTGGCATATGCATGTAGCAAAGTCTCAGATTAGCCTGGACATCGGCCAAGTCTGATCAGTCTTTGCTGTCAGCATGGTGGTAGCTTAGACTCAGAGCTCCAGATAATTTTTACAGTGGTTTCAGTATTTACCAAACAGAATTTTAACCTTTTCAGTATCCTGATGAGTCCTTTCAGTATCGGTACTCCTGAGATCCAGTGGTTGTTCAGTATCTTTTTAACGCACAACTGGTCTCCCAAAATGTCAGTCTACTTGTTCTTGCTTAAAACTCTGGACAACAGGAACGACCCAGGCCGAACGGGAATAAGGCCGAAACGACCCGGGGCCGAAAGGGAATTGGGCCGAAACGACCCGTTACCGACCCTGACAGTGTTTTGCTTTCCTTTTACCGCGCATCAGGGGACGATCGGCTGATCTTTGCTGGCTAGAGTTCACTAGAATTAACCACTGGCTTGCCGAAGCCAAAGTTTTCCAGCTTCGCACAACCAGGTGGGGCCATTTATTGACTGTTCAGTCAAGTAACAGATTGCAACATGTTTGTTCAACGAAAATGAAAGTACCTACGCAATCGACCGGAAAGATCATGTGCAATTTAGCGATTGGCTAACGCTCGGTAAATTCCAATACTCATGCTTGTTCCCGGTCTATTCATAAAAATGACCAGTAAAAGCCGAAAAGAGAATGCTGAAAATAGGTACCATGTGCTTTCTGTTTTCGGGAAAAGGTTGACTGCGCATGCTCAGACAGCGCATGCGCTGAAGCAATGATTAGTAAATGCTAAAAATAGGTAACATTCTGGCTATTGAAAAACGGTTGACTGCGCATGCTATAGCGTAAATACGTAGCACATTTGAGCTGCTTTCGTAACTTGAGAAATGACTACCATATTCGGTACGTTTGAAATTTCAAGACACTTCGTATTTTGTTTTTTTTGGTCCGTATTTTACGCAAATACGAAGCTTATCTGGCTCTCTGTAGACTCTTAGTTACCATTTTAGCACATAGCAAAGATTCTGATCAGTCCAGGCAATGCCCAGGCTTATCTGAGTCTTTGCATGGCACATATGCCCCTTTGTTGGTTTTGTCATGTCGCGGCTCAAATATTCTATCCATAAACTTAAGTCAAATAGCATTGTTATATACTAGTCAAAAGTTCTAACCGACCACTTAGTTTTTATAATTTTTCCTCAGTGCTATTCGCAATCTCACAATTCAGTTTGCAGCCACAGATAGGCAAATATGTCGGTAAACCATACCACTAAAAGGTTAAACATTATTCAGTGCACTGTATCCAGGAGACACAGATGAATACGGGTACCCCCATTTTCAAAATTAACAAGACTTTGCATTGAGTGGTGGGGTAAGTTTTAACATTTTGACCCAAAGTGGCCACTGTCATGCAGGAAGAGTGATCATTTCAGCATAAATCTGTTTATTCAGTCATTTGCTTTAGTAATGAAGTGGTTTTACTCACGTAAATTGGGTTTTTCAAAAAGTGATTTTTCACAAATTGTAACGAAATGCTTAATTTTGTGAATTTTAAAAATGGGGGTACTTCTGTTCATCAGCACATCCTGGATGTAATGTTAAGAATTTTGTCAAACCTTTTGATGGTTGAGTTGACTGACATTTCTACCTATTTGGGGATGTAAATAGAACTGTAAGACTGTTTGGGGTTCTGAAGAAATTCGATGAAATGTAAGTGGCCGGTTAGAACTTTTGGCTAGTATATTTTGGCTATGTTTCTGCAGAAGCTTCTAGTATTTCAATAACAGCTTGCAGATTTAGAAGACAGAATATGCAGTTGTCACCCTTAACCCTCTAGTGCCCAGTATATCATATCTGCTACATGATTCTGTTTTGGTGCCGTGACCAGGAGATTGACTTGTATGTTATGTTATACTGCTAGAAAATCAGTTAAGATATCAGGAAATAAGATTAAATCATTCCAGTTGTAATGATATGTCTAAAGTACATTTATCAGCCGCCAAAAGTCGCCAAAGTTCAAAAACACAAAATGTATCATATATGATACATCGGGCAATAAAATAAAAAATTGTGATATTGACTTTACTTTTTCAGATATCCCTGATACATATATGCCAATAGATTCTTTTTCATACACCCTTTTTTCATCCAAAAAGGCTCCCCGTAATTATTGTTAACATTTTAGTTATTCACCCTGAAAAAAGCTACTTTTAAAAAATTAATGCCCAATGTAGCATATATGCTACATGTATATCTCAGCAACCTTGGACCTCAACACAAATTCAGACCCTGTTTTCAATTTGACTTCCCAAAGCTAGTGGCTGGATGGAATATAAATGTTTTCGTATAGTGCATTCTATGTTTGGGCACTAGAGGGTTAATACGGAATTTTGTCTGTGTCAGGGGATTTTCACATGCAGATATTCTAATTATAACTGTACATGTCTATTTCAGCAAGTATTCCAACCTTCTACAGCCAGCTGAGCTAGTGAAGACAGAAGTGAGCAGTTGTCTCCCTGAATTGGGGAGCTCTTCTTTGTCAGAGGATAGTTTACTGCCTGTCGTCTGCAGACATTCTCCTTACAACTTCCTGTTATCTCTGTTAGGGTTGGTTGTCGGCTTCTCCAAACTACACAAAGGTTTATTAAGTATAGAAGTAAGTGAAATTGTGTTGTCTAGTCTAATTTTTCCCTTCTATGCTTAAAGAAAAATACTTGAAGAAAAATATTAAAATAGTGTTCCAAAACTATTACTAAATGCCTCCCTCTTTATCTGTTTACCAGCTAGAAGAGCATAGGGAATTGCAAAGTTAGGGGACTAGGTAGAGGTATGTAAATGTTCCTTGATTTTAATCTACAGATTGTTTGGCATTGTTTACAATGTTTGTTTAACCAAAAGATATTGTAGTGACCCAGTTTTCATCTGAAATGTGTTGTTGATTGTAACTGGCGAACATGTGTATTGGGTCAGCTGTTTATCGATGTTTTAGTTTGCAGCTGATATTGGTGGTATTTGAAGAAATGCAATTACGACAGTATGTGAATTCATAAGCAATCTGCTTACCTCTCATTTTATGCCTGTGATATCTTTGGAAGTGCCATTATGAGAGTTATTTCTTGTAAAAACTGACTGTGAAGTGTGTGTTTCTGATCGATGACCTCCATTTTGTATGTTGTGTATTGGCTGTGTGAGTATTGTATTATGGGATATGTTGTTGTGTGCGGTCAAGTGGAACTGTCAAAACATTCGTCTGTCAAAAGTCCGTCAGCCTGACTTTGAGTGTATTTTCTTAGAAATCTGTGAGCAGAGAAATTTTATTGTTGTCAGGGTCATTTTGTATATTCATTGGGGAATTTTTTTATTATAATTTTATCGTCGGTGCCATTCAAGAATATTAAGTTTTCTTTGATTAAAGAGGTTGACCCCTCGTATTTTCTATGAAATTCAATATGGCTGACGTTAAACTTTGGTTGCGGGAACGTCTTCCTACGTCTCAGACGTCGTGGGATCACATGACCTTGCAGCATCTTTGCTGCGGGTTGGGGAATCCCGCATCTGTATAGTAGTGGGATCGTGGGACGTGGGAATGCGGGATATATAAGTTGGGTTCCTGCAAGTGCAGGGGGACTTCAGTTTAACCTTCGTTGAGTGCAGATCGTTTTTAGGTTATCTTAATTTCTTTGGCTTCTTTTTTCTAAATTTACATAAGTTGCACTTAAGTTTTAAACATTTAAGGATGGGTAGATAAATTCTTAAGAATAAAGGGAACATTTTAATGTTTTCCAAGAAATATTAGCAAGAAATTACTTTATTTTTACATGAAAGCTCCAGTTTGCATAAGATAGCATTTTCCTTTATAAAGCACAGGCTTACTATAAAAACTGTCCCAGCTTGTTGGCATGTCATGGCTTAATTAACTGATTAATTGTTTTACAGGTTTTTATACCGAATGACCCATTGACTAGTACATGCGAGTGATCACTGTCCGCGTGGTATGAGAGAGATTTGTATGTCAGTGTAAATGCAAACCTACAATGTAAACATGTCCACTAGGCCTTTGTCTGTATGTCTGTGCATGAATACTTGTTGAAACCTGTACGTCTTAGTCTGAATGTTTGTTGAACATTAGAAATAAGAAAACACATGTAGTTTTTTTTAAACAGTTTATTTTTCAAATATAATTAATTCAGCGTGATTTCGTTTCTAGTCTTTATTTCATTTCCATTGTTACTTTAAAGTCTGCACGTTTACAAGTCACAGAGCCTCCTTAGTTTCCTTCTCTGAAGTCCACATTTTTTAGCTCACCTGAGCCAGCGGCTCCGGGGGAGCTTATAGGATGGTAAGGCTCCGTCGTCCGTCGTCGTCCGTCGTCCGTCGTCCGTCGTCCGTCCGTCAACAATTTCAAACGACTTCTCCTCTGAAACCGCTGGGCCAATTGTAACCAAATTTCATATGTGGCCTCCAGAGGAAGGGGGAACGAAAAATTGTTCAAACGGTCCTGGTCACATGACCAACATGGCCGCCACGCCCATATATGGTAAAAACCTAAAAAAATCTTCTTCTTCAGAACCAAAAGGCCAATGGCCTTGAAACTTGGTATGTAGCATCGGGTACGCGAGTACTACCAAGATTGTTCAAATTATGACCTTGGGTTGACCTTGACCTTTTTTACGGCCAGGTCAAATTTGCTTCCTTGTGCTTTTATATGGCAAAATGCTACAACATGAGATATCTTGGAAATTGTTGAAGATTTTGGGCTAAAAATCAGTATCTACAGTCATCTTAATGAGTACATGAAGATTTATGAGTACAAGAGGTCAAGGTCATTCTTTGACCTTTGACCCAGAACTCTCTTATTTTGACAATGTCAAACAATCTGCTCAACAGCCACTTGGTCAATTGAAACCAAATTTCATATAGAGCCTCCAGGGGTTGAGGGAACGAAAAAAAATTCATACGGTCCAGGTCACATGACCAACATGGCCGCCATGCCCATATATGGTAAAAACCTTTAAAAATCTTCTTCTCCAGAACCAATTGACGGATGGCCTTGAAACTTGGTATGTAGCATTAGGTACACAAGTACTATCAAGATTGTTCAAATTATGACCTTGGGTTGACCTTGACTTTTTTTACGGCAAGGTCAAATATGGGAAAATGCTAGAACATAAGATTTCATGGAAAGATTTGAAGATTTAGGCCTAAAAATTGGTATATACAATTATCATAATGAGGACATGAAGATTTGTGAGTACAAGAGGTCAAGGTCATTCTTTGACCTTTGACCTAGAACTCTCATATTTTGACAATTTCAAACAATCTTATAAAAAACCACAGAGCCAATTGTAACCAAATTTCGTATGGAGGTTCCAGGGGTTGAGGGAATGACAATTTGTTCAAACGGTTTAGGTCACATGACCAATATGGCCGCCACACTCATATATTGTAAAATCTTTAAAAATCTTTTTCTCCAGAACCAATTGACCGATGGCCTTGAAACTTAGTATGTAGCATTGTGTACTCCAGTTCTATCAAGAGTATTCAAAATGATGACATTGGGTTGACCTTGACCATTTTACAGCAAGGTCAAATATGGGAAAATGCCAGAACATAAGATTCCATGGAAAGGTTTGAAGATTTAGACCTAAAAATCAGTAAATACATCAAGATTCATGAGTACAAGAGGTCAAGGTCATTCTTTGACCTTTGACCCTGAATTCTCATAGTTTGACAATTTCAAACTTTTTCTTAAAAGCCAATGAGCCGATTGTAACCAAACATCATATAGAGCCTTCAGGGGTTGAGGAAACGAAAATTTCTTCAAATGGTCTGGGTCACATGACCAACATGGCCGCCATAACCACATATGGTATAAACCTTTAAAAATCTTCTTCTCCAGAACCAATTGACTGATGGCCTTGAAACTTGGTATGTAGCATTGGGTATTCCAGTACTATCAAGATTGTTCAAATTATGACCTTTGGCTGACCATGACCTTTTTTACAGCAAGGTCAAATATGGGATAATGCTGGAACATAAGATTTCATGGGAAGTATTTGGCCTCAAAATTGGTATATACAGTCATCTTAATGAGGTCATGAAGAATTATGAGTACAAGAGGTCAAGGTCATTCTTTGACCTTTGACCCAGATCTCTCATATTTTGACATTTTCAAACATTTCCTCAAAGGCCAAAGGGCCAATTGTAATCACATTACATATAGAGCCTCCAGGGGTTGATTGGTGAGCATTGGGTACTCCAGTTCTATCAAGAGTGTTCAAAATGATGACATTGGGTTGACCGTGACCATTTTACGGCAAGGTCAAATATGGGAAAATGCTAGAACATAAGATTTCATGGAAAGTTTTTGAAGATTTAGGCCTAGAAAATGGTATTTATGGTTGTCTTGATGAGTACATGAAGACTTACGAGTACAAGAGGTCATGGTCAGTCTTTGACTTTTGACCCAAGACTCATATTTTGACCATTTCAGACATAAGAAAAAGCCTGTTTTCCAATTGCTCAGGTGAGCAGTTCAGGGCCTCATGGCCCTCTTGTTTTACTTGCAAAGCCTGGTCATTCAACACTAGTGCTTTGATAACAGCGGGCCGAACTCTCACTGTTTGCCAGTGACTGTTTGCGTTTTGCTACTATACCTGGTCAGATCTTAACCAGCCTGAGAGAGTTCAAGGCTGCAGACTCGGCTCGTAACAATATTTTCATCATAGAACAAAAAACTGTCATGAACAAAAATATATTCATAAAGCTACTTTATCAACTTTAAGATTGTTTTCTTGTTCCAGGAAATTCCCCCCTCTTGTATTTTACACTGTGATGATATCTGGACATATTTTAAGAAGATAGCACCTGGACGACCTAGTCACCTATCCACAAACTACTTTACAAAGTTTGAGAACATGCTACAGTACTACATCCTTAAAATTGCATCTTTTCCTGTAAGTACAGTGTTTTCAAAACATAGCTATCATCTTTATCTACATTATCTACAAAGTGGCATGTGTGCCCAGCAAAGACTCAGATCAGCTTGGGCATCTGCCCAGTCTGATCAGAGTTTGCTGTGCACTTAAAGGGTAGCTAAGGGACTAAGCTACCTCTTTGCCGACTACGAAGACTAATCAGATTGGGTGGATGCCCAGGCTGATCCGAGTCTTTGCTGGGTACATGTCACTTTGTTATTTTTGTCGTAACTTGGCTCATTTCTTTTGCAGTCTCTGCAGTTTAATCATTACACTTATTGCACTTTAATTTCAATGAAAACCGATGTGAAGAAATGCATCAAAGCAGAGAGTGTTGGCGTTAAAGGGAACTTCACATGAACATCATCCAGTGGCATTTATCATTTACTGATGATAATAATAGCAGGAGGTTGCAAGCTTAATAGCCTATAACTTTATGATGTTACATGCTACATTCTGCCTTACGGCTGTTTTGAACTTGACAAACAGCAGTTTTAAATTCGGAATGTTAGAAATAATGATCTTTGTACATACTAATTTTCATGTTAGTAAGTAACTGGTAATTTATTAGACTTTGCTTTTCTTTCAGCCATTTGAGAAAGAAATACCAGCTAGCAGCAGAAGTATCCTGCATTGTGTAACCTTGACTTTGTTGACCTCCCTTCACCATGGTGATGAACATCTGGCACATGACCTGCTTTCAACTGTTGTTTTTAATCAGATATTCTGGAGGTAATTCATTACCAGAAACTCTTAGGCAAAAGAAAAAAATATAGGCTTGCTTGCGATTTCAGCCTCATTTAAGAAAAAGGTCATTAGGTTGGCACTTGTTTGTTCTTTTTTTTTCTTGTGTGTGTTAATAGACACTTTGTAAGTATGATTGTTTTTTTTTGCACCAAGGCAAAGGTAATTTGCCAAGAATTTTTCTTTCCTTAATTTGGGACCATTACTCTTTAATGAATAGCCCAATCATGCTCAGATTCAAAATTGCCTGAGGTCCATAGCAGATCAAAATATCTTTTCTTTCTTTCTTTCAATCAATACTGTCATACGCCTTCGCAGGCATTCTAGACAGGTATGTGCTGTCAGTGCTGAAAATAGCGTGAGTATATTGAAAAAGAATAGCGTATGATATATTGTACATACCATACTAATCCTAATAAATGCCTCTGTTCTAATAAACACCCCCTGCTTCTTTCCTGAAAATAATGTTGTATTAATTTGCAAGAGTTCCCATTCGTTTCTCTATATGAGGTAGCTCTTTGAAATGGGGTTAACTCTTAAAGGAAAGAATTTGCTCCTAGAGGAGCAAATTCTATTCTTAAAGAGTTGACTCCTACTGAGAATGGAGGCAAAAATAGTAGAGTTGCTTCCTCTGCAAGTATACCCACTCACTTTGATACTGTTTATTAGAGGAATTTGGCAGTGGCATGGTGCCCCTCCCCCTTTCATAAAATGCAATACCCCCCCAGGGTGTTTAATAGGATTAATACAGTAAGTTGCTAGCTCCAGTCAAGTAAGCTATGCTGTTGGGTGACAGCTCTGAATTGTTTTGAATTTTTCTGTGTTTTAAAATTGATGACTGCAAATGCCAAATGTAGATGGAACCGAATGTGGCTTGCAAACTTAGTAAGGTCAAATTTTATGATTTGAAAGTAATGTGGGTAATGTATGAGATAAATTACCAAAGTGGTAGCCAGAAATAACGGAGGTAGCATGATAAGCAGCATATAGTTAGAATAGGATATGCTAAAAAAGTTTTACCAAATTATTAGCCATAAAGCACCAAAGAAAGCAGATGGACAAAATGTATGTCTGCAGAATTTCAAAAATGTTTTGTTTGTAAGCTATTTAATACTAGAGGGCAAACAGTGAAGATCCAGATGAGGTGGCTAAATATGAGCCCCCTCATTTGGATCTATGCTGTTTGTAAATTCACCGTTTTCAATTTTGGTGCGTAAAGGGGTAGGATTATTATGATGAGTGACAACAAAATTTTACAGTGACACGGATGCAGAGTCCACATCAGCTAGACTCAAGGATCTGAGTTTATCCAACGCCACCCCCACCCACCTACGTAGTGCCACACAGGAGGAAATTAGCTTCACCAATGAACAGCTGTGTAGAGATGCCATATCTAAGCTGACCAGCATTAGAGCAACCTATCTCAGTACAATGAGTGGGAGTGAGACACAAGTTATAGCATCCAGGTAAAGTAGCGATTTTAGAACTTTGCTGATTTTTCCTTTAAGGTAGATGGGTACTTATGCATGTTTTCCACCATTTTTACGTAGGAAAAAATATTATGACTTCCTGTTTGCTTCCCTAAGCTACAAAACCCTTACAAAAAGGGGGACTACTCTTAAAGTAAAGAATTTGCTCTCAGAGAGCAAATTCTTTCCTTTAACAGTTGACCTTCATTGAGAAGGGAAAAATATAATAGCAGAGCATTTTCTCCATTCACCTAAACATGTGATTTTGCATATGTACTACCTCTTATGCAGATTGACAACCACTTACATTACTATTTCTCCTGAGACATCCTTGAATTTGTGCATTTTTTTAGTTCGTCAAAATTTTGTGTCACTGTACCACCTGTCAGCATTTTCTCTTTGCTTTTCCAGAAACCACTACCAGCAGAATCCCGAGTTAACTCAATCCTGTTTTACCTCCCACGTAGGAGAGTGTATGCTACCTAGAGATTGGATGTTTCTTCCTCTGATAGAACTGTACAATACTTTCTCTTCAGTGTAAGTACACATGTATAACTCTGCAGTGTTCAATTTTCAGTGTAAATACATCTTTTTATCATATGACGTCGCATCCCAGAGTGTAATAAAGCTATGCATTAAAATCGATAATCCACTAGTGGATTAAATATGCAAATTACGTTGTAGCGTTATGCTTTGACGTCTATAAAAACGTCGCCTTTTCTAATCGGGAAATCATGACGTTTTATTGCGAAATTTGCTAATAAAATGCGATTTTAGTGTCATATGATAAATAGAATCGTGCATTCGTGCTCCTGTATTATTGAATTTATTAAACTCGTTGGGGAAAACGATAATATGCTCGGCATAGCCTTGCATCTTATCTTTTTCCCCAACTCGTTTAATAAATTCAATAATACATGAGCACTCATGTAAGATCCTCTATATAACTGTAATATTTTCTCTTCAGTATACATATATAATTACAGATACAATACTATGTCTTGAATGAAAGTCCACAATGTATAATTCTCCAGGTCTTTCTCCAGTATAAGTACACAGTATATAATTACAATACTTGCTCTTCAATGTGTAACTTGACAGTACTTGCTGTTCAGTATAAGTACACAATGTATAACTACAGTACTTTCTCCTCAGTGTGTAACTTGACTGTATTTTCTGTTCAGTGTAAATACACAATGTATAACTACAGTACTTTCTTATCACAGTAGATGTTTATGATGGCAATGTTTTCTTATCTTTGCCAGTAATTGTAATAACACAGTTCTTCTGTGCATGCAGTTTTTGTCTCACCTGTGACTAGCAGTAGCAAGATATTGAGGATCTTACATGAGTGCTCATGTATTATTGAATGTATCAAACGAGTTTGGCCAAGCATCTTATAGTTTTTACTCCTATGAGTTTAATAAATACGATATTACAGGAGCACAATTGCAAGATTCTATTTATCATATGAGCCGCGACACGACAAAACCAACAATGTGGTTGTGCGCCCAGCGCAGACTCAGATCAGCCTGGGCATCCACCCAATTCGACCAGACTCTTTGTTCAGTGCTCAAATGGTAGCTACATGTAAGGGTCTAAGCTACCTCCATGCGGACAGCGAAGACTCTGATCAGACTGGGCGGATGCCCAGGCTTATCTGAGTCTATGCTGGGCGCACAACCACATTGTTGGTTTTGTCGTGTCACGGCTCATATGACACTAAAATCGCATTTTATTAGCAAAGTTTGCATTAAAATGTCACTTGCCACATTTTGCCACTTGAAAACAGGACATTTTTATGGATGTCGATGCATAACGTTACTATGTATTTTGCATATTTAATCCACTAGTTGATTACGGTTTTTAATGCATGGCTTTACTACACTCTCAGATGTGAGGTCATATGATAAATAAGTAGTACTTTACAGTGTTGGCTGTGTACACTTTGCGTCAAGTTTTCTGGTTTAGCTGTTTTGTGACAATGCCCAGACATTAGACTGGAGTCAGTCCAAAAGATATGAGCCGCGACACGACAAAACCAACAATGTGGTTGTGCGCCCAGCACAGACTCAGATCAACCTGGGCATCCACTCTGTCTAATCAGAACCTTTGCTTTGCACTTAAAGTGTAGCTCAGGGTCTCAGGTATCTCCATGCGGACAGCAAAGACTCTGATCAGACTGGGCCGATGCCCAGCCTGATCTGAGTCTACGCTGGGCGCACAACCACATTGTTGGTTTTGTCGCGTCGCGGCTCATATATTCATTCACATATAAATTCCAGCCCTCTCAGATTCTTTAATTTATCTCCAGGTAGAATATTTTGCATTCATTTATAGCTATCAGAAGAAAATTCTTTTATACTGAGAAAGAAAAATGTTATGGTGTATGTTATGAACAAGATAAAATGAAGGGGACTATTTCTAGTCTACCCAGACAGGTGAGACATAGCTTTCCAGGGCTTGTTGGTACAGAACTGTTGAACTTATTGCTTGTATACAGGCTTGTTTGGGCATGCACAGTTTATATATGCTGCAAAACAGGTCTTCTTACAACATGGCTGATTTGTAAATCTTTCTGTTTCTATTGTCCTGTAGGGGTTCTGATGTGCAGAACATTCTTCAGTCTTCACAAGTTGGCACAGTGTGTAATGTTTTACGTTGGATCTACCTACTAGAAACTCACAGACCACAGCAACTACTGGGCATCTCGGTTACTCTAAAACTCTCTAGGATCATGTGTGTTTACCTCACTGGTAAGATTTCTCTCTTGTTGCTTAGAGCTGCAGATAAGCAAACTGTATGAGGTGAAAACTTCGACATAAATTTGGGGAAACCGTAAATAATTTTTTTTTCCATTTGGGACAAACGGAAAGTTAATAATTTTACAATACTACAGCACATTACGGTACTGTAATGTGTATCAGTGCAGTCTGAGAACATGATAGTGTGGATGGTTGGACTGGTTTAAGGCTTTGTTCGTTGTATAGATGCTGACGATGCTTAGGTTGCACATTGCATTTCTGCCCAGAAATTGTCACAGTGAAATTGAGACTGCTTTTTTTGTTTCTTTGGTATTCCCTTCCTCCAAAGTATCCACCTTTTCAGAATTATTGACAATGCAGCTAACATATATACTATGTTTGTATTTGCAGGAAATGATTTATTTCTTGACCGTACAGTCCATTGTTACCTGGCAGGCCTGCTCAGACACTACACCAAGCCTAATCTACTGGACAAGATAGACTTCACAGAAAACATCCCTGGCCTTTCTTCCTTTTATGATCTGTAAGTCTTGTATACAGTGCACTGTTGGTATATTAGAATGTGTCACAGGAGAAAAACTTTATGAAAAAGAACTTCAAACAAAAGTTTGAGCTGCAACATGAGAAAACCAGCAAAGTGGTTGTGCGCCCAGCTCAGACTCAGATCATCTGATCAGATCTCTGGGCATCTGCCTAGTCTGATCAGAATCTTCGCTGTCCGCATGGTGGTAGCTGAGACCCTTGGCTAACCTTCAAACGCTTAGCGAAGTCTGATCAGACTGGGCAGATGCCCAGGCTGATCTGAGTCTGCACTCGGCGCACAACCACTTTGTTGGTTTTCTCATGTCGTGCCTCAAATTATTGTGTCACAAGAATAATAACACTGAATATTTGGACAGAGCCTCTTTAGAAAGTGGTGTAAACCAAGATCAGACCAAGTCAATGGAGCAGACTGCTTCATAGCACTCTGATCAGAGTTTTCACAGTTTGCCATTCTGTTACACATATGGATGGTAAAATCGACTTTTTTCAATTTTTAGAATTTGCTCCCCTATGAGTAAATTCTTTTCTATAAGAGTAGACCCTATTTTTATACGCCCGTTTGATAAACGGGACGTATATTGTTTTGGCGCTGGCATCCGTCCATCCATCCGTCCGGCATAAACTTTTCGTTTCCGGATAACTCCTCCTACAGTTTACATCTGATCGAGCTGAAACTTGGTATATAGTAAGACTATGAGGTGGACCAGCGCATTTCGTTTCGAGGTTACGCTCCAATGATTTTTAGCGGAGTTACAGCCCTTTACTTAGAATTTTTGGGGTGTTCGTTTCCATATAACTCCTTCTACAGTTTTCGTCCAGTTAAGCTGAAACTTTGTAAATAGTAAGACTACGATGTGGAGTAGCGCATATTATATGGAAATTTTGCTTTGATGATTTTTAGCGGAGTTACAGCCCTTTGAAAAAGCTCGTCTATGGCAGTTTGTATGGCAATTCTTTAGCTTTCCATAACTTGGTTACTCTTTGGACCATCATGATGGAACTTTATAACAATGTATGTTACGTTAAGACAACGTGTCTCATACAAGAATGGTTACTCCCCCTTAGTTTTTGAGTTACCTCCCTTTGATTATTTGGTTAGACTATTCTTTATATTTCCATAACTTGGTTACCCTTTGGAATATCATGATGAAACTTTATAAAAAGGTATATGAGGTTAAGACAACGTGTCTCATACAAGAATGGTTCCTCCCCTTTACTTGGTTTTTGAGTTACCTCCCTTTGATTATTTTGTTAGACTATATTTGTACACCTCATATCTAAGTAACCCTTTGGACTATTGTGATGAAACTTAATAGTAATGTATATTAGCTGGACACGATATGCCACATATAAGAACCATTGCCTCCCTTTACTTATTTTTGGAGTAACCTCCCTTTGAATATTTTCTAAGACTATTCTTGTGCAAGCTGTAAGTAGGCAACCATACAGAATATCTTGATTGAATTTTATAGTAAAGTGTATTAGGTTGAGGCTGTGTGTCTTATATCAGAATTATTGCTCCCCCTTCCTTATTTATGGAGTTACATCTGTTTGATTAATTTCTATGACTTTTCTTGGGCGAGTTATTACCAAGTACCTGTATGGAATATCTTGACGAAACCTTATAGCAATGTGTAATAGGTTGAGACAGTACCTATTTCTAATTAAAAATCCTTATTTTCTTTTTTTAGTTACATCCCTTTGATTACTCTTTAAGGTTTTCTTTTGAGAACCCTAATGTTTGGAATATCTTGATAAACTTAATAGCAATGTAGATAAGGACAATCAGTAACGGGCGTATATTGCCCCGCTTGCGGAGCTCTTGTTTATCACGGGAAGCAAATTGGAACTCATGAAAGTTTTTTGTAAAAAATGACAGTTAAACATATAGGTGTTCCAGTAGTTTGGAAACCTATGGTAGAGCTGTTGGCTTAGAATGTGGACTTCATACATATACCACACCTATCCTTGAGTAAGAATTTTTTTTTGTGATTTAAAAGAGTCTCATTCCAAATCTGTTAGAACAGTTTTGACTTCGACACAGAAACTTAAGATAAAATGTCAAAGGATGATTGCCAAATTGTTTTCGAAAGGGAGTCAGTTCGTATCTTGCAAGACTGTTGACACTGGATAAGTTATTGTATTTCCACCATTTTATCAAAGGCAGACAACTTTTGTGACTTCCTGTTTGGTTCCCTTGATGTCAGAGCTTTTCTAAAATCGGGTCTACTCTTAAAGGAAAGAATTTGGTCTTAGGAGAGCAAATTCTTTCCTTTCAGAATTTACCGCCATTGAAAAGGGGGGCAAAAAATTGGCTGAGTTGCTTACTCAGAAAGTGTATCTATTCAGCTTGAGGCCAGTTATCCTGTCTGGAGGTGGACTTTATTTCCTTTCATACAGATGAGCCACACCATAAGAAGAATAAAATATCTTTAGGCATGCGCAGACATTGCAAGCTCCATGCTGCTGTAGTCGTGCCTGTTAACCCTTAAAGCCCCAAAAATGAAAAACTGTTGAATTTACAAACATCCTAGATCCAGGTGAGTGGCTCATAATGAGCCACCTCATCTGGATCTACACTGTTTGCCCTATAGTATTTGAATTCTCAATATGATACAGCTTGGACAATTTTTTTTTTAATTTCTGCAGACGTAAATTTTGTTGTCTGCTTTTTGGCGCATTAAGGGTTAATTAACAGTGTATGGATCCAGAGAAATAAATTAATAACTAAAACCTGATAATTTTACACATCATATGTGTGTGCTGACATCACACCGTGTACATATATTGACTAGTATTGTAGACCCACGTCTTATGTTTTCTTCTACAGTTACGTGGGATTGTTACAACAATATGAGGCAGTATCATTTGGAGACTCTCTGTTTGGTTCCTACATTCTCATCCCACTACAACAGTGCCATGATCTACAGTATAGGAAGGCCATTTGGACAGAGTATACTGGTATATTACGAACACTGTCACTTCCCATTCAAGAGGTATTAATTATTTTATACATGTAATCTATAAATAAAGTGAATTTCATTGATGCAGAAACTTATAATACAAGGTTAAATATACGTCATGTTACAAGTTTAATACATTTTTACAGAAAAATGGGGCATTGAGACATAAACCATGCAACCTTACTTTAGTTGTACAGTATATGAAGTAATATCATGGTTGCAATGTGAAAAGTTGTTTCTTTTTTCAAAACCACTTTCTAAAATTTATCTTGTTTATATATACACAAAAAAAAACAAACCCAACAGTTTTTTCACCAGTTGTTGGATATCCACCAAACTTGCCTAGGTATACTATTGGGACAAAGAACTAAGACTCATGATACTCACTGCATTTTTAGGGTTATATGATGACTTGATATGTTTAATTTTCCCTAAAATTCAGATATTTCTTGAAACAGTGATGTAGTGAGCCCATTTTCAAGGCTAGGGTCTTGTATGCATGATACCTGCAAAACCATGGATATATTGTTGACAGATGTTGACAGATGTGCTGGGATATATTCTGTGGACAAGCTGAAATTCAGACTATATTTTGGTGACCTTGACCACATTTTCAAAGTCACAGGAGGACATAATTTTCTTCTACTAAAATTAACACTGTGTGATGGAGGGTGGGGGTGGAAGTTTCCCTGAAAAAAAAAATCTTATCTCTGCTTTCTAGCTTTTATTGCCTATTGAGAGATTCCTCCAACCAGAAGAAACCAATGTTGAAATGATCAGGCTGTACTACCAGTCATTGTTTGGTGGAACATTGCATCATAGCTGGTCTCCGGTTCTTTACCTTATAGCTGTACACCATGTTAACAGGTTTATGTACACTCAGGATGGAACACATACTAAACTGAAGAAAACTATGATGATACAGATACTGAAAGCCAAAAATCAAGTAAGAGCTTTGCAGTTGTCAACAGGACTGTGCTTTTTCACATGCAAGATGCAGTTAAAAACAAAAAGTATTGGAACTGATTATTTTTCTGAGTATTAGTGTAAATTGAGAGCAGAAATAAATTTCAATTAGTATTTTCAGCGATTATGGTGGTAACATTATTTAAAGACTTCTGTTTTTTGCTTAGTTTTAATATTGAAGAATATTAGGTAAATTTCCAGGTCATGTACATAATGATATGACTGTATTTAAATTAAGACGTAAATGGCTGACGACACGTTGAAATGTAGGCTAGTCCATTACATCATCCAAGGGGGGGCATTGTATGGAGAAATACTAAAAATTGCAGACAGCAATGACCAAGATGGTCTACATTATTTGCAACTATTTATCAGTTGACCACAACAAAATATAGAATACTGTATCTATTTGGCCATGAAACAGAGGGTTTCCTGCACCAAAATTCCCCTAAATACTGTATTTGGGGTAATTTTCGCGGGTTCAAATTTTCGCGGTTTAGGAGCAAAAACATAAAGATTAATTTTCGCAATTTTTAATTTTGGCGGTTAGCAACATGCGCAAAAAGCAAAATTGCTTCATTTTCATTTTAGCTAGTTCTTTCATTAACCTGCGGCTGCAGGTTTATGAAAAAAAAAAGGCTCAGATGAAAAGTACCAGACTTTGCCGATGCAAACCGAAACAAAATATATGGGCGCTGTGTCTTAATGATACTTTGTAAGAAACAGGAAATTATTTCGCGATTTTAATATTTGCGGTAATTAAGTGACCGTGAAATACCGCGAAAAATGGAACACCGCGAAAATGACAGTGTATATGGTACATGTATGTGAATTCAGCTATAAAATTGTGTTTTCTCTTCCAATACAATCGCAAAAATCTAGATCCATCTTGTAAGATGGATCTATATTTTTGGGATAGTTTGGTAATAATTGTCTCTACATGAAAACTTTGACAAATTGAGCTGACAAAAAATAATATTAACTGTTCTTTTCAGGAGCTGAGACAGCACCTACTGCACTACAAACAAGCTGACCTGACTGGCAAGTTTGGAATGGAGTTCTATGAGCAGTTACCTCCCATTAGACAAAATTACATTGAGTCCTTAGATCATACTTGAGAATGTTGGCATCTGTATGAAATAGAACTGTGTTTACTTCCAGTGGTGTGCTGACAAGATTGAGGATTAACTAACATCATTGACCGCCATCTGGGCTCTGTCAGTTGTTCAAAGGATTTTAGCTTAACAACTTCATTTGTCAAAGATTAATAAAGTCCTTCAGTATACATAATATCAAGTGTGCTGTTTATTTTGTATCAGAAAAAACTGAGGAGCTTTTGCAGTGCTTCTCACATTTTTTCAGCCAAAAAACGAAGCAAATTTTGTGTACAATGCATTTAAAAATGTGACACCTGTTTAACTAACAACATCTTCGTTGTTCGTGTGTTTTACTGGTATTGGTACCCACATCGTGTGATAAGCCAAAGAATGAAACAGTGATCCAGAACTCCAGATAAGAGTGTTTGATGATACTTCAGATAGTTTTTTTCTTGTTTCTTGCACATTAATCCTTATTTTCCAGAGTCAGAATAGGTGTATGTTTTTATTTTATACTAAGGGAGACAACTTTTGTGACATCCTGCTTGCTTCCCTGGGTGAAGAAACCCTTACAAAACTGGGTCTACTCTTAAAGGAAAGAATTTGCTCCCAGAGGAGTAAACTGTTTTTTCTTTAAGAGTCGACTTCCATGGAGAAGGGAGGCAAAAATAAAAATGGCAGTAGCTTCCCCTGAAGGTGTATCCACTCACCTTAATGAGCATGCACACTGTCTGCTTTTGTGGAGATATCATAGATATCAGCTTGGAATTATTACCAAATGCTATCTTTAGATTTGGCTGGAAGCTCTGGTAGTTCAGTAGGTTAAGGGCTAGCCTTCTGATCTAGTGGTCCCAGGTTTAATTGTAATGGGGTTCCACTGCACACAGGCTTTCATTATAACCCATTCTTCATCCCGATATGCTATCAAAAAAGAATATAAAATCGCAAGTCTTCCATCCATCCATCGAATATAGCTATCTTTTGTCTGACAAGGATCAGAAAAAAATTTAGTTTAATTTCGAAGATAAATCTGTGGATATAAATGATTGCTGTAAATCTTTATGAAACTGCATATATGTATGCAGCACTTGTATTGTGTTTGTTTTTGTTTTTCAACAATAACTAAAGCAAGTGAGCAGGGGCTGACGTATACCCTCGGCCAGCGCAACCACCTACAGGAAATAAACTTGACATGCCCACGTAGTCATGTATCACTAGGTTCCATCTCAAGATCTCGCAATAAGCAAAACAATACAAACTTAAAGTTCACGTTTAACACAAATGGCATATAAATTTCAAAGTCTGTGATTGTGACCTTGACCTACAGTCAGCAGCAGCAACCAGATGATGTCAACAAAACTGTCAACCTCAGTAAATCTAGTCAAACATCAAATGGTTCCATTCAAGTATACTGAAAATATAAGCAAACAGATACAACTTAATACAAAACTTTAACACTTATGTTTTATAAATGTAGTAACACTAAACACATCTGAACAAAGTTCAATAGAAGCTTTCATAAAATAGAGCAAAAGCAAAATCTTAGCACAAAACATTAATACAACTGTTGTACAAATTTCTAAGTCTGAACTCTGAAACCTTGACCTTAGGCCAGCAGCAGAATCCAGGTGATGCAAACTGATCAATATCCATCCTGTAGTAACACTAAGCACATATCAACAAGTTCCAGTAAAGTCTTTCAGGAAAACAGAGCAAAGGCAAAAACTCAAATGCAAAACTTTTAACACTACTATTGTACAAATTCTAAGTCTGTGACCTTGACCTTTGTCCAGCAGCAGCATCAAGATGATACACACTGATCCATATCCATCCTGTAGTAACACTAAGCACTTATGAACAAGCTCTGGATAACAGAAGCAAAAGAAAAAAACTTAATGCAAAACTTTAACGCAAATGCTAACTTACATACGGACGAACAACAAATGGATGGACAAACAGACGCACGAACGGATGGAAAGACAAAAACTATATATCCCTCGACATACTTTGTATGCAGGGGGTATCAATATTAGAAACCCTATCCAGTCACCCAGAAATATCATTGCTTGAAATCAGTCTGTTATATTGATACATTTTAAAATGGCTGTGTACTGCAAGGTTTGAAAGACTGTCTTAAGGAATAAGTCTGCAAATTCTATATCAATGAAGATCAAAGTATAATGAGATCACAGTTTATTTACATGTATAGACTGAGAAAAATAAATACAACAAGAAATGTGTCAACTGTACGCGGAAGCCCCTTGTGCACTATCAGAAAATTTGTTGCCAAGAGTGCTTCCCAAAACTGAATATAAATCCAACCTGTCACCGGTAACATAATACACAACTACAAAAACCCTAACTTTCTATGTCCAGCCAAGCCAGTTTTTTAAACAAATAATAGGACATTCACATGATAAGTACTTCTGCCATGAACATATACACTATTATGATTCATGAAAACAGTTTTTGTCAAAAACAAATGAAGAAAAATATTTATAGTAAAAAGATGAAAAACAAATACATGTTAACATAAAATATGCAGTAAACATGAGCCTATCCCTCCAATTTCAGTCAGTATATTATACCAAAATTGTAACCCCCCCCCCCCCCCCCCCCCCACACACACACACACACACACCACACACAATATTATAATTTACAAAGCTAGCATGAATTGCATTTTCCAAAATAAGTGTAAGACCTTTTGTTTTAGCCATTTAGTATTATACTTTAGATGTATGTGTGCAATTCTACTTTTTTTTACCACCTTTTCTTTTTTTACTTTTTACAAAGGAGAATAACTTTTGTGACTTCCTGTTTGCTTCTCTGAACAAAACAGCCTGTCCAAAGGGTGGCTAGTCTTAAAGGAAATAACTTAGTCCTACAGGAGCAAATTCTTCCCTTTAAGAGATGACCCCCATTGAGAAGGGGGCCAAAAATGAAAATGGCACAGTTGCTTCCCCTGAATGTGTACCAATTCAAAACATATGTTCCCTTATATTCTGTACCGACACATCAACCATTTTTGCAGTGAGCTTGTCCGTCTTGGACTTTGGGTCTGTGCCTGTCCTGTCAGGAGATATTCCATACAGAACTCTTGGCAAACTGCATGTGCAGACTGTTCAGATTTCTTATTGAAAGCAGTCTGGTCTAGGTCTACACTGTTTTGACAGGCTGCACAAACATCAAGGATTAATGCATTAACTGAGATTTCATGGTTTGAAATCATATGATTGGGGTTGCATGAAAAAGTATAGTATGGCCTGTAGGAACAGGAAAAATATAGATCAGCCTGTGCATTCACACAGTCTGATCAGAGTCTTCTGACCCATGAAACTTGATGAATCTATAAAGTGGAAACTGAAGAGACTGGTCTGGGCATGTGTAAGTCACATATTGAAGTTGTCAGGATGTGGCTTGTCTGATGAATAATAAAATCTGTTTCACATTTTGCACTACATTTCACACTGAAGACTGTCTATAATTGGCTGTACTGATAATCTTTTTGCCACACATAGCACAGATGCCTGAAATTATAAATTTTATGTACATCTTTAAATATCCTAAACATTAGGTCAACTTAACCAATTAAAGGTGTATGGGTACACAGACACAATTTTCTACCATGGTTTTCAAAGAGAGGCAACTTGTGACTTCCTTTGCTTCCTCGAGTAACGAAACCTTTCCAAAACAGGATCTACTCTTACAGGGAAGAATTCCTTTAAGAGTAGACCTCTACTGAGAAGGGAGGCAAAAATGAAAATTGCTTAGTTTTTGTGATTGCTTTAGCAAGCAGGAGCCACATATGGATCACTTTCCGGCAGGGTGTCGGTGTTGACATTCTAGTCAATAATCTCTACTTATAGTGTTTAGCTCCCTTTTGTAGTCACCATATAGCCTTAGCTGACTTCTTGTTTCTCTTGACTAATAAATTACTGTGTACCCATTTACCTTAAATTGCTTTCTACTAACAATAAGTGTTGGTGGAATACCAAACTGTACTGACCATGTCTCGTCACTATGGCACTTCTGTCTTGACGTCTATGGTCATTAGATTCCAATAAAATGGTTGAGCAATCTCATCATGATCATGCTGTACACCGTTTTAATTATAATTTGTTCTGTTTAGGGTCCTTGGGAAAAAATACAAAGGGGCACAATCAGCACTAAAACCCTTCTGGGCAAAACTGAAAAATATGTCAAGTCTTTTCTTAAGCTGCAGCTATAGACAAAATTTGAAACAAATCAGATCAAATTTCATGTGTTGCAGATAGACAAATGGACACACAGTGAGAAGGAAAGACAATGTCAAAACAGTATACCCCACTCCCAGTGTGTGTGTGTGGGGTTGTGGGGGTGGGGGATGGGGAGGGGTAATGATAAACTGGTGAAATGAGAAGTTATTGCCATAGAATATACATTTAGGTCTTTGAAAACCCTATAGTCAGAGATACTGTATGATTTCCAAATATCAAAGGCTCTGATTTGACTGCAACCAGAGCCCCCTCTATAAGACACTAAAATCATTAAACTCATTTGCAGCAAAGAAATGTTAACTTACCTTTCTTGTAGGCACAACCTGAAAGTAGGCAATCAATTAACCATTAGTACTTTAATTACTCTATTACCTCCAAATATGAATAAGAATATTTGAGCCGCGACACAACAAAACCAACAAAGTGACATGTGTGACAAGTGAAGACTCAGATCAGCCTGGGCATCCACCCAGTCTGATCAGAGTCTTTGCTTTTCACCTAAAGGGTAGCTTAGGGTCTAAGTTGCATTCAGACAGCGAATACTCTGATCAGACTGAGCGGGTGCTCAGGCTGATCTGAGTCTTCAGTGGCCACACATGCCTTTTTGTTAGTTTTGTCTTGTTGCAGTTCATTCTACTATTCAGCAATGAGACTAGAGTTATTAAGGTGACTGAGTATACTTTCAGGGGGAGCAACTCTGCCATTTTCCCCCTTCTAAATGGGGGTTTACTCTTAAGCCTTACCTTTAAGAATTATCCCAATTCTGGGAGGGCATGGTTGTTCAGGGAAGAAACAGGCAGTAAAAATGTTGCTTCCCTCAGATAAAATCAAAAATGGCATAAAAACATGAAGGTATACCCAGACACCTTAAATTAGGTGACAGAATGACCAATAATGCTGATCATACTGCCACATTTACGAGAGCAGTCTGATCAGGACTTATGGTATGCAAATGCACAGGCACTTTTGGCATATGATTTACCGTAAAAAGTCTAAATATTGGGACACAAAAAATAATTACCATAATTGTCCTAAAATTGGAACAGTTTGATTTTACAGTGCAGTAATGTGTCCAAAAATGCAAATGGGATGGCAAATAGTGTAAACCCTGATCAGACTGCTCCTTCTGAGTTTGCACTATTTGCTCAGACCTAACAGTCCCAATATAGAGTGTATATGGTAGTATCATTAAGGTAACAACTTAAGATGTATGGGTACACCTCCATGTTTTGCTGCCATTTTACAAAGGGAGACAACTTTTGTGGCTTCCTGTTTGCTTCCCTTAATTACAAGGCCCTTGCAAAATGGGTAAAAATTTGCTCCTAGTTTCCTAAAAGAGTTGACCCCCATTTAAAAAGGTTGGTAAAAATGAAAATGTCAGAGTTGCTTCCCCTGGAAGTGTACCCATTCACCTGACATTCCCTACTTTTAATTGTTATTCAATTTGAAAATGTCTTGTTCACTAACAGTTCAGTCATAATGCATATCCTATATTTTTTCACAACGCACCCACAAGCTTATTAGTTAGGTCAAAAGGGAATCCCTCTGTATCCTGGTCAAGTTTGTAGGACATTCTCAAGACTTATCACACAAAATTTGCTTTATATAAGCCATATACAGTTAGAGAAAAGAACACATGCCTTTGAAATAAGGTGACTGAACATCTTGTACAAGGACCTTGTAACAAATGATCCATGCAGCCATTGCAGAACATTACAAACTCATGACCATAGTCAAGAAATGGAATTTAAAGTGGTTTGGCCATGACTCGAGGTCTTCTGGCTTAGCAAAGCTCATTCTATATAGCACAGTAAATAAGAAGAGATGGGAAGACAATATTAAAAAGTGTACAGGGATGGACTTGCAAACACAACTAAGTTTAAGTAAGCCACAGGACCAGGTGGAGATTGCTGGAAAGTCATTAGAGCTGCAATACAAGAAAACCAACAAAGTGGTAATGCGCCCAGGGCAGACCCAGATCAGCCTTGGCATCCGCCTAGTCTGATCAGACTTTTCGTTAAGCGCTTAAAGGGAAGCTAAGGATCTAAGCTACCTCCATGCGGACAGCGAAGACTGGTCAGACTTGCCGGATGCCCAGGCTGATCTGAGTCTGCGCTGGGCGCACAACCACATTGTTGGTTTTGTCGTGTCGCGGCTCATATTACCTTGACAATAATGTGATCCTTTCTGGTGTACAGATGACTTGCAGATCTTACATTTCTCAAATTCTGTACTGTATGGGGAAAACCTGGAGAAGAGAGAACAATTATAGCATGAATCCCTGTGATGAAGAGTGACTATATGTATATAGATACATGTACAGTATTGAATCTTTGATGGCTTACAGGAAGGGCATTTCTCAAAGATGTCTTGCACAAAAAAAAAGATGTGTGGCTGCATGCAGACTGATCTGGGTCTTTATTTGTGTCTCCCCTGTGACTATCAGAGGCGAGCCATAGCTGTTACTTTTCTGGCCTTTTCAGTGGGGGAGTTGCCGGCCTAAACTTTGCGTCAAACTTTCTGATTTAGCACAATGCCCAGACAGGCAACACAAAGCATTCTGCAGCTTGTTCAAGATATAGCTTGCACAAGGTACATGTATATATACTGTTGATCAGAGAGCATGGCTGTGCAAGTTAGTCTGAGTCTTACTATTACCTGAGGACACAGCTTATTCATAGAGGATCTTACATGAGTGCTCATGTATTATTGAATTTATTAAACGAGTTGGGCAAAAAGATAAGATGCGAGACTCTGCCGAGCATCTTATCGTTTTCACCAACGAGTTTAATTAATTCAATAATACAGGAGCACGAATGCAAGATTCTATTTATCATATGACACTAAAATCACATTTTATCAGCAAATTTTGAACTAAAACCTCACGATTTCGCCGTTAGAAAACGCGATGTTTTATGGACGTATAACGCATAATGTTACGACGTAATTTGCATATTTAATCCACGAGTGGATTATCGTTTTTAATGCATGGCTTTATTACGCTCTCAGATGCAACGTCATATGATAAAATGAATTAAACAACTCTGAATTAAACAGCTCTTTTTCAAACAGTTTCAACAGACATAGACACAGCAAGACTTATTCCTTGTGTTTCTTATTAATGATTGCTGCAAAAAAGTTAAAAGCTAATGATAGGGGAGAGTAGGGTAACTTCGGACAGCGGGTAAATTCGGACAGTGATATTGTTTCCTTTATATGCCAGTTGTTTGGAACTAACACAAAAATAACTGGCCAAACAGTGAAAATCCTGATGAAGCGGCTCATTATGAGCCGTCTCATCTGGATTTTCACTGTTTGCAATGGTATGTCCGAATTTACCCCCATGTCGGAAGTTACCCAACTCTACCCTACTACAAGAAGGAAGAATTTTTCTATAAATCTCTTAGCCACTGTGTTGGGTGCGGAGCTCGAGATACAGTACATAGAGAATTTGATGGTAATATTCTGGCATAATTTCTGTAATTCAAACAAAACTATGAGTGTCCTCTCAAAAGAATTGCTTTGCCAAGGCAACCCTAATAATGCAGCCTAGTCACAATAAATACTTTTATGTAACAAAGCAAAAATATCCAGATCATACTTTATCTAGAACTCTGGAAGACTTGCCACGTCTATTTAAATGTGTAACAAAGGTACTAGAGCTTTAACTGTAGAGGAGACAGCCTGGAACCAGTGCCATCTTAGTGTTTCCCCCAGAAATGAAAAAGGGCATGGTACATTTTCTCAGAATAGGGCACTTTAGCACGTGAATTTCACAAAAAGGGCACTGTATATGCTTTCATTCAAAGACCCCTGTTTTAATGGACATTAGCTTACAGAGATTTAAACGGCTAACAAAGCATTAAATCATATCATTCTTTTCTTATCTATAGCTGCAGTAGCATCTTTATCTTGAAATGCAGTAAACACAATTAAGCAAATAGAGCCTGGATATAACCAAGCAAATAGAGCCTGCATATGATGATAATACATAAAAAAATTGCATCTGCTCTGTAGTTCTTTTTTTGTGTGTGTGTCAAGCTACTCTCTTTTTTTCTTTTAAATATCAAGAAACATAAATAGCCTAAAACATTTCAATATCCTAATTATTATTACAATTTATATTTTATTACATGTATTTATCATTATTGTCCTTTATTTATCTTTATTTATTTATAATTCTTACTGACCAGGATTATCATTAGGTCTATATTTGAAAAAAAAAATCTGGCACAGAATTGCCTCCCTTTAATTTCTGTTCATATCTGTTTCCGTTAGCTCTGTTTATCTTCTTCACTCAAGTGAGTTTTGTTTAAGGGTACTCAGAGATGTTGATAACTATTAAAAAAATATATAACGATGTTCAAATTCTATTTTGGACACAAAAATCGGCATATACAAGACAGAAATATCAAACTCATCCAAGCTCTTATGTATGTCATCATTACCTGCAAATATGATAAGGATCTAATAAAAAACCTTGATTGCAGCACCCTGAAAGTCAAACTTGCTCGAGATATTGTCATGCCCAACATTCGTGTGAATTTATTTTAAAATCTGTTGAGAAATGTAGGTGCTAGAGCGATGACAAAGTTTTTCTAAAAATAGCCACAGTGACCTCGACCTTGGGCACAGCATCCTGAAAGCCGAACTTGCTTGAGATATTGTCATACCCTACATTTGTGTCAAGTTATTTCAAAATCCATGGAGAAATGAAGGTGCTAGGGCGATGACAAAGTTTTTCTAAAAATAGCCACAGCGACCTTGACCTTGGGCACAGCTCCCTGAAAGTTGAACTTGCTCGAGATATTGTCATGCCCTACATTTGTGTCAATTTATTTTAAAATCCATTGAGAAATGTAGGTGCTTGAGCGCTGACAAAGTTTTTCTAAAAATAGCAACAGTGACCTTGACCTTGAGCACCCTGGAAGTCAAACTTGTTTGAGATATTGTCATGCCCTACATTAGTGTGAAGTTGATTTAAAATCCGTTGAGAAATGTAGGCGCTTGAGCGATGACCAAGTTTTTTTAAAAATAGCCACAGTGACCTTGAGCTTTGGTGCAGCACCCTGAAAGTCAAACTTGCTCCAGATATTGTCATGCCCTACATTTGTGTGAAGTTATTTTAAAATCTGCTGAGAAATGTAGGTGCTAGAGCGCTGACAAAGTTTTTCTAAAAATAGCCACAGTGACCTTGACCTTGGGCGCAGCATCCTGAAAGTCGAACTTGCTTGAGATATTGTCATGCCCTACATTTGTGTGAAGTTATTTTAAAATCTGCTGAGAAATGTAGGTGCTAGAGCGCTGAGAAAGTTTTTCTAAAAATAGCCACAGTGACCTTGACCTTGGGCGCAGCATCCTGAAAGTCGAACTTGCTCGAGATATTGTCATGCCCTACATTCGTGTGAAGTTATTTTGAAATCTGTTGAGAAATGTAGGCAATAGAGCGATGACAAAGTTTTTCTAAAAATATGTGATGACATTGTTTTCTCCATTATAACACTATGGGATTTTTTTCAAACGCTCAAGGGCAGCTAACTCCGTAGTCTGTGCTCGAATCCGGCCAAATTTCGAACTCATCCAGGCTCTTATGTATGTCATCATTACCTGCAAGTATGATAAGGATCTAAGCAAAAACAGTTGAGAAAACGTGATGACGCCATTTTCCCCATTATAACCCTATGGGATTTTTTTTTAAACGCTCAAGGGCAGCTAACTCCATAGTCTGTGCTCGAATCTGGCCAAATTTTGAACTCATTCATGCTCTTGTGTATGTCATCATTACCTGCAAGTATGATAAAGATCTAATCAAAAACAGTCGAGAAAACGTGATGACGCCATTTTCCCCATTATAACCCTATGGGGGCTATCTGTTGCCATGGAAACCAGAGTTCTGAGCTGATCGGCACCAAAACCTGATGCAGCCTTTCCCCTACCCAAATGATGCTTCAGATAAAATTTGATTGCGATCGGCCCACTGGTCTCTGAGATATTTATGTTTGAAAGTGTTGACGCACGCACCCACGGACGGACGACGGCTCGACTTCCATCCTATAAGCTCACCTCTGAGCCTTCGGCTCAGGTGAGCTAAAAAGACTTCTAGAAAAATATTAAAACAAATTAAGTCTCTAAACGTAATGGGCATGTTGATTAGTGTAATTGTGAAACATGGCTATTGGCTCCTTTTCACTCAACAAGCCTCACTTTGATCTTTCCCTTAACGGATATTCTGCAGATCTGTCAGGTATTTTCACGGATCAGTTAGTTTATTAGAGAGTGGACCATAACAAGATTAATGCCAACAGTTGTGTTTACTTACGCTGTCAAAACAATTAAGGCAGTGAACTGTGAATACACATGTGTATCTCCTTATTGGCAGGTGAAGTTTAGAGCAAAAAGGGCATGGCGCTGTAAAAAAGGGCATGGCGCTGGAATAAAGGGCATGGCGCTGGGGAAAAGGGGCATGGCGCAGCGCCATGCTAAAAGGGGCTAGGGGAAACACTACACCTACCTGTTCTTTCTGGAAGTCAAAGCTTTGTTCTCATTGATTTTTCTCCCACCACCTTCTGAAACAATATGAAAGCAGCAGTCATTTGACAGGATTACTGTATTTGGTTATAAGACAAAGGGATTTCAGTATCATTCCACCCTCCAAAAACAACCCCAAATATCTAGATCTAAGCAATGGAGTTTTATTTAAGATCATACAAATACTATGGTATCTCTGAGCCTTGTGGTCCTATGTGCAGTGGGTTGTCTGAGGTCCTCAATTTCTTGTGCACTGCTTATGAAAGACAAAACCAACCTACTCCTTAGGCTAACTTTAACCTTTCCCGATTTGAAGCAGGTACTCATTTACTTGTTGACTGACATAGTTTTTCAGTCATTGGCCCATTGGGATTAGAACCTGTGATCTGTGCCAAAGCCAAGTGCTCTAACCACTTGAACTTGCCAAATATTGTAATTATGCACTATATATTTGGATAACTTAACCTACAATTTGTATAATGAAGGTGGATGAGTACACTTTCAGGGGAAGCAACTCTTCCATTTTCATTTATGCCTTCCTTCTTACTAAGGAGGTCAACTCTTAAAGGAAAGAATTTGCTCCTCTTGGAGCAAATTCTTACCTTTAAAAGTAGACCCATTTTTGGAAGGGTGTTGTTGTCCAGGAAAAGAAACAGGAAGTGACAGTTGTTGCCCTTTGTAAAAATGGTGGAAAACAAGGTGTACCCATGCACCTTAAGGTCTATCTGGCACTGACTGGAAATGTGTCAAAAATGCAGACATTGGTCAGACTGTTCTAAAAGAAAGGCATGTCTTTTTTGATATTCAGGGCTATTATAGTGTCATGGGTTTAGCAGGACCCAAGCAAAGAGGAGACTGGGCAGAAGTAGTCTACTTTAAACAGCTTTAATAGGCTATGTAGAAAAACTTATTCTCCCGAAAATCTAGGGAACTTCTCCCTCTTTCTGAGGCATAGACTGTGGCCTGGTTTACCTGTTGTGTTTCTTGCTCCACTCTTCCAAACATCAGGAGTGATCACTTTTCCCAACTTCTTCTGACCTACAAAAGAATCAGAATGTTAACTGAAAACATGTAACTGTAATGAATATGACTTACAGTAAGAAGAAATTATTTTACAGGCAGGTCTAAACTTAGAAAGAAAAGTTCATAGAATTATATGATTTTCTAATGTCACCTATTCTTTGTTTTATTTTCAAAATTTGTGTATAAATCTATTCAGACTAAAAAGTTCATGAATTATTTACTTACTTTTATTTTTTTCCCATTTTTTCCTTTTTTCTTTTTTTTTTAAAGCATGATATTATACATGCATACTGATCTGGGCTTGGGAGCAGATAACTCTTGTGGGCAAAACTTTTATTACTCCGACTTTACAGCTTTTTTCCTGATTTTATACGTGTTTTCTCCGGCAGAACTTTCCTTTCTTAAATTTTTCTATCATTTTCTTTTCATCGTTTTTAAACATGTATATAGCCATAAAACAGGGGCAGATATCCCCTGTGCAACAACATTTTACAGGAAGCTCTTACTTTAAGCATTTGTTGTAAGTTTCAGAAAAATCCCTTTCAACACTGATTTTATAGATTTACTTCAAGAGTAACTCTTGTGAAAAGAACAAGTGCAAAGACTTCCAAGTTTCACCAATGTTACATCTACTTTCATTTTCCTGATTTTTTCCATGGAGGTTGTATTGGCAATAATAACTATATTTAGATCAATTACAATCATGTGACATTCTTTATGCAGTTTACACTACTTCAGTAAGTTGTTTGAGTCTATCTAGTGTCTTGATAAAGGTCATTGTGTGGCCAAAAGGCAAAACCGGCTGACAATAAAAAGTCCTGTCAAAACAGTCTGTTGTTGGTTACTCTACCACAGCGCCTCTAGAAATAACTGAATGTAAAAATATTTTATATTCAATATCCCCAATCCCACCAGATCACATAATTCCAATTTGTCCACACAAAAAATGTGATATTTCCCCAATTCTGTGGGCACAGTACCACTTCCAAAGTGAAACTAATCACTGTTGTGAAACCACTACAAACCCTAAGGGAAGAGCCCACCATACAAACTTGCCAGCACTAATGTTATTGGGCTGAAGACTGTGCAGGTATTCGGGAAACCGCCGTGACGTCACAGTAATGGCGGCTCCTTAGATACGGTGAAAACAATCCATAGCAATGCATTGTCAGCCTTCCGTGATTTTGGGGTATTTGATTTTTTAGACCTATTTATGCTTATTTTTCGTTAAATATACATGTATTTTAGAAAATAAAATATATTAACTGGTTTTTTCAAGCTTATTCAGCGAATTTTATGCATGAAAGCAGCTAAAATACATTTTTTATGGATCTTTCAAATCACATCACAGGCTATTCGATTCACACAGGAACTTTACATATTCATGTATCTGTCATGCTAGGCTAAGACCACAACACATTATTATTATCATTATTATTATTAAAAAAATATCTATTGAAAGAAATATAAAGCAAAACAAACAAATATCTATAATGCTATAAATTGCGTGGCAGAACCGTGAAAATACCGATCATGTCCAATGTAATTAATCTTGTTAAAAGTTATGATAACTGATAATAATGAAGTAGCAGTAATAATTATAATAATAAGATAGGGTAATAATAATAATAATAATAATGAAGGAGGTAAAACAAAATAATAAAGACTGCCGATTAAAAATTTTGCAACAACTAGATCTAGATGTATATGAAGATCTAGCTAAAATAATTTACTGAGACAGACAATTTATCACATAAATACATGTAGATGCAAACTTTAACATATAGCATTATGTTGTACAGTATCTAGAGACAAGTATTAGGGGAGTGGAGTGGGGCAATGGAGATGTTCCTCAAAAGAATACCTGGTTTTCTTAATAGTGTTCATAGTTCAGGAAACATTCAGGAAATATCTTATTGTGAGGAATTGTTGCAAGCTTTCACCATTGTAAATGATTGTAATGAGCCAACTTGCAACAAATGAAACATACTTGAATTTCATATAAAAGTTTTGTAACTAACACGTTTTTTTTTTTTTTTGGCAACTTAAATGATCTATTTTCAATATCATAACCTTAAATAACCGGTTAAAATACAATGTACAGATGTGGGTCCCCATCACTGTCCCGCTTTTGTTTATATTGCATCGCTTGACGGGTGACAGAAAAGGAACATTGCATTTTTGGGAGCGATTTGTCATTTTTCAAAAACATATTCCACCTACCTTTTACCAGTAATGTGACACAATATATGAACATAACCAACATTTTATTACCAAACGTGAAGGTTATCTTTTTATAATGATCTGTGTTTAGACGTTTTTTTTACCACTGGTAGGACAATACAGACTTTCAAATGCCTTTCAGTATCATATGTTCTTTTGAGTCGGTGTCTATTCTAGAAACTGAAAATGAGGGGGGATTTTCCCCCCTCCATCTCAAAAATAGGGGGGATTTTCAAAAAATAGGGGGGACAATTTTCGAACAGACAGAAAACATTTAGCTCATAAAACAGACATTTACAAATTTATTCCTGTCCAAGACTATACAGTAATCTGAACTGACTTTAGACAGACATTTATTCCTGTCCAAGACTATACAGTAATATCTTAACTGACCTGCTTTACCCAGTTTGAAATCGATATTTCTGTTCTAAATCCTATCACATTCCAGTTACATATTTTCTGCGTTGATTTGAAGGTTTTAGTCTTACATCTAAGTGTTTCAATGGGTTTACAGTGATTATTTTGCTGATACATAGTTTTTCAGCGATTTATAAATTTCCACCGCGGGTATGCTAACCTAGGTGCGGGTTACGCATCTTACCCACTCTCTAATGGAATTCGTTCCGGTATTTCATCGAACCCGTGAAGTCAAGGGAAGCTACTCTAATGGACATAATATGGCGAAAACAACTTCGGTAATGATGGTTTGATGCCTTTTTATTCAAAACTGCGGTATTTTCTGCAAGGCAAGAGTAAATTCTTGATTTTGGGACGTTCACATTGTTTATTTTTTACGCGGGACTGTCACGCAATCGGTCTGAAATTATGCGGGATATGAGAAAAATTAGCGTGAATCCCGCAATCGCGCATCCTAGAATAGACACTGTTGAGTCCAGAAATAAAGGGACATGTCCTCAGGAAAGTCAGTTATTTGGTTTTTTTTTTTTTTTTTTTTTCAAAAACAGATTGGAACCTGGGTAGGTTGTGGTGAAGGGAGGAAAGGGTTGTGATGGGGCTTTCGATTGTTAGTTCTTCATTATCATATTATTATCATTATCATTACCGTTTTTGGTGTTTATAAAGTTTAAGCGTAAACATATGTCTTTGGTGTATGTAGTGTTTGCGAGGGGAGGCAGTGGGGGCGGTGGGAGAGAGAAAGAGGGGTGCCAGCGGGATTTATTCTCTTGATTAAAATGTCAGCCGGTCTTCTTAATAATTGATCACTAAAATTAAACATATTTTTAGTTTTTTGTTGTTGTTTTTTATTCCATTAATGAATTACAAAATTTAACGCTTAAGTAAATATTTGGTTGCCTGGACTGAACGAAACGGGGTGGGTAGTGAATGGGGTGGGATCCTATAGACTACTACTGTTGCGTTTTTTTTATTTCTTCATATTATTATTATTATTATTACTATTATTATGTACTTATGCTATATCGCAAAGTTCTATAAGATCTACTATTCAAATAACTGACTAAACGTATCAGAATTAAAAGTAAGCACAGCCTATTATGTCCCGTTCAATGTATCGTGTGCTTTATTCCGTTATAAATGATTATTTTCTTCTTTTTGACGATCGGCAGCTTTCTGTTTGCTTATGGAGATTAAGTTTCTTTAATATAGAGTGTTTCAGGCTTGCCTCGGCAATATATGCGTCTTAAAAGTAAAATTTTTAGATCTATTTATATTATAACGCATATAGCGTAATGGTGTGTTTTCACCGTCGCCATGCGTAACCAAGCAAACCACGTGACTGTAAAACCGGAAGCGCGGTTTCCCGAATGTAGCTAGTCATAAGACAAAATCCGGTCCTACTAAAGACAGAAAAGGACTTACCCACCGAAAAGAACTTTCGGGCACCGAAAAGGACTTTTATTTGCCGTTAAATGTCATATAAAACATATGTTTTAGAAATTTTAATATCATCATGATAGTTATCAGCGCTTGAATAATAAGTTTGTGAATTGTAGTATCTTCTTCCTAAAATTTTGCAAAACAATTACAGCACCGAAAAGGACTCCACTTCTGGTCAGTGAAGAGACGCCATGTACCGAAAAGGACATCGCAAATGCCGAATTTCGGGCACCGAAAAGGGCATTTTTCACTTAATGTAATGCAATTAATGTTCTAGAAAATTATGTTTAGAAATCAAATATATTATCCTATATATATTTCAAACGTTTTTATAGCATAAAATGGCATTTAAAAAGTCCTTTTCGGTGCCCGAAAGTTCTTTTCGGTCCTTTTCGGTGGCAAAAGTCCTTTTCTGTCTTTAGTAGGACCCGACAAAATCTTGCTACCGAGCTTAAAACAGGGTTCCATTCTACACAGCCTTTCATTAATATTGCCTTTTATCAACTCAAAATGACTGAGCAACTCTTGACAGGGCCTTAAAATTGCGTCATTTTACACTGTATTGTCAGATTAATGACAATATAGCCCAACAGCGAAAAAAATTTCAAAACCATGGGCTAGAAAACGGTGTCCAGATATAATCTGGACCATCAACTTACACTTTTCACAAACCATTTTGATAAAAGAACTTAAAGAGACTGCTAAAATAGGCAGAGGACAACTGAAAGTTGAATAAAACTGGTGTTTCTTATTCAACTTTCTGTTTTTGTTTTTTTCTACGAAACCGGAACTGAGAACATCTGAATCAGCGAACGTTTGATGTCGTCTTGTTTCTATAGATCCTGCCTCTGTAAGGCACTATCTCACCGTTATCTCACCGTCGTAGAGGTCCTTCCAAGCTACCAACAGCTTCTATTGACCCATTTCATTTAATGAAGAAATACATACCGGTGAGTAGTTCTGATCAGGCTCGTAGGAAATTCAGGAAGCTCAACAGATCATGTTTGCAAGCAGTCAAGGAGAAACGTAAGAAATGGTTAAAATACAAATATTGTAAGTCTGACAACAATTATAATAATTATAAGGCTGCTAGAAATAAAGTAACATATGAGTTAAGACATGCACAATACAATTATGAAAAAGATCTAGCTTCCAAAATAAAATCTGACAATAAGATTTTCTGGAATTATGTACGTTCAAAATCAAAAGTCAAATCAACAGTGTCTAAGCTTCAAATGACAAATGGTTCCTTGAGTTCAAGTGATCAAGAGACAGCTACAACCCTAAACAGCTATTTTACCAGTGTGTTTGAGCCTAAAATAGATAAACAATTGCCAGATTTTCCAGCTCGACCATACAACTCAACCCTGAATGACGTAGACATAACTGAAGATCATGTAGAAAAGGCTATAAATGTTTTGAAATCAAGTAAAAGTCAAGGCCCGGACAATTTCCATCCTAAATTCCTTAAAGAGACCATACACCAGATTAAAACTCCATTGAAGATCATATTTACGAAATCTTTAAATGAAGGTATACTCCCTGAAATTTGGAAAACTGCAAACGTTAGTGCAATCTTCAAGAAAGGAGAAAAACGAAAACCGGAAAATTATCGTCCAATCAGTCTGACATCTGTCCCAGGGAAAGTAATGGAAAGGATTATCAGAGATGCTATAGTAACACATATGACAGTCAACAAATTGTTTTCTAGTGTTCAACACGGTTTCATAAAGGGAAGATCTTGCACTACTCAGCTCCTGGAATTTATGGAAGATATCAGTGAGGCATTGGATAATGGGGAAGAAGTCGATGTGATTTACCTTGACTTTTGCAAGGCCTTTGATAAAGTGCCCCACTTTCATCTTCTGAAAAAAATTTTTGGGTATGGTATTCAAGGGAAAGTATATGAGTGGGTTAAAGATTTTCTGTCAAACAGGGTTCAAAGGGTGGTTGTTAATGGTTCTGAATCAAATTGGTCGGAGGTAACAAGTGGAATTCCTCAAGGCAGTGTGTTAGGGCCCATTCTGTTTCTAGTTTACATTAATGACTTACCTGATGTAGTGGAGGTGCTTATGAAACTTTTTGCCGACGACGCTAAACTATACCATAAAGTAACGAACCATAAAGAAAATGAACTACAGCAAAGTCTTGATAGTGCAGTCAAATGGGCTAAGGATTGGGAAATGTTTTACAATACTGATAAATGTCATCAGCTTCATATTGGAAAACATGAAACAGATTTTGAATATACCATGCAAGTAGGAACACATCCAACTCAGCTAGAAAGGGTAGAGAAAGAGAAAGATTTAGGAGTAATAGTCGACAGCAAATTAACTTTCAGAGACCATATCAATGCAAAAATAAATTTGGCAAACAGAAATCTAGGGATAATTTTTAGAACCTTTACATATCTTAGTCAGGAAGTATTTTTAGATCTATACAAATCCCTAGTTAGACCTCATCTAGAGTATTGTACGCCAGTTTGGTCACCCTACTATAAAAAGGATAGAATTATCTTGGAAAACGTGCAGAGAAGAGCTACAAAGCTGGTCAGTTCCTGTAAAAATTTGTCTTACTCAGAGCGTTTAAGAAAATTAGGATTGCCAACACTAGAGTACAGAAGAGAAAGAGCTGACTTAATACAAGTATTCAAAATTTTAAATGGTATTGACTGTATTGATAGGGAAAAGTTTTTTAAAACAGCGCAGTACACAGCAACCAGAGGCCATTCATCTAAGTTATACAAAGAAAGATCAAGACTCAATGTTCGTGCAAATAGTTTCTCCAACAGAGTAATAAATTCCTGGAATAGTTTGTCACAAACTGTAGTAGAAGCACCCTCCCTTAACGCGTTTAAAAGTCGCTTGAACAAACACTGGAGAAATCACCCAGAGAAGTTTGAAGCTGCGTGCTATAAAGCAGGTCCTTCTAATGGACAGTACTATCGAAAAGCGCCTCAAGAAGTCAGAGAGACTTATCTTGGTGTCGACGACTGGTAAAAGACTGGTAAAATTTCGATATGGCTGTCTCCATCCAGTTTGTTGACCCGGAATGTAGCATGATGGGTTAAATTTCAGGTCGTGTCCGTGCCAATATTTATTCAACTTCGTTTTGAAGATGTTCAGGGAAGACGCTGTCACAACGGTCTCAGGGAGACTGTTCCATACATCTACCACTCGATTTGAAAAGACATTTGCGCGAACATTCAGACGTGACCTTCTTTTAAATAACTTATAACTGTGTCCGCGAGTTCCTGCATACTGGGCAAAGGTGAAAAATTTCTCAATGTTGACTGTATCTATCCTGTTAATGATCTTAAATACTTCAATAACGTCTGCTCTTAACCTTCTATATTCCAAAGATGGTAATCCTAGCTCCTTTAATCTTTCATGGTATGTCAACCCAGATAATGCTTTGACGAGTCTAGTTGCTCTCCTCTGAACATTTTCCAAAACTACTGAGTCTTTTTTATACAGTGGAGTCCAAACCGGTGTAGCATACTCTAGATGCGGTCTCACAAGTGTTTTGAACAGATTTAAAAACATGTCCTTATCCATATAGGTGAAGGTTCTGAATATCAAACCTAAGATTTTGTTTGCTGTCGCCACTTTATTGGATATGTGCTCTCGGAAAAGAAGATTACTGTCAACTGTCACACCTAGATCTTTTTCGTGTTTTACCTTTTTAATCACTATTTCCTCAGTATCAGGGATCATGATGTAGTCCGCAATATTTTCTTCCTTCCCAAAATGGAGATGTTTGCATTTGGGGATGTTGTAAAACATTTTCCATTCGGCTGCCCAAGATTCTGATCTACAGATATCTCCTTGAAGTACTACTTTATCCAACTCCTGATTTACTTTTGAAAAATTTTTAGCATCATCTGCGTACAATTTTATGAAACATTTTATTACATCCGGCAGGTCATTTATAAAAATGATAAACAAGATTGGTCCCAAAACACTACCCTGCAGGATACCACTGGTAACTGGTCGCCATTCAGAGAAGGTCCCATTTATAACCACACGCTGTTTCCGGTTTGAAAGAAAAGCCTGAATCCATCTTAGGACTATACCTTTGATACCATATCCCTCCACCTTTTTTAATAGCCTTCTGTGGGGTACCTTATCAAAGGCCTTACAGAAATCCAGATAAATTACATCAATCTCGTCTCCATTGTCGATTGCCTCAGTGATTTCCTCTAAAAATTCCAATAGCTGGGTGACACACGATTTACCCTTGATGAAGCCGTGTTGTGTATCACTGAACAGGCCATTCCGGGTCATGTGTTCAACTATTTCATTTCTGATAATATTTTCTAAAAGTTTGCCCGGGACAGATGTGAGGCTAATGGGACGATAATTTTCAACCTTCTTTTTATTTCCACTTTTAAAAATTGGTGTGACATTGGCCTTTTTCCAATCATCCGGGAGAACTCCTTCTTCTAGGGATTTATCGAAAATTTTAGTTAATGGCTTCTTCATAGTATTGACTGTTTCTTTTATAAGTTTGGGATGAATTTGATCTGGACCTTGTGACTTGTTCGGCTTCAACTCATTTATAACTTTAGTAACTTTCTCGTGTGTTATATTGATGTTATTCAGGGGTTGGTCATATTGCCTCTCAGTGAATGGTGGAACTGGGCCTTCACCTTCTATCTCAAAAACACTAGCGAAATAATTGTTTAGTAAATTTGCTGTTTCTTGGTCTCCAGTTGTAACTTCACCGTCTGCTTTGATTAGGTTTCCAACTGTAGTTTTGGTACTGGTCTTGGCACGGACTATGGTGTCGCCAGAGTATGCTACGAACTACACCTGCAAAAACAAAATATTCACATGAGCAATAAATACAATACAAACTTTATTTAAGGTCGGAAGGTTACAACTTATAAACATTGGCAAATATCATTTTGTCGGTGGATTGTAAGTTCTTTATGAAAGCTGGAACAACACTGAGTGATTTAAAGTAAAGCTAGTAATCTGTCCAATCCCATCCCGGCCCACCCCACCCTACCTCACCTCATATTAAATTTTGATGATCACAGATGACCACAAATTTTAGCTGCATAAAATGTTTTAAACAAATTTGCTATGTTCTGTTCTGTTCTATCGTAGAGTTCGTCCGCTGACTTGTCGGACCACCACAGAATCAGAATCAGAATTGTTTACTGGTGATACGTCCAAGGACAATCATTCATCAGGACCTGTGAATCAGGGAAGCTAGTCCCTAGCCCTTATAAGAGAAGTAAACTTAGTAACTGAATCCTCTGCACCCCCAGCAGCAGAAATAAGTGAATCTTCCAGGGAATTCCAATCTCTAATAGTCTGGGGGAAGAAACTGGACTTGTAAATGTCAGTCCCAGCCAATGGGGTTTGAAATGCCAGGGAATGATGATTCCTGGTACGCCTACTTGGGGGAACAAGGTCATTTATGGGTATACTGGATGCACCCCTCAGACCTTTGTACAGCATTATGAGTCTACTATCTTTCCTTCCGTGCGGTGTTGAGGGAGATTCTTCAAAGATACATATAAGAGCTCTAATTAGAATTATGCTGGTGTGATTATATACATCTGTGCTATTTACAGTTAAGATTTATTACTTTAGCTGGCTGAAATTTGTTTCAACTTTGCGACTCTCTTTTTATGAATTTTATATATATATACTCTCTGGCATGTAATTCAACCTGAGAAATATCATCCTGACTGTCCTTCTCCTCGTCAGTCACTGCTGAAGAGTCCAATACAAGTCTCGTGAATATGTCGGGGTCTTGAATATCGGCCTGTATCAAAGGGATGTTAAGTAACTTCTGTTTACAGATGTTCCTTTCTGCTTCAAACACTGGACATTCCGCTATAAAGTGTTGCCTTGTTTCTGGTTCAGAAGAACATAACTTACAGGTTGGATCCACTGAGTACTGATTGAAAACTGCTCTATTTCCCTGGAGGATGTATGTACCAGTAAGAATCTTACACTGTAACTGAGCGCTTCTGCTGTCACTGACATTATGTCTCACTGATGACCATACTGGGTGACACCTGCCAACCTCTAACACTTATGTTGCAGTTCTCTTGATTCTGTCGAATTAATATAAAATTAGGCCACACATATGTACATGTACATTTTAATCATAAATTTTCTTGAAAATATAAAAACCGGTTTCTTTCATTGTCTGTCAGAGAACAACTGTTAATATAATATCCTAGCAGCTCCTATGAAATACTTTTTACTTCGAGCTATCAGCCATATAACCAGTTGGTTGAAGGACCTCATTAGGTGCGTTTTATACGTGACAAAACCCAAAATATTAAAACGTATAATTATGAAAGGCTTGACAAATTCTGAGCACACACACCAGGGTTTTGCTGTTTGTTTATTTTTTAAGGCTTAAATCAACACTTTCATTGATGATATTATCCAGCTACTCGAGTTTACGAACAATACGTGATATTTTGTTATATAACGAAAACAATGCGAAACAGATGCATTTGTGTGAGAAAAAAGCTGTTATTCAGTGTCTATTCTAGGATTGAAAAAATAGGGGGGATTTTCGACAAAGAAAAGGTATCACTCACACTTGTAATGCTAAAATTTGGCTTAAACTACATAAAAACAATTGTACCTAGTATTTTAGCTTTAATTTAATATCAGTGAGTACACAAAATGCTTTTAGATATCATTTAAATCTGTTTTAATGATTAAAATAAAGAAAATAATTCCCCCCTTCTGCTAAGAATTAGGGGGGAATTGTCAGAAATGTGGGTGAATCCCCCCATCCCCCTCTCTAGAATAGACACTGGTTATTATAAGCAAGTATTGATTTGTATGTAGGCATCGAATTAAATAATAAATAATCGGTTTGATCAAGTTGAAGCCTGATCGGCGATGGTCCTGGTTAATATGACATTGTAACGTTAGTAATAATGAGCAATTCAAAACATGGTCTTTTCTTGTGTATTGAAAAGATCTGTTACACTGAACATATTTATAACAATATGGACTTATCTAAAATTAAAAAGAAATGCAACCCGAGGTTTGAAGAGTGAAGCCACACTATTGTCAAACAAAGCTAGTTACGTATACACGTGCTAAGAGAGTATACATACTTTTGTAAGATCATCATATATTTTATGTAATGAAGGGAAATAACAGTGTTCATTTAAAGTTGAAAAGGAAGCCCCGGATAGAAACAGTGCATTGCAGTTACAATCCTTAGTATGTACATTACTGCAAATCTGGGCAAGAAAAAAGCGCCCAAGCCTAAGTGAGGATCTGTCTATGGTTGTACCTCGATACAGAGATCTATCTTGGGTAGTACTTTGTCAAAAGCACGGATCTGTCTATGGTTGTACCCCAGGTTTTTACAAAAACAAAGATCTGTCTCAGGTAGTACTCTGCTAAAGGTGGGGATCTGTCTCAGGTTGTACCCCCGGTCGTTCTTCAAAAACAGAGATCTGCCTCAGCGGTTGTACCTCAGTTTTGGCTCTAACCGAAAAAGAATGCAGATACAATGGAGTGTCAAAGCTAATTGAAACTGGAATTAAACCGATTTTATACAACTAACAATTATACTGAAGGCCAAAAGAAACGCATACAAGTTTAGGTTCAGTTTTCTTCTATCAACTGATTTATGGTTTTAAATCATATATAGCAGAAAACACTACTGACGTCTGCCAACAATATAAACTTATCTTCTTGCAAAATTAAACTTGGATAAAAGAGTTATCTCAATTTATCGTGAAACATTCAAAGTTGTTGTAAGAGTTGTCTTTCCTTTGGCGGCATAACAAATTGTTTCCAAAACACGACTCTGATATGTGGTTATGAAAAAAACGTCGGTTTAATTACCATGGTATTCTTCTTAGGAACATGACAGCAGTTTGAAGTTGAACAATTGTCAAATTATCTCCCTTGTAATTAAAGGTAGGTTCCTGTACTTTGGAATGCATCATAATTTTGATGATCTTTCATCCAAGTTGTTGGAAAGCACTTATAAAAGGGAATGAATAAGTTTCAATAAAAAGTGTAAATCAAAAAAATATTAGAAAAGTTGTTTTGCAAGGGATTTCCTAACTCTGCTTCGCACACCAGTTAGCGCTATTTTTAGTTCGCGCCAAAAATAGATAACGCAGCTAAGGTCATGCTGCATTGCATTTTGGGATAGTTTTAACCCATCCACCATGCCAGGACCTCTAGGAGAGCTCACGACAAGGGAAAATTGACCTTTGGAGAATGGCATCAGAAATCGCGCACTTATAGACATAATAAACATAGTTATTTTTAGAACTGGAATTCCAACGAAAGCAAGTAAACCAAGAGGGAAAACGACTATTTTCTTCAACATCTGACGAGTTTCTCAGTAGCAACAACTTCAGAAAAATAAGATAAATCAATACTGCTTAGAAAAAGACGAAATTATTTTGTGGACATAATTGTTATCGCTAGTACAGGAACCTACCTTTAAACAAATAGCAAAATGGGAAGTCCAATAACACCAAACGTTCTGCAGTGCTACGAATAATTTCTTTGCAAATCTTTTTATTTTACTCTTGTTAATTCATTTCACCTCTTCGTATGAATGGTTTCTGCTCTTTTCAAGAAATACAGGCTGTTAAAATGTCTATGGAAATCCAATGGTAAGCCGGTGTTACTGTTTCTACTGCCAACTTTCACCTGATTGTTTCTCTAAAACGCAAGGCTCGACTGCTTTGATTTTTTCGCTGTTTCTTACCCTTGCCGCGGACATTATGTCTGTAGAAAATAAACAGCTGAGCATTATATGGAATTTAAAATTCAGCTTCTGAAATAATGGTGACTTTAAGTTTAATCCCATCACAAAAGCAAGCGTTCTGGTCTCTAAAGTTTATGGAATATCGATGCGTTAAGGTGCTCATTCTGTCGGAATATCATAAACAAAGTTAAAGGTAGGTTCCTGTACTTTGGAATGCATCATAATTTTGATGATTTTTTATCCAAGTTGTTGGAAAGCACTTGTAAAGAGGAAATGAATAAGTTTCACTAAAAAGTGTAAATCAAAAAATCGTAGAAAAGTCGTTTTGCAAGGGATTTCCTAACTCTGCTTCGCACACCAGTTAGCGCTATTTTTAGTTCGCGCCAAAAATAGAAAACATAGCTGACGTCATGCTGCATTGTATTTAGGGATAGTTTTAACCCATCCGCCATGCCAGGACCTCTGGAAGAGCTCACGGCAAGAGAAAATTAACCGTTGGCAAATGACATCAGAAACCTGCGGACTTGTAAACATATATACATATTTATTTTTAGAACTGGAATTCCGACAAAACAAAATAAACCAAAGGGAAAACGACTTTTTTCTACAACATCTGACAATTTTCTCAGTAGCAACAGTTTCAGAAAAAAAAAGAGAATTCAATACTACCCAGAAAAAGACAAAATTATTTTGTGAACATAATTGTTATCGCTGGGCCAGGAACCTACCTTTAAACAAAATGTCTAAATAAGAGTATATACCTATACCTTCAAATAAATTGGGCGTATACATTGTATGCGTTTCTTTTGACCTTCAGTATTGATCTATGAGGCTTATAATAAAAGTAAAATAAAACACATATGGAAAATCTTATGACACAGCCATGACCCGCGTGGTGGTGGAATGGGAGGAGGAGGTAAGCAATTAAATCGAGAATAATTTTGACTGAGCTCTTGCCTCAACCGATTCCTGGAAGACAATGCTGAAAGGACGCTGAAGGTTGGCATCCCCAGATTTAGCTTGTCTCTGATTGGTTAACTGGGGTAGCAACATTGTGATTGGACGCTACATTAACATAATGACGTTCGAACAGTATATGTCCGAAAGTATATATAACAACCGATTCGCCCAGCGCCCTGTCCATAAAATATTTTACCTCTGTAAAACCATTTATGGCTCAGGGGAATGAGTAGTTCTATAACATAAAACTTGCCACTCTCTTATTTAATATTTCATTTTATTATTCCTATTTTTATTCTGACATTTTCATTTCTACTTTCATTTTCATTTCTTGGAGAGTGACGTTTTATCTACCATCTACTTGAAACCAGAGCAAACACTTTTGATCAAGTCTGGAGAAAATAACAGCTGAATAATAAAGATCAATTTATAAGCTGTTAATTATCATTAAACTTCAATGATTTGAACACACCACTTTGCCAGATTGATCTGGATTCTTTTGTTAGGGTTTTTCACTTTCAACTGGCATCCATTATGTTTGTCAAAAGTCGGTTAATACAAAAATGGTAATTTTGAACGAAATTAACAAATACAATAAAAACAGTATGTGGAGACACCTAACCATGTAATATGTTGTACAAATATGTATTTTTGTGGAAAGAAACATTAAATATGTGAGATGTAGTTGTTTTACACACATATATTCAATGGGAAGAAATATTCTAATCAAATCTATATCAATTTTATTTCGCCAAAGAAAAAAATTCTTGCTTTAGGTATCTGTTGCATTGAGGGATTTGTTTGGATTACTGGCCATTGCCAGTTACGGGAAATCTCATTTCTGATGATTTTAATCGTTTTTTCTCACAATTTACAAGTTAACAGTTCGTGGTAAGTTGATAATTGGTATGTCTCTGAACAGGTTTAACATGTTTTAAATACAAGCAGGTCTGTTTGGCTTGTTAAAGGTGATTTTTTCCACGACATCAACTGATGGTTAAAGATGCAAATGCAAAACGTCAATGGTAGATGAGAGATCGGGTATTCAATGAAAGTAAAAATGTAAATATCAGCATAAAAACATAAAATATGGACGTCAGAATACCCGATATCTCATATTATGGGAGTAAACCTGTTCAGAGACATACCAATTATCAACTTACCACGAACTGTTAACTTGTAAATTGTGAGAAAAAACGATTAAAATCATCAGAAATGAGATTTCCCGTAACTGGCAATGGCCAGTAATCCAAACAAATCCCTCAATGCAACAGATACCTAAAGCAAGAATTTTTTTCTTTGGCGAAATAAAATTGATATAGATTTGATTAGAATATTTCTTCCCATTGAATATATGTGTGTAAAACAACTACATCTCACATATTTAATGTTTCTTTCCACAAAAATACATATTTGTACAACATATTACATGGTTAGGTGTCTCCACATACTGTTTTTATTGTATTTGTTAATTTCGTTCAAAATTACCATTTTTGTATTAACCGACTTTTGACAAACATAATGGATGCCAGTTGAAAGTGAAAAACCCTAACAAAAGAATCCAGATCAATCTGGCAAAGTGGTGTGTTCAAATCATTGAAGTTTAATGATAATTAACAGCTTATAAATTGATCTTTATTATTCAGCTGTTATTTTCTCCAGACTTGATCAAAAGTGTTTGCTCTGGTTTCAAGTAGATGGTAGATAAAACGTCACTCTCCAAGAAATGAAAATGAAAGTAGAAATGAAAATGTCAGAATAAAAATAGGAATAATAAAATGAAATATTAAATAAGAGAGTGGCAAGTTTTATGTTATAGAACTATGAACAGGTTTAACATGTTTTAAATACAAGCAGGTCTGTTTGGCTTGTTAAAGGTGATTTTTTCCACGACATCAACTGATGGTTAAAGATGCAAATGCAAAACGTCAATGGTAGATGAGAGATCGGGTATTCAATGAAAGTAAAAATGTAAATATCAGCATAAAAACATAAAATATGGACGTCAGAATACCCGATATCTCATATTATGGGAGTAGGGAATGAGAGGCATTGCGAAGAGCAGCTTGTTTGCAGAAATGAAAAGAACGATGGATTGAATTGAAAATGGGCATTTATTTAATGCCGTAGAATTTTCTCTATATCAGTAACATGATAAGTAAAAACAATCCTTAGTATGTACATTACTGCAAATCTGGGCAAGAAAAAAGCGCCATATATTGCCAGCTTAAGTTGGCAATAAAGGGCCCAGACTAGCGGAGCACTGGCTTGAAATGCTTTGGTGAAAATGGGTTGTTGTCATGGCCGGTTGCCCAGATTTGCAGTAATATACTAGAGATTGTTTTTACTATGTTATCACGTTGTGTTCCCTTTACAAGGCCTTTCAAATGCAGGATAATCCCATATTGTTATAGTTTAAAGACATACAATAGTCTTTGATCTTCTGTCATGTCTTTGTTTAGACGACTGGATAAGTCTTCCTAGCATCAGAAGCATGAAGCTTTCATTTGGCTGCTGTCATATTTACAGAGAGAAACAAATTTTGTGTCTCCCTGCTTACTGCTCTGAACGATGTATCCCTTTCAAAATTGGGTCTACTTTATAGGAAAAAAATTGCTCATAGAGGAGTAAATTCCTTCTTTTAAGAGATGACGCGATTGAAAAGGGAGACATAAATGACAATGGCAGAGTTACTGCTCTTGAAAGTGTATCCATTTACACATAGCCATAGAATATTGAGCTGCGACACGAGAAAACCAACATAGTGGCGGTGCACACAATGGAGACTCAGATTAGCCTGGGCACACGCCCAGTCTGGTGAGAGTCTTCGCGGTGTACTTAAAGGGTAGCTAATGGTTTAAGCTACCTCCATGCGGACAGCGAAGACTGGTCAGACTGGGCGGATGCCCAGGCTGATCTGAGTCTGTGCCTGGTGCACAACACTTCGTGTCGCGGCTCTTTTACTAATGCGGAGTCTAAAGCAAGATGTCCAAACCAAGATAGAAATTAAGAGTTGAAAATCAAGGACATTGCTAAAAGCGGCTCAAGACGGTATCATCTAAATAAGGAATCGTTTTCTACCTTATCATAATCAAATTCTCCTTGTGTCAATTTGCAACTGCATAAGATTACACTCCAGCCTTCTAGGACAGACGGTAATTGTAATCTCTGTTCTTCAAGTGATTAGGAGACCATTTAGGGAAGAGGTCAATCGGTCACACACATATCAGGGATGTGGCTAGGAGCAATTAGGCACAATCATGTTTTATGCTTCTTACTACTGGCTTGTCGGAGTGTGGGTTTAGCCCCGAATACAATTCATATTACCATGTCTGTTAGCAATTGGTTTTGAATATTTGTCTAATTTACAGCATTTCAGCATGCACTTTTCATTCAGACTGAATGACTACAGACCCATAAACCTTGACTCCACCCCAGTGATTTATTACTGGCCATTCCAGGGCAGTGCTTCTGTGGTGGCTTACTATATATGATTATCATTGTTTGTCGGGTTTCTGTTAGTCTTTAACTTCTTGTATGATATTTTCCTATTAGGCATACAACGTTGGTTCATCATTGATTCAACCTTGATTCAACGTCATGACGTTGAATCAAGGTTGATTTAATGTTGATCCAACGTTGTATGCCTGCTGGGGCCATCTGTTGAGAAATACCTGACCACTAGGCTTTTCGCTCGTCTTGTTGTTTCGCTTTGTTGTTTCTGTTTAGGGCAAAATGTAATTACAATGTATGTCGATTTTTGATCGTTGCCTTCTCATCAGCTCTGTGTCCACTCTATGTATTGCTTCTCTAGCTCCTGGATTATTATGAGCCGCGACACGACAAAACCAACAATGTGGCATATTCGCCCAGCGAAGTCTCATATCAACCTGGGCATCTGCCCAGTCTGATCTGAGTCACCGCTGTTCACATGGAGCTATCTTGGACTCTTGTCTACTCTTTTTAAGCACTCAGTGAAGAGTTTGATCAGACTGGGCGGATGCCTAGGCTGATCTGAGATCTTCTCTGGCGCACATGCCACAATGTTGGTTTTGTCGTTTCGCGGCTCAAATTTTCATCATTATTTTCACTCTTGTCTACTCTTTTTAAGCACTCAGTGAAGAGTTTGATCAGACTGGGCGGATGCCTAGGCTGATCTGAGATCTTCGCTGGCGCACATGCCACAATGTTGGTTTTGTCGTTTCGCGGCTCAAATTTTCATCATTATTTTCTTCTCATCCATTCGGTTATTGTTTACCCCTTATTCAGCACATGCATCTTTACACGTTGTTGATAATCGCTAGTTCACGTATATTTTGTTAAATGGTTTTCTTTCGTATGAGCAGGAAAATCTGAAATTTTTAGTATTTTTGAGACCATATATTTAGTTCTTGTGAATGTATATTTGTTTACGAAGCCTCTAAAATTGAATGAAAATTGCCTATTATTTCTGCGTACAATTTTCGGTGTGGGGCATTTCTTGCCTACCAAGTTTTAGATCTTGTGGTCGAAGCCATTTGAATGTTTTGACAATAAAATCTGTTTAGACTTAGATGATAAAATAGACACTAACGGTATCATATAATAATTCGACCCGTGAGTGAAAGTGTTCATGCACTTTTAGCTTATCAATTATTGAATATAAAATAATGATATTGTCATTGTTATTATCAAGTTACCGCGCCTACACTATTGCCAAGAGAGGTTTGAGTAAGTTTAATGCTTTGTTTATATGTGATTCCTGTTTTCTTGTTCGTAAACTGACATTTTTCCATTAAGACTCAATAAAGATTTGAAAGAACAGCATTTTTATAGTTATTGAATGTCCTCATTAACAGAAATCGAACGTTAGCTCAGTATTAGCAATACTTGGTCTAATAGGACATAGAAAAACCTGATATTAATGAGCGTTGTGGCAAGAAAACCTACAAAACTTTATTTGTAATCAGCTAAGGTCCTGCTCATTCTCGCAGTTTGATCAAAACCTTTACTGTTTGCCTCTATAATACATGGACCTACTAAAACATATACACTGAGTAAGAGAGGCCTAGCTTGCATGAAACCAAAATACTACTTTGTGGGTATTCATCTATTTCATATAGAACCACTGAGAAGGTATTTCTGAAATTGATGATAATCACTGATTTGTGGCGATACAAAAAATCTGCATGAAATGCTAAAAATACAAGAGATCTTCCCTAAAGTTAGCAGTTGCCTTCTTTATATTGTTTCTCACAATTAAGGATCCCAAAATGCCTGACTTGTTGATGTTAAAAATGGTTATATAAGAAAAGATCAAATAGAAATTTTCTGAACAAAATTAAAAAAAAAACAACAAAAAAAAACAAAAACCAACATCGTTATTGAAAATGTATGTAGGTCTGAAGGTACTTCAGTACATTGAGAAGAGCGTGCAAGGGATTATTTTTTCAACTCTTTTAAACCTTATCAGGTTGAGCAACCAAAAAAAGGAATTAGCCTGTGTCCAAAGTTTTGTCACAATTACGAACAAACTTTTTCAATGTCAATTACACACCTGTCTTGGTCACAGTAATGTAGTTTTTATACTGTATGTGTGATATAGATATACCTCCCTATACTATATTTGATGAATACATCCAGTAAACTCACCTTAAACATGGTCAAACCTAAGTTACTTTTTTCATCTGTTCTACCTTACAATTTAAACTACCTTACAATTTGAGAAAATGTGGAAAGATAATTGCTGCGACTCTATTCGCAATGCATTGAATTACCTTCAGACCTAAATACATTTTCAATAACTATGTTTATTTTTTAGAATTTCGAGCAGAAAATTACCATTTAAGCATTCCCTCTATAAACACCTTTTTAATCAGCATGTCGCTCTTTTTTGTATTCTAAACAGAAGAGTACACTAAAACAAAGAGTCCGCTAACTTTCCGGGAGATACGTTAAATTTTTAACAGAAATTGCTTTACAAGATACAGTACCTCCTTGACGTATTAATTCAGGGACTAATTGAATTTCGACAGGTCTCCTAGAGAGTAAAATTGCTTGTGGTCCTATTTGACGCCAGACATGCATGTAAAGCGCGTAATTTTATTTCGCTTCCTCTCCCTCCCCCACCCCCCCCCCTCCTGCTGAGGTATTTTTTCTCCACTTTTCTACGGGTTTAGTGCTGAACATTCATTTGAGATTGTCGCTGAAAATTCGCTTGCAACAGCCATAAAATGAACACCATGCCTATTTCCACGCGCTTTCTGCAAACTAAGACTGTACTGTACGTATCATGTAAATGGAGCGTTTGCACGGCTATTTTTGACCCGCGTAAAAGGGATCCCGGAGGCGTGGCAAAAAAAAAAAAAAAAAAAAAAAAAGAAGAAGAAGAAAAAAAAAAAAAAGAAGAAGAAGAAGAAAAAAAAAAAAGAAGAAGAAGAAAAAAAAAAAGAAGAAGAAGAAAAAAAAAAAAGAAGAAGAAGAAAAAAAAAAAAAAAGAAGAAGAAGAAAAAAAAAGAAGAAGAAAAAAAGAAAAAAAAAAAAAAAAAAAAAAGGAGAAGAAGAAGAAAAAAAACCCCGTAAACAATCTGAAGCGATTTTCACGCGTCGCGCGTGTTTTGCGTGACCAAGTCGGGGGTGGGGGGAGGGGATCACGTATTTTTTTTATGCTACTCTGCACTGAAATACGTGAGTGGCATTTTCACGCGTGTTTTGCGTGACCAAGTCGGGGTTGGGGGAAGGGATCATGTATTTTTTTGTTATGATACTCTGCACGGAAATACGTGAGTGGATCTTTATTTGCGACCTAGGCAATATATAATGGCGTGACACATGAGCTGAAATATTAATCTTTATCTCAGAGTTAGCTTTCAGGGGCGCAGCTAGAGGGTAATTACATAATACGCTCAAACCAGAGGAGAAGAGTAGGGGTTTAGCCCTAAATAAATTTCACATTGTACTCTCAAATAGTAGTTGCTGTTGAAATTTTGACCAAATTATACAATTTTTCATCACGGAAAATACACAGGTGTGTTGAAATTTTCCCAAGTTGACAAAATTTCAATTTGCGTACAGCCAGCTGCGCGTATGGCTTTTTTATAGTGTTAATATATATTTTCTGACACAAAAAGAAGCTTAGATAATAATATGCAACAGTTTTGATAATGTTTACATCTGAGACAAAAACTCTTAACTTTTGTTTGCTTATAGTATTAATACTATGTTCTTAAAACATTATGTTTACACTGATTACAAATCAGTTTACATAAGCAAGATATGCTGAATTAATGATTTAGCACATCTAATAAACATGAAATTTTGAGAAATAAATCATTTGTTTTACGTAAAACGGGACAGCCCACCAAAAGTCGCAGTATTGGATAGCATCTCGAGACTCGAAATGCCGGCCCCTTTCCTTCTAGCTTGTTGGTCCTGTTTAACTTTCTGTTGCACCTGCTTTGGCACATTGTGAAACAATTTCAGGTCTTTCACCCTCCAGTCGTCTTTCATCTTTATCATGCATCTGCTGCAAAATTCCACCTGATAACAGGGGTATGATAACATATTGTGATATCATGTCACTGTAGAACTGCGCTTGCGCGAATGTTATCAGGCGATGCCTGTAGAAGCGAACTCTGAAGACGACTGGCTGTATACTGGCGTTGGACGTGATAACAGCGTTCGATTGGTTGAATGATGTCACCGACTCACGTCATAACGCATCCGCGACGGCAGCAAGTTCGAACAAAACTGCGTTTGCTTTTCACTTGTTTGAGTCTCTTTAAACCTTAAACCCGTCTAATGATATGATAAATAGAATACCATGTAAGTGTCTTTTGATATCATGTTTATCAGGCTCGACCAGAAACATGTCGGACTGGCTCGGCAAGCCTCGCCATTCCTACGCTGTTTCTGGTCTCGCCTGATAAACTTGATATCAAAAGACACAAACATGGTATTCTCTATGTCCAACGGGCCTCCGTGGCCTAATTGATAACAGCGTTGACTCTTAAACATAAGGTCTCTCACCGCTGTGTGTTCAGGCCTCGGCGGCGCACATGAAGAACCGCTTATGGTAGGCCCGGTGTTTTTTTCCCGGGAGCTCCGACATAAGTGAAATATTTTTGAAAGGGCCAACAGTAAAACTTATAGAAAGAAAAAAACATCTACACTTGCATAAACCTTTTTTTTTAACCAAACGGCAGACCTAGATGAGTAGCATTTACTAGTAAGTGAGTAAGTAAGTAAGGTCTTTATCCTGGTACATGTCTGTTAGACCCTTTCCTAATAGTGGAAGGAGCCTCAATATAAGAAGTAATTGAATTGAAAAAGCTAAATTGTTTATTTCTGCAACAGACTTTAATAGTTTGTCACGTACGAATAGAAAGACAGCATATACAATAAAAATTACAGAGGTCCAAACAAACATGAAAGAGAAGCAACTGATCACGATCTACACTGTCTGCCATTCCATCTACTAGTACATCTTTTAAGACACTACTGCACTGAAAAAAAATGTTCCATTTTTAAGATTATTATTTTTAGTATGCCAGTTTTTAGAATTAATGCTATTAAAAATCTGTCGCTGTTAGTATCTGAGCCAGTGTCTGGTTCTGTACAATAATAAGAGGATATAACATTCTTTTCCGTGTTTTAACGTTTGCCAAGCCCGAGTGTATAAACGTGTTGTAGCCCGAACCGGCTGCAACATGCTAATACACGAGGGCATGGGCAAACGTTAAAACACAGGAAAAGAATGTGTTATCGTCATTGTTATATACCTTCTTTGACTAAGAAAGCATTTGAGAGCAGACAACACGAAAGCGAGCTTTAATAAGAGGATAAAACATTCTTTTTCGTGTTTTAACGTTTGCCAAGCCCGAGTGTATTAACGTGTTGCGGCTGCAACATGCTAATACACGAGGGCATGGGCAAACGCTAAAACACAGGAAAAGAATGTGTTATCGTCATTGTTATATACCTTCTTTAACTAAGAAAGCATTTGAGAGTAGACGACACGAAAGCGGGCTTTAATAAGAGGATAAAACATTCTTTTCCGTGTTTTAACGTTTGCCAAGCCCGAGTGTATTAACGTGTTGCAGCCCGAACCACGCAGCGGTGAGGGCTGCAACATGTTAATACATGAGGGCTTGGGCAAACGTTAAAACACAGGAAAAGAATGTTTTATCATCATTGTTATATACCGTCTTACGGACGCCATCTTGTTTCCAGAGCTCTGCAGACGATACGAAAGCGGGCTTTAATGGTGTTTAAGCCCTGGCGCGGCCGTGTTTTAAAAGTGTTGAAACCCTGTGTCAGCGATTCTGTTGCATTGCGACAATTGAAAATAGAAGGAAACTGACGTAAAATGCTTTCGATTACAACATGGCTGTTTTTCATAGTGAAGTCTCATTAGGTGTTTAAACCCTGGCGCACCCGTGTTTTAACAGTGTTGAAACCCTGTGTCAGCGATTCTGTCGCATTGCGACAATTAAAAATAGAAGGAAACCATTAGGTATATAACAATATTGTTTATTACTGTTCTAAGATCTACTGGAAAGTTAACGCGGCATTGCCATATGAGCCGCGACACGAGTAAACCAACAAAGTGGTATGAGCGCCCAGCGAAGATTCAGATCAGCAAAGGCATCCGCCCAGTCTGATCTGAGTCTTCGCTGTCCGCATGCAGCTACCTTAGCTACCATTTAAGCGCACAACGAAGATTCTGATCAGGCTGCCCAGGCTGTTCCGAGTTTTCACTCGGCGCACAAGCCACATTGTTGGTCTTCTCGTGTCGCGCCTCAATTATCATAATGCTGTCTCGCCGTTCACTGTTTCAAAGTATTGTAACGTTTCAAACGAGCCTAACATTTTGTTTACTTGAACACATTTTGATTTGAACCCATAAGGAAATGAAGCTCAATTATTTTAATGGCACTAATCAAACATGCACACAGTTGCATGGTAGGTATATCAGAAATAGCAACTTTTCTTAAAGCAATTTCAACTCCTGTAGATAAATGAATGTGTATTTTAACATTTTAACATGTTTAAAACAAATCCGGACTTGGAGTACTCAGGCCAGCCTGTGAATCCTGCACAATCTCCGCTCGACTTCTCTTGTAAATTCCAGCCTAGATCCATATATGTCGGTTAGGACTGACTATTTGAAATTTTCAAAACAGACTAATGTAGCTCGTACTGTTGAACATGCTTATTTTAGTTTATCTGTGACTAATAGAAACTATTACAACGCAACTCTCCCCTTTTGTCGTCACACCGTTTTAGAATCGTCGTCGTCTTGTATATAGCCTTTAGAAGCGATGTAGTTATCGTCCATTGCCCGTAAACTTGGTAACCGAGGAGGTTCACGCCCACCCATGACATAGTCTTTCACGTCAATTAGTCCTGCCTTGTCTCTTGGACGTAAGTCGGGCATACTTATACCTTTCTTCACATACGGTAGCACGTCTTTATACCAACGTGCTTTTGTTGGCATGTGGTGAGTGAAGAATCTGTCACAAAATGGTCTTTCATCCTTCTCTGCAGGAATGCCATTGATACCTACAGGATGTGTTGTAAACACACAGTCATGTTTATTCATGCTTTTCCGTCTTTTGTATTTTATTATTTTAGCTTCTAAATGTGGTATGTCAGAATAATTTGGAAGACGTCTCGAAATTTTCCGTAATTCCGTTTTAACTTTGTCTTTTTCCATAGAAATTCTCCTTTCAGCAGCTGTCTGGTATTTTTTCAACACTTTCTCCTGTATACTTAATCTGACATCAAGTAAAGAATTTATAACACGAGTTCTCTCTATGGTATCAGCGTCCAGTTTGTTGTAGATATCTGGCATGCACGCATTGTTGACAGGTGGCGGATTCTTAGATACCATTGGTATCACATCCATATTTATCTTATTGTTTTCTTGAATAGTCATTGCGCCTGTCATTCATTTATACCACTCAGTGCAATTGTTTGTTGTCGTCTACTGTCACAGTATTTCGGTTCTAAATATTGTTTAGCTGCTATCCATGGGTTTTTAGTTATATAGCAACGAAAATTCCAACAGCGCTGGGCATTTGAACATGTCTGAGTTCCCAAGAAACTGCGGATCAATTTTGTATCTGTAACCTAATAAACTAATCTTCTTCTAAAACTGACATCTAAATCTGCAATATAAAAGATAAAATATCCATTTATAGAGCTTCAATTTATTTTATGCAGTGCAATTAATGCAGGCTTAATCCATCCTTATTTAATGTCAGAATAGAGAAATGTGTCTTATCAGCGATTGCATCTGACCGAGCCTCAATCCTGCTCATGTAATTTTGTCAGCAAAATCTGAATATAAAGCATGTAATTAATGATTAGTGAATGTAACTAGTGAAGATAAAATTCCCTATTGCACAAACAGAAATAAATTTCAGTTACAAAACATTCTTAAAACATTTGAACACCTTAAGGAATTACCGTCATTCTCCTAAAAGTTCGAAATAACTGCTTTTTATCATCTATAGGAACGTGTCAAAATTGCAATCGGAATTGAAAACAATGCAGACGCAGATCAGACTGCTCCTAAAAAGGAGCAGTCTGATCTGTGTCTACACGGTTTCCATAGACACATCCGTCCCCATAGTTAGTATTATTACGCTGAATTTCAATTATGGTCTATCCGTGTTTGTCCATGTGTTGCGCTTGTTATAGTGTTAAGTCATGTAATACATGGAAACCTCAATGAAAACTGAACACTAAATCCATTGAGAAACCGATAGCAACATCATTAACTGCAGTCTCAAGTTTCGCTTTTGAAATAAAACTGTGGCAGTTTTCTATACAGACCATAGAAGGCTAGACCCCGGTCAATAATCTTGCTAACTGATACGAGTCTGCACTAATAATCACTAAAATCCTAGCATTTGTTATAATAACAATGCTCATCGATTATGAAGCAGATTGGATGCACTGAAGTTATTGCATTTGATGCCTAGCCTAAATGTATCTGCTTGTAAAATTAAGGTGACCCAGACCCAGCACGCTAAAGACGTCACAATAAATGACGTCGTCCTGTATGCGACGTCATAACGTCGTATCAACATCAACACGATGTCATTACGACGTCAAGGGCCTGTTGGCAAGAAGCACCAAACTAAAATTAGTCAAACTACAGTTTTAAAGTTTATCAACATTTTTGACATGGTATCACAAGTTAAAGGAGGAAACTTCCAGGAGGCATGCCCAGAATTATATAAATGTTTACTCACTTTAGCTTCCAAGTCAAAATAATCCTTTACGAAACATCAAATTTTCGTTTCCTACCCTGTATAAGTTAAAATAATTATTTTCAGTTTCATCCCGGTTGAATAATTCTGTTAAAACTTATTTTTTTATTAGTTACTTGTGCACGTGTAGACGGACGATTATAAAATAAATACAGATATCTATTCAACAATTGCCGTTATCAGTTATTGTTAGGCACAAAGTTATTGCCAGGTACAATAGTTGAATTTCTTTGAGTGCATTTTGTGTTTCTATATATATGCTGTTTGATAGCCTATCTTAAAGATCCTGTTATCAGAGACAGACGCATATATGACACAATGAAACTGTTACTATAATGATAAATATACAAACATTTAGTCATTCTAACTATATAATATCAATAATTGACTTGAAACTCACGAATTCTTTGTTACTTCATAAATGGGTGCGGTAAAGTAACATCATCAGAGCCGAGCCACGGGAAAATGTGCGAACAACGGTCAGGTCCGTAGACTGACACAACATTTCGAGTAGCTGTTCCGTTTTGCAAAATACCAATAGCCGAATTCTAAAGGATCAATAGCATGTTGAATGGAAGACTGCTCAGGCTGTGGGAATGCGCAGACTACGCTGTTCGCACAAACCATAACGCACTTTATTTCGCGTTGCATTTTTTTTCTTTTAAATACCACTAGTCCATTAGCTAAAAGCATTGTTTATCTATAAACCGTGTTTTCTTGAATATGTTTCGCAAACATTATTTTTCCCACAATATTTCAATTAAAATTAATACTGTCACACTTTACCGCTAATCCAGTGGTTTTGTCAATGGAAAGAGGACCACGTCACTGGTGAACTTCATCGACATATTCAATAATCTAAAAGTCAATGCGTATCCAGCTACATTGTTATCTAGTGAACAAGAATTTCACTTCTAACAATGATCTTTTAAAGTTATATATCTTGTTGTCTCTTGACTCAAGAGGATGAGTGATAATGATTTGCACTGAATTGCAGTTTTGTATTAGATCTACTTTGTAAGCATTTCATATATATATGCTTGTCTGAGGGCATTATATGTATATTGTAGGGCGGCGCATTATGTTTTCTGGGGCAGTATTTATAAAACAACTTAAGTGGTTGCCATGCTGTTGCTAAGGCTGAATTTCAATGACGGAGATTCCCTACAACTATGAAATTTGCTCTGGAGGAACAGTCTTTTTCAGACTGTTCCTCCAGAGCAAATTTCATAGCTGTAGGGAATCTCCTTCATAGAAGTTTAGGCTTAGCAACAGCATAGCAACGACTTAAGTGTTTTTATAAATACGGCCCCTGGTCGTTGGGGCTCAGCTGGTGGTTTTCTTGTGCTCCAAAGGTTCTGTTGATTCCTTATCTTTGTTCCATCACAGTGATATTTCTTTATTTATATTTTTACCCTTGTGATTTATCAGTGCTTTTGTTTGCTGTGTCTGCTTATCTATAGGTTTGTTTTGTCCATTTATTCTTTTCATTCGGATGTTAGTTCTACGTTTGTATATATAAATAAAAAATACATAGGTAAGATAGATTTTTTATGTGCGTAATATAGCTACCATTATAATTACCTACCCGGGAAACAGCAATTTGATATCAGCGCTTGCTGTATGTTACTTCATTTTTACTTACTGTTTCTCATTTCGTGTCGGTGAGATGTGGAATTTGATTAAATCAGTTAGATTAGATTAAACATATCTTATTGTATAAACACAATGGGATTGGACACAAGTTCTAACAACATGAAATAGTCCTCGCCCTACAGTTACAACTTATAATAATCTTTTATTACACTCTAGCCATACAGGATATGACATATGAGGAAAATAGAAATGATGTACAATTACATGCGTAGAGGTGAAGCATAAACAAAATTCACACGAGTTAGCAAAGCACAGGAGGATCGCTAATATTTAGAAATGCTTCAAATATTTAAAATATATATGTGTGTGCCATATGTGTACCGTACCAAATCATGAAGGACTGCCCAGGCTGGTGGCGCAGGAACACGTGGCGGAGCTGATGTCCAGACAGGCATGCTCCCCGCCACCAGCCGCGGCAGTATAATTACCTGCAGAGACACAAAGGGCAAACACTCAGGCATTCAAACTACATTTCTACACAAAAATTGCAGTATATAACCACTGATACAAGTCATTTAGAAAACTTCTGACTTAGGGCGCGTGTACACGACCAAAGTTTCTATGACAAAGCAGGTTTGTCACAGAAAAACCTGCTCGTGTAACTTACAATATCATGGTACAACAGTGAATATGTAACATTTGGTTTAAAGAAGAAAACATGTAGAAAATATACATACGTGTGACCAAATATATTTCTCCACCAAAGAATCACATCCAGTAGGCAAACAACGCCGAATCACTACCGAAGAAACGCCGAGTTCCTTATTGTTGCCTTTTTACACTGCTTTTATCGAAAATGATGCCTTATATAACTGAATATTGCTGTCAGACACAATCTGGATTGGGGACATTATAGAAGTTTGCGACCAGAGAAGATCGATATCAAGGTCTTCATTGTCCCCTACATTCAGAGCTGCAAATAGAGAGGTGTGCATAATAATTTTGCAGATTTAATCCATATAATGGTATGACATCTCATTATACCCAAACTTTATTTCTACCCTCAGCATAAAAATTATTTGTAAATCTGACAGAAAACGAGTCCTGTTTATCAAATCACGACTAGCAAGTTAGCAACTGCTTATTTTCATGGATAATAACATTTGACCATTATATATAATCCTTAGCAAAACAAACCAACACAATTAATTTTGTTATTATTGCAAGCCTTGTGTTTCATCTGTTTTCTACCTGTACATCGTATAAAGCGAATGGATTTCTTGCTATGTGCTTTGTCAATTTTTGCCCATTTGAATTCATGATATTCTTATTATTTTTTTCTTAGAAAAAATAACAACAATGCTCGCAGATATTTTGAACCGAAACCTTTTTCATCTAAAGCTGATTTTTTTTTTATAAAGGCTGCATTTCAAAGCAAAGAACACGTGCTACAACAAAACTCGGAGTCTCAGGTTTATGGAGACTCTTCGTATAGCAGCACTGTAGTTTATAAACAAGCGTCGGCTTAAACGTTATTCGATTTTATAAGCAAACATGGGTCCAGTGATTTCAAAAGGAATAAAAGTAAAATGTACTAAAGAGTATTACAAACTAGATTTACATATATTTTACATGCGAGTTTTATGTGAAATACAAGGATGGTATCAAATTCTTTCGGAACCCCAACTGTGCAACAACTACTGTAATGTTTCTAAACAAAGCCCAACTTCAAGTGACCATTCTGATTTTGTTCTGAAATATCTGACTCATGTGCTACAGGATCTAATAACAAAGTGGAATAGACCACTAGATTTGCAAGACTGGTTCAATGAACAAGAAGGGAGCAACATGGTGGCAGAGGTGAGAAGACTCTAAGAGCAGTTTGAGACAACGCCAGTAAGACTGACAAAAGTAAGCACTAGGAACGAAGGAAGTAAGCAGACGAGAAGGAAAGGGGGAGAGAGAAAGAGAACAAAAAGTATTTCATACATGAAAAGAGGAATAGCATCCTAGAGAGCCTTAGAATGGAGAAGAAAGCAAAGCTTACTTGTTCAGATTTTTCGATAAGGGAGACAAAGGAGGAAAATCAGCAGCCCCCTCCCCCACCCCCCACCAACACTACGCAATATCAAAAAATGTGTGCTGTATCCGGAGATGAGATACCCCGACACGTTGTTGGACAGAGGCCATGTCGTCGTCTGTCCTTGGCCAGATGCTGAGGATAGGCAACGACTCTGTTCTAGCAAAGGAGTTGCATGATCTGCTGTGCAGACTTGACTGAAAAGGACAAATTCAGCAAATCTATCTTCATTCAGTGTCCTGGCAGAAGAGAAAGTGAAACTATGCGCCGTGCATTAACTAATCTTATTGCCACAAAGGTCAACCAGGAAAAAAATAAGACAAACTTGTAGGACGGCGTGATAGGGGAAAAGGGGTGGGGTGGGGGCGACCTCGGCACAGAAGACGGCTATAGTTCAAACAACAGCTCAGCTACTGGTTGCTTCGGCTCTGGATAAGCATGGGACTGAACTGGACTTAGCGACACAGAATTGACTCAGTATTTAAATCACTTCCTTAAATTGGCTAACAAATATGAAAACAGATCTACAAGAACGGAAATGACAAGACGGCCCATGGGAGACTTTGTTATCCGCTATTACAGTAATCATCATTACTGCTGTTTGAATTGAGCAATATTTTTAAGGATTATATTTAGCCTTTGTTACTAGACCCTAGTAAGTCATGTTGTCTTTGAGAAAAGCTTGCAAGAAAGAGCATTAAAACAGCATTTACTTATACCTTAGATGCGAGTTCCATGTGGAATACAAGGACAGCACTAAGATCTTTGGACACCACAACTTTACAACAATTGCCGCAATTGTTCTGAAACAAAGCCCAACTTCAAATCACCATGGTTCTTTTTTTCTGAAATATTTGTCCCATATGGTATAGGATCCAGTAACAGTGGAATAGACACTAGATTTGCAAGACTGGTTCACCGAACAAGAAGGGAGCAACATGACGGCAAAGGTGATGACTCTCTTAGAGCAGTTTGAGACACTGCCAGTAAGACTGAAAAAAAGCTAAGCAGACGAGAAGAAAAGGGAGTGGGAGAAACAGAACAAAAAGTTCATAAATAAAAGAAAAAAAGCACAAAAGAGACTCTAAGAATGGAGAAGAAAGAAAAGCAGGAGCTACGAGGGAGACGGAGAAGGAAACAGATTAAAGAGAAGAAAACAGAGAGTGAGAGGAAAGTAGCCCCCCCCCCTCCAATACTATAAATTATCGAAAATTGTGTGCTGAATCTGGAGCTGAGGTACTCTGGCGCGTTATTGGGCCAGAGGCAATGTCATCATCTGTCCTTGGCGAGATGTTGAGAGGGGAAGCAAGAGCTCTGTTCCAGCAAAGGAGCTTCATGATTTGCTGTGCAGACTTGACTGAAAAAGGACACGTGGGATTTGATTGTATTAATTCCTGATCATTTTCTATCTTTTTACTTTGTGGGACGTGATGTTGGCGACGAACTCGGCATAGAGGACGGCTACAGTTCAAACAACAGCTCAGCTACTGGAATCTGTCGTTTTGGTTCGGGATGAGCATGGGACTGAACTGGACATAGCAACACTGAAATGACTCGGGGTTTTAAACACTTACTTAAATTGGCCAACAGACATGCTGATAGATCTTTAAGAAAGAAAATGACAAGACGGCTATAGGGAGTATTTGTTATCCGCTATTACAGTAATCACCATTACTGCTTTAAGAACCGAGCAATCCTTTTAAAGGTTTTATGCAGCCTTTGTTACTGGACCTAGTAAGACATGTTGTGTCTAAGGGAAGCACGTATTATAATTTTTAGTCAAATCTATTTCTGTGTATTTCTAATCGACAGATTTATAGTTAGACATTCCGTTTCAAAATGTTCTAGTCTGTGATCACTCAGGGCAGTTTAGCTTACCTGAGCCGTTAGGCTGATATGTGTTTTTCAGGCAATTTAGTTGTCATCCGTCTGTTGTATACACTCTTCGGGCATCTTATCGCAAACCACTGAGTCACTCAAAGAACTATACCCTAGCCCTGGTCTGTTCGTGTTTGTCTATGAATATACGTCAACCATCAGAAGTGGATATGCTGTATTACTAATTTAAAGCCTCATTCGAGATATCTTAAAAATTCTTGTAACCTTGCTGTTTTTAAAAGGAACTTTTTCATAGTATTTATGGTTAATCTTTACAGAATGCGTAAACAGGTGCGAATGATAATCCATTGATGTCATAATTGTCAGACTTTTCAGCTGGGTTTGTGCAGGTCTTTCACTCTATACTGTATTAAATTATGGTTGCTTCATGGAGGCAAAACTGGAGGAGGTGATGATTTTTGTTTATTTCCTTAGTTTTTCCATAAAATATAAAATATAGAGAAGCGCCGTGGTCGAGCGGGTAGAGCGACTTAGTTATGGTGCAGAATGTCGCCGGAAGGCCGCGGGTTCAAACACGAATCGGGCCATCCGACGACTGGAAAACCCTCTCTGTCAAGTCTGCAGTAACTGGGTACCTGTTTCGAATCACGAAAGAATAAGGCAGCGAAAGAAGAGTGATGGGCTCCGCCTTTCGTATGCTGTGCCCCAAACACAGTGGACCTCTAACCCGAACTGCCCCTACTACCACTAGGCTATGGGAGACCTTTACCGTGTTATCTTTATAAGCTATTGTAGCTTACTATAACTTGAATGCAGTTCTGATTAAAGTCCCAGAACCTAAGTTTTTGGGAAGAAATGAAATACAAAAATGTTTGGCTTTTTAAGCTGACCATTGTTGACTTATATAGTCGTTAATTACCGTAAAAATCTAAACACTGGAACAGACAAGTCAGAGCAAACTGTGCAGACCCAGATCAGACTGCTTCCAAAGAAGCATTCTGATATGGTTCTGCACTGATTTCCATTCAATCTGCACGTAATAGACGCATTCATCTCTGAAAACACAAACTGTTCAAATTGAAAACCAAAACCGTTCGAATTGTAGGACAATTAAGGTGATTATTTTAAGTGTCCCAGGTTTTAGAGTTTTTAAGACACTTATTGACTTCACATGTCTTTGGATATTTCAGATTGCTCATTGATTATTGGGTTTGTTTTTCGAAGAAAGTTCACTTGGGTACAATTTCCATCCCATTCTTCCAGCGATGAAATGTCTTTCTGGAGATTTTCACAGTCTTGGACCTTGTTAACGATGCTGTAGAGGATGCTGTCATTGACAAAGAGTCTACAATCAGACGACCTCAGAATCTCCAGCAGATCGTTGATATAACAGAATAACAGAGAACCTAATAAGTGCCTTTAAGGCCCTACGGACAGAACATCAGCTTGCGATGAATGATCGCCATCAAGAACAACATCTTGCTTTCTGTTCCCCAAAAAGGCGCGAATCCAAGCACTGGTCTTGTTCCGGATGCCATACTAGTTCATCTTGTAGAGGAGCCTGGAGTGGGTCACTTTGTCAAAAGATTTGGTAAATTCCAAGAAGACAATGTCTACTTGGTTTCCTTTTGAAAGATGAGATGCAACTACAAGTTGAGTCTCTCATGAGCATCTTTTCCAAAAACCAGTTTGGTTGTCCTTCAAAATATTCAGCCGATCAGAGTGAGCCGTGCTATTGCTGTGTATGATATGAATCAGTAGCTTGCAGGCGATGGAGGTCAGCGATACTCGGCGGTAGTTTACTGCCTTATGTTTATCTACTCTTTTAAAACACCGAAGCAATCCAAGTATCTCTCCTATCAGTTATGACTTGGCCTGAATCTAGAGAGGTCTGGTATATCTTGGTCAGTAGATGAGCCAGTTCATCTGCAGCTGTCTTAAGCACAAAGACTGGTCTGACATCTGGTCCAGTGGCTTTGTACGGTTTCTTCCCTTGAGGAGCTGTGTCCTTCTTTCCGGGTTACTTCTATGTCTGGCATAGCTGGATACGTATTTGGACCTTAAGACGGACTCAATTGGTGATTCAGGATCCTTGTTTTGCTGGTGCTGTCACTGTAAATATAGCCGTCTTTATTCTTTAATGGTGTAATCGCTGTAAATAGGCCCACGGTCGCAACATCGGTCGAATATTGGCCGGAACTTTTCACTAAGGACCATAACTTCTTCGGGTATAGTTTGTAATTTTTGTGAGCCACTCTTATTTGATACTGAACATCTTGGTGGAGTCGTTTGTATCTTTGTCTCTCCTTGTCCATGTTCTTCTTGCTTTTGTATTGAGTGAATCCCCTCCACACAGGTATACCCATGTCGGTCTATTTTAAGGGTGGTCCCTTATGTGTTTGATGCCAGTCCAGCCATTGGACTGGCATGGAGCATATGAAGAAGTATTGTTGGGCAGGATTTGGTAGTCATGTGCAGGTGGTCTTGATGGAAACTTCTCTCATTGGTCATTAGGACATATGGGGTGATTGTTAAAATAAAATGTTGAATATGTATATGTGCATAACATATAATTGTAATTATTTGAAATGTTAGAGGGTCTCAGGGAAGATTGTTTTCTGATATGTACCAACTGTGTATTCCTCGTTAAATAAAGACATTATTATTATTATTATTATTAACATTAGCCCGTCGCTTCCGACGGATTAGACGTCTGATTTCACCATTCATCCATGGATGGGTGTAGTGTTCAAGTGTGATTTTACTTTGGTACTAGCTTGTCTATGGTCTTGTGAACTTGCGCCTTGTAAGCAACCCACATGACAATGAATGGAATCAAAGTCTGTCGTTTGAAATGTTTAGCAGAATTTGACAAATCTTCTTGAATCTTTTGTATAGTTCAGGCTAACGAGCTATGCTACCAATGTGGTACCGAGGAAGGCAATGCTATGGTCGTTGTTTCCTATGGAAGACAATGGATTACATTTTTCCATTAATGATGGGTGTGAGGAGAAGATCAGGTCTAGCGGTTTGTTCTTTCGAGTAGGAAAGTTTCCACATTATTTTGGGCAACCATATCAAGGACTGCCTGGTTTACTTTAACTAGATACTGGCTACCTTTGATGGTAACATACGTCCAGCTGATATCTGGGAGATTGAAGTCACCTCCTACAAGTAAAATATTGTTGTTACTGTGTCCCTCGAGGGATAAGATCTCTTCATTAGTCGAGGAGAGGTAATCATCATTTTTTTTGTTGGGAGGTCTGTAGTGAGACGCTACTGTAAAAGACTTGCTGCTGTTAATTTTGATTGTACCGCTAATGAGTCAATATCATGAGCGCTGTGGATATTCCTCAGCATAAAGCACTTTTTTGCTGCTATTAGCATTCTTCCATGGGCGTCCGTATGCCTGTCTGTTCTTTGAATATCATAACCCAACCCATTCGGTGGATTACAATCAAAGCATTGTAACCATCAAGCCAGGTCTCATTTCCAAGAATAACATGGTCAGCTGAGAAAGTGCTCAAACTTAGATATTGAATAGAATCAAAATACTTAACTATGCTTATTGTTACGAAATGGATCTAATCGTCCACTATGTCGTCGAGATAATTTTAATCCTTTCAATCAGTAAGGCTACAGTTTTTAGGGTAACTGTGGTAATAAAACGTTTACGGAAATTGTGACTACGTTATGCATGGGTTGTTTGTGAATACCTCTCGTGGACAGCGTATTGCATGATTTTAAGGTGAATACCTGCACGAGTCTTTTGATTGTGGACAGCGTGTTGCATGATTTTAATGTGAGTACCTGCACACTTTGATTCGAGTCCCATGATTTAAAAGTGAGACGCTTAGTATTTATACTGCTATTCTTTAATGAAAAATTAGACGTGGCTGAATTCTAATACGGAGTATGTTAAATTATTGTTGTGTGCCCAGATTCTGAGTTTAGACCAGAACGGCACATCAAGTCCGGCAGTCAGCTGTTAGGACTTAGAGCCACGTCTCACCTGGAGATGCGATATACGTCTCCAGGTTAATACCAACCCGGGTAGAGGCAGTTACAACGCCGGTTGTGCATGGTTCCTAAGCAGAGGCGGGAAGCACAAAATGTAGGCGGAAGTGGTTAGCACAGTTTTGCCAGATTCTGTGATAAGATCTGAAGGTCACATCAAGTGTGGGACAGTGTTCGTCCACTAAGGTGTTTTAATATATATAGACTGGTCCCTGGTACGATCCAGGGAGCGACCAGTATATAATCGTGCACGTGTTAATAAGAGTTGGTGTTCCTCATGATATATGGACTGGCCCATGACATGATCCAGGGAACGACGAATTGAAGTCTACCAACATAAGGCCTTGTTTTTTTCTATGAGCTCAAACTAGCGTGTTTTTGTTCTTTGTGTTTTCCTTTAGTTCATGGCGCTGAGCCGAGTACGGTGTTGACGTCAGACGGTAATCTATTTGCGTATTGTACGCAAATCGATTACATATTTGAAACAAACACCTTACTTGGGCCAGCGACATGAACTGATATGTGTTGTATATTATTGTAATTGTGACAGTTGTAAACTGTATTGTTGTATATAAAATTTACATTATATATAAACTTAAAAAAAATTCTAACGTTGTTAGAGTTTCCTTGTTAGTGTATTACACTGGTAGATAACCCTTTAACCGGAAGTCACCCTCCGCCGTCCTGGCGACGCATAAGGCTCTACACCCGTGTCGACCGAGTGTAAAACCTTCTGCGTAACATGGTGTCATGAAGTAACGGGATTTGATTTCCGGTTAATATCTGCCAGTGTAACACATTGACAATATATACAGAATCTAGGCACAATTTTGTCAGACATTTTTTTTATTATTGACTTTCTGATTGTTCTTTTCTAAGGTGACGTATGGCTGTGAATTTTAGGGGAACAATTTTGCCACTAAATTCTTTGTAAATGTAACCTACACTCAATTAAGGTCAACTATCCTTATTCCCTGCGTGATGAAGTGCGATAGCCCATGCATTTGTGATAGAATGTAACAGGTTGCATATCTGAGTGGGGAAACTGAGGTATATAGACCTGAATTGTCTTGGCACGGATGATACGTATTTAGTTTTAAGGTCCGGTTGAGTACCTTGGCACTGCTGTTGCATGACAATCTGTAAGTTTATTAATTCAAACGTTTGTACGTTCTGTCGTAACCGTTACTGAGGTCCATTTTATGTCCTGATTTAGTAACGTAGGTTACTCGTAACGTAATATAATATCGTTACAATTAAACCTAATAGCGGAATCTTAAGTTTGATTTACCGTTGGTATCTTATAAGGTTTTGTAATGTAGGACGTACAGTTGTCGTGTCAGTGTTAATACGTTGCGTTACATACGTTACGTTTGTATATCTGATACGCTAGATCAAGTTGGGCGTAATTGTAATGTGGGTTGTTTACGTCATCTAATTACGTCATTTAATAGTGAAAAGTAATTCTCGGCAAAGTCAACGTCAGTTTATGACGTCATTTCCGGTCTATTACGAACGTAACTTTAATAGCTACGTCTAGATCGCGACTATACTAATTAATCAACGTTTTAGTTGGATTAGTTCGTTATTATTATTGTTAACGTTTTAGTTAACGTGTGTGACTATAAGTGAACATCGGTTTCAGTTAAATTAACGTGAGCATTACGTTAAGCGTCATGGATCAGTTAGTTAAGACGGGACGGGAGTTAGGTTATGAAGGGCAGGCGTTGCAGGAATTTGTAAGGCAACAGCAAGAGACTGAGAGGGCAGAAAGGCACGCGGTAAGGGCACTTGATAAAGAAAAGATTGCGCAGGCCGATAAAGACAGGGAAATCGAGTTAGCGAAGATCGCGGCGGAGAAAGAAAAGCTTGCGCAGGCCGATAAAGACCGGGAAATTGAATTGGCTAGGATCGCGACGGAAGAAGCTAAGATTGCGGCGGATAGGGAAATCGAGATGGCGCGGATTGAAAGTATAGAGCGGCAAGCCGAGAAAGATAGGGAAGCTAGGTTGTCTCAAGTCGAAAGCGATAAGGAAGCAAAGTTGTCGAGCGAAGTTGAGTTAGAAAAGTTGAAGTATAGTTTTGAATTGCAGCAACGCGAGTTGAAAAATCAGATAGATTTGCAGAAGGTAACGTTTAGAGTTGAATTAGAAAAACAGAAGGCTGAAAAGTTAGCGCATGCGCGAGATCCCAAATTACCGTATTTTGATGAAAGTAAGGACAAAATGGATAGTTATTTATCAAGGTTTGAGAAATACGCGACGGCGAATAAATGGGATAAAAACGTTTGGGCTGCATATTTAAGCGCATTACTTAAAGGTCGCGCGCTTGATGTTTACGATAGATTGTCAGTAGATGATGCAGCGGATTATGACAAGTTGAAAGATGCGTTGTTAAAGAATTTTGATATGACTGAACGCGGATTTAGGAAGAAATTTCGCTATGATAGGCCTGAAAAGTCCGAAACGTTTATTCAGTTTAGTAGTAGACTTAGGTCGTATCTTAATAAATGGTTGAAAATGGCGAAAGTAGACCAGTCTTACGAACCTGTTTGTGATTTTTTCGCTAGGGATCAGTTTTTAGAATCCTGTAGTAAAGAACTATATGTTCATTTGAAACCGAAAACATTCACGAATCTAGGTGAGATGGCTAGGGAAGCAGATTTATTTGCAGAAGCACGTGGCGGTGTCTACGCTTGTGTTAATAAGGGGCAGCCTGATAGTAAGGGCGTAACTCAGAGTAGATCTGATAATAAGCCGAGTGCGAAGCCAGAGATAAAATGTAGTATTTGTGGTAAGGGACATTTAACATATAAATGTTTTAAGAATCCCGATAGGAAGCAAGCATATAGTGCGGAGGTAGGTGCAAGTGCAAGCGGGTATAGCGGAAGTAAGGGGAGTAGTTATGCACCGAAAGATGAGACACAAAGATCACAGAGTAAGAGCGATACTGTACAGACGAAGGGTAGTAATTCAGATCGTGGCCGTGGTCGGGGTTATTCCCGCGGACGTGGTCGGGGTGGCGGACATCAAATGAGCTTTTGTAAAACTACAATGAATAGGTCTCATGAAATTGAAGGTCTCTATAAGAGTAAGGAAGAAAGTCCATTAATCGATAATAACGTGGATAGGGAAGGTGTCTGTTACTTTTTAAGGTCGCGATTACCAACAGCGCAGGGTACGGTTAATGGTAAGACTGTTGTAGTTTTAAAGGACACAGGTTGTACTGGGTGTGTCGTTCGTAGAAACTTGGTTTCTAATGATCAGTTACTTGGTAGAGAATCTGATGTAACTTTGATTGATGAATCTACCCAAAGGTATCCCTTAGCAATGGTTGACATAGATTGTCCATTTTTCACAGGAAAAACTGAGGCATTGTGCATGGAAGATACATTGTATGACCTGGTTATTGGAAATATTGACGGGTCAAAACTTCCCGATATGTCCCATTTTGCAATGGCGGCAGTGACTAGGTCACAAGCTAAGCAAGGTGAAGAGGTCTATAGAAAACTTAAAGTTCCTGATCAAATTATTGCTAGTGATAAGGAGGCATTGAAGCAGGCCCAAGTTGTTGACCCTAAATTGAATGGCATAAGGCAAAGAGTGGAATCTGGGAATGTGACTATTAGTCGTGGATTGAACCGAGGTGAAACTAAGTTTATCCGAAAGAAAGATTTATTGTATAGGCAGTTTACTAAGGGAAACAAGGTCACTTTGCAACTTATTATCCCTGAAGGTTTTCGTGAAAGGGTGTTAAGATTGGCGCACGAAACCTTGATGTCAGGTCATTTGGGCATAAAGAAAACTATGGATAGAGTTTTAACTGAGTTCTTTTGGCCTGGAGTTTGTGGTGATGTGGCAAGGTTTTGTAAATCTTGTGACATATGTCAAAGGACTATTCAAAAAGGTCGTGTCACTAAGGTTCCTTTAGGAAAGTTGCCACAGATTGACACACCATTTAAACGAGTCGCTGTTGATATAGTTGGACCGATAGAACCTCGTTCTGACAGGAAATCCCGCTATATTTTAACAATGATAGACTATGCGACGAGATATCCCGAGGCGGTAGCGTTACCCGGCATTGAAACGGGACGCGTAGCCGAAGCGTTAGTTGAGATGTTCAGTAGATTAGGAATACCGAGTGAAATGCTAATCGAGCATGATAGTAAGATCACGATTGACGTCATGAGAGAGGTTAGTAGGTTGTTGTCGCTTCAAGATCTGACAACTATTCCTTATCAATCTACTGGTAAAGGACCCGTGGAGAAATTCCATGATACATTGAAACAGATATTACGTGAAATGTGCGTAGAACGTCCGAATGACTGGGACAGGTATCTCCCAGCATTATTATTCGCAGTAAGGGAAGTTCCGCAAGAGTCGTTAGGTTTTTCCCCGTTTGAACTGTTGTATGGGCGTAATGTTAGGGGTCCTATGCAAATATTAAAGGAATTGTGGTCTGTAGAGGAAACTGACCAACGTGCGTTATTGACGTATCAGTACGTTATTGATCTAAAAGAACATTTAGAAAGAACGTGTAAGTTAGCACAGGATATTGTCCGGAAAATGGACGTAAAGCGGAATGCTTATTATGATAAACGCGCGAGGTCGCGTAAGTTTGACGTCGGAGACAAAGTACTTTTGCTACTCCCGAATGAGTGCAATAAATTGTTACTTCAATGGAACGGGCCATATGAAGTTGTCGAAGTAGTTAATGTAATGAACTACAAGATTAACGTCAAGGGCGTCGTGAATACTTATCCTGCTAACATGATAAAGCAGTACGTTCAACGTCAAAAGAACGTGACGTCTGCGGTGGTTAACGCACCTGACAATGTTGGATCGGAGGATCACAGTGATCCGAATGTCCAAAGAGTTAACATTTGTACGTCAGAGGACGTATCCCAATATGACTTTATACGTGAAAACGTAAAGCCCGACGACGTAACGTCGACTCAGAAAGCAAACATGGAAGAACACGGTGGCGATAGTAGATTAGAGGCAGAGGCAACGGATCCTGTGGGATCTGTCTTGCGAAGTAGGTGTAACGTCAAAGACAGCGTTAATTTAACGTCTGATACACTAAAAGGTGGCGATTTCCACCTAGTGTTCGATCAGACTTACCCATACTTCCCCATTCCATTTGAGGCACGACAGGTACGACACAGAGAATTGATTGACTTTGGGATTAGGTAAATCTGTGGCCAAGATAATTTGGGGGCGGACTACCTTAGTAGATAGTTTGGCCACGTTATGCATCGCACCGTTGTTGTGTATATAGCTAGTTTTCCAGTTTTGACATAGCCTACGATTCGATCGCATTTCGTACTATTTCAGAAAAGAAACATTGTTATGTTTTTTTCTCCCTAAGGGGAAACCTATGTTACGAAATGGATCTAATCGTCCACTATGTCGTCGAGATAATTTTAATCCTTTCAATCAGTAAGGCTACAGTTTTTAGGGTAACTGTGGTAATAAAACGTTTACGGAAATTGTGACTACGTTATGCATGGGTTGTTTGTGAATACCTCTCGTGGACAGCGTATTGCATGATTTTAAGGTGAATACCTGCACGAGTCTTTTGATTGTGGACAGCGTGTTGCATGATTTTAATGTGAGTACCTGCACACTTTGATTCGAGTCCCATGATTTAAAAGTGAGACGCTTAGTATTTATACTGCTATTCTTTAATGAAAAATTAGACGTGGCTGAATTCTAATACGGAGTATGTTAAATTATTGTTGTGTGCCCAGATTCTGAGTTTAGACCAGAACGGCACATCAAGTCCGGCAGTCAGCTGTTAGGACTTAGAGCCACGTCTCACCTGGAGATGCGATATACGTCTCCAGGTTAATACCAACCCGGGTAGAGGCAGTTACAACGCCGGTTGTGCATGGTTCCTAAGCAGAGGCGGGAAGCACAAAATGTAGGCGGAAGTGGTTAGCACAGTTTTGCCAGATTCTGTGATAAGATCTGAAGGTCACATCAAGTGTGGGACAGTGTTCGTCCACTAAGGTGTTTTAATATATATAGACTGGTCCCTGGTACGATCCAGGGAGCGACCAGTATATAATCGTGCACGTGTTAATAAGAGTTGGTGTTCCTCATGATATATGGACTGGCCCATGACATGATCCAGGGAACGACGAATTGAAGTCTACCAACATAAGGCCTTGTTTTTTTCTATGAGCTCAAACTAACGTGTTTTTGTTCTTTGTGTTTTCCTTTAGTTCATGGCGCTGAGCCGAGTACGGTGTTGACGTCAGACGGTAATCTATTTGCGTATTGTACGCAAATCGATTACATATTTGAAACAAACACCTTACTTGGGCCAGCGACATGAACTGATATGTGTTGTATATTATTGTAATTGTGACAGTTGTAAACTGTATTGTTGTATATAAAATTTACATTATATATAAACTTAAAAAAAATTCTAACGTTGTTAGAGTTTCCTTGTTAGTGTATTACACTGGTAGATAACCCTTTAACCGGAAGTCACCCTCCGCCGTCCTGGCGACGCATAAGGCTCTACACCCGTGTCGACCGAGTGTAAAACCTTCTGCGTAACACTTATTCTGAGCTTTCAAATAAGAGAAACTGTGTGAAAAGCAACATTTGGAAACAATTAAAGTCTCACCAAAAACATAGGACTTGTTTGATATGAGTTGGAATTTTCATGTTCAGCTGAGTTGAGCATGAAAAAAAGTTTTACAACCTTGGGGCCAGACTGTGTATCAAGAATGATTGCCGCCAAGAGTTTACCTCAAGAGTTTTCCTAAAGAATTTACATTCGATATCCGGAGTGATTTCCTAGCTGGCTTGCGTTGGAAGCTTGGCTTTGGTGAAGATTCTTTTTCCTGCGTATTCTTCTAAAAAGATGTACATTTGATAGTAAGGTACAACATATGATAATGTCTTTGGTAGCGCGAGACAAAGTGGTTCGTAATTTACGTCATGTGTGGTTCGTCTTTCAGTAGGGATAGAAGACACAATAAAATCAACATCGGACTAAACAAAAGAGAACAAACCTTGTATAATACGTTAATGTAAGGTGTATAGGTTCATCTCCATGTTTTTCATTTTACATGAAGGGATCATTTATTTGCCGAAACACTCCCGAAATGCAGGAAACTATTTTGTTTCGTTAGAAAGTGTATGTATTGTGTGGGTATGTCCAATATTAACCCTTACAGCGCAAAAAAAGCTGACGACAAAATTTACGTCTGCAAAATTTCCAAATATGTTTCATCCAAGGTACATCATATTGAGAAGTCGAAAACTAGACGACAAACCGTGTTGATCTAGATGAGCCAACTCATCAGGACCAACGCTGTTCGCTAATTCTGCTTTTTTCGTCACTGGCGCTTAAAGTATTTATGTAAAACGATGTTCTGTTACACTTCCATTGCTTTGCCATTAAGAAGTTGAGAAAGTCATTGTTATCATAAAATCTGATAAACAGACAGACCTGTAACGTTTACAGCGAGCCAAATGAGGTGTCAGCTACCCTAATTTGGATGTAAGCTATTTTAATGCATTGCATATTCAGATATGTGGGACTGTTTTAGAAAGTATTGTATCAACAGCTACAGTGCAGACATTATTATATTGATCCGGAGCAGTCTGACTTGGTCTTACATGCTTGCTGTAGTATTGCTGTCCCACTGCATAGTATTTAAATGGTTTTGACCGTAAACAAAATACCAGTGAGTTGTCAGATGAAACCATGGTCACAATGTATAGATTTTGGTACATAGGTAAAGTACAAAGGGCATGTGGCGTAAACCAAATATCGTTTTCATGAAAAAGCAGATGGAAAAGGATGGATGATGGATATCCTTGTTGGTTGGCTGTTTTCTATGGTCTACCAAAAGGGTCAAAAGCGACGGTACCGTTCGAACGCTATTTTTTTACCGTTTGAACGCTATTTTTTACCGTTCGAACGCTATTTTTTTACGTTTAACGGGCCTCTGAGACAGTATTGCAGTCTATATTGAGCCGTCTCCCAGAGAGAGGGTAAAAGGAGAAATGACAGGCTAGAGAAAAATATAAAAAAAAACAATCCCAACCCGCACCTACTGCAAGCACAATAGGCCCTTGTCCTACTATTATCCGAATTAGTAGGACGCCCCGGCACTGATAGTTACCCAGCACCATCGCCCGACCCGACCACCCCTGAATATCCTTGTACAAATTTGACTCTGCTGTGTTATTGTTTGAATTCCTGTCGTCATCGGTCAGTAGAGTCAGAGTCCACAGAAAAGAACATTCCCAAACCGATGGCCTAAATGCTTAGCGCTGTCACTGAAAATTCGCAATCGAAACACCGCTCGGCCAATTCCGTGATTCGGAACACCGCTTGGCCAATTCCGTGAATCGGAACACCGATCGGCCAATTCCGTGAATTCACGGAATTGGCCGAGCGGTGTTTCGATTGCGGAAATTCGGAGAATCGGGTATTCTTAAGGTGTATGGATCCATGCTGCCTTAAATTTTTTCTGAGGAAGGGAGAATAACGCCATTAAAGATACATTTACGACCAGCCGGCTCATCAAAGAGGTGAAGGGAAAGTGAAAGCTATATCCGTATTTCATTTTAGGAAGTGACCTAAATGCCATCTGCATATATGCTTATCAAACTGCAATTATTATTCATAATGTACACGCTCTGAAGAGCATCAAAGACAAAAGACTAGGCTGTGTTTGTTTATAAGTTTAATGAGATGTGTATGACGGTGCTGTGTGTTGACTTACCTGTCATCAATATTGATTCAGACTGTTCAAGCACCAGGGGCCAGTTTCACAAACGATCTAAGCAAGAACTTTTGACTTAAGTTATAGCTTAAGTCAAAAGTGTATACTTACGTGGTTTCACAAAAAATCTTAGTTGAAACTCTTTGCTTAGATTTTGCTATAAACTTAAGTCAACCAGCGAGGTGACTTAAGTTCTAACTTAAAATATGTAAGGTAGATATGCTGATGATAGGCTGTCATAATTCAGGATATACCACAAACTGCGTTTATAAATGAAGACTGCACTTCGAATTCTTACTTGTATTTTATGTTGTATTGTAACCTATAAACGGTTCGGAACACAAGCAATTTTGCTACTGCACGACCAATATGTGGTTTCTGTTCCGATTCCTCTTTGTTCATTTAGTAGACACTGTACATGATAGGGTTTGATTTCATCCTCCTTCAGTCTTCTACTGTTCGTGCTCCGAAAACCCTATGTTCTGTGATTGTGGCCATTTCTGGGTAAATTCACAGCTCTGCCACAGCTGAACCAAAGCTACTTAAACTGACGAGTACTTCTGAAGGTGGTGAAGACAGGGCTCGGACAGGACCTTTCCCTGCGGCATGTACATGGTAGCCCAGGCCTGTACATTCAGGACGTTTTCTCACGACACGGCCGATAAGTTTATGAAAGCCATTCGTATACACACTGACGTGTGTCTCTTATTTATAATAATCAATTAAAATACATCATCATCATCATCTCACTCTCCCTCCGCGGCTCTCTCTCTCTCTCTCTCTCTCTCTCTCTGGAAGGGGTTTGGTTTGGGAATGTTGGTAGCGTAAAAGCGTCAGCGAATGAAAATGACTTTATCATGTGATCGTACTCCATCATATAGTCCCCTTTTCTACATTCATTACACCTGGAGCTAATCGGGAAACACTTGACTCTCAAGTTACATAGTTATATAAACTCAGAATCAAACATTAGAGAGAAAAAATGGAAAGCTGAAAGAAAGTGTGTCTCCGTATGTTTTATCTTTGCTCAGGGGAAAATAGCTATCGAAATATTATCTCCGTCTTTCTGCGCCTGTCAGTCATGCAATGTGTGTGTGTGTGTCGGTGTGCGCATGCGCTAGTGCGCGCGCGTGTGTGTGTGTGTGACTTTGGATTCCGACAAGCGTGCATTTGCGTGTTTGTGCATGTTTAGTGCACGCCCGCACGCAATGTATGTATGCGCTTATTTTCATGTATATGTGTGTATGTGCGTTTGAAAATGCATAAATACTAGCTATGGCAAAAGGTAGAATTTCCACCGAAAAGTTCATGTTTTATATTCATATTTCCAGTCAAAAGTAAGGCTGGTTCAAATTTGTGTGTGTCTCTTTTGTATGGTTGTCCCTCTTACTATCGATACGAAGAAATTATAAACTAAACCTGCATGCAGGTTCCACGTAGAGTGACGCCTAACCTGCGACTAGTTGAATGACCTCGTTAAGACAGATTTTACTCAAATACTGCACCTACTGCAAAAGCAGCAGGTCCTTGCTCTAACTTGGGACGTCCAAATGTCAAAAGTTTCGTGGTATCTTTGTCATACTTATGTGCGAGTTTGTGGATAGTCTGCATGATCATTCGTGCGTAAATGTTTTTGTACGTGCGTGCCTACATAAAGGTGCATATTTTAGATCGATGAATTCAGAGTTGGAAAAGCCAAAGTCCAACAAAATTCTCCCGTAGCCATGTTTCGGTGAATAAAAAGAGTTAGGTGAAGTGAGGAAGTGCCTATCCGATGTAGGTATATTCACTAAATAGTCGACTTTTATTTAGGAAGCAAGAGCAGTGCTCCAGATAAGAAGGGGTAACATGGATGATTCTGAGATATTTTTCATTATTTATGAAGGAAAACATATGCTGTGACCCTTATTAGAACCGTCTCGGTAACACGGTTCTAATGAGGGTCAAAACGTATGTTTTTTTATGGAGAAATATCAAAAATTATCCCTAAATTATCCGTGCTTCCCCTTCTTATCTGATGAACTGAAAGAGGGACCCTACTTTTTGGCATTGACCATTGTACACACTGCTGATAACGGCTAAAGATCTCAGCAGTTCCAAACATTTCTTTTCCATTGATCAAGTTTTCGACCAGACAACTCTATCACTTCCTCACTTACTGTGTCTGCCGCCACTGAACGAGGCATAAACGATTGGAGATTTAGTTGGTTGATCGTTTTTTGTTTAACGGCTCTTAGAGACAGTATTTAAGTCTATATCGAACCGTCTCTCAGAGAGAGGGAGAGGGAAAAGAGATAGGAGAGAGAAAAAATGTCCAAACAATGCCCGCCCGCACCTACTGCAAACACAGTTTGCCCTTGCCCCACTATTATCCATATCAGTAGGACGCCCCAGCACTGAAAGTTACCCAGCATCATCTTTCGACCACGACCATCCCCAAAAGGTTGGAGAAACTTGAAACATAGTTTTCGATAACGACATGCGTGTCAGGAAACTTTTATATTCGCTTTAACTTTAGGATGCATAAAAATTAGGGAACACATTCAAAGCCGTACCATATTAAATTAAAGTACCGTAAATAAATTAAAAAAAAAAAAAAAAAAAAAAACTGACAAAAAATGAAAGTGAAAAGTGGAGATTCGAACCCGTAGGTGTCTGCGCTTGAGCGCAAAACGCTATTCATCACACCACCGCCTCAAGTACATCATCATGTTGTTTGGTACATAAAAGTATATTGCAGACTTTTAACACAGCTAAAAATAGACTCCAAAAAATAGACAAGACTTAAGTCAAAACAGATTAAGTTTTTGCTTAGATGAATTTGTGAAACCGCTTAAGTTCGAACTTAAGTCATTCTTACTTTTTTACTTAAGTTATAACTTAAGTAAGTTATAACTTAAGCACAAAACTAAGAAATGTTCATGAAACTGGCCCCAGGTATTCTTGTCTCTATACAGGAGGCACGTATGCTCCGTTAGGTGACACACATAAATGAGCCTTTAAAGGTACCGTAAAACAAGTGAGGATAGCACTCATTCAGATCAGACTGCACTTCTTACTTTCGTCTGTGTATCCAAAAGATGTAACAGAAAATTTTGTATAAAGTTATCAACCAAAAATCAAGCATAAATAAGGTCCCATCTTACTTTATTTGGACAAGGGAAATATGCAGAATAGCTGTCTGCAGCAGTCTTTACCAGGCTCATTTGAGTGGTGCAGAAGACTTTATGGATAAACCGTGTTTTCTGCCATTTCGTGGCTTCCTGTTTGCCTCCATTGATGACGCAGGCCTTAAAAATTGGTCCACTGCTAAAGAAAGAATTTGCTCAAACTGTTGACGCTACTGATTAGGGAGACAAATATTGCATTTCCTGAAAGAGTAAACAGTCACCATATGATCAGTAGGCTAGCCTTAGCATTAGCGCAGTCAGGCTGTCGTTAGATATTATAAATTTGACAAGCCCAGGTAATGTTTGGACGGAATGAACACGCTCTGACTGGACTGTATTTGGCAGAGGCGGACCTGGATCTGCGCAGCTCCTGTTCTAGTCACTGTCGCCAACAGACGACACTTTCCGGACCGTCCGTTCCCCGATGTCCGGGCAAGCGTATGCTGGAACACACTGCCTCTGACCCCCCCCCCCCCCCCCCCCCCCCCGGAACAGCTTCCCAGGCGTTTGGGAAAGCGTAGTATTCGGGTTCACTCTGCGTCTGTCATGAGCTATCGCTTTACTCTCGCGAAAAAGCAGTTGAAGTATGTCTTAAGGCAGGTTTTCTCCAGTCGAGACCCATTTCTGTCTGTGTCTGCCGACCGCTCCCCTCCCCCCCGGAACAGCTTCCCGGGCGTTTTTAGGAAAGCGTGCGTAGTATTCGGGTTCACTCTGCGTCTGTCATGAGCTATCGCTTTACTCTCGCGAAAAAGCAGTTGGAGTAAGTCTTGAAGGTAGGTTTTCTCCAGTCGAGACCCATTTCTGTCTGTGTCTGCTGACCCCCCCCCCCCTCCGGAACAGCTTCCCAGGCGTTTGGGAAAGCGTAGTATTTGGGTTCACTCTGCGTCTGTCATGAGCTATCGCTTCACTCTCGTGATTGTTTACGAATGTGCTAATATTGTATGTCATAATAAAATTTACACTATAAGCAAAACAAGAAAATTTAACTCTACTATCAATGGTCTTATGCTGAGGATCATTTTGTAATATCTCAGGCAAGTTTTGTTGCTTTTTCCTTTAGCTTAACGAAGTCATTAGTCAATGATTCTTTAAATCTTCAAGAACACTGCACTGTACTGCAAAAGCTCCTCGCAGCGCTTTTGGGTATAATACATTTGAAATTTTAAAATGTCCATAGTCCTATCAGTGGTGAAAATATCTAAACTCAAATCATGGTAAGATGGGGTTCAACCTCCACGTGAGGTAATAAAATATGGGTTGGTGTGCATATATCATGTCATTCAACTGGCAAAAAGTAGAGAAAACAAGTTTTTGAAAAATAACGAATCACTCCACAAAATACAATTTTCTGTTCTGGTTTCCTGTCTAGCAATGCTATATAAACATATGCGGGCTACTGATTTAGGCTCAACGTCTGTCCATGTATTTTTACAATTTTATTCAACTTAATGAAATCGAAAGTTGGTCATTTTAGTTGCCAAGTTTTCAAACCTTTTTTATGAGAAACTCAAGGATGTTTTATTTGTTTGAAGCTGGCTAATCACGGTCATTTACAATTACGAACTGTAGTGAGAAGTTTGCAGCGATAGCTCATGATAAAATGTTTCATGCTGATAGAGCGATGGGGCCTTTAGTATGGTGGCTGGTTTGTGCCATTTCGTCTTTTCGTCTTTTCGCCGCGAAAAGACGCCACGCGAAAAGACGAAAAGACGCCATGCGAAAAGACGAAAAGACGAAAAAACGCCAGGCGAAAAGACGAAATAACGCCATGCGAAAAGACGAAAAGACGAAACCCGCCACGCGAAAAGACGAAATTTCAGCGCGAAAAGACGAAAAAACGCCATGCGAAAAGACGCCATTTGAAACTCTTAATTTGTCGTCTTTTCGCGTGGCGTCTTTTCGTCTTTTCGCCTGGCGTCTTTTCGTCTTTTCGTATGGCGTTATTTCGTCTTTTCGCATGGCGTTATTTCGTCTTTTCGTCTTTTCGCATGGCGTTATTTCGTCTTTTCGCGTGGCGTTATTTCGTCTTTTCGTCTTTTCGCGTGGCGTTATTTCGTCTTTTCGTCTTTTCGCATGGCGTCTTTTCGTCTTTTCGGCGCGAAAAGACGAAATAACGAAATGCGAAAAGACGAAATAACGCCACGCGAAAAGACGAAATAACGCCATGCGAAAAGACGAAAAGACGCCAGGCGAAAAGACGAAAAGACGAAATAACGACACACAAATACCCTTCTATTGATAACTGTATTGATTCCTGTATCGATTCCTAATACTAAGGCAGTTTGTCTGAGTAACCAATATAGACTCATATCAGACTACTGCAAACGCAGCTACAGAAGCAGTCTGATCACAGAATTTACCACTGAAATGCTTTTTTTAATATATAAAATATATCTTTTTGACAGCTAAAAATTGTAAGGATAGACTATAAAATTAACGTGCACTGGGGTCGGCAACATTTTCGGTCAGTATGGTACCGTTTAGATTGTATAACAAATTTGTGCCTTGTTGACTGAGATCAAAGACAGATATAATCAAGATAACCAGTAAAGTCAAGCAGCAGTCTTATGAAAATTAGAAGGGATTTGCCACTGAAACTCTATTTTATCCGACAGAAAAATAAAACTTGTTAAAAGTGAAAAGGATAGCTATAAGTATTAGTATGGGGTCGGAAATAATTACAGTTATTGATTAAAAAATCTGGGCCATGTTGACTTAAAAATTAGCAGACGCAAATTTGCGCATTGAGGAGCATAGGCAGACCTAGTACATTGTTGTCGCAAGCATTTTTGAGAAATACCGTCAAACCTGTCTTAAGGGGTCACCCAAGGGAAGGACAAAAAGTGGCTACTTAAGACAGTTGACCCCTTAATACATTTCATTTGCACTGTATTTTGGTTGAAAGGACCAAGAAAAGGTGGCTGCTTAAGCGAGGTGATCCCTTAATAGAGGTGACCACATAAGCAGGTTTGACTGTATAGCTGACCATAAGCAGGTTTGACTGTATAGCTGAATGAATGCCGGGCCGCGCAGAGCAATTGGTAGGGCACCTGACTCATATGTCAGAGGTTCTGGGTTCGATCTGGGTTCGATACCTGGTCTGGCCACATACTTTGGTTTCTCCTTCCGCTGATTCAAGAAGGGCAGTTGTCAGTTACTGGCGAAAGTATGTGCACTTAGTACTGGTTAACCGCTTAGGAGGTCTAAGCCTGCCCAGGAATAGTGTGGTTAGGTTAACTGACCGTCCCGACATGACCATAGATGTTTACTGCGGACGTTAAGCAATAAATCAATCAATCAATCAATAGCTGAATGTATACACCTCCAAGAAAGATCTCTCTAATATTGAACATTTTGTCCCCTTCTGTCATTTTTACAAAGAGGAACAACTTTTGTGACATTCTCTTTGCTTCCCAAGATAGGAAAGTGAAGCAAACAGAAAGTCAGATTCTTAAATAGGTCTACTCTTCAAGGAAAGAATTTGCTCCTAGAGGACCAAATTCTACTTTCAAGAGCTGACCCTCCTTAAGAAAGGAGGCAAAAATGCAAAATTGCTTCCCATTGAGAGTGGTCCCGTTCACCTTTAGCACAGATACAAATATGTTGAAGCCTGTGTCTCCATGCATCCTACGAAAAAAATAACCCTTTTTCTTTTCTTTTCTTTTTTTTTTAAATTTGAACAAGTAGATTTTAATATCTCGAGCTGTATCATAACATACGCAGAATGGTTACCAATGCAGAGCCTGACCAGACCACTGTTTTCCTAGGACACATATGTCCTAGGATTTAGGATCATAATGGTAACATGGTCCAAATTTATTACTTAATGCTAGCACCTAATCTAATACGTAATGTATTTTCTGAGTATATCATTGTTCAAACTGAGAGATCGAGAGAATTGGGTAAAATGTCTCACCAATGCTAAGGTCATATGAAGACATGACCTCGCGGTTTAGAGTCACATCTGAAGGACCACTGAGGCGAGTGTGTGTGTGTGTGTGTGTGTGTGTGTGTGTGTGTAGAGGGGGCGGGGGGTCGAACTGACTGCAACCGCTAGTCTAGTCTAGTCTAGTCTAGTCTATCCCATAATCTTGTGAGGTCGTTGGGGCACCACAGATGACTCTACAACACTCCTTTTCCACCTAGTCCTGTCTTCAGCTGGCCTAGTTGAGCTAGCAAAATCCATCCCTGTCGTTTAAAGAAGACTTGTAGAGGAAGTAACGGTAGTTGTGCCCCTTTGTAAAAATGGCGGAAGGGGGCACATTTTCAATATAAAATTCTTATATATTGGGGCACATATGCGAAAGGCAAAGAGAAGTCTAATCAGACTCTGCTCTGTCTGCGATTGGCACGTCTTTAGAAAACTATAAACTTGTTCAAATTTTGGGTTAGCTGCAGTTAAATGTATGTCAAATTAGGGAAAATACTGTATCATTATTTTTTCATATCATAACACTTACAGCGAAGTGCATGTTTGTATAGACACCTTCGTCTTCCATAGTTTGAGAGAGATTACATGGTCAACAAGTGGTTAATCTTTTAGGCAGTTTAAGATCAAAATTAAGATATGTTGAAACTTGTTAGGAGTATTTTACTCCAAAACATTAGGACGGCTCATTTTCTTTTCTGCCCGTTCAGTAGAAATACCATAATGACTTCTTTCCTCATATTTTTGGTAATATTTTTAAAAGAACAGTTTATGGGCAAAAACTGCAAACCGTGATTAGTACACTTCTTTACAGATTGCATTCTGATCAGGGTCTACACAGTTTAAAAAAGAAACACCTGTCTAAGTTTTCAAAGTATTAACTGCATTTAGAATAGGATTTATTGATACATCTTAATGCAAAACACGTGATGCGAAAAGACGAAAAGACGCCATGCGAAAAGACGAAAAGACGAAATAACGCCACGCGAAAAGACGAAATAACGGCACGCGAAAAGACGAAATAACGCCACGCGAAAAGACGAAATAACGCCATGCGAAAAGACGAAATAACGCCATGCGAAAAGACAAAAAGACGCCAGGCGAAAAGACGAAAAGACGCCACGCGAAAAGACGACAAATTAAGAGTTTCAAATGGCGTCTTTTCGCATGGCGTTTTTTCGTCTTTTCGCGCTGAAATTTCGTCTTTTCGCGTGGCGGGTTTCGTCTTTTCGCATGGCGTTATTTCGTCTTTTCGTCTTTTCGCCTGGCGTTTTTTCGTCTTTTCGCATGGCGTCTTTTCGTCTTTTCGTCTTTTCGCGTGGCGTCTTTTCGCGGCGAAAAGACGAAAAGACGAAATGGCACAAACCAGCCACCATACTTTAGAGTCTCATTAACTAACGACGTCGTTAGTTTTGAACAACTGGGTCCAAGAGTATTGTTTGGAATACGCGCTTGTAACCAGAGAAACCATAACCTTGAAGCGTAAAATTAGCGTCGTTGCAGCGTCATACTGACGTGGATATGACGTTGTTTCATTTTCAGCTGGAGCTTATGTCTTCAATGCGGGCTAAGTAGTGTAATCGGTTACCTGTTACCTGGAGAGAGTATTAATGTGAATGCAGTTATTTCCCTTAGACCCGGGGAGCGATAGGCATTAATCGATATTTGGAATGTCATAGATAGATAGATAGATAGATAGATAGATAGATAGATAGATAGTTTATTGATGCATTAAGCCATATAGCCCATGAGCATATATACATGTACAATTTTACAATAATATTCAGGATAGCAAGCAACACAATTATTACTTTCCAGTACCATAGAGCCTTTCTTATAGCTCCATTATACACATAGCCCATCAGTCCATTATGGGAGAGGTGCTGGATTAGCTGGTACCCTATAAACACACGATACATGTATGTAAATGTAACTTAAATTAAGTCAAACTTTTCTCTAAAGACTGAAATCATTATCATCACATTTATGCATGTGGCAGACCATATCGATGTCCATATCCCAGGACAGGTGTTGAACTTCTCTGAAGCCGGTTTTGTCATCACTGTGTTAACAAGAATGTAGGACATTTCGGCCACGGACGTTTCGGCCACGGACATTTCGGCCTAGGACAGTTCGGCCACTACATGTAAGCTGCGCTATTTAAAACAATAAAGATAGAAATTTAAGATTAGTCTGACTTTCTCTGTTTTTCTGCGAACAAAACTAAATAAACTAATGAGCCATACCACGACAAAAACAAATTGGCATGTGCGCCCTGCGAACACTCAGAATAGCGTGTGCGTTCGCCCATCTGATCTGGGCCTTCGCTGTCCGCATAGAGGTAGCTTAGACCGTTGCCTGTCCTGTAAGCGCACAGCAAAGATTCTGATTAGTCTAGGCGGCTGCCAAGGCTGATCTGAGTCTTGGCAGGGCGCTATGGCACTGCGTTGATTTTGTTGCGACGCGACTGAAAATTATGTTTCATACAAAAATTATCACAAGAATGACGTTCGGATTAAATATCCATTTCTGACCTTCATTGCCGTTAGCAGGTGTTAATTTTGAAATTACATTGTTTTGACAAGACGTGTGACCAACTGTATTTTCACACCTTCCGACCGACAGCGACTACTCAGTTACAATTAAATGAGCCGCGACAAAGGTGCACGTACGTCCGGCGAAGTCTTAGATCAGCCTGGGCATCCGCCTGATCCGATCAGAGGCTTCGCTATCGGCATGGAGGTAGCTTAGAGTCTTAGCTACCCTTTAAACGCATACAAGTAGTTCAGACTCTGCTGAGACCGGGTGGCTGTCCAGGCTGATCTGCGTCTTCGCTGGGCGCACATTCCAATTTGTTCGTCTTATCGTATTGCGGCTCATATGAGGAAACTTTTGAACATTGAGCAGAAAAGAAAGTGACCTGTCCATGGGCGGAACGCTGACGAGTGCCTTGCAGCTTTCAACTAATCTTTCCGTATTTCTTACTGCATTTAATTCTATCTCAATTTAATTTCCACATGATAATTTTAAATGGTTTTCGCACAGTCACAGCCTGATTTGATAACACATGTTCAAAATATTTTGAACAGAAATTCTGATCAGTTTGGTTTGTACAGAAACACGGGAAAGGTTATGTACAAACTCAAATTCAACTAAAATTGACAAATTATTAACTGATCATAAACTCAGACCAGTGTTTTGCAAATGCATAATTAAAATCTAAAAAAGTTCCTTCAAGAGCAGAGAATACATACAGAAGTAGGAACATGGGCCAGACTACGTAGTTTCAGCTAATAAAGCCTCGTCAGTGACCCTGACAATATCTGGTGACGAAACCAGAAAAAAGGCATACTGTAATTTCTTAATTTTAATTGGGCAGTCGATTCAAAGACTGATTAATTTCAAAAGGATCCAAATAGTATAAAAGACGATGATCTAGAATAATAGTTTAAATCGATCTCAAATTTTAGATTTCTCAGAATCTATCCTCCGATCTCAAAGGATGTAAATGAAATATAATCTGCACTATGGATGATGTACGGGGAGACTTTTTACGGCTTCCACACGGCACAACAGCAGCTGCAGTGAGGTACAATTAAAATCTAAAAAAGTTCCTTCAAGAGCAGAGAATACATACAGAAGTAGGAACATGGGCCAGACTACTTGGTTTCGGCTAATAAAGCCTCGTCAGTGACCCTGACAATATCTGGTGACGAAACCAGAAAAAAGGCATACTGTAATTTCTTAATTTTAATTGGGCAGTCGATTCAAAGACTGATTAATTTCAAAAGGATCCAAATAGTATAAAAGACGATGATCTAGAATACTAGTCAAATCTGTTCTGTTCTGTTCAATTCTCGTACAGAACAGAACAAATAATAGTCTAAATCGATCTCAAATTTTAGATTTCTCAGAATCTATCCTCCGATCTCAAAGGATGTAAGTTGGTCTGAGTCAGTTTGCATACATAATTTATTCCATAAATTGACTATTGCAGCTTTATATTTTTTGCATTATTTTTGTCCAAGTCATGATGACTTTAACAAAATTTTACGATAACAGTTTAGAGATAATAACGGATTTTATGATCGATAATCGATTAATCCTTGTGTAATTATAAGTATGTTAATTGTACTGTATATTGTCAACAAATTCCGATCACCTCGCGCAAACTGATCAGACATTGTTCAGTCTTATCAGTTTGCACATATCAGAGGCTGATAAGTGTCCGCAGGTGCACCGGTTTATTATCGTAAGTACTCATATTATAGCAAAAATACAAAAAAAAATCACAAAAATATCTTTCAATATTCCTTGCTAGCTTCACTAAAACAGTCATAAACTTAAAGTGACAAACTTGCATTATGAACAGAAATATTACTAATAAAGTTAATTTATAGCCTTGCAAGAAAAATGTTTCATGGCAATTTTTTCCCATAGCGATTAATCCTTACACTACCACGGTTACGAGAAAATCTTCACCACGATTTAGTTTCTTACATTATTTTTTTTCGACAGTAATATCTTAAGAGAGCAATACAGTGTATGTATCTTCGTGTCTCCTGATTATGAATGAGCAAATCTGCCAGTCAAAAATATAATTCTATGGATTCTAAGATTCTACCCTGGGATACACAAAACATATTTCGGTTTCTTTGATAAAAACGCCCCAGCACACTCAAATAAATTTCAATCAAAAATGTTCGAACAAACATTAGCAATTATGATAATAATTAATAGACTGATCGAACATTACCAAAAAAATGTAATTGGTTTGCAAAGTTTTTTTTTTTTTTTTTTTTTTTTTTAGCTTATAAAGGGATTTTTAAAACTACAAGTAGTCGATTAACTGTCTGTTCATTTTTTATGGTCACGTGTAGGAGTTACGTGACTTCTTTCTCTTTTTTCCTTTCTTGTGTTCATTCCTTTATTCTTTCTTTCCTTCTTTCTTTCTTAATAATACAATATGAATATTCTTCCTTTCGTAGTTAAATCATAAAAGCACATATATAAATACATAAACAAAACACAAATACCAAAAAATGAAGTGGTAAGCCTTTGAGCAATATAGGCGGATTTGGACTTAAACTATTTGAAACTATTATGAGCGAGGTTGTTTCGAAACGCGATTTTCTGTATGTTTAGAAATCGATGGAAGAAACTTATAGTATACTTATTTTATAATGAATTACATCAATGTAAACCTTATAAAAATCTCTCAGTGGTGATAACTTATAAAAGTTTTATAGAAAATCCGATCATTTTCAAATTTTAGGCTGAACATAGCTTCTTAGGCATTTTCGACATTATTCTTATATAATTTCATGTGACTGAAGCTTCAAACTTCAAAAGCCCATGGAAGTATCAAAACATGAAGTTAATTTGTATATTTTTATACCATATTAACGGACAAAGACTGAAGTTTATGATCATAACTTATAAAAAATTGTCGTAATATCATATATGTATTTAATTTCACATTTTATATTATATTTCTATGTAATTGCATATAACACTCGACATTATTTGAACAGGTAAGCTCTCGGATAAACCCGTAAGTCGCTATCGGTAGTTTCCGCCATATTGAAGCAATAAGTTCCCTATGTTTGCTTTTGTTTTATTCAAAAAAAATAAAACGAAATAAAATAAGCAAAGCGATAAATAGAGGCTCTTATCCGAGTGGTCATTTCATATGAAATTTATGAAACGAGCCTTCAGCGAGTTTTATAAATTTCATATGAAATGACCACGAGTGTAAGATTCTGTTTCTCATATGACCCTTAAAATGGGATTTTCGCCATCAAAATGAACATTATTTCGATAAGAAAACTCATTGATGACACGGACGTTGTCAACGACGTACGCACCAAAGTCTTATATTACACGTGTTTTGTATCCGTATGCTGAGTGCAAAGTGAAGGAGCAGCTAATATACTCGACGTTTACCCTGCAATTTCTGGAAAATTTCAAGGATTTGGTAAAATAAATCATTTTTACCTTCCACTTCTTTCATTTTGCAAGTTTTGTACACATGAAATTTGAAACTATAGCCTATATCTTGACCAAGTCCAGACTTCAATTCACACTACCCTCAAAATCAAAGTGGTTTGAAGTCCATAAGGAGCAAAATCACCAAAATTTTCGATTTCGCCTTTTCATGATGGTTTTGCAAAATTGCTCGATAACCATCAAATATAATCATTTTTAAGGTTAGCAAGCTGTAACAAGTTTAAAACTCATGGCAATTTTAGACGTTATGCCCGACCAAACTGACGCAATATCAATTCTCTATGGGAATTCAAACCACTTTCATTTTAGGGGTAGTCTGTCTTAAAGCCTGGGCTTGGTCAGAAGAAAGGTTATAGGTTCAAACTTCATGTGTATAAAATTTGCAAAATGAATAAAATGGAAGGTAGAAATGATTTATTTTACCAAATGTTTGAAATGTTCCAGAAATCGCAGGGTTAAAGTTTGACACCTTAATATTTTTTTCGATTAAATTCAATTTAGGTTCCATACTGACCCTTGAATATGAATTATTCGTATTTTATGCAGTAGCAACGTCTCCCTTTCCACTAAGGGCATTATGATTTTGAAATGAAAAGAAATTTGTTAGCATCCAAAATCTTGTTAGACAGAGCATTTACATGGGTCAACAAAACCGGTCAATAAATTCAAATTAATGCAAAAATGAAGCCTCAACAATCTTTAAAAAATGACGTTGACGTCGATTTTAATAATGTCATAAGAACTTCGCATTGCTTTGCAAAGCATTAATCCATAATAGTTGCCACCCTTCTAACTTTTTATGGACACTGTAGGCAAAAATGGACAACCCGTTGACAAAGATCAATTTTACATTTACAACGGTATTTGACTTGAATGCCTAACCCTGGAAAGATTTTATATATGAATTTATCCCAGTGGTATGACTGGAGCCTAATAAAATCCGTTGTAATAAAAAAGGAATGGTGTATTGGTATAGTGCTCGGTATCATTGTAAACACAAAATGTTGTGCTTTCAGCATATGCATAGCATTTGAACCAAGCATGCCCCTAAGCAAAGTTATGAGGCCATTTGCATTACTTTTCTAACGCCCCTCGTACAACTGTAGTTATCAAAGCAAGTTCAGGACAAAACTTAGCTACACAATTTATGCACCGTAATAAAAGTCGTACAAAACCCTTTCAATGAAATAACCATATACTTTTTATGATCCACTTGTTTCTACCAACACCTGCTTTGGCAAACGCCAGCCTAACAAGCAGATAAAATATTTGGGTTAGAATTGTCGTTTTCGAGAGTATAAGAGATTTATAAGAATTTATTTTATGTATGAGAGTCAATGAGAAGAGAAGAATATAAGGTGAACTACCCACTATAAAACCACTTTAATCTTTGTGTAGACTCTCAAAATCTGAGGTAGTATATATCATTATTTGCAGGTTTTATTTCTTAATTCCCATTTCCGATTGTATAACTGTCAGTTTTAGAAGAGTTTTATAGCTTGCTGAATATACGAACGCATCTTGCGGTTGAAGTAATAAAAAAAGGTAAAGGAAAAGGTTTCCCATAGCCTAATAGCTGTAGGGGCAGTGGGGGTTAGAGACCCACTGTATCTTGGGCACAGCTGATGAAAGGCGGAGCCCATCTCTTTCCTTTCGCTGTCTTACCCTTCCCTGATTCGAAAAAGGTACCCATTTACTGCTGGGTTGACAGAGTTTTCCAGTCGTCGGATGGCGACGGTAAGCCGAGAACTCACGACCTTCCGGCGACTTTCTGCACCACAACCGAGTCGCCCTAACCACTCGACTACGGCGCCTACAAGCTGTTTTCATTCAAAGCGGCACGCTCTAAATGGGACCGAAGCAGAATATACTAAATGTTCCCACTGAGTCTCCGGAATCACCCAAATAAAAGCCACATCAGAAGAAAACATGCATCCCTTAGAAGCAAAGCGTATACCAAATAAATGAAAACAGGCAGTCTTTTCATGAGCATTTAAGTAAAATGCCACACTGAGCACACCATTTAGCACTGGTGTAAACCGAACTCTGCTTTCAAAGTATTTTAAACGGACCCAGTGATTCCTAAAAACTATACTATGGAGACTTACAGCATTTGGCATCAGCTGCCTAAAAACAGCTGCAATGACGAAATGATGTATGGCCATATTTGAACGCATGGCGTGTACGTGATTCAAAAGATTTATATCGGCAGAAGCTCTGTCCTGCACAAACAAATGATAAAGTTCATATATTTTAGAACTTTTGAAAGTCCATTGACAGATGGAGTAATGGCGTACCTAGACAATCCATACTTATCTTACAATTAACTATCCTCACCCAGCCCATTTCACGTCTGTCACTCTCACCGATTTCACCATTTATAGCACTGAACTATGATTTATTAGGTATATAAGTATTATAAAAATAGCGTACAATGTCATCTAACCACAAATATTTCACTCTTAAAATTATTTAAAACAAGAGACTCGACACTTTATCGGCAATCATAAATTCGATTTTCAGAAGATATACAACCAATTAAAAGATAACCACTTTCATTTTTGTGGTATCTTCTGCCAAACATTTTCAAGGTAACGCCTGTGCAAAACATAATAAAAAGGATAAAATGGATTAAACCAGTAGTGTTAGTAGCCCATATTACATTGGTTAACATGACTGAATTTAACAAGACTTTATCGAAGAAGAAGAAACAATACAATATTTTAAAAGCGTATATTTTACCATGATGATTTACATATTGAAGTCTATAAACTGAAATGGACAGGTGAACAGTCAATAGTGATGAAATAACTCGATACGAAATGAACGTTATTCGACAGACTGCATCCTTGGCTGTTAACTCAATCACGTTTGATAACTTTGCTGCCCTCTTAAACTCATATAAACTTTATTTGTATGAACAATTACAGATAGCAGATCAATTGATACAAGAAATTTATACTAAGAAATCCAGAAGTAAGTCAGAAAACTGTTTTGTATCTTTCCCCCCTTAAAAATCCAGAAGTAAGTCAGAAAACTGTTGTGTATCTTTCCCCCCTTACTTTCACTTGAATGCAGAAATAATTCTGACACCGATGTGTCGGACTGCTGACGTATATAAATATCGACGATTATACTGACTTAGAAACTGCGTAATGAAAATTGTTCTAAGAAGCTCTCATTGATTGATTAGTTGCTTTACGTCCACGGTAAACAGCTATGGTCATGTCGGGACGGTCTGTTAACCTAACCACACTATTCCTGGGCAGGCTTAGACTTCCTAAGCGGTTAACCAGTACTAAGTGCACATATTTTCGCCAGTAACTGACAACTGCCCTTCTTGAATCAGCGGAAGGAGAAACGAAAGTATGTGGCCAAACCGGGTATAAGTCAGGTGCCCTATCGACTGCGCTACGCGGCCCGGCCAAGAAGCTCCATGTTTCCAGTTCAGTGGATATATCTATCAATTACCTAATTCCTTTAAGTATAAAACCTGTTATCCATTATTTGTCGGTCAGACAATTACACCATGCTCAGGTGGAATTATAAACATATAACCCTTATACACGACAACAGAAAAAGTAAATCATTTAGATTTTTCTATTTAAACAAAAACGAAGGGTTCTATTTAAACAACAAGAGCTTAAATGACATATTCCGATAATCTCATTTAAGGCACTGTTGTTCATCTAAGCGACTAAAACATGTCAGTCATTCGCAATCAATGGACTGTCACTATGGATATACAAATCTATAAAGCAACATACTTCTCTATGATTGAAAATGTATTAGAATGTGCACTGTAGCTTAAAATTCTAGTAACGACACAGAATAGCTGGCGTTCCAATAAGAACACACATGTTTATCATAACATTTAATGTTGAGGCTCTGCATTGGACTATGAACAAAATTACATATGCGTACTGCGAAGGTCAAAGCCTGACTGCATTGCCCAGGCAATCTGATAAAAGTAGACCTCTTACAAAATATTTAGCGAACGACAACTACCAGGCTATCAACTACCTGCGATTTTATAGCGATACACATGCTCTTGGATATTTATAAAGTTTTTTCCCAAGAGTTTTACGACGCTAATATACGATAATGCTCGTACATTCAGTATTTACACTATCACAAAGTAAAAGAATTTCAGTTAATACGGATATGTGTGTTTTAAACTGTTTTACGTAGTGTCTCCCAGATCGTTTTCATCGTTACAAGGCTTTTCTTTACTGTAAATATTAAGAAGTTTTAGAATTACATTTTCCTTCATCATTTGTTGGCCTTTCAAAAGTGTCTGTTTTGCAGTGTCGCGTTAAGACTGATAAATTAGAATTTCAGCAACTCCACATTTTCAATATGTTTGGCGAACATTTAGAATACACATATTAACTTTCCTCGTGGACCCAAAATTGTTTAGAAGCAGTTCTATATACAATGTCATTTGCTCACTCAACGATATTTTTTGGCCCCTGGCATGTCATTCTTCCAGTGTGTATTCTTAGAATTCTCAACCTTCCCTGTAGTATTGAAGGGTTTTAACGTGACTCCTTTCGACAGAGCCATATATCTGTTGCTTCTATTGTCCGGTGATCCGGGAGCGGTCATGTCCAGGTGCCCTGAACTACTTCCACCCGTGAAATGAGACTCAAGTCTTTGCATGCTTTCCTGAAGCATCACAATTTGTGCCTGTTGAAAGTTAAGCTGACGTTGTTGCGACGCTATTTGCCCTTGAGAGTCAGATTTCTCGTCCGCAAGCCGATTTATCTCAGAAGCTTGCTTTGATATTTTTTCATTCAGTTTGTCCTGTCCTTCTACTAGCCTCTTATGTTCTGAAACTACACTTTCAATCATGGAAAGCTTTTGCACAATCGTCTTTTCTTGATTTACCATTTGTCGTTCCTGCTTTTCTAACTGCTCCTTGAGTCGTGATAACTCGTTGTTCTTTTCAGTAAGTTCAACTTCCAAATTATTTTTGTCTTTCACACCCTTTCTTAATTGTTCGTTTTCAATTTGTAACTTGGTGACTTTTTCATGATATTTGTTATTTGTTTCTCTTAGAATTCCCATAGCTTTTTGTAGCTCTAAATACTTCTTTTGCATATTCACTAAGTCTTCATCTCTACCTTTAAGCTGATCTCTTAATCCAAGTTTTTCTTGTCTTTCTCGAATTAACATGTCTTTAGCAGTGTCCAATGATTTCATAACTTGTACCAGTTGTTTTTCAAGTTCATGTTGTCGCTCAACAATTACAGAAAATTCTTTTTGTGAGGTTTTAGCCTCCCTAGATAGGGCGCTCAGAGCCATTTTTCGTCCAGTAACAGAAAGGTCTTCAGTTGAATGGGACGAGGAAGCGCTGTGGTTTCCTTGGTAATATTCCTGTGAGTAATTTCCCTGGTAGGAATCCTAAATAAAGAGAAACTTGGTATCCATAAAATAATTCGTGAATGTGATCCTCAGTTTTGCTAATAAGGGAACCAAATACCCATGAAAAGCTGATTGATATTTCGAATTTTATGAACTTTATTACTTCTTTGTTAAATGGTTGACCTATAAATCTAGCGTTTTATTTTTATACAAAATATCATTTAGATGTTTTGTTAGATTTAATTGTTCGTTTATATTCTCTGATTCAGAATGATAAAGCATTTGCATTGATTTGGCAATACTCCAATGACGAAGTCTTATTTAGATAGTAGGCGCGAAATTTCAAATTGACGATGAAATTTTGCATCTGAATCTAAATATTTCAGCACATGAAAATCGGCATTATCTTACCTTGGGTCTTGCTCCAAGGGCAGGAAGTTCTGACAATTCTGTAATAGAAATGAAATGGCATTAAGTATCATATTAGCCGCGACACGAGAAAACCAATAAAGTGGTTGTGCACCCAGCGCAGACTCAGATGAGCCTGGACATTTGCCTAATCTGGTCACTCTTCGTTAATGGCTTAAAGGATAGCTAAGGGTCTTAAATACCTTCATGCGGATAGCGAAGACTCTGATCAGACTTGGCGGATGCCCAGGCTGATCTGACTCTGCGCGTTGCGTATAACCACTTTGTCGGTTTTTCTCGTGTCGCGGCTCATATATCAAACATGAATTTGAAACGTTAAGTGTTATTCTTCCGTCATAAGATTTGAAACGTTAGAAACTGGGCACGAGAAAGTAAAAGTGTTGGAATAATTCTGTCTCTCAAAGAAAATTATTATGAAAAACTAACAGACTCACCTTTTGGTGAAAATAATGAAAATTCATCTGCCATATTTGAATATGTTTTACACTGTAATCGGTAATGGTAACCGTATACTGCTTTTGGCCAAAACACAAGGTTCAGGCGATGAACAATAATCTAATTGATACCTTTATGTATTAAGTGCGTTGAGAGACAAAGTTGCCAAATCTGATTTACTAATATAATGGATAGGTTATAAAAAACATATATATTTTAAAGAAAAGTTTGAAATTCCAGGTCAACCCCGTTTTATTCAGTATAAAAACTTGCAAGTACTTTAAAAACTCAACTGGCATAAGCTGTCTTTCCAAACGATAGAATTTCATAAAAACAACGCAACAATTATTACATGGCACATGGTATTGTTTCCGCCTCTGTTTAAATAGAATAATGCGTCCCCCCAAAAAAAAGATCATTCTGTCCCCCCCCCCCCCACCCCACAAAAAAAAAAGGATCATTCTGTTTCAGGTTATTTATGAAAGCATTTAATCTGTTTTGATTTTAAGTGAAAACTGCTGTGTGATAAAGCAGGAAATAATAACTATGAAAACCAGTACTTATCATTATATTTTATTTGCATATGTTTTTATCCCCCGACCGAAAGGTTCGGGGGATATAGCGATGAGCCTGGCGTCCGTCCGTCCGTCTGTCCGTCCGTCCGTAAACACTTTCTTGTCCGCTCTATATCTTGAATACCCTTTGGAATATTTTCATGATACTTCACAGTTATGTAGAACAGGTCATGACGATGTGTCGCGTACAAGGATGGTAACTCCTGCTATTGTACTTTATGAGTTATCTCCCCTTTGGTGATTTTTTGGCAGATTCGTGTCCGCTCTGTATCTTGAATACCCTTTGGAATATTCTCATGATACTTCACAGATATGTAGAACAGGTCATGACGATGTGTCGCGAACAAGAATGACAACTCTTGCTTTCTTACTTTTTGAGTTATTTCCCCTTGATAGTTTTAGGTGTGATTTTTTGGCAGATTCGTGTCCGCTCTATAACTTGAATACCCTTTGGAATATTTTCATGATACTTCACAGATATGTAGAACAGGTCATGGCGGTGTGTCGCGAACAAGAATGACAACTCTTGCTTTCTTACTTTTTGAGTTATTTCCCCTTGATCATTTTAGGTGTAATATGACGATGTGTCGCGAACAAGACTGACAACTCTTGCTTTCTTACTTTTTGAGTTATAGCCCCTTGATGGTTTTAGGTGTGATTTCGTGTCCGCTCTATAACTTGAATACCTTTTGGAATATTTTCATGATACTTCACAGATATGTAGAACAGGTCATGATGATGTGTCGCGAACAAGAATGACAACTCTTGCTTTCTTACGTTTGGAGTTATTTCCCTTTGATGATTTTAGGTGTCTGCTCCATAGCTTCAATACCTTTTGAAATATTTTCATGATACTTCACACATATGCAGAACAGGTCATGACAATTTGTCTCATGCATGAATGATAACTCTTGATTTCATACTTTGTGAGTTATTTCCCTTTGGTAGCTTGAGCTGCTGTTTGAGTCTCTGCTCCATAGCTGTATAACCCTGGCCTGCTCCAGAATTTGAATAACCTTGTACCTTTCAGAATATCTATGATCATGCCCCGACATCTTATCAGTGTTCCTAACTTTCTCTGACTCCTCCACACCTCCCCCCTCCCCCCCCCCCCCCCCCCTCCCCCCCCCCCCCCCCCCCCCCCCCCCCCCCCCCCCCCCCCCCCCCCCCCCCCCCCCCCCCCCCCCCCCCCCCCCCCCCCAAAAAAAAAAATTTTTTTCCAGATTTGGATCCTTTGTCCAAATTCACTTACTAGAGAGCTCAAAATTAGGTTTGTAGGGCTTGTACTTTAGAAGTCATTTAGTATTCACACATTTTGAAAGTTGAATGTATCATATGCTATACATTTGTGTATATGGTGGCTGTTTGAGATATTACCTCTTTTTAGCAGTCAAGCATACTGTTTTAGTCTGGGTGTTAGATAATCATGCATCTGTTAACAGATAATGTCAATCAGAAGCATAAAAGAATGACAATATATTACTAATATGTGTTTTGAAGTGCACCCTTTTTACCAAGGCCCATGGGGGTCTTCGGTCGGGGAATTTGCCATCTCCTCTGATGGCTATTTTTCTATATTTTAGAAACAATTGTGGTTCTAACAGCTTCGCAAAAGAACCACTTTCCTTATTATTTGTTGTGTCTGTATTATGTAATGTGAAAACAGCTTTCATAGTAAAATTGCAAAACTGAAACTACGCTCAATCGAAATTTTGTTTAAGGTAAATGGGTACAGCTTCATGCAAAGCAACTCTACTAGTTGCGCTTTTGGTTCCTTTTGAATAAGGGTCAGCTCTTAAAGTAAAAAAATGCTCCTTAAGGATTTTGGAAGGGCTTCGTTGTACAGGTAAGCAAACAGGAAGCCACAAAATTTACACCACCTTTGTAAAATTGGCTGAAAAAGACCCATTTGTACCCATCATAAGGGCGCATTGTAAGTCTCAGATACATAGGATACCTGGGACAAGGGCCGACATACTGCCATCTCCTCCAAGAGCATCTACGATATTGCTGTAGCCGTGTTCTCGCAGAGTCTCGCAGATTGACGTGTAAGCGCCTGGTCCACCTTTCATTACCTAACAAACGAAAACATTCTGTTAGATGACGTTTCGACGGAATAACAGTACACTTTGTACAGTTTTTAATTCGTCCTCGCTGCGTTTAACCTCTGCCCCCTCCCCCATTTCCAGTACTACTGTAATGTATGACATCGGACACCTTAAAATGCATACACATGTAACTTAATTGTTCAAAAATTACAATCAAGTCTATTCTCAAACACAGTTTGAGCTTCTTCAGCAATTAGGCTGACTAGTCCGAAAGCTCTGTCACCAGAGAAAGTTGTTCTCCAACCTTCTATTAATTCAAAGCAAATGTTTTTCACAACCACGCATTGCATGTATATGAGTCGAATGACAATAATTTTGGCTGGCAATTTGCAGAAGCTTGGTTGGGAAAGGGATTGTGAGTTTACCAGGTGTGTATGCATACTCATTGCATTTGATCGTCTATGTCAATAAGAGGAGAAGCGAACATAATAGCATACGAACCTCCTGTATACACATTTCAATTTGTGCCCTGATGTTCCCCTGACGGAAAATTTCTGTTCCAGCATCTGCGCTGACAACGCCTTTTTGTACCAAACTGTCGACCACGCTGTTCACATTGAACTCCTCCCGCAGTGTCAGCAGGTACCTGTCAAATACAACACATAAAATTACAATCTTAAAGAGTTCCGTCAAGAGAAGAGAACACACTCGAAAGAAGAAACATAGGCATACTTCAAAGCTTCGGCTAATTAAGCCTAATCAGTGACCCTGACATGATTTGGTGATGAAAGCCAGTAAAAAAGATACTGTAATTTCTTAATATAATAAGGCAGTCCATTCAAAGATTGATTAGTATCAAAAAGGGGTCCAAATGAATAAAATCGAAGATCTAGAATATGAGTCTAAATCAATAAAAGATCTGATTTCTCAGAACATATCCGGACAAAAATAAAATACAATCTGCACTGTAGATGATGTATGGGGAGACGTTTTACGGTCGCCACACGGCACAACACTAGTTGCAGTGAAGTTAAATCAAAATCTTAAAGAGTTCCATGAAGGGCAGAGAACAGAGTCAAAAGAAGAAACATGGGTCATACTTCGAAGTATCTTTTAGTTACATGTACCCCCTCTCTACTGACATTATGCTACTAACATATTTGCAACGAAAGATCAAGTCAGCAATGAACATTTATTGACAGTTACGGTTATCTCCTAGCAGTAACAATTATTGTTAACAGTTACCGCTTATCGCAATGTCAGCACTAGTAGTTACATCTCATTGCCAGGGGCCGTATTCATAAAACGACTTAAGTGGTTGCTATGCTGTTGCTAAGGCTAAATTTCTTTGAAGGAGATTCCCTACAACTATAAAATTTGCTCTGGAAGAACAGTCTTACAAAGACTGTTCCTCCAGACCAAATTTCATAGTTGTAGGGAATCTCCTTTATAGATATTTAGCCTTAGCAACCGCATAGCAACGACTTAAGTGGCTTTATGAATACGGCCCCCGTACATGCTATTGCAAGCGCTGACATAAGTCAGTGCTCTTCGCTGACTGTGACGTGCACTCTTAAAGACTGGTCGATCACATAGTGACATAAAAATTGTCGTAGAAATTAATAACAACAGGTAGCTATGAAATGCCAAACTTTAATCGATACTTTATATAAAGTTACAATTACGATGCATATACCAACTATACCCTATATTCTTTCAGTATTGTTTACCTGGTAATAGCTCATGCAATCAGTATGGTCCCAGGGCTGAGTTTTTTTTTATCGTTAACTCTACAGTTTATTGTAGTTGATGCCCTGACTGTTGCCCTTTTTAGAGCGTTTTTTTTTTTTTTTTTTTTTTTTTTTTCGTTCAATTAAACTGAAAAGAACCCGTCTTTTTACCTCATGAATATCACAAAAACGGGCCTGTTTTCCTCATGGTCCCTGATTTGTAAAGAAGTGCACACGTGTAAAAATTTTGTATATGTGTTTCCGCTATACAGAATCAAAATCAATGAAAAAGAAAAAAGCAATAATTTCGTTAAAATACACACACTAATGGATTTAAAATTAATTTATAGTGCATAACTACTATTTTCGGTGTAAACGTTTGTTGCAGCTGTAGATCGACGTAAACATCCTCAGCTTTATTAAGTAAAGGGCTAGTTTAGTTGCCAACTTTCTGGGCCGGTTCTTAACCTTAGGATTGATTAATTGTAGACTGTACGGCAGATTGTAGACTCTGATGTACATGTACATTTAACTTCAGTAAAGTTAATACGTTAACTTGGGGAGAGACAGCTAATTATGTGGTATATTAAGGAGATAACTGTATTCAAAATTGTCATTTGGGGAGGTCAATCATCGGTTTTATGGTCGGAAATTTTGTTTTACGGCGACGCGCCGTAAAACGAAATTTCCGACCATAAAACCGACGATTTATCTCCCCAAATGACAATTTTCAATATAGTTATCCCCATTCAAATGCACTTTTCTACATTTTCACCTTTCAAAGTGTACTTCTTTGCACCCATTGCAAGGACTGTCAGCAACGTTGAACCAAAACGTCAGCCAATGAGAAGCGACGTTTTATAATAACGTCGGGTTTGCGACATCGCAGAATATACTGTCGCAATTTTTTGACGTTATCCAATCAGACGTCGCGTTATATTTGTAAGTGCATTAGAATGATAACTTTATGACCGATGTTAATGTATATGAAGGTGTGTGGGTACACCTTCATGTTTACAGCCCCTTCATTAGGGGGCACATGTGTAATGTGTGCTTCCTGGGAGCGACGAAACACTTCCAAACTGGGCTCACAGCTGAGCGAATTCTTCCTTTTAAGAATGGGCCCTCATGATAAGGCAGATAAAATGAAAATGGCGGAGCTGCTTCCCCTGATGATGTACCAGTTTATGATGACAGTTTACGTAAATTAGAATCTCCCCACTACTGTACATGTTTACTGTTCAGTTTTCATTACCTAAAATTCAAAATGAATGCCTTAGAGATGCAACTTACTTAAGAAAGTCCCACTGGCCACCAAGGTCGTCACTGGCTATCATGCTGTCGATATTCTCGTGTTGGTCGAGGTTAAACCGGACACGTTTCATGTCTGCAGACTGTGTCGCCATGGCGACGGTTTCTAGAGAAGAGAGCAAATGAGTTTATAACTGCCGCCTCTATCAAGATTTAAAGAACTCAAAAATGGAAATAGCGTTATTTTGCCGCATCTCAAGGTCTTCTGGCTTAGCAAAGACAACTGTACGGGGAACTGTGATATGAAAGAGAAAAAGTTATACAGAAAGAAGTGGGAAGGCAATATTAGGGAGTGGACAGGAGTGGACTTTGCTAGCTCAACTAGGGCAGCCGAAGACAGGACCAGGTGGAAGTTATTGTGGTAAAGTCATGCGTGGTGCTCCGACAACTTTGCAAGCTTATGGGAAAGACTAGACTAGAAAAAAAAGATGAATGATGGAAAAAGAGACCTCGACAAAGAATATCTAGTTCCTTTTAGAATTATCTAGATTATCTGGATCTCCTGCCATAACTTAAATAATCTCGAAATAAGCCTGGGACTGCCATAATTTAAATAATCTCGAAACAAGCCTGGGACTTCCTTCTGTCGGTCTCTACCCTACCAAGGATTCTGTATTTCTTTTACATTTTTTTCAAACAGTAATATATCGTAGTTGTCTCTTTAGTTCTGATAATAAAAATCACAAGAAATATATCCTTTTAAACAATTCTGATACAATCTATACCTTGCATCATTACATTATCCCAAATGAACTCTATCTTTGATCGGCGGAGCAATGCAAATTTATCCCTATGCGCAATGCGTATTAATTTCTTGTGGGCACTTAAATGAATTTCGTTAAATAAAAAATTATGAACCTTACCTTTAGTCTTACTCCAGAGCCTTGTTTGCTTCTGGGATGGTTTAATTAAATGCCCGCTCTAATTAGGCACAATTTAGTTTCTTTACAACTTTAATGAAGTAAGCAGTTGTGTATTCTTGGCCGGCTATTGTTTCAATTAATGTATATCAACATTCATTATTAGCAGATGTAACAAAAGACTATTTATCAAAAATATACCTAAAAACAAAAACATTATGAAGGAACAATTGACTTGGGGATTATATCTTATTTTACTGGTTGGTTGGTTTTATTCATTAAAGTTGATTTGTCATCAAGGTATGGAGCGACAATTATATTTTAATAGTAAACAATGGTGTGATTGCGGACCTTTTGGTCCGGCCATTGTTAAAAAAAGGATCTTATTACCTGAAGTCATCGTGAATGTGTAAAAAGGCCAGGGGATGAAATTTATAATCTTATGCAACTGTAGAAAATAAGCCTCTGATGTACACTTAGCATATTCTGCTATGTTAAATGTCTTGAAAGACCTCTTTGAAGCAACATGACAATGAACTCAATGATCCAAATATACAGAAAAAAGTAAATTACAGACAGACTTTGAACGGCTGCCACAAAATTTGTTTTCAACAGTCTCAGTCTATATGGGTTCTTCAACATAACAAGAATTCCGCGGAATGCGGTGTATCGCCTGTCAGCGCTTATGACCAAAACGCGAAAAATCGACAAAGTTTACGCCGCCGCCGCCGACGACACCGGAAAACAATACATAAGTCTCGCCTCTGCTTCGCAGGCGAGACAACAAAACGGGAACGACTTCTGTGACTTGCTGGTAGCTTCTCCGGATGGCGTAGTCCTTTCAAAATGGGATCTGCTCTTATGGTAAGAATTTGTTTCTACAGGAGTAAAATCTTGCCTTTCAGAGACGACGCCATTGAAAATTTAGGCAGACAAATTGCAGCGTTGCTTCTCTTAAAACTATACCCATTCTCCTTAAACACATAGGAAAGCTACTAATTAACATCGTTCTCATATTGTGTGAATGCATCAATAGATCAAGATCTCAGAAAAAGTCTCATATTCATTGCTATAGGATGTGCCTAAAGTATTTGATGTGATACACCAAGACCTTTTAGTCCATAAACTGTACTTTGATGATATAGTCCTGCAGAAGAGATGACTAGCTGTTGATGGAAGTCATTTTCAAACATCAAATTTGATGGGTAACAGACAGTTTATTTTGTATTCAGGCAAGGAGTTAGTCGAGATGTAATATTCTCAGCTTCCCGGGACCATTATACGCGGTATAATATTCCATTCCTCATTGATGCTAAAGACGATAATCCATTCGTTTCTGATGCTGAAGACAATTTCATAGAGAAGAAGCTTGGAGCTGTGAAAACAGCCAAGTTACTTATGCAAGTGATATGTTTTTGTTACAGAACCCAAAGACGAACCCCAGTGTGCGATGTTGACATCAGAGAACTAGGCCAACGAAGAGTCGTTACACATAACATATGATAATCCCTCCATAATTTTGTTTGGAAATAAGGTTCCAGACGGTTCTCCTAAGTATTCCTTATAAGATATCCCAAATGCACACCGAATACTGGTGAAAAAATTAACTGTGATTAAAAAGGTATTATATTGTCATTAAAATTAACTTTCATTAAAAAGGTATTATATTTTCATTAAAATTTACTGTCATTAAAAAGTATTAGACAGTCTTTTAGTATAGATATAAGGAGAAAACAAGATATATGCTTTTAGACGTAAGTTTTGAATAGTAAGTAAAAAGTATGCAAAGACCAGGAACTGAAACAATCAAAATCCAAATCCAGCCCTCAAACCATAGTTGGAAACAACTAAGATTACAAATAATCAAGATACAGAGAACATATGGCCAACCGAGTGAGCAGCTTGTTCCCAAAAGGTGGCCACTCAGCAACCCAAACCGAACCAAAAATAATAAGAACATACATAAGGTAGAACATCACAGAAACTCTGACACCAAAAACAGGCAACAGAGAACCACAACAGAACCACCGCCTTGGAACGGTCAGTAATGAATTACTGGGGGGCTTAAATCGATCTTACAGGCCCAACCTCAGCCTCAGTTTCTGAAGTGGTACAAAACATTTAGTCGGTTGTTCGGTTCGCATGATAACCCTCTAACTCGTCAATGAATCATCACGGTAAACACATAAATCAAATTTCAGTAAGATCCTTAGGAAGCAAGGAATACATCAAAGACCAGAAAATAGCAGACTCGTTTTAAGTGAGTCTGTTAGTGACCAGTAATGAAATGTGCGACACCAGCCACGCCCCCCGCTAGCACCGGCTTAAGCGGAACTCTATTTTCAAAATAATTCAAATGAACTCAATGATCCCACAGGACCAGAAAATATAGCTGCACTATGATGATGTACGGGGAGACGTTTTACGGCCGCCACACGGCGCAAACACCAGCTGCAGTGAAGATAAGTAAGTTCTAAATAGTAAGATAGAAAGTTTCCAGTCACTCGTAGCAAACCGATATGCAATGATTAAAAGAACTAATACAATCAAATCCAAAAACAAATTGGGGAGAAGTATGTACACACACTTACTAAAGTCCGAGCAAGACAGTATTTTAAATCGAATGAGGAGCTCTTGGCCAGTCAGCTTCCCAAATGAAACATCACTAACACAACAGGTGAAAAAATAGCCATCAGAGGAGATGAGATGTCAAATCCCCCGACAGGATTTCAAAGTCTATTCAAGTTATAGAGCGGACACGAAATCACACCCAAAACCATCAAGGGAAACTAACTAAAAAGTAAGAAAGCCCGGGTTGTCATTCTTGTTCGCGACACATTATCATGACCTGTTCTACATATCTGTAAAGTATCATGAAAATATTTCAAAGGGTATTCAAATTACAGAGCGGACACCGAATCACAACTAAAACCATCAAGGGAGATAACTCAAAAAATAAGAAAGCAAGAGTTGTCATTCTTGTTCGCGACACATTGTCATGACCTGTTCTACATATCTGTAAAGTATCATGAAAATATTCCAAAGGGTATTCAAATTATAGAGCGGACACGAAATCACATCCAAAACCATCAAGGGAAAATTTCTATGAAAGCAAGAGTTGTCATTCTTGTTTGCGACACATTTTCATGACCTGTTATACATATCTGTAAAGTATCATGAAAATATTCCAAAAGGTATTCAAGTTATAGAGCGGACGCAAAATCAAAACAAAATCACAGCTGCTAAAACTTTCAAGGGAAAATACCTCAAAAAGTAAGAAAGCAAGAGTTGTAATTTTTGTTCGCGACACATTGTCATGACCTGTTCGATAAATCTGTAAAGTATCATGAAAATATCTCAAAGGGTATTCAAGTTACAAAGCGGACACGAACCTGCCAAAAAAAGAACACCTAAAGGGAGATAACTCGAAAAGTACAATAGCAAGAGTTACCATTTTTGTACGCCACACTTTGACATGACCTGTTCTGCATAACTGAGAAGTATCATAAAAATATTCCTAAGGGTATTTAAGATATAGAGTGGACAAGAAAATGTTTACGGACGGATGTACAGTTGGACGGATGCCAGGCTCATCGCTTTATCCCCCCGAACCTGTCTGTTCTTCCTGTGAGCAATGACGCTCACAGGAAGAACAGACAGTAAGGAACGGCAAAATAAAAGGAATGGTGGATAAACTGTACAATTTATTTCAATATCATACTCTATATTAAGGTGAGTGTGTACAATTTTAGGGCAAGAAACTGCCATGATCGATTTGCCTCCCTTTTCAATGGGGTCTACTTTTGAGGTGCTCCCACAGAAGCATACTGTAATCTTTAAAACTGGAGCCGTTTTTGGAAAGGTTTCGTTGCCGAAGGGAAACAAACGGAAAATCACAGTCGCCCTTTAAAAAGAAATGGCGGGAATAATGGTGGTAAACCCATAAATGTAAAATCAGTGTGATCTGATTTCTGAATATACGGAAAAAGCATAGTTTTTGTCATGCATAATATTTACCAACTGAAAAGATGGTGATTGTATTAACCGAGACCGAGACATTACTTTTATAATTTACATGGTCTACATCATTACAGCAATAGCTCCATTCGTATGAATGCTTTAATAACATGTCTATCACAACTCAGTTTTGGCTGTGTCCGTCCTTCTTCTGTCCATACGCCCGTCCAGTAATGTCACAGTAACATACAAGTAGTATGAGATCAGGTGCAGTCAGAGTGACCCATCATCCCAAATATGACGCAAATTTATGAAACAGTAATGGGAATATACTGCAAAATCACTAGGTCACAATTACAGAGATCCAAATGGGACGGGGTCACTTGTAGCATCAGACTAAAAGAATTGTCCCAAATATGATACAGGATCAATGTCTGCTAAACGTTAGGTCGTTATAATAATTGTGTGATTGCTAATGCAGTTTGCTGTGCCAATATGTTAGCAAAAGGAACCTCAAAGAGAATGCTAAATGTGCGATGACATCATACAAAATGTTTTACATCATCCATGACGAATGCAAATAATGTCAATAGCCCTTGATAGTTTGTTATTGGTTATATAAATTCTTGACATATTTGGCATTTGGGTCAATCAGTTGATCAACATTTCGATATATTTCGTTAACACTTTTCTGAGCGAATTATGCCCCTTCCTATGCATAAACTTATGTTTTTTTAAGTCCAATAAGGAGCAAATAAAATATATATCGTCTATTTTGACCATACAGCACACTGGTCCGGCATTCAACGCCGGTAACGAAGGCAACCTACTATAAAACTCATTTGTTTTCGCATACCGGTACTTCTTAATTAAATTTCAAGTTATAAACCTAACAGACACAAACGACACTTTATTGCGTCTTAGTCTAACCAGATTTTAGAATACATTTCGTCCCGTATAGATATTGTGTTAAAATAAGTTCCTTCACCATTTCTTTTTGATAGTCGTTGTAGCCTGAAAATAGTTTTCAAGCATTTCCTGAGTATGCATATCAATTCAGTAAACTGATTTTTTATTCTTATTTGAAGAATCGGGGATTGGATCGTCCGTGAGTCGTGAGACTTGTACTTCTGAAGCAAAATTATCTTGCTATTTCCTGTGCGTAGTCTTTGCTGCATGCTTTGAATGCTAGACCGGTGTGACACAGCACTTAAACTGACTGCATAAAAGCTGCAGCTTGTGTTTTCATTTCAAATGTCAGGTGAACATATATTTAATCACTATTCACACCAGATGTTGTCAACCGTATTCTCCATACATGTATTTCAGGTTATGTTCTGAGTATGAAGAGTGCCCAGGCAGTCACACGCCAATGAGATTGCCAGACATCTACATGCTCTACGAGGGCCATTGCAGGCGCATTAATAACCTACTCCAGTCTAAAGATTATGTTGCTAAAGTCATACCAAGGCTATTCCATGACTGCCAGAGAACAAGGATTTGCCTCAATGGGACAGCCTACATGGCTTTCAAGGGCATAAGACGGAGTGTTGCCAAGGATTGTTGGGTTGACGACCCTGTGATCATCCTTCGTCGAAGTATAAATGAAGTCTGTTTTGCACTGCCAACTATCTAAGAAAAGAATAAAGAATCGACAAATGTTGTAACATCCATAAACAAAGATATAATGGTCACGGTCCTTGCCACCATCGATGTTTCACCTAAGAGTGCTGTATCAAGGCTAGAGAATGCGATGGTACATATTTCCAAGTCTCTGTGGTTCTGCAGAGGTGTTGAGAACAAGACCGAATCACCAAGGTCAGAGAGGTGGACGTCTATTCCGCACAGACAGGAAGAAAGGCGGCTGAGGTCACCAGCGTGCCAGGTTGTTGTATCCTGGCTATCATCTTCTGAGGTCTGCGGATCTTGTAGAGCACACTCTAAGAAGGATGATAAACAAGGAAAAACGCATCAACCCGGTGAAAGTGTAAGCTTACCAACTAAAGTAGAACATCTCCTGCAAACTGTTGTGCAGAAAATGAGCAAAGGTGGAACCGCAGACTCCCTGGAAGTGCTATTGAGGTTTCAGCTGAAGAATATGGGCACGAACAAGGACCAGCACCACAGACGCTGGTCTCCAGCGATAATAACACTTTGCCTCACACTGTACTGTAGGTATGTAGTGGTAATGCATGTAGTATTTTCTTTACAAAAAACAAGGGCTTCGAAAGTAAACTGATTTTTGATTTCTATTTCAAGAATCGGGGATTGGTTTGTCCGTGAGTCGTGAGACTATATTTCTGAAGCAAAATTATCTTGCTCTTTTTTGTACGTAGTCTTTGTTGCATGTGTTGAATGCCAGACCGGTGTGACACAGCACTGAAACTGAATAAAAGCTGCAGCTTGTGTTTTCATTTCAAATGTCAGGTGAACATATATTTAATCACTATTCACATCAGATGTTGTCAAGCGTACCCTCCATACATGTATTTCAGGTTATGTTCTGAGGATTTGCCTCAATGGGACAGCCTACATGGATTTCCAGGGCATAAGACGGAGTGTTGACAAGGATTGTTCGGTTGACGATATGATCCTCATTCGTCGAAGTATAAATGAAGTCTGTGTTGCAGTCAACTGTCTACGCCAAGAATAAAGATCCGATAAATGTTGTTTCATCCATAAACAAAACTATAAAGGTCATGGTGTCTACAGCATCAGATGCTCAAATAGTGGACCTTGCCATCATGGATATTTCACCTAAGGGTACCGTATCAAGGCTGGAGAAGGAGATGGTGGTTTCCAAGTCTCTGAGATTCTGCAGAGGTGCTGAGGACAAGACCGAATCACCGAGGTCAGAGGCTTGGACGTCTATTCTGCATAGACAGGAAGAAAGGCGGCTGAGGTCACCAGCGTGCCAGGCTGTTGTATCCTGGCTATCATCTTCTGAGGACTGCGGATCTTGTAGAGCACTCTCTGAGAAGGATGAAAAACAAGGAAAAACGCATCAACTCAGTGAAAGTGTAAGCTTACCAACAGAAGTAGAAAATTTCCTGCAAACTGTTGTGCTGAAAATGAGCAAAGGCGGAACCGCAGACCCCCTGGAAATGCTATTGAGGTTCCAGCTGAAGGATATGGGCACGAACAAGGACCCACACCACAGACGCTGGTCTCCAGCGATAATAACACTTTGCCTCACACTGTACTGTAAGTATGTAGTAGTAATGCAGTTATTACTTTCTTTACAAAAAGCAAGGGCTTCGCAAGCTGCACATAGTGCGCACGTTTAAATGTCATAAAGGAGTTACAGAATGAACATGATTGTTTACAAAAAGATAGACAGGCAGACAAACAGAGACAACCACTCTATAATTAATCACTGCAATATTATTCAAATATTTAACACATCAAATACTATTAGTATACCAAAAATCAGCTTCCAAGGTGAAGCGGCTCAAAGTCAAACAAGGGAGATAGACTAAATATACTAGATACCACATTCTTGGTTCTAATACATTCCCTTGACAATAAAGATGTGTTAAAATATTTTAAACGGTTAAGAATACAGAGTAAACAGGAAATTTATGAAAAGGGGCATAACTCGGTTAAAAAAATCACCAATATTTTTCAAAATTAATCAGCTTGTTTATACCTTAGGCAATGTCTTCCTGCAATAAAAACACGATCCGAGCATCAGAGGTGCTTCAGATATATTGTTCACAAGCGTCCATAGGCTTACAATGCACTAAGTGGAAAAAGGGGCATAATTTGGTCAAAAGTTCACCAATGTTTTTCAAAAGTTAATCAGGTCATCTTTACGTTAGGCAGTGTTATCCTGCAAAAAACACGATTCTAGCATCAGGGGTTCTTGAGATATTTTGTTCACAAGATTCCATAGGTTTACAATGCACTAAGTCAAAAAAGGGGCATAACTCGGTCAAATATTCAAATATTCACTTTCTTCAAAAGTTAATCAGGTCATTTTCACCTTGGGCAATGTTATCCTGCAAAAATACATGATCTTAGCATCAAGGGTTCTTGAGATATTTTGTTCATAAGGTTCCATAGACTAAGTCCGAAAAAGGGGCATAACTGGAAATACCAGAACGACATAAAAAGAAAAAATTCGGGACACTTATTTTTCATATACATGCCACATATAAAATTTCAAGATCTAGCATAAGCCGTTCCTGAGTTTCTTAGCTGCCAAAAAGCGTTACGGACGGACGGACGGACAGGCCCAAACCAATATGCCCCCTCAACTTCTCCGAAGTTGGGGGCATAAAAAGAGACAGTAAGGAACGACAAAATTAAAAGAATGGTGGATAAACTGTACAATTTATTTGAATGATATCATACTCTATATTAAGGTGAGTGCGTACAAATTTAGGGGGAAGAAACTCTGCCATGATCGATTTGCCTCCGTTTTCAATGGGGTCTACTTTTGAGTTGCTCCCACAGGAGCATACTGTAATCTTTAAAACTAGAGCCGTTTTGGAAAGGTTTCGTTGCCCAAGGGAAACAAACGGAAAGTCACAGTCGCCCTTTGAAAAGAAATGGCGGGAATAATGGTGGTAAAACCATAAATGTAAAATCAGTGTGTTCTGATTTCTGAATATACGGAAAAGCATAGTTTTTGTGATGCATGATATTTACCAACTGAAAAGATGGTGATTGTAATAGCCGAGACCGAGACATTACTTTTATAATTAACATGGTCGTCATCATTACACCATTAGCTCCATTCGTGTGAATGTTCTAATAACATTTCACAACTAAGATTTGGCTTTGTCCGTCCTTCTCCTGTCCGCTGTCCATACGCCCGTCCAGAAATGTCACAGTAACATACAAGGAGTATGAGATCAGCTGCAGTCAAAGTGACCCACCATCCCAAATATGATGCAAATCTATGAAACAGTGATGGGAATATACTGCAAAATCACTAGGTCACAATTACAGAGATCCAAATGGGACGGGGTCACTTGTAGCATCAGGCTAAAAGAATTTTCCAAAATATGATACAGGATAAATGTCTGCTAGACGTTAGATCGTTATAATAATTGTGTGATTGCTATTTTAAATGCAGTTTGCGGTGCCAATGTGTTAGCAAAAGAATTTTGATTTGATGCTTAACGTCCACGGTAAACAACTAAGGTCATGTCGAGACGGTCAGTTAACCTAACCACACTATTCCTGGGCAGGCTTAGACCTCCAAAGCGGTTAACCAGTACTAAGTGCACATACTTTCGCCAGTAACTGACAACTGCCCTTCTTGAATCAGCGGAAGGAGAAACGAAAGTATGTGGCCAGACCGGGATTCGAACCCAGGACCTCTGACTTACGAGTCAGGTGCCCTACCGATTGCGCTACCCGGCCCGGCTTAGCAAAAGAAACCTCTAAGAGAATGCTATATGTGCGATGACATCATACAAAATGTTTTAAATCATCCATGACGAATGCAAATAATGTCTATAGCCTTTGATAGATTGTTATTGGTTATATAAATTCTTGACATATTTGGCATTCGGGTCAATCATCTGATCCACAATTCGATATAATTTTGTTATCATTTTTCTGACCGAATTATGCCCCTTCCTATGCCAAAACTTATGTTTTGAAGTCCAATAAGGAGCAAAATAAAATATATGTTTTGACCATACAGCACACTGGTCTGGCATTCATCGCCGGTAACGAAGGCAACCTACTATAAAACTCAATTGTTTTGGCATACCGGTACTTACCGACGGCGAGCACTGGTGCCTGGGACATTTTGCAATAGTCGGAATTGACTAAGTCCTATAGAACACCGTTGGCAGCTCACTTTGGCTGAACACTCAAAAACACAGTGACTTACAGTTAGCTCACAGTTTTTACTGCACGGCGTCCGAGCGAGAAGCCCGAGTCAGAATTTGATTTAGGCTTCATGCATGGCTATCAGTGAGCTAAAAACTAATCCGGTTTCACCGGCGTTGCCTCCATGTGCCTTTGGTGCCTTGTAACGTTAAAAACCGATCATGTCATGTCATACCGGTACTTCTTCATTAAATTAAAGTTCTTAACCTAACAGACCCGACCGACACTTAATTGCTTCTTAGTCTAATCAGATTTTAGAATAAATTCCGTCCGGTATAGATACTGTGCTAAAATAAGTTCCTTCACCAATTCTTTTTAATAGTCGTTGTAGCCTGAAAATAGTTTTCAAGCATTTCTTGATTATGCATATCAATTCAGCAAACTGATAAGGGCCCCGCCAGACGAAGTCTGCGGAGGCCCTATAGTAATCACCTTGTCCGTCCGTCTGTCCGTCCGTCATCATTTCGTGTCCGCTCAATAACTCTAAATCCATTAGAGATATTTTCACGAGATGGTACAAATGTTAAGCACTATCAGACGATGTGCAGAGAACAAGAACCATAACTCTGCCTATAATTTTTACTGAATTATGCCCCTTTGAAATTTTGAGTACAGAAATGGTGTCCGTTACATAACTCTGAAACCATTAAAGATATTTTAACGAGACTTGGTACAAATGAAAAGCATCAACAGACAATGTGCAGAGAACAAGAGCCATAACTCTGCCTACATTATTTACTGAATTATGCCCCTTTGTATTTTTGAGTACAGAAATCGTGTCTGCTCCATAACTCTGAAACGCTTAAAGTTATTTTCACGAGACTTGGTACAAATGTAAAGCATCATCAGACGATGTGCAGAGATTACGAACCATAGCTCTGTTTACATTATTTACTGAATTATGCCCCTTTGAAATTTTGAGTAAAGAAATCGTATCCGCTCCATAACTCTGAAACCATTAAAGATATTTTCACGAGACTTGGTACAAATGTAAAGCATCATCAGACAATGTGCAGAGAATAAGAACGATAACTATGCCTACAATTTTTACTGAATTAGGCCTCTTTGTAATTTTGAGTACAGAAACCGTGTCCGCTCAATAACTCTGAAATCCTTAGAGATTTTTTCATGTGACTTAGTACAAATGTAAAGCATTATCAGTCGATGTGCAGAGAACAAAAACCATAACTCTGCCTACATTATTTACTGAATTATGCCCATTTGTAATTTTGAGTCCAAAAATCGTGTCCGCTCTTCAACTCTGAAACTGTTAGAGATATTTTCACAAGACTTGGTACAAATGTAAAGCATCATCATGTAATGTGCAGAGAACAAGAATCCTAACTCTGCCTACATTTTTTACTGAATTATGCCCCTTTGTAATCTTAAATATAGAATTCATGTCCGCTCTATAGCTTAAAAGCCATAAAAGTTATTTTCATAAAACTTGTACATAATATTAAGCATCATCAGACAATGAGCAGGGAACAAGAACTGTAACTTCATCTACATTTTTTACAGAATTTTTCCCTTTTGTAGTTTACAGTCTAGAAAACGTGTTCGCTCTCTAACTTTAAAACTGTTAAAGATATTTTCACAAAACTTGGTACAAATATAAACATCATCAGACAATGTGCAGAGAAAAAGAACCATAACTACACATTCCCTTCTGTATTTTAGGTATGGCAATCTTTTCCGCTGTATAACTTTAAAGCCTTTGAAGATATTTTTATAAAACTTGGTACAAATATAAAGCATCATTAGATGATCTGAAGGTGTGCAGAATGCAAGAATGGTAACATCAGTTTCCTGCTTCACAGAGTTGTTGCCCATGTTTCAATCAATTATGATTTTGTATTTTGCCCATATCTTAATGACACTACCAGAGGCTTAATTTCAAACAACATATTGAATATGAAGGAACAACATGATAATAGAAAGCTGGTATTGTTATTTCTGGTTGGGCACATATGACTTAAATGTCGTCAACAGTTTCATAAAGGCGGGGCCCTATTAGTTACCATGTTTCTAGTTTTTGATTCCTATTTCAAGAATCGGGGATTGGATTGTCCGTGAGTCGTGAGACTATACTTCTGAAGCAAAATTATCTTGCTATTTCCTGTATGTAGTCTTTGTTGCATGCGTTGAATGCCAGACCGGTGTGACACAGCACTGAAACTGAATAAAAGCTGCAGCTTGTGTTTTCATTTCAAATGTCAGGTGAACATATATTTAATCACTATTCACACCAGATGTTGTCAACCGTATCCTCCATACATGTATTTCAGGTTATGTGCTGGGTACGAAGAGTTCCCAGGCAGTCACACGCCAATAAGACTGCAAGACACCTACATGTTCTACGAGGACCGTCGCAGGCGCAATAATGCCCTACTCCAGTCTAAAGATTATGTATCTGTATCTATCTGTTCTTCAAGAGACTTCAGTCACACTTGATAACTATGTCTCTGTGGCGGTAAGCCAGAAAACAGTTGATAGAAATATAGGAAGTAAATAAAAATTTTGCAGTCTGCATTTACAGGTCATCATTGGTTAATAAGACCACTCCGGCTACCGTAGCGGCCTCTGGGCATAGCACCCAATAGGTTGCTAAAATCATACCAAAGCTATTCCATGACTGCCAGAGAACAAGGATTTGCCTCAATGGGACAGCCTGCATGGCTTTCCAGGGCATAAGACGGGGTGTTGACAAGGATTGCTGGGTTGACGACCGTGTGATCATCATTCGGCGAAGTATAAATGAAGTCTGTTTTGCAGTCAACTGTCTACGCCAAGAATAAAGAACCGATAAATGTTGTTACATCCACAAACAAAGATATAAAGGTCTCGGTGTCTACAGCATCAGATGCTCAAATAGTTGACCTTGCCATCATCGATGTTTCACCTAAGAGTGCTGTATCAAGGCTGTAGAAGGTGATGGTGCAGATTTCCAAATCTCTGGGATTCTGCAGAGGTGTTGAGGACAAGACCGAATCACCGAGCTCAGAGAGGTGGACGTCTATTCTGCACAGACAGGAAGAAAGGCGGCTGAGGTCACCAGCGTGCCAGGTTGTTATATCCTGGCTATCATCTTCTGAGGTCTGCGGATCATGTAGAGCACACTCTAAGAAGGATGAAAAACAAGGAAAAACGCATCAGCCCAATGATAGTGTAAGCTTAACAACAGAAATAGAAAGCTCCTGCAAACTGTTGTGCTGAAAATGAGCAAAGGCGGAACCGCATACTCCCTGGAAGTGCTATTGAGATTCCAGCTGAAGAATATGGGCACAGACAAGGACCCACGCCACATGACGCTGGTCTCCAGCAATAATAACACTTTGTCTCACACTGTATTGTAGGTATGTAGTAGTAATGCAGTTATTACTTTCTTTACAAAAAACAAGGGCTTCGCAAGCGGCGCATAATACGCCCGTTTAAATGTCACAAAGGAGTTACAGAATGAACAAGATTGTTTACAAAAGGATAGACAGGCAGACAAACAGAGAAAACCACTCTATTATTAATCACTGCAACATTATCTAAATATTTAACACATCAAATACTATTAGTATACCAAAAATCCGCTTCCAAGGTGAAGCGGCTCAAAGTCAAACAAGGGAGATAAACTAAATATACCAGATACACCATTCTAGGTTCTAAAACATTCCCTTGACAACAAAGTTGTGTTAAAATATTCCAAACGGTTAAGAGTTACAGAGTAAACAGGAAATTTATGCAAAGGTTGGATAATTCAGCAAGTATGCCAGAGTTGTGTTTCTAGCTCAGGATACATTACCCCATTATTATACACATTCCTATAAAGTTTCATTCTAATATTTCAAAAGGGTAAGGAGACATGGAGTGAATGAAAAATACCTAGAAATACTAATCAAAGGGAAGTTACTCAAACATTAAGAAAGGGAGTGTGTGTGTGTGTGTGTGTGGGGGGGGGGGGGGGGGGGGGGGGGCAACTATTCTTAAATGCGACACATCGTCTTGTGAGCGGGCACATTGCTATAGAATTCCATCATGATACTTCAAACGGTTACCAAGTTATGATACTTCAAACGGTTACCAAGTTAAGGTATGAACAAGATAAGTATACATAAAAATAACCTAATACAACTAATGAAAGGGATGTAACTCAAAACTAAGAAACGGAGAGCAACCATTGTTGTATGCGATAAATCGTTCTGTCTTCATACGCACTGCTTTGAAGTTTCATGAAGATATCCCAAACGGTTCTCTAGTTATGACGCGCACAAGACTTGCAGGGAAAAATAATCAAAGGGGCATAACTTGAGCTTAAGCTTTTGTTAAACGGAAAACGGTTATCACGCAATATTACATGAAAACAGAGGTAACTTAAAATTTGCTGTAAGACCAATGTCACTTGTTTAGATTTATATATAGCTTCAGTTATGCCTCTTCGGTTGTTCAAAACTAACGACATTGTTAGTTAACGTTTTGTTAAAATTTCAAACGTTCATATATCAAATACGTCAACATTTTTATTGAAAAAATGTGAGTAGCTTTTGCACTGCAAAAGCTTCTTACATTTTTCAACAAAAACTGTAAGTGTGTTTGGTTACAGCTTCTTACATTTTTTCAACGAAAACTGTAAGTGTGTTTGGTTATGAAGTCATAAAACACTTAACGAATTGACCTCTAAACGAGCTCATTAGGCTGACGATGCTTTAAACAACTGGGCCCTGGTCGTTTTTTAAATGCAATTTGACCTTTCCGATTTTTGACATTTTGAAGTGTTTCACGGCCTAAACTTCAAGCGTCTGTGGTTATTGTAAATGACTGTGACAAGCCAACTTTAAATAAATAAAACATCATTGAGTTTCACTCATCTACTTTCGATATCATGAATGAATGGTAAAAATACAATGTTCAAGTGTGGCCCCATTTACTTTCGATATAATAAACTTGAAAATGGTAAAAATACAATGTACAAGTTTGTATGTGTGTTGGGGGCAGGGGGGATTCAGTGTCCCGTTTTTGTTTATATTCCCTCGCTCGACGGGTAATCAGAAAAGTAAAATTATATTTTGTGGAGCAGTTTGTCGTACTTGCAAAAAACGTTCCTACTACTTTTTGCCATTTATTTGACGTATAATACAGTGGTCTCGACAGTATCGGATCAAGTTCTATAAAACTCCTGTTTTGTTGTATATGAATGCTAATATTATGTATTTTATTACACATAACAATTGCAAAATATCCCTTCTATCTATCCATGTCAAAATATTTACGAAATGTGTTCCTTTAAGGGCAGATTACCTATCCAGACCAGGGGCGTAACTAGGGGCAATTTCATAATACGCACAACCATGTTTTGTTCTCTACTTTTTGAAGGGAAAGCTAGTATTTCAGCCACTTTGGTAATTGGTATTGAAATCTTGTCATATTTATAAATATTCAGCATGCAAATATGCAGGACTGGTGCGTTTTGAAATTTTGTCAATTTTGACAAAATTTCAATACGCACTTGCGTATTTGCCGTATAGGTAGCTACGCCTTTGCAGACTTACAGGAGGGTCTTACGACAGTAACGAATCAGTTGCGACAGTATCGGATCATATGATATTATTTCATAAGAGAGTTCCTCCGAGGCGTTCTGCCAAACTACTTAACTTCAATAATTTGGCTACATAAACAGTTGGACCTATTAAACTCTGAGAGGAAACTTTTACGGCCTTTCAACGATATTTTTCACGTGGCCCGTCACCAGCAACGTTAGCTAACAGTTGAATGTGTACAAATGTACAAGCATGTCAATAATTCTTAACTCAGTTATACCCTGCGCTCCTTTAGCACGGAACTTCTCAAACAGTATAGACTATAATCTGACTTCGCAAAGAATACACCCTGATAAGACCGTAGCGTCTGATCAGGATCAAGAAATTTATGGCGATTTTCCGCCTTAGGACTGGACGATATCAATGCAAACAGAGTATGAACACTACATGGTCAATCAACGAGTTCTGCTGCATCAATATGAGTTCTACACAGTGTACAAATGTCCAGCTGATGAACGCAAAACATTAATGGGTTCACAAACATGCGAGCTGATGTCGAATGTTTCTTCAGAATGTTTGGCGAAAACTTAGATGTGCTACGCATAACCGTCATTATCAGACGGTAGTGTGTGGGGCGTGAGATGGGGGATATTTTACAAAAAGGATATTGTATTATTTTTTATACCGATCTTTTTTAAAGAAGACACGGCAGTCATTCAGGTAGTTGATTTATGACTTACTTTCAGCATCAGGCCTGCATCTGACATAATGTTTTCCAGCTAATGCCTGTATTTCAGTTCAACATATAATGATCCGTTACTGTCGCACATTGGTGCCCAACTTTTCAAGTCTCTAGCTTCATCAAATACTGGGATGTCACGAAAATAATGACTGTCTGCAATTTGAGGGATGCCAGGACACATTACAAAGCTGAATCGGTTTCAATCAACTTTTCAAGTCTCTAGCTTCATCAAATACTGGGATGTCACGAAAATAATGACTGTCTGCAATTTGAGGGATGCCAGGACACATTACAAAGCTGAATCGGTTTCAATCCCCTAATCATAAAATTGTGTAAATAACCGAAATTTGTTTTGGGAGTAACGAGCAATAGACAAAATACAAGCGCCGCTGAAGAGGGGTCAAGCTTTTCAACAACTGTGATTTGTTTCACAGCCGCACATTTCGATTAAATTTTTCACCCTGCACTTTGTCATTGGTTTAACTCGATGACTGTAATATAATGATAAAAAATATTTGCTTCCTTTGTGAGGAAAATGGGTGATAACATAAGGTTGATCCGATACTGTCGATGATCCGATACTGTCGAGTCCACTGTATATGCAGGCCAACCAACATTTTATCACCAAACGTGAAAGTTGAAGCACCTTTCATAAAGACGCCTTTACCACTCGTAGGCCTCTGGAGAATTAAAGGTTTACTCCCTTGATAATAATAACAAAATTTGATTTGATGAAATATTTTTTTTTTTTTTTTTTCACTTTCTGAATTTTATTTCCAACTTTCACAACATTTTAATACAACATATACACGTATACATAATTGCAGTTTCTATAGCTATCTATATAACAATTTACTAAACTTGTTATTCTAACATACAGAATTACTCCTTAAAGAATCAGAGAACAAGAAAAAAATGCTTATAATAATAAGGAACTTATAAGAGTATAGTTATTAAACATTTCTGTTTTACTTATTGTAATTTTCTAAATTCATTTAATGAGAGAGAGAGAGAGAGAGAGAGAGAGAGAGTATTTAAACAATATTTCTATATTCATCCCATCGCCATTCAGAACCACATGTATATATAAAATTAACGCTTATACGGGTATCCAACACATGCCCTTCAACTTGTATCTATGCATTTACTAATTCTCACTAAGAAACTGCAGAGGATTTACTATAATAACCAGCATTTATCTTTATATCTTATATGCAAATCTATGATACGCTCTCCTAGTCCACAAAGTCATACTTTTCACCGACTAAACGTTGAATCAACGTTAAATCAACGTCTAAACGTTGAATCAACGTTACGGCGTCAAATCTACGGTGATTCGACATCGTTCCAAGTTCCAACGCTATGTGCTCGCAGGGCATCTGCTTTAGGTATGTGTCATCTGGGATACCATCAATGAATTATACCCGTACAATTAAGATTATCGCTTCAGTGAACTGGAGCGGCACTGGCAACGCGTGCTTTACTGAGTACAATGTATCGTAATGTATTTATTTGCAACGTGGCATCCGACCAGATCACAATGTTTGTTTAGTGATAATGCAAAAGGAATAAAGAGCCTTAAGAGGAGTACCTATAATACATATATTCGGGGAAGTTATACATCTATGAGTAAGTAAATATATATTTTCATCATTATAAGTATTTTATACAACTTATCACCGCGCTACAAGATCCCACATCACCTGCGAACAGGGTGACCCACACTAGCCCGAATGTCCTCGCAGTTTGACCGGAGTCTATTCATGTTCGGAAAATATACCGACCGCTTGTAAAATGTAGAATTTATAGGCTCCAGTCAGTCCGCGGGGCATTTCAGGTGAACCTTAGGATCCCCTGCTCGCAAGTGCTTATAACTTATAAGTCATTAGAAATTTTAGGAACAGCCTCGCGTGGGTATCGTAAGCTGGCTCTGTTGCCGGTTGATTACAGAAAAAAGGAGAAAAAACGGGTCTTTTATTTGCATCATGAAAGCATGATTTTGTTTTGCCTATGATATTCCAAATAAAACATACCGTACAGCCGTAAGTAGTGACCTGTACATAAAAATAGGATGCAAAATTTCCTACAAAATATAAACAGAAATGATATCACATGACCATAGAAAGCACATAATTACCACTGAGCACCTCATTGGATCCTTTCAAATGTCCTTTTTGGGCCCTTGGAAACCCTTAGATACAAAGTAAACACTCCAAAAACTGGCAGAAAACAGGGGGAGTAATATCAGCACAAAACTCACTATTCTGGTTATATCCTGTTATAAATTCATATTGCTCCCAAACATGGTCTTGAGAAAATCATGCACAGTATGCTTAGTATGGTCATCCACCTGTGAATTTACCTGTCCACTTTGTCCACTTTGAATGACCAAATTCAATGACCCAAAACGTTAGTAATGGTTGTTGTCCTTCTCTTGAGGGAGAAAATTCCAGAAACACACTTATTAACGCGCTAAAAATGGCGAAATTAGAAAAATAGTTTCAACTTTCAAAACATACGTAACATATGAAAGGGACATAATCCTATTTCCGGAAAGGTTCGAAATCCTGGAACCAGGAAATTAGCACAGTTAAAATCACGAAATTATGTGTCATCGAATATAGAAGTTACCCAACACATAAACAGGCATACACTAACAAGATTTTTAGCGAAAATAATTACCGATCTTCAGATTAACAACCTGTTTTATACCTACTTTCGGTTTGAAAAAAATCTGCCAAAAAACGACTGGAGTTACCTACCTTGACGCAGCGCCCCCACCGACTAGTATTTCCGCTACCGTAAGGCTTCCAAATAATGGGACACCGGAGATACAGCTGAGATAGCCGCGTATTTATCCTAAAATGGAGAGATGCGATTCGTCAACGAAGTAATGCGTCCATAAGTGCAGATGAGTTAGCAAACAGTGCAGACGCTGATCGCACTATTCCTTTAGGAGCAGCCTGGTCCTGTTCTGCACCGTTTACTCAGTCCAATTTGAACCAATGATTAAATACCTCAAGGGCACTCATTTTCAGTTATGGGCACAGTTTTAGTCTCCGCTCTTAGCCGTACGGCATAATATCACGCGTAAACTCCTAAATATCAAACTTTACCGACCATGAATTTTTTTATTTATTGAAAAATATTTTACTCCAGCTAGGTAAACGCTCTTTTCTATAATGCAGTGTCCATCATAAGTGATTCCTAGCATAAAATGAAAATAAATGTATTGAGAGAATTAAGGTACTAGGTAGATTTAAAACGCAGAATATGAGAAATCTAGACAGATCCCAGTACGCGATCGAAACTTTAAACTCGATCGAAACCATGCGACTTTAATGACCTAACAGTCAGATTTTCGTACGAACGTGAAAATTACCTAATAGTTTAAAATCTGATATTGATTATCTTCTTGGCTTTCGATCTTGCTCATTTGAATGTACGAATTAATAAGTACGAAAAATATAAGTTGCTTAATCTATACTAGAATGAACACTAAAATAAAAAGGGCCTTCCCTGCAAGCACACAGCAATAAACACCATTGCTTCAACAACAATCTAACGCCGTGACGTTGAATCAAGTAAGCTCAAACGCTCACCATAGCCACCCCAGTGGGCTTTCCTCTCATATTTATTACAATTAAAAACCCCTCAGACAAAATACCACTCCTGCAAGTAGTTTTCTATAAGTTGTATTGATAAACTTTCGTGGCGGTTTGTAAACAAGCAAATTGGCCTAAAATACTTGGTAAATGATAAATATTCAAATTTACTTTTTATAATGTCAACTCCTTTGATAGAAGTAATTATATAGCGGTGCCCATTTTACAAGAAACTTTGTCATGCTATGATTTACACAAGCTAAATATCGTTCATTTTGAAATTTTTTCAACATAATGGATTTGAAATGATCTAAGCTTAATTCTCTGCCTCCAAATTTATTCACTTATATGTAATGTTTTACAATAATAGAAATATATGATTTCAATTCATTTTTGTTTTGATATGAAAATAGAATATTTTTTGGCTGTAAGTCTATCAATATATCGAAGTTAGTGGACAGCCAAATATTTAACTGGTTCCAAAACATCTTTACTTTTTCGCATTCTACTAACAAGTGATATATTGTTTCAGGTTGTTGCTGGCAATATTCACACAGATTATCATCAACTTTATTTATTCTATGCAAAAACGATTTAGTAACTAAAATTTTATTTGAAATTTTATATTGAAAGTCTTTTAATTTAGTTTCCTTGAGGGAGATTATAAAATTATTATATTTCGTCCAATCTTGCGGGGTAATGATTCCTATCTCCCGTTCCCACTTATTTTGTGGCACAAACTCATTCGCTGATGCCCAAACATCATAAATTCGTCTACATCCTTTTTTATCTTTGGTAAGTTGTTGCACATAGAAGTTACTTTTAACATTATATCTAGTTTCTGTTACTATTCAGTATGTTCTTCCACCCAATTGGAATTCTTCTCAGCAATGATTGATAGTTCATAAACGTACCTTTTACATTAAACTTTTCTTTAAAATCCTCAAACTGATAAAACTCTCCATGTTCATTCAAAATATCTGAAATTTGTCTCACACCTTTTTCCCACCATTCTTTTATACAAAAGTTAGTACCATTATTCAGATTTCTATTGTACCATACAGGGGAATCAAGAATATGTTGGACCGTTTCAACTTCGATCCGATTATAGAAATCTGCCCAGTTTTGTAATATTTCTTTCCAGAAAGGATTATCAATTAATTGTTTGATTTCATTTACGTATCCTTGTCCAAGAGAGAACAGTTTTTGAAAATCTATTTTGGATAGTTTATTCCATGAAATATCATCTGAACTTACAATAACTCGTCTTAGCCATGTTATTTTTAATGCCTTGATAAAGAAATTAATGTTAATCATTCGAAGTCCACCTGCTTTCAAATCTGTAATTATTATATTTCTTTTAATCCGGTCCGGCCCAGAGTTCAACAAAAATTTAAAAAATATTTTTTCCAACCTTTTTATGAAGTCCCCAGGTGGGTTAGGCAATGCTAATAGTAAATGGATAAATTTAGCCAGTGCTAATGACTTAATAATTGTTATTCTACCGAGAAGAGTCAGTTTTCTTTTAGACCACTGTTTGAGTATACTTTCGATTCGTGTAAATGTGTCCTTAATATTAACGTCCCAAATATCGAAAACCTCTGTTGTAAATGCTACCCCTAAAATTTTAAATGGTCCTTGGGACCAATCAAGATTATGGTTTTTACATATTTGTCGCTTAGAGTTACTTAATGCCCCAATCCAAATGGCTTTTGTCTTTTCAACGTTTATCTTTAATCCTGACATGTTATAATACGTATTTAAAATACTCAGAGATTGTTTTAATGAGCCTTCACTCCCATCAAGAAAAAAGCTGTGTATCATCTGCATATTGACTAAGTTTAAATTCTTCCCCATTAATCCTAACTCCTTTTATTATTTCATCTTTTCTTATCATTTGTCCTAATATTTCCGCGCAAAGAATAAAAATATATGGAGAAATTGGGTCTCCTTGTCGGCATCCCCGTTTTAGATTAAAAAAGTCCGATATAAAGCCATTCTGGATAATACATGATTCTGAGCCTTTTTGGAAAAGATGAAGCCAAGATATAAGGGAGGGTCCGAAATTAAAGTAATTTAATACTTTTTTCTATGAACTTCCAGGAAACAGTATCAAAAGCTTTTTCAAAATCTATCGATAAAATTAAACCGGGTATTTCTTGACTTTTTGTTTCAAATAGAATGTCGTAAATAAGTCTAACATTTTCTCCAATAAATCGGCCTGAAATGAACCCTTTTTGATCATCGTGAATAAGATTTTTAAGTACTGATTTAATTCTACATGCTATAACAGAAGAGGCAAGCTTATACATGACATTTAAAAGAGAAATAGGCCTCCAATTTTTTTAAAAAGTGTCTGTTTTTACCCGGCTTTGGTAAACATGTGATAATCCCTTGCCGTTGTGTGACTGATAAACTTCCATTTTTGTATCCATAGTTTAGTGACCTTAAAACAAAAAAACCCAAGTCGATCCAAAAGAACTTAAAAAATTCTACCGTAAACCCATCAAGTCCAGGGCTCTTATCATTTTTCATAGTTTTTAGCTCGCCTGAACGAAAGTTCAGGAAGAGCTATTGTTGTCACCCTGGCGTCGGCGTCAGCGTCAGCGTCCGCGTCCACGTCCGCGTCCGCGTCAGCGTCGGCGTCCGGATTGGATGTTTTGGTTAAAGTTTTTTAAAGACCTATATCTCCTTAACCCATGGATGGATTCTATTGATACTTGCACTGTAGTTAGATATTGGTCCAAAGTTTAACAGGGTACCACCCCCACCCCACTCTGTGACCTTGATGTCAAGGTCATGGACTTTGAAAATTGGGAGTTTTTTGAACTGGATGTTTTGGTTAAAGTTTTATAAAGCCCAATATCTCCTTAACCCATGGATGGATTCCTTTGATACTTCTACTGTAGTTAGATATTGGTCCAAAGTTTTCCAGGGTACTACCCCCCACCCCCCTCAGTCACCTTGATGTCAAGGTCATGGACTTAGAAAATTATCTTTTTATTTTTTCAATGTTTTGGTTAAAGTTTTTTAAAGACACATATCTCATGAACCCATAGATGAATTCTTTTTTATATTTGCACTGTAGTTAGATATTGGTCCAAAGTTTTACACAGTACTACCCCAACCCCGCTCAGAGACCTTGATGTCAAGGTCAGGGACTTAGGAAATCAGTCTTTATTAAAGTTTTCTTATTGCATACTGATTCATAATGCTTGGCAGAGACTTAGTTTACACTTGAACTGATGTTAGACACTTTTTTGAGTTTTTACAAAACACTATATACTTACCCCACTGGATGACCTTGAAGTCAAGGTTATTGACTTTGAATTTTGGTTAAAGTTTTAGATTTATGAAGACATAATTTCACAGTGCCACAATGGACTCAGTTGATACTTATACATGTACTTGGACTAATGTTAGATAATGGTTCAAGGTTTGATACATCCCAGCCTCCCCCCACCCCTACCCCACTTCTCCCCCTACCCCCTTAGTTCTTTGACCTCAAGCTCATGAACTTTGAAATTTCATGTAATTTTTTTCTTATTTTAATTTTATTTTAAGACATTTCTGAGATAGCTTTTGTTTATAAATGTGTTGTCATTATGGACATGCTTGCCTGAAGTTTTATGCATAGCAGTCCAGACCACCATAGTGACTGTGTGATGGGCAAGCACCTATTCAGGCGAGCTATGCTGTCAGGCGACAGCTCTTGTTAATGCCTGCGTTAGTTCACTATATGAAAGTTCCCCTTCTAAATTTGCAGCGTCCGCATTTGATAACTTATTATAATTTTTTTCTCCTATTATTGACCTGATCGGTCTATCATCAGTTATATTATTATTATCGTACAACTTTTCATAAAAACGTGTTTGACTGTTCAAAACATCGTTTGAACTGGTATGCTCCGACCCATCGTCTTCAATTATTTTATTCATTACCTTATTAGTGTACTGTCTATTCTCTAAATTAAGAAAATATTTAGTTGGCTTTTCCCCTAAATCTTGATACCTGCATCTCGAACGCAACATAACTCCATCAAGTTTCTGTTGCCTTATTTCAGTTAATCTTGCCTGCTTTTGTGATAATCTTTCTAATATCTCTTCGTTAATATTTTGAAAATTATTATTGATATCGTTCTCTAGGCTTTTTATATCATCTTCAAGATTTTTTTCTTCTTCCATGTTTTTCTTTTTTTTAAGGGAACTATACTTTATTGTTTCACCTCTAATAGACATTAATAATGTTTCTAAAAACAGTTGATCGTTTATATTAAAGGTCAAATCTTGATTTGGAATATCGTTATTTGTTGGTGTATTTTCATTTATGACGTATGTATTTTTTACTTCTTGTATTACGTTTTTAATTTTATCCACATATGTTTTTTCTTTAAGTAAGGTGTTATTAAACTTCCAATAACCCCTGCCGCGCTCATTATTTTGTAGTTTCAATTTTAAAGTTATGCCAGAATGATCAGTTCTGTAGCCGGGGATAATTTCCGAATCGGTTACATATTGAAAAATCGTGTCGCTAACTAAGAAGAAATCTAACCTTGCCTGTTTTTTAACAGGATTTAATCTGCGCCAGGTGTACTTTTGAACTTCCTCATGCATGACGCGCCACGGATCAACAAAATTTTCTACTTCTAATAAGTTTAGAACGATTTGCCGTGCTTTTGGATTATTTATACGCGAATAATTATAACTATCTATTTCACTGTTTATGACTAAATTCCAGTCACCACACATTATAACGTCTTCATTTTCGAATGCTGCAACTTTATACAGTAAATTTTCATAAAATTGTGGACTATCATCATTTGGACCATAAAGATTTACCAGTGTTATTTCTTTGTTCTCAATAGTCATATCTAGTATTATAAAATTTCCATTGTTGTCAGTTTTAACTCTGTTGACCTTATGCTCGAAATTATTATTAATTAAAATCATAACACCCCGACTATTGGTTGTATATGAACTAAAATATACATCAAAACCCCATTCAGCTTTAATAAATGATTCCATTTTACTATTTATATGCACGTCCTGAAGACAAATAATATTATACTTTTTCGCCCTGACATAATGAAATAGATCACGCCGCTTTGTAGCCAGCGAGAGCCCTCCTCTACAGTTTTGTGAGAAAATTGTCAACTGATCAGCCATTTTCTTCATATTTACCAATGCAAATTCTATACTGAGAACTAAATGACAGGTTTAGGCATTTTTCAAACATATTTCTACTAAAGTTGGAGTACCCATAAATCAGAACAAACTGGAAGGACACGTGTGAAAATCCTATAAAATTCTTATGTAAACAAATAAAATCTGAATAGCGTTGGGATAAAATTATTTGAAATAACGAAAAGCTTATGCAGCTCACCTTAAAACGCATCATTTTCCGGCTTCGCTGTATTGATTATCAAAAATTCCTGAAAGATCTGTACTACGACCATTTCACTGGTTAATTTTAGGAAGAGAATATATGATTTTTCTGTTATGCTGTTTTTGGATTTACTCTAACATATTGTGTACTGTAGTTCTCTATCTCAGAATGTGAGTTCTTTATCATTTCAACGACTTTAACACCTGTATTATCCTGCAAATACTAAGAAGTATTGAAAAACTTGAAACATTTTCTCCGGTTACAAACAGTTTCCCTTTTTAACTTATTGCCCCTGTATTATATTATTTAAAAATTTACCAAGGCAAAATTAATTACCCAAAACTAGGTATTAATAAACATCGTTATTTACTTATAAGCTAACTCTATTCTCTTTGTCTATTTGAGCTCAAAATTCTCACATAATCTGCGTCTCATAAAACCAAGATGACCCACTTAATTATGACAAGTCCCAAAATCGCATGCTGGATCAGACAGCTCCTACTTAGTGTTTTACACCAAACTGTAGCCTTGGAAAGTTCTATCTTCGTCAAATTTTAGACGTTTTTTCACACAACATTTTTCTCTCCAGCTTATAACATACAGTAATTTAATACAAATTTTTCATCTTATATTTTATGTAACCTAAACGCTCATACTCTTTATTTCTATGAAATATCAAATCACATATTAAGATCAAGAACCTAATGGGGTTTCTGTAATAGAGTTTTCTAATCCATACTAGTACCTTCATAAATATAAAGAAACCGAAAATTAGTTATTTTTTACCACATTTCCGTCAAAAATTGTTCATTTAATATAGGCATCCTTTTCAGATACAGGACCAGTCAAAGGTAGTCCTAGAGTTAACACATCAATCTTTAAGGACACTTGATGAACATAATACCTTAATGGGTTGTCTTACAAATAAACCTTTCCATAATAAGTTATCGAACAGTGCATCCATCTTAACAAATCAAGGAACACCTACCTCTGACAAAGATGCTTAAACATTTGGATATGAACAAATATTGTGATTAAATACTCATATATATGCATGCTACCTAAGTATTGAAGTTCAGGCAGGGTAATAGTCAGCCTTATCTTACGTCATAAGACAGTGCATGCGTGTATAGTGATAAGCATAAAAGCTTTCACATCATTTTAATTTATCAGTTACCCTTAAGGGTCTATAATGGAACTAATGACCCAGCATGAAATCTAATAGAGAAGACATGCTTTAGTAAAATATAAGTACATGTATATAATTAAACTGATTATAGTGACTATATACAAAAAGAAGTGGTCTGACTTTTGTGAAAATTCAAGCAAGTCACTTCAACAAACTTCAAACTCACTACTGATACATAATATATTTTAGTAATATTATTGACTTGCTATTTTCTATAATACTAAATAAACGAAGTAACGCATAAACTGCAAAATTGGTGGCATTTTCAAGCGTAATTTCTATACTGGTTCTTTCGCATATTGCTATCATTGATAATTTCGGTTAGCGTGTGTTTTAGTTTCACGTAGATTTAAAGAATTTGGGGATTAAATTCGTATTTCATTTTAAATTCTCCTAAGTATTTTTCTAGAAACTTCGACTATTGGTCGAATTTTTTTTGTCAACAATGGGTGCGTTCGAGTGAAATTATCGTGTACTCGAATACACGTTTTAAATTAATCCGGTCGTTTCGGTTCTGCGTCGTTATATCGGCGTGCTGCTTAGCAAGTCCAAATTTAGCTGGTTCTAATGCAAAAATCCGACCCATGAACGTACGTCATTCCCCATAAATAACGATTTATTTTTGTTTTTTGCTCATATGTCTAAACGGATGAAAAACTAAATGGTCATAGTCCCGACGGCCCTGGCTCGAAACGACCCATTTTCTTCCAGAACGATAGTCAATACGAGTAGCCAATCGAACTCGCCCATTGAAGAATAAAGCTCAACGCACATGGTCTTTCGAAAAGTTGGACGGACACACGGCTCCAAGTGTGTGCGGCTATGGTTACGTGTCGCTGAGCCACTTGGGGAACGTCGTTAGGAGAATTCAAACTGAACTGAACTTTCGAAAAGACAAAAATTAAAAATGTCTAAGGTTAACACACATGCGCCAGGTAAGAAAGGGCATTTTTTTCCAGCGAAGCAGACAAATCAATTTCAATGATTCAACGAAGCTAAATAAGCCTTTAGTCTTCAGAGGGCTTGAATATTTTCCCCCAAAACGTTCCAGGACCCAATTTTTCCAGAAAAAAACCAGGACAGGTCACATAACCAAGATGGCAAACATTTATTATGGTAAAAAATTTCAAAAATCTTCTCCCCCAGAACCACGCCGGGCCGCGTAGCGCAATCGGTAGGGCACCTGATTCATAAGTCAGAGGTCATGGGTTCGAAACCCGGTCTGGCCACATACTTTCGTTTCTCCTTCCGCTGATTCAAGAAGGGCAGTTGTCAGTTACTGGTGAAAGTATGTGCACTTAGTACTGGTTAGCCGCTTAGGAGGTCTAAGCCTGCCCAGGAATAGTGTGGTTAGGTTAACTGACCGTCCCAACATGACCTTAGCTGTTTACCGTGGACGTTAAGCATCAAATCAACCAATCCCCCCCTTCCCAGAACCTAAAATCCTATGATCTTGAAACTTAGCATGTCGCATCAAGGACTCAAAAGCTCAACAAAATTTATATAAATGATGACCCTGGGATGACCTTGATCTGTTTTTAGGCAAGGTCAACTTTTGAGTCACTTAGGTTTTTCTATAGGAAAAAGTGAAAAAAGTTGATTTTTTTTAGAAACAATGCAGTCTGCTACCTGAAAGTTTGTAGATGCAGACAATTAATTAGGTAAATGAAGCTTTAGTGAGTATTCATGGTAAAGGTCATATCTTCACCTGGGCCTAAGGCCATTTACATTGCAAAATTAAAACTCGCTTTTTTATATAAACTTGACCATCATGAAATATTTCCGCGCTTGCGCGGGCTCTTTTCTAGTATTTATAATGTTTTAATGGTGATTATCCTGCTTATACGAGGCATCACATCTAAACTTTGATTCAAATTTTAATAAGTTCTTCAGTTGCTTACCATTTCTAACACATACTAGTCCTTCTAGAGTATAGGGAAATCACATGGAAGTTTTGCAAAACTTGGATTCAAGAATTGCTCAGTGACTATAGGTATCCCTATAAGAAGAAAGAAGAGGCCCTTGCATCATGCCAAAATATTAGCATCGCAATTTGGTAAATATAATAGAATCTGACGACAAATACTTGTAACGACCCCTATCAAAATAGAGGCAGTATGGGCTGCTATACAGACCTCTTCTGTCGATTCAAATGATGTCTGCCTTTTACAAAGATGTATATACATCAGACTATTGACACATGTAATGATATCTTTATATCATGCTCATACCCATACATAGTCATTTTGAACTAAGACTAAGGATACCTTATAAGTCAGATATGTTGAATTACAGCATCATTTTGATTAAAGGGGCACTTCTTTAACTAGGTCTAAGTTCATTTATTACCTATTAAGTCAAAAAATATTTTTACTGTCCGTTCATTAACACAGTATATTCATTTTCATCAAAGTAAGGCCCTTTTCTAGCTTTTAGATTTACAATAAAGTATAAGAATCAATTAAAGGTCCTACTCTTATATATACTACTAACACCTTTAAGATACTGTCACATTAAAGATTTCCTACCTTCTAATAAGAAAATTTTTCAACCTAATTTTATTCAAAACTGCTCTTTGTTTAAAGAGTGTAAACCTTTCTGTCAGTCAAATGACCGTCTTCTCTCGCAAAATATAATTAAAAAATATCCCATGATGAGATAAAAATAAGCAGAATTGCCATCATTGAGAGTAGTAGCTATGTTCTGAAACTAAAAGACCATCTAATCTCCGAAAAAACGTTTTAATGTCAGACAGAGATGGCAATTTTTTTATGGGCATATTCAAAACTATTAACATTGCAATGCTTGGAAACAATCATACTTTGAGTCACAGTAAAAATACCTGCTACTCAAGCTATTATTGTTTCTACAGCCATAAAGTTGCACATATAGTCATCAGACTACAATCCTTCAAATGTACAAATAGTAAAAAGATTGCCATGGTCTAGATGTATATAAAATAATGCTCAGTTTTGTTATCGATTTCCAATGCAAGACGACTGCTTCAGACATCTGGTAAATATTTTTTTTTTTTTTTCAGAAATTCTTTCCAGAAATCTTATCAAAACTATTTCCAAGAGTGTAAATATTTCTATCGAATAGATTGCCATCACTTCTCACCAAAGACATCTGCAAAATATCCTGTGATGAGATGGTGGTAAGCAGAATTGTTAAACGCCAGATAGACAGTTATGAACTAAAGGTAAAAATACATCTAATTTACTCAAAATGTTTACAGATCAGACATTGGTGGCAATTATGCTTATGGATAAATAAATGGCCATCACTTTTCACCAAAGATATCTACAAAATATCCAATGATGAGATAGTGATAAGCAGACTTGTCATAGTAGAAAAAGCTACGTACTAAAGCTAAAAATCAACTAATATACTTAAAATGTTTACATATCAAATAGTGGTGGCAATTTAGTTTATGAATATATTACAGTCAAACCTCGATAATTCGAACTGACAGGTACCTCACTATTTCATTCGAATTATCCGTAGTTCGAATTTTCGAATTCGGCCATTCCCGTTCATTTCCGTACATTTCCGGAATTCATTATTACGAAAGTTTTCAGACAGTCCGATTGCTTACTGACGTTCATAGATGTACAAATCAATGAAAACAATATCAAAACGTAGAATAATTAATATTACATACCAATATCCACGACCATTTAATATCGCGAGACCACCCCTCGTGTTTGGCACATGTACATGTGTATTGTTGGAAAAAGGCAAAGTGCCGAACATTTTCCTTGCTTTGCAAATCAACTGTCTTTGACAATGCAGCACCGGCGAAGATCAAAGCCAGACTGAACGGAAACAGGCTAGCCGCTTAATTCAGATGTTATTTTCGGCACGAAATTGGAGCATGAATTTTGATTTCGAATAATAAAGGGGTATTTATAATGAATTTACTCCATCGGGACCTAATTTTTCTTTCGAAAAATCCGATTTTTCGAATAATCGAAATTCGATTTTGCGGAAGTGTTTTTGCATAGAATTAATGGGCTTACGATCGGGACCGTTTTTCAACTTCGAAAAATCCGATAGTTTCGAAAAATCGGCGTTCGAACTATCGAGATTCGACTGTAATAGCAAATAACATGATATCAATCTTTAAAAACAATCTTACTTTGAGTTACAGTAAGCATTCTACATTCATAAAGTTGCACATATAGCCACCACATTGCAATCTTATAGATGCATTAACGTTAATACGTTTGCCGTTATCTTGGTGAATATAAAAGTTCATTTTTTATTATCAAATTCAATTCAAGGCAACTGCTTCAATCACATTGTAGATTTTTTTGACATTTATTCAAAATGTTTTCCTAACTTCTGTTACAAAACTATTTCTAAGAGTGTAATATATCTATGAAATATATGGCCATCGCTTCTCATCAGAGTTAGCTACAAAATATCCAATGATAAGATTATGTTAAGCAGAATTGGCAAACAAGAAAAAAATGCTATGTACTAAAGCAAAAAGACCATCTTATCTACTAACAATGTTTTCAAATAAGTGAGTGGTGGCAATTTCGCTGGTGGACAAGTTCATTACTAATGACATTTCAATCTTTGGAACAATCCTATCTTGATCCACAGTAAAATAACTGTTACTCAAGATAAGGTTGTTTCTACACCTATAAAGTTGCACATGTAGTCTCGGATTGCAATTGTATAGATATAAGATGTATAGTAGTTATAAGATTGCCATAATCTCGATCAATATAAAAAGGGCTCAATTTATATTGTCAAATTCTTATTAGGCAACTACTTCAGTCACATTGGAGATTTTTTCTAACTGATTTTCAGAAAGTCTTTCCTGATTTTTATTCAAAAATTATTTCAAATGAGTGTAAATGATTATCTTCTAACCATACATACCTTACAAAATATCCTCTGATGAGATAGTGATAAGCAGAATTATTATAATCCAGTAAAATAGCTTCATAGCCGGAGACCATCTAATTTACTCAAAATGTTAACATATCAGAAACAATCATACGCTGAACCACAGTAAAATAACTATTTCTCAAAATATGATTGTTTCTACATCTATAATAATGCACATATAATTATCAGATTGAAGATGCACAAATAGTTATCAAATGACAATGAAATAGTTGTATGTATATGAAAAAAGAAGCATTTTCTATTACTAAATTGTTTAATCCATGTTTCAATCACATTATTGCTTTCTTACTCTTTTATCTAGAAATCTTTTTTTACTTCCAGCTTAAAGCAATTTCAAAGAATGTCAACACCTCTATCAAATAATGGCCATCACTTCTCACCAAAGGTATCTACAAGAACATCCTTTCATGAATTAGTAATAAACATAAATGCCCTAGTTAGTCAAAATGCCTATTCACTATAGCCAAAATATTGTTCAATTTACTCAGGATGTTTACTTATTAGTCAGAGGTGGCAATTTAGTTTCTGGACATAGTCCTGTTTATTAATATTTCAATCTTTAGAAACAATAATACTTGGAGTCAAAGCAATCATATCTGTTACTCAAAGTTTAATTAAAAAAAAGAAAGGTCTACTTCAAATAATGTAACCATTTATATCATATAGGTGGCCATCACTTCTTACCAGAGATGTTTTCCAAACATCCTATAATGTGATAGTGATAAGCAAATTTTCCCTCCTCAAGAATAACAGCTATGGACTAAAGCTTAAAGACCATCTACCTTACTCAAAATATTTACATATCAGTCAGTGATGGCAGTTTAATTTACTTTCTAATGTCAAATTCCAATTCCAGGCAATTGTTGAGTCACATTGTAGATTTTCTACCTTCTTTTTAAAAGCTTCTTCCTGTCTTCTATTTTAAAGACCCCCAAAAAACATCTGCTTTACTCAAAATATTTATATATCATTTAGTAATGACAGTTTAATTCATGGGCATATTCATGAGTGATAGTATTTAACTGAGCAGAGACAATCATACTTTGGGTCACAGTCAAAAGGGCTGCCTCCCAAAATATGGTTGCTTCTAATCTATAAAACTGCCTAATATAATCATCATATATAATGTTTACATGTAAGTCAGGGATATCAATGTACTATATAGACATATTTATGACTAAAACAAATCATCTTTAGAAACAATCATATCTTGAGTCACTGTAAAAATGACTGTAACCCAAGACACGATTGTTTCTGCATCTACAGAGGTGCACATATAGTTAGATTGCAACTTTATGTTGCACAAAAATCAAATTGCATTTACATGTACCTAGTTGTATATGAAAAGGGGCTAATTATTTTTTGTCAGTTTTCAGACAAATGTTTAAATCGATTTGTAGATTTTGCTGTATTCCACTTTGAATATTTACCTTATTTCTATTTGAAAAGCTCTTTCAAAGAGTGTAGCAAATAAATGGCCACCACTTCTCACCAAAGATATTTATAAAAATTCCTTTGATTAGATAGTGGTAAGCAGAATTTTCATGAAAAAGAGTAATATCTATGAACTGAAGCTAAGACACATTCTTATTTACTCAAAGTGTATAGATACATGTATCATCCACTGGTGCTAGTTAAGGTAATGAACATATTCATTATCTAAAGACTTTTCAACCTTTAGAAACAATCATGTTTTGAGCCACATTAAAGACAACTGTTACACAAACCATGATAGATTCTACATCCATAAAGGGGCACACATAATCCCCAGTTTGCGATTCATATATGCACAAATAATTATTAAATTGCAAATAAATAGCTGTATATGAGAAAATGTATTTTCAATTTACATATCCCAGGCCACTGTTTCAGTCACATAGTAGATTTTCCTCCTATTTTGAAGTTGTTTCCTTACTTCTGTTTGAGAAATAACTATTTGACAGAGTGTAAACTTTTCTATCAACTTAATGGCCATTACTTCTCACCACAAATATCTGCAACATAACCTATGGTGAGATAATGGTAAGCAGAAATTGCCATAACAGAGAGTACATGTTGTGTACTAAACTAAATGATCATTAGCCTTATTCCATCTTTTTTCATATCAGTCAGTGGTTGGCAATTTTGCTTATGGACATATTTATGACTAATAATATGCTAATGTATAGAGACAATCATTTCTTGAGTGACATGAAAAATGTATATCACTCAAAATATGATTATTTCTACATCTATGAAGGTGCATATATACTCATCAGATTGCAACTTTATAGATGCTTAATTTCTTATCAAATTGCAGTTAGATAGTTGTGCAGAAAAATGCATTTTATATCATCAAATTTTAGGTAACTGCTTCAATAAATAGAAGATTTCTTAAATTTCTTTAAAAAAAAACAACAAAAAAACCTTTTAACTTTCATTTAAAAACTATTTAAAAGAGTGTAAACATTTTCATCAAATACATGGCCATCATTTCTCATCAAAAATATCTTGTGATACGATAGTAAAAAGTTGTCAAAAGAAATAGCTATTTACTCCAGCAAAAAGACTATATAATTCACTCATACGGTTTACATATCTGTCAATAATGGTACATTAATTTATGGACATATTCAAGACTGATAATATTTCAGACTTTAGAAACACTCATACTTTGAACTGCAGTAAAAATAACTGTGACTCAAAACATGATTGTTTCAAATCTACAAAGGTGCACATATACTCATCAGATTGTGATTTTATATATGCACAAACTGTTTAGAAATTGCAAATATCTAGGTGTATGTTTAAGAAAGTTCTCCTTTACTCAGACTGTGTAGATATCATTCAATGATGCCAATTATGGTATTAAACTTATTCATTACTAAAGACTTTTCAACCTTTTGAAACAATCATAATTAGAGTCACATTAAAGACAACTGTTACACAAACCATGATAGTTTCTACATCTATAAAGGGGCACACATAATCACCAGTTTGCAATTCATATATGCACAGATTGTTATTAACTTGAAAATATAAAGTTGTATATGAAAAAATGAATTTTCTATTTACATAGTCCAGGCAACTCTTTCAGCCCCATAGTAGATTTTTCATCCTCCTATTTTGAAGTTGTTTCCTCACTTCTGTATAAGAAACTATTTGAAAGAGTATAAACTTTTCTATCAAATAAATGGCCATTAATTATCACCAAAGATATCTGCCACATATCCTATGGTGGGATAATGATAAGCAGAAATTGCCATAATTAGGGATAAATGCTGTGTACTATGCTTAATGACCATTTACTCCAGCTATTTACATATCAGTAAGTGGTAGCAATTTAATTTATGGACATATTCATGACTAATAATATGCCATTGTTTAGAGACATTCATTCTCTGAGCAATAGTTAAAACAACTGCCACTCAAAATATGATTGTTTCTTCATCTGCAAAAGTATATATACTTATCATATTACAACATTATAGATGCTCAATTAGTTATCAGATTGCAGTTAAACAGTCATGTAGAAAAATGCATTTTATATTGTCAAATTACAGGCAAGTGCTTCAATAAATAAAAGATGTTTTTAAACTTCTATTTAAAAGATTTCCATCAGGTAAGTGGCCATCACCTCTCACCAGAGAGATCCTATGATGAGATAGTGTTAAGTTGTCAAAAGAATTAGCTATTTACAAAAGCAAAAGGGCTATCCAATTTACTCATTAGGTTTACATATCAATTAATAATGGCAAATCAATTCATGGACATGTTCAAGACTAATGATAGAATGTCAAGATTTTGAAACAATCATACTTTGAGCTGCAGTAAAAATAACTGCAACTCAAAACATGGTTGTTTCTACATCTATAAAGGTGCACATATAATCATCAAATTGTGATGCTATATATGCACAAATAGTTATAAGATTGCAATTATCTAGGTGTGTATTAGAAAAGTTCTTTCTACATTGTCAAGTTCCAGGCCCCTGCTTCCATCAATTATTCAACTTATTATTCAGTTTATACAGCCATGTTTATGAGCTATCTCTCCCAGAGTGTTCTTGATTAATTATGTTATATATGCCTGTCCCATCATGTCCTGTCTTAATGCAAAACCACATCTTTTAGCAGGCAACAGCCAGTCTATCTAATAGTGTCTTCAAATATTCATTTTGACTTGTTGGTCTTTACAGAAGCAGTTTAAATGCCCAGTCTATTAACGTCTGTAGCTTCACCTGTGTTCATCTAAACAATCAAGCATCCCCACCATCCCCTAGTTTATTAAGGTCATTTAGAACAAAATTAGGAGCAAGGTATTTACACATTTAAATTTAAATTGCAAAATTGGTCATGTCCCCCTGACCCAATATGTATAGATACACCAACTCAGCACCACTATGCAACCCTTTTGACCCACTGGTCTGTCCTTTCTTTTCTCACTTCTAGTAAGACCTCTAGACCTCTGTCTCTTATCCTAGTTTGGAGCCCTTCTCTTTTTCTAATATGAAATGCTTCTTTAGCCAATCTGCCTCTCTCTTTCTTCATTATAACTGGGAGGTCTGGCAGGATCCTTCTTCTGGTCCCAGCTAATTTAAAGGCTCTCGACAAAACTAGTTCTCTATCTTCGTATGACGTGAAACGCATAATGAGTGGCTTTGGCTCTTCTTGACCTTCTGATGGCATACGGTGCCCATGAGCAAAGTACATGTTGTCTACTTTTTGTTGGTCAATCTCCAAATCCTCCACAAAAACATTTCTCAGTTTATCAAACAGGTTTTCACCCCTTTCTTCTTCAGCAAAACCATAAAAGAGCAGATTATATTTCCTATCCTGCTTCTCCATTAACAACAGTTTTCTGTTTAAGTCTTGTAATTTTGCATCAATCTCAACCTTTGTTTTGTTCAAATTGGCCTGGAATTTTTCGTCATTTTCTGCCACAGTTTTACTCTGAAACTCCAGACTTCTTTCAATTTCATCTACTTTCTCAGACACTGTTTCTATATCTCTCTTTGCCTCATTAACTTCACTTCTCAGAGTGGACATTTCTGATTTAAATTCATGAAATATGTCAGTAAATTTAGTATCTAATGACTCAAATTTAGTTGAGATGGTATTATTCATCTTTTGAATCATGGACTTCATTTCCTCCTTAAAACTATTAAGATCACTATCCTGTCCTTTACCCTCACCTGCCTGTCTGAATAAAGTTGCAATATCAGACCCCTTATTTTCCTTACTTTTATCAAGAAGTGCAACCTTTACTGTACTTCTTGGAGAATCTTTTGGGCTATCTTGTGCTTGAGGCTTTACACTTTGTCTTGTAGGCTTATTATAGGACATTATATCTTATGTAAAGCACTGACCGTCTTCTTTGTGGGTGGGGAACAACCCGACACTTTCAACACCAGCTTTTGAGTTTATTTCTTAGTTCTCTTCCAAATTATCAATGTAATTATAACATTTATACGTTCATATTATATTCAATGTCTTAATCATATAACTTTTACTGTCTTTTGTCGTAACTACAGCATTTCTCTATGTTTACAGTTTCATCTTCGCCCAGAGCGAACACCATCAAAACCGGAAGTCCAGATTTGATGAAATATTTCATGCAGTACCTCCGACAGGGTCAAACTATACATTTGAAATAGAGCTTAGGTAATAATATTTGATAAAAGTGACTTTAAACAAAATAAAAGATAAATTTTTAACCGATCGCAGACCGCAATCGAAATCGCATTATTGGACAAAAATAATTTATTCATACGTCACAATCACGTGCACGAGTAAGAAAAATACCTGTACATGATCATATGACACACGTGGTCAGAATCTATATTCTTACAGGCCGTGAGGAAGTAGGTAATTTGCATTTTTATTCGAAGATTATTTTTCATTCCACATTTATCGAAAAAAGATGCATTTTCTCAAAACTTGTACGGTTAATTATGAGACAATTACATATTGTCTGACGAAATTTTATTGAAATATTTGTTTCTGAAAACATGAAATAAGAAAGGGAGACAATCTTTAAAGAAAAGACATAAACTCAGAACAACTATGATAGGGTTAATATGAGCCGCGACACCAGAAGACCAACAAAGTGGTTGTGCGCCCAGCGAATACTCAGATCAGCCTGTGCATCCGCCTAGTCTTTGCTGTCAGCGTGGGGTTAGCTTACACCCTTAGCTACCCTTTGTGCACTTAAGCGAAATCTGATCAGTGAGTGAACTCGGGTTTAACGTCCCACCAACGAGGTCATATGGAGACGGGACCTCGGTTAAAAGTCTCATCCGAAAGATCGGAGAAGCGGGGGATCGATCTTGCGACCCCTGGATTGGTAGTCCGGAGTGTAATCCACTACGCTACAGCCGCTCCTAATCTGATCAGACTGGGCGGGTGGTCAGGCTGATCGGACTCTTCACTTGGCGCATAACCACTTTGTTGGTATTCTCGTGTCGCGGCTCAATTATATAGATGAAGACATAAAAAATATCCACAATCACAAAGTGCAACCCATCTAAGACATCAGAAACATTTAATCCAAACTTGTATTGCATAGCATACTTCATCTGAAAAAGAGAGGGACTGCATTGGAAGCGAATAAGTCTAAAGCCAATGTAAAGGAAGGGCACGTGGATTTAGATTACGGCTGGATCAACCAAAGACATGAGTCTAGACATTGGTGGTCAAGCACCAATCTTCTGCAGCACATTTGGGAAAATGCCATTATCTTGGACCGAAACACTAAAACTCTGTCCTAAAACCGATATATGTCCGATTGACTTTGTTCATACATAGGTTCAAACACCGCCATATTGGGATATAATGGAAAAGTGTAAATGTATGAGGCACCGTTTTACTATAAAATTCCTATTTTGTGATATCACAAATTCTATTTTGTAATATCACAAAATATTTTGTGATATCACCAATTCAATTGGTTATATCACAATTTTTGTGTTATCATTTTTTTTAATGATATGACAAAACAGAATAAGCGATATCACATAGAATTTGTGATATCACAAAATCGAATTCGTGATATCAAAACTCATCACTGTTTTTGATATCACAAAATAAAACCTATTTTATGATATCATAAAATGAGCCAGACTTTGTGATATCAAAAAGTGGAATTTCTGATATCAAAAATAGCATTTATTGATATAAAAATAAGATTCTTTTTTTATATCCCAAAATCTACTTTTTGGTATCAAAAAGTAGAATTTGTGATATCACAAAACAAAATCTATTTTTTGATATCAAGAAATCGAATTTGTGATGTCAAAAAAACAGAATATATGATATCAAAAATGCTGATTTTATAGTAAGACGGTGCTTCAATATAATCGAAGTTACCCAGGAAAGGCTACAATCACAAAACACAAGCAACCTAAAATACCGAAATACTTACTTAAGACCACTAAAAATTAAAACCACTTCACTATTAAAACCTGTATTTGCTTATGATTTTATATTCGATGTTAAGACTACCCCACTAAGCCATTTTAGGCAGCCTGAACGGTGGACCTAATAAAGGTATTTTCCTGTATAGAATAGAATTGAATAAAATACTTTTTAACCATTGCTGGCATTAAACAAATTACATATAATATATTCGATTACATAAAACATGCACACAAACAAACCACACCGCACATCAACAAAGATAAGAACATCACAAAAACTGGACAGCATACATACAACAGATTTTACATGTGAGCATTAAACGAATGGCAATATCACACGGTTAATTATGATCATGAGAATATGACAATTGATGACTGAATGATTGGCGACGCTAGCTGGTACTCAGTTAAGTTGGTACATCTGTAGTGCATCCAAAATTTGCACTCTTGAAATTATATGGCATCATTTTCTTCACAGCACGACTCTTACACGACTTGCATATGTACTATGGTTTTAATGCTTCCATCTGTACCTGTTCTTTTGAAGAAGTAGAATCATAGAGAATACCATGTTAGTGTCTTTTGATATCAAGTTTATCAGGCGAGACCAGAAACAGCGTAGGAATGGCGAGGCTTGCCGAGCCAGTCCGACGTGTTTCTGGTCGAGCCTGATAAACTTGATATCAAAAGACACCATCATGGTTTTCTGCTTATCATGCATCATTAGAAGATTTTATGGCATAAAGAGAGTCAAACAAATAAAAAGCAAACGTATTTTGAAAGAACTCGCTGACGTCGCGAATGCTTTGTGACGTAAGTCGGTTATGTCATTTAACCAATCGAACGCTGTTATCACGGCCAATGTCAGCATATGTCAGCATGTAGCCAATCGTCTTCAGAGATCGCTTCTTTAGGCATCGCCCGATAACATTCGCGCAAGCGCAGTTCTAAAGTGACATGATATCACATCATGTTATCATACCCCTGTTACCAGGTGAATTTTGCAGCAGATGCATGATAAATATGACGTGTTAGTGACATCGCAATGTTGATCTTCATACCATTTGTGAGCTGTATACTGCCAAATTGCAGTCTCCACTGAGATTCCCAGTTTAGCGAGATCGTCTGCTTTCTTGTTTCCCTCATTATCTTTATGTCCTTCAACCCAGCACCAATCCACGATTAGCTGCTCTTGTAGAAAATATAAAATGAGCCATAGGTCTTGTTCAGCACATCTCTGTCCCCCTTCCTCTTGGTGGTTTTCCAGTCATTCTGCTTCCATTCTTTTATTCATTCGGTGATTCCGTTCTTTACATATTTACTGTCAGTGGTAACGGTGATCCAATTCATCTTGCAAGTTATGGCCTGAGTGATGGCAACAATTGCAGCATACAAGCATACAGTCAGTTAGGGGATAACTGCCTTGAAAATTGTCATTTGTGGAGGTAAATCATCGGTTTTATGGTCGGAAATTTCCTTTTACGGCGACGCGGTTTTATAGTCAGAAATTTCGTTTTACGGCGACGCGCGCCGTAAAACGAAATTTCCGACCATAAAACCGATGATTTACCTCCCCAAATGACAATTTTCAATACAGTTATCACCATTCTAATGCAATTTTTTCACATTTCATAATATATTAGTTTGCACCCATTACAAGCGCCGCCAGCAACATAAAACCAAACGTCAGCCAATGGAAAGCGACGTTACTTAATGACGTCGGGTTTGCGACATTATATCGCAGAATATACTGTCGCAAATTTTTGACGTTATCCAATCAGACGTCGCGTTATATTCGTAAGTGCATTAGAATTCTCCTATGTTGTTTGTTTGTTTATCCCCTATCAACGGTTCAACACAATTTAGTCTTTAGTCTTTAAAGGGTGACTAGGGCCCCAGTACACCCCACAGGCAGCTTGCGGATTGTTGTGGTCGTTATTCCAACAGGCCCGAACAACAAATATTTCTACGGGCTCCATTTGCATCTTTAAAATTTATATTACGGTTTGTTTACTTCGGTTCAACTGTCAATTGTACTCAACGCTTCAGTAATTCTGCATTCATTCAAAGTTCACTGTGCATTCATTCAAAGTTCACTGGTTAGCAGCTAATAATATTTTCTTTTTCTATAGCAACTTCACGAATGTCAGTTCGTTTTACTTCAAAAAAGCCTTTTTCCTCCTTGGAACGAAGAATGTCAATTTTGAAGCATATTTTTATTTACTTTTTTAAAAAAAAACAGCAGCCATATTGTTTATCTCCGTGACGACATCCCAAAGAAAGCCACGAAAATGACAAAGTGGAACAGTAAATCTTTGATATCAGACACACAAGTCAAACACAGCAGAACTTTCCATAAATACAAAAACGTCAAATGCCATCCATAAACACATCTGTTGTTCCTATTTTACAGAAACACCAGAAGTCATTCAAAGAATCATCTGTTTGTTCGTACATGCTTTTTCTGCTCTATTTAAAATCACAAAAAAGAAAAGAAAAGTAGACCACTTTACATAATGACCAATAGCTGCAAGACTTACAACAACGGGATCCGTATCAGAAGTTGCCGACGTGGAACGGACGCTAGTTTAAGGTATATGAGGCTTTAACAATGCGCGCAATCGCAAAGTCCCTTCTGATACAAAAATAGAATAAAATGAGAAGGCGATGACCAGAAACCTAAGAGCTCCAGTCTTTCATCTTTCTTCAAACATACCGAAAAAAAAACAAGGCATGTCGGAGATCCTATTGTTCTTAAAACACGTATATTTTGTATGTTCCGGTTTACTCAGGTGATAAGGAATTGAAGCCATGCTATTATAAGTGTTTGAATGGATGCAAAACGACCCTTTTCATATCAGATCCTTCCGATGAAATGTGAATGGATGCAAAACGACCCTTTTCATATCAGATCCTTTCGATGAAATGAAGCAATTAGCTAAAGGTAACTGTAAACCTCAATCTTGGGTTTCGGAGTCAAGAGAAATCAAGTTTTTAGCCTCGTGGAATAATTTGAATTAACAAATAACTTTCTAAATACATGTAGGTTTACAATTTGTCTAAATATTGGGGGTGGTTGGGGGATCGAAGGTACTGGATATAACTTCCAGTACCGGGGCGTCCTACTGATTTGGATAATAGTAGGGCAAGGGCCTTCTGTGCTTGCAGTAGGTGCGGATGGGGGTTGCTTGGACATTTTTTATCACGTCTATCATTTCTCTCTTTTTTCTCCCTCTCTTTGGGAGACGGCCCGATATAGACTGAAATACTGTCTCAAAGGGCCGTTAAACCCAAAACAACTAACCAACCAATCAATCGTCTAAATATTAAAGAAGTTGTATTGAACGTTTCAGAAATATCACCCATAGCCTACTTGCTTGAGGAAGAGACAGTATAAAGTTTCTTTTCTTCTGTCAATAAAGAAACGCGTCTGCAATGAGTGGTGCATAATTCATACTCATCAAAATACTGACAGTATATTTCAGTAGAGAGAGCTTCGCAAACTGAAAAAGGCAGTGCTCAGGAATGGATTCAATCGAATTCCACATCCTACCGCAACACCAAACTTTTCTGAAAAAGGAGATCTACAGCCAATATGGCTTAGTAAACAGCACCAGAAACGTCCATACTGTATAATATTTATAATTTTAAGAAGTAACATATGCGTGCACAGTTTTCATTGTAAGTACGATAAAGTCTAGCAACTTTGTGAGGCAGAGTAGAAGGGACATAACCGTACCTTTCCTTATATGACCAGCTTACCAGAGTTGAATACTTGTAACCGCGCTGTGTTTGGACCACCAATAATTTTAGTCGGCTCCAATATGGTTTAATTCATGATTTTCTTTACCCCAAATTGTAATTTTGTCTTCCAGTTTACTTTACCACAAATTTTTCGAATTTATATGAGCCGCGACACGAGAAAACCAACAAAGTAGCTGTGCGCCCAGCGCAGACTCAGATCAGCCTGGTCATCCGCCCATTCTGATCAGAGTCTTCGCTATCCGCATGATGGTAGCTTATCATATGACGTCGCTGTTATTCAGGGGATAACGTCGTGTCATAAATATCGTATGACCACACGTGTAATAACACTTTGGCGCGTACACGTTGGTTGGTTGATTTTATGCCTAATGTCCACGGTAAACAGCTAAGGTCATGTCGGGACGGTCAGTTAACCTAACCACACTATTCCTGGGCAGGCTTAGACCTCCTAAGCGGTTAACCAGTACTAAGTGCACATACTTTCGCCAGTAACTGACAACTTCTTGAATCAGCGGAAGGAGAAACGAAAGTATGTGGCCAGACCAGGTTTCGAACCCAGGACCTCTGACTTATGAGTCAGGTGCCCTACCGATTGCGCTACGCGGCCCGGCCCGCGCGTACACGTAACGTCATTGACAACGTCCTTGCCAACAATGCGTTTTCTGATTGAAATAATGTTCAGTTTGGAGACGTTAAAATCCCATTTTAAAGGGACATGTGATAGACAGAATCTTACACTCGTGGTCATTTCATATGAAATTTATGAAACTCGCCCAAGGCTCGTTTCACAAATTTCATATGAAATGACCACTCGTGTGAGATCCTCTAAGTGTCGGTTCCTGATCATTTCTTTCTCATGTACTTAATGTTACCTTCTAATTTAGTTTTTTCAGGCAATGACCAAAGAATTAGAAAGATACATGAAACCCCGACATTTGGAATCATAGCTAGTCCGGAACGAGTGTTAGGACGACGATAGTAAGGATAATATGAAGTTTTTTTAATGTTCTCTGTTCTTAAAAATATCTAAATGAGTGAAAATAAAAGCTGACCAGAATTTTTCTGTCAAGTCTTAAAATCTTGTAGTTTTTCCAGCTTTGTTTTACCAGATGAGTTAGGCACATTGGAATGGATAAACAAATATTGTGCCAGCTATATATTTTGCACAACAAAAGCAAAAGAGGAAGTTGACAACGAAATTTATTGTTGAAAAACACCGAAATGATTTAAACCCAATGTAGATCTACCTGTATAAGGGGTGGTCGGGTGGTGCGATGGTGCTGTGTGTAACTTCCAGTGCCAGGGCGTCCCACTGATTTGGATATAACAGGCCATCGGCCAAGTGTCACCCGACGTTTGAAATGTGTCACAAACTGCAGCCCTTTATTCCATTTCAGAGTAACTGTATGGCCAAAACCAAAAAATATGTGTACAACAGAATCTGGTAAGGAAATAATAATTGAAGCATAAGCAAAGACATATACCCAATTACTGGGCCTCTATGAGGTTATAAAATACTTAAGTTCAGGACTAGGCGTATGTGTGTAAAATCAGGTAACTGAAACTTAAGGCCCTTACAGAATGCCTAAACATCAAGCCCATATACCTAATAACAAAATAACAAGGGCCATAATCCTCCTAATATGAATCTGATGAAAAATGAAGAATGCATTTATGAAGATTCAGCCCATTAATATGAATAGTTCTTGAGTCATCCTTTTAAATTTAAGTGAATGTCTATTATCTATGAAAGGGGAATAACTCTGTCACTAATAAATTTAGCATATCCTAACAATAATCAGAATACTCAATTTACCAAATGCTAATAGCATACTAAATTTCAGCTCTCTCGGTCAAACGGTTCAAAAGTTGGAAAATTGCCAAAAACGACAAAGGGCCATAACTTTGTAAAATACAGGGCAATTGAAATTCCAAAATCACATGCACATCTTCAGATCTAGCACAATTTCAAGTCAATCTGATAAAAGATGTGGCAGGAGTTGCGGGGACAAGGTCTGAGTCAGCAAGGGCCGTAACTCCATCAAAAATGGCCGAATCAAAAACCACATGCACATCTTCATATCATAAGAATACAATCTGTAAAATTTCAAATCAATCCGATGAAAGATGAAGGAGGAGTTGCGGGGACAAGATTTCGGACAGACGGAAAATGCCAAAAACGACATCTTCAGATCATGATGAAACATTCTGCAAAATTTCAAGTCAATCTGATAAAAGATGTGACAGGAGTTGCGGGGACAAGGTCTGAGTCAGCAAGGGCCGTAACTCAATCAAAAATGGCCGAAACAAAAATCAAAAACCACATGCACATCTTCATATCATAAGAATACAATCTGTATAATTTCAAATCAATCCGATGAAAGACGTAGGAGGAGTTGCGGGGACAAGATTTCGGACGGACGGACTGACACACGGACGGACGAGGGTCATTTCTATAGTCCCCCTCCGCCTACGTCGGGTGACAAATAGTAAGAAAAGGGTCTACTGTGCTTGCAGTAGGTGCGGGTAGGGGTTGTTTGGACCGTTTTTCTCTCATCGATAATTTCTCTTTTCTCCCTCTCTTTGGGAGACTGCCCGATATAGACTGAAATACTGTCTCAAAGGGCCGTTAAATTCCAAACAATTATATTAATGCCAATCTGGTGATGCAGTTAACTGAAATTTCATTTCATCATAAAACAAAACAATTTTTGTGTGACGGAGATTTTCATGGATCGACCATAGAAATCAATTTGTTGAAATCACAATCTTTTGTCCATCGAAATATATATAAAAAATTGCTCTCTCGTACCACGAGAGCAGGCCTTACATGTATTCAACAGGAGACTACTTTGTTAAACCTTGTTTCTCGATTTAAACAGACTAGCCGTTCTTGTACGAATAACTCGCATTTGTTAGGAGCATAGCTGAGACGACTTTAATTTGTCATAGTTAACTTACATGTTTTGAGTAGCAATTATCCTTCGGCACCTGCATACGGAATCTATATGTTTCTCAGTTATTCCACTATGATACAGCCTGTTTCAGTTGACAATTTTTTGATAGAGGGAAGCTCCTCACCAGTAAACTGTTGTCACAGGGTTATCACAGAGCGAAACTTGACTGTGTCAACTCTTAAAAGGTTCTATGGGAGACACCAGGACCTCGTTGATCCGCACAATGCGGCCATTTCTAAACTTACTTCAAACCTGACGGTCACAGCCGAAATTTTCATTTCACTGACTTGTCCATCAGATACATACATGTAGACATGGGGAATGTATCATAATAGGCAGCTGACAGTTACCACTCGCAAGCACCTTATCACACTTCTTTTTAGATGGTCCATTCCCGCATATGTAAATATTTCGGATTTGTTGATGTCTATATGCTTTATAAGTTTGGACTTATGATTTTGATACTTTACTTCGACAGATGACCCTCTAAGTTTCTGTTTATTGACACAATAGTCAAGAATTCGTCATATTCTCCAATGACTGCTTGGACCTTTCTGCGAACATCCTCACGTGATTAACGTGATGTGGTTAAGAAACTTAGAGTTAGAACATCCCAATAGGAATAAAATGATATTGAGGTTTTCCTGTTGTGTGGTTGTTTGTTTGTTTTTAGTTATTTTTTCTGCCTCGTTAATCTTAATAACAAGCATTTTATATAGCATGAAATGCGTGTTTTCTTCATCTCTGAAGCGGTCAGGAATTACAATTTATAGTCTTGTCAGAAAGTATATGAAGCTCACGCCTTTCTCATGGAAATACTTATATCAGATTTGGCTCTAAATACACAGTTCCGAGCCACACCCAGAATGCAACTCAAAGTCACCTGATAGTGTATATCTGACCAATGCAACAACTTAGCACTTTGTCCCGAAAACAAAATCGCACGTGGTTCAATGCCTTACATAAGTCCGTGATTTTACCTTACAGTCAATGGAGGGATGTGTGCCTGTTTATAAGAAGGCGTGGTTTTCGGAACTATCAATTATATAGGCAAATTGTAGGTATTCCTATGTGCACTATTTGTGCCCCTCTTTTAGCTGATTTGTTTTTGTTCTGTTATGAGAGAGACTTTATGCTGTCTCTTTCATAGGATACCCAATCTGAAGTTATTGAAGCTTTCAATTCTACTTCTCTGTATCTGGATGACCTATTGAATATTGACAATATTTTCTTTGATGGTCAATCAGATTTACCCTTCTCAACTTCAGTTAAATGTGGCCAGAGCCTCTGCTACGGAGGCCTCATTTTTCGATTTACAAGGCAAATTGTAGGTATTCCTATGTGCACTATTTGTGCCCCTCTTTTAGCTGATTTGTTTTTGTTCTGTTATGAGAGAGACTTTATGCTGTCTCTTTCATAGGATACCCAATCTGAAGTTATTGAAGCTTTCAATTCTACTTCTCTGTATCTGGATGACCTATTGAATATTGACAATATTTTCTTTGATGGTCAATCAGATTTACCCTTCTCAACTTCAGTTAAATATGGCCAGAGCCTCTGCTACCGAGGCCTCATTTTTCGATTTACATTTATCTATATCAGATGGTTTCGTTAAAATTAAAATTTACGATAAACGAGATGATTTTGATTTTGAATTTTCCATTTTTAGATGGTGCTGTTCCTCGTTCTACATCTATGGTGCTTATATTTCTCATCTTATTCGTTTTGCTCGAGTGTCCAGTCATGTTGACGACTGTTATATTTGTAACAGAACTTCTCAAACAAGGTTATAAGTAAAGCGTTTTCTAAATTTTATCGACGGTATTTTGACTTAGCGTCTCAATATAATGGCGGATTGTGAACACTTCATCTGCAAGGTCTTTCGGTACTTGAATTTTATGGCTACTTGGTTGTAAATTCAGAAAAATAATTGGTAAAAATGATTTTCTTTATCATTTAGAGAAGATAGTAATTCGATATAAAAATTTTGGTTACAATATCTAGATGTTTGTTATCAAGATTAACAGCTTTGCTTACCTCTTCGATTGCACGACGGTTGGTCGGGCCTCGGACTTTATGATTGATTGATTGATTGCTTTACGTCCACGGTAAACAGCTATGGTCATGTCGGGACGGTCAGTTCACTTAACCACACTATTCCTGGGCAGGCTTAGACCTCCTAAGCGGTTAACCAGTACTTAGTGCACATACTTTCGCCAGTAACCGACAACTGCCCTTCTTGAATCAGCGGAAGGAGAAACGAAAGTATGTGACCAGACCGGGTATGGAACCCAGGACCTCTGACTCATGAGTCAGGTGCCCTACCGATTGCGCTACGCGGCCTGGCCGAAGGTGTCAACCTAAACCGAATAGTAACACAGACGGTTGGCCCATGACACTCATATTGGGACGTCTTTGGTCTAGCCCACCGTGGTTCTTCTCCGGAATTCCAGTGTGGCTATTTCTTTGAGTCCTCATGTTTTTAAGATTAAAGGCCCCACTGCTCTATCAGTGGTGAAATATATTATCGTGAGATATTGCTACAAGCTTCTCGCTACAGTTCCGTCATAGCTAACGGCCGTGATTGGCTAATTTTAATTTTATTTAATGATCTTGAGTTTCACATAAAAAAGGTTTTGAACACTGATTTGGATCATTTTAGATGGCAAATTATCTGACCTACTTTCGGTTTTGTAAACATGAATAAAATGGTAAAAATACAATGTACATGTGGTAACCTATACTAGAATTTCAATTAGATTTTGTGGATCAATTTGTCATTATCAAAAACCTGTTCCCTTTACTTTTGAATAGGTGCAGGACTCGATACATGTATATGTACGGCAAGCCACATTTGATCACCAAATGTGTAGGTTGAACTGTTTTTTTTTTTTTTTTTTCATAATGATTTTTGTTTAAGCATTTTTACCGCAGATATTAAGGGACTATAGACCCTACATCTAACAAACACAATATTTCGGTAGCACTGGATCAACATGGGATGCTTGAACGATTTAAACTTGGCTATAAATGGAAAGATTAACATTAACAGCTCCTGATTCATAATTTGTCAATTAATTACCTCAGCGCTTTTGGTTTAAAACAATATAAATTGAAACACTAAGCAAAAATGTTTACATTTTGATCAAAGAAATCTGAACAGAAGAAAGAGCCAACTCCAAAAACCAAATAGTCCCTTTAGCAAGAAGGAAATGAGTCAAATTCAAAATTTACGTCTTTTATTCTTAATGTGCGAATAAACACAACGCTACAATAATTAACGTATAAGACACGGATATGTTCTGTTTATGGTACATGTATATACGGTCAAAGAACAATGACGAATAAGTGGGCAAAATGGAGTATCCCGCACATACAGCAGGCACTTGTCCTCCTATTGTCAATATTGGAAGGACGCCCAAATGTAGAAAGTTCAAGTTCACGGCATCTACAGTCAGTTGTCCCCTGAGGGTGTACTGGACTTAAGCGGCCACTTCAGGAAGTGTTTAAAGACAAATACTCTTGTTTATTTCCTGTCATCCTATTATGAAACAGTCCAGAGGCACTGCTATAACATCAAAGGAAATACTCTTTCTCACATAGGTAATGACATAACAGGGTCATAAAACCTTTAAAGACTGGGGGTGTGTTCTATACAGAAGAGAATATTTGTCTTTAAGCTTATTTCTGACCGTTTCACAGAGAGGGGGGAGAGAATGGTAAAACGAGATAGGCAGGAAGAGTTAATCTAACCAACCACATACCTAAAAGTATCACAGTCCTTTGTGCGGCATTACCTATACGACCCACAGGGGAGTCAAAGCCTTGTTGTAATGAAATATGCTTTACTTGTACACTGATGACACCAGCCCAATGAGCCCCGGTAGCTCAGTGGGTTAAGCGCTGGCCTACTGATCTAGCGGATCGGGTTCGAGCCACGCTTGAGGCGAGAATCTTTCTTACCGTAAACGGGGTTCCATTGTACACAGCCTTTCATTAACACCGTCCAATCGTCCTGATATAACTGCAACACTGTTGAAAAGGACCACAAATTGCAAGTCATCCATCCATCATCACCAGCCCAAGTAGCTAAAGCATTATCAGGATCGTCAGTCATACTCAGGAGACAGACAGACTGCAGACAGACTGCAAATCTGCAAAGGTAATCTACCTAATCACCAGCGCTCATTGTAGCAAACAGTACGTAGACGAACCAAAACGTGCCCTTCAAAAACGCATGAATGGTCACTGCTCTGATTGGATGAAGCGAGGATTTCAGAGGTCACCTGTCGCCGAGCGCTTCCACTCATATGACCACGACTTTAACAGCCATGACTCCCTTTAATGCATCAAACATGATGCTCAGTGGTCAGATGATACCGGAAAAGATACCGTGAGAGCTACTAGATCCGGCGACTGAATACCATACAACCTTAAGGTATCAACAAGGGCGACTAGGCCGAACAAATTGTTGTGGCAGAGCATGGGGGCGATTGACCGCTAGACGTCCTCGTATCGTCCCTGAAGGGTTGGTAGGGAGTAGGGAAGATACCTTGAAACTGTCTACATTCGGCTGTCTAACAAAAGTGGGTAATGCTGCAGAAAGGCGTGCAGTACATGTAGGAGCGGTATGTGGTTTTTTGGATTCACTCTTCCTGTCTATCTCGTTTCACCTTTCTCTCCCGTCATTCTGTGAAAAAGTCAGAAATAAGCAGGAACACTTCCTGAAATGACCATTTAACTCCAGTACACCATCAGGGGGACAGTTGACTGGATGCATTCTGCATTGGGGCGTCCTTCCGATATTGACAATAGAAAAACAAGTCTTGCTGTGCTTGCAGTAGGTGTCGGACGTTTTATTTTGCCCCTTATTCGCCATTGTTCTTTGGCCGTAGATACCATAAACCTTGTTCCACCGAGGGAGTAGGCAATTGCCTGCTGCGCTTACAGCAGATGTTTTTGTGTGTGTGTTTTTTTGCTCTATATCCCCATAAATCTAACCCATTATCTGCCTTCTCTTTGGTACGGACGAAAGTGTAGTCTCGAGGGGCAATTAAGTCCAATACAATCAACAACCCACCAAACGTTTCGTCAGTATAATGCAGGGTCCATCGAGCTGCAACACAACGAGACGTGTCTCTTGTACATACCCGTGTTTTATACGTTGGTTATTGTAGCGCTGTGTTTGTTTGCGCATTTACAAGAAAATTTGCATAACATTTGGGCATATTTTATTTATAATTTGACTTACATGGGACCTGCTTAGGGGATTGTATTTTTTTTTCAATTTGTAAGAAGAAACCACTTGCTGGTCCACGATTGCTCCGCAGTCGTTTACAGAGTCATTCTATTAAACACACGACAAACCAACAAAAAGTGGCAGTTGACCAGTATGATCAGAGTCTTCGCTTGCACTTAAAGGGTAGCTAAAGGCCTAGTTCAATGCGGACAGCGAGGATTCTGATCAGACCGGGCAGATTCACAGGCTGATCTGAGTCTTCGCATGCCACTTTGTTGGTTTTGTCATGATGCGGCTTAATCATGTTTTATTGCGAACTTATCGGTTAGAAATTCTCTATGCGTACCGTTTTATGGACTCACTGATGAGTCAGAAGCATTAGAAATGAAGTTGCAGTTGCTTCAAACAATTTGGCTCTATTGCTCAGTGGTATAAATTCATGTAATAGGCCTATTTTTTCGGGAAGTATCGTTTCAAGCTTCCCACTACAATTTCGTCATTGTAAACCACCGCAATTAGCCAACTTTCAACAAATAAAATATGTCCTAAATGAATTTCTCACAAAAAGTATCGATACATAATTCGGGGTCATTTTAGTCGATATCAAAAACGTATAAAAAGTACAGGCGTGAAGTCCCCATTCCTTTTCGTGTATATTGCATCGCTAGACTGGGAAATAGATGAGAAAAATGTTTTGTAGTGTCGTGGCTCTTATGCGTAAAAATTTATTCTAATCAGCGCAGCCTGGTCTTTTTGTCTGAACCAACAGTCATTGGACCTTCGTGAATCTAGTTTACTAAAATAAACGTGTGGTCAGATTGCGAGGATTCACTGGCTGGTAAGAGTCTTCGCTGTATGCAAATGCTAAAGTACACCTTTTTCTAATTTATCAATGTTTCGTTCAATTGTTTGAGTTTATGATTGCTGAATGTTTGACAGCCATGCAGATCTACTCCCTGCACATTCGCTTCACAGCTCATTTACATGCCCATTTCTCTCTGCTTTCTCCCTCTCTTTTGAGATAGTATTTCAGTGTATATCGGGCCGTCTCCCACAGAGAGAGAGAGAGAGTCCGATATAGACTGAAATACTGTCTCAAAGGGCCGTTTAACCATACAAACTTACTAACCAATAGGCCAGTATGATAGTTATGTAATAGGAAATATACGTATGTAGTAAAACCTCGCGTTTATCCTTTCGCTACCCAGACTCGGGCAACGCTGATCACCAAGGTCATGAGGTTGTAGCTGCGTCTTACGGTTTATATGAAGATTTTTAAGATGTGTTGCTAAATTCTTTGTGGGAGATATCAGAAAAATATCAAGTGCCAAGACTATACAGATGAAACAATACCTCATTGCGTGAGTGCACGAAAACACTGCATACGTTTCGTCTAAACCTTAAATCTGATAATTTTATCTATTGAGAATTATACATTTAAAATTGGTTAATTGAAAAATCGTTTTGCCGTACATGATTAACATCATACACTAGGAGTTTACATGAAATATGAACGGCCCAGTACAGAACACAGCATCCTAGGCTCGGAATTAATAAACAAACCATGCAAACTGGAAAACTGTTAAAGTGACTAAGTCTGCAATTTTTTTCTTTACTTTCATTTTAAATCATTCGTATAAGTAGAATGAAGTATGCTTCCACCATAAATCTGTACATTACAGCTGAACACGGCACGAAAAAGTGATTGATTGTTTGATTGTTTTGGGTTTAAAGGCCCTTTGAGACAGTATTCAGTCTATATCGGGCCGTCTCCCAGAGAGGGAGAAAGAGGAGAAATGATAGACGAGAGGAAAAATGTCCAAACAACCCCCACCCGCACCTGTTGGAAGCACGGGAGGCCCTTGCCCTACAATGTTCCAAATCAGTAGGACCCCCGGCACTGGAAGTTACACACAGCACCATCGCACCCCCGACCACCCCCCCCCCCCGAAAAAGTGAATAATCTTTATAAAAACATGTGTTTTTCGCTTGCTGATAATTATTTACGTCCCTCCAGGAATTCTACACACTTGATTGTTGACCTAAATACTGTGTGGTTTTGATAGTAATAATTAATTAAGGTTTATGAGTCTGGTAACATTTATATCCCAGTCTTAGCTATATTATTGTATTCTTAAAAATTAGAAACATTTATTCCAAAAAACAAAAGATTAAAAGTTACAGATCTTGCAGCTTAAATGTGAAGGTAGAAGATACACAAGACAATGAACCGAAAGGAAACGTGACGTAACCTTTATTGGGACTCCTAGTTTTATCACCAGTTGTACAAAGAGAAACATCTTTTGCGACTGTCTGTTTGCCTTCCTGGACCACGAAACCTTTCCATGATGAGGTCTACTCTTGAAAGAAAGAACTTGTCCTTAGGTAGCAAATTCATTTCCTTAAGCGTTATCCAAATTGAGAAAGCAGGAAAATCAAAAGAAAATGGCAGCTTGCTTCCCATGAAATAGAAGCTATTCACCTGAAGAACTGTCTTGTAATAGATGTTCTAAGCCAGTCGCTCGTGCTTCTATTCATCTGGACTGAACTTATAGCCTTGCCATAAAGGTGCTTAATGGCATAAACTTAATCTACATTGAAATTGTATTGGCTGCCTGCCATACTTTGGATTCTATGAAGATATGGTACAGATTTGGCTGATACTGACGGTATAGATATAGGATTCTGAGGTTGAAGTTCTGTGTTGTGGTGCTCTTGGCTCTGAATCCAGCCTGTTCTTCAGCGATTATCTCTTCAGCCTGTTCAAGATGACTTTCAGTGTGACCTTTCTCGGATGATTGATGAGGCTGATGGGTCTGTAGACCTTGCAGAGTCGTAGATTTGCCTTTCTTTGGAGTTTAACAATCAAATCCTAGGGATAGGTCATTCTCCTGTTCTCTATATCTTTGTTATGATCTCTGTTAAAACATCAATCATGGTCTCCCCGCCTGGTATATTATCAACGTCGGCGGACTTCCCCTTTTCTAGTGCAGCTATTGCAATCTCAGCTTCTTCTCAGAGCATTGGTTATTGATCTTCTTGTTGGTACTGACTGCTATCCAGAACTGCATCTTCGCTACAACTCTCATGATTTTATAGCTCTGAGCGATATTCTGTCCATCTACTGTAATGTTAGACACTTTCCAGTCTTTGATAGTTGTGGATCTACCCTGCTTCTCAGCTTCTTTGAAGTTATACTTGCACAAGGTGTAAAATTGAGAAAAGGGCTGAGGAAACCAAACTGATTACAAACAGCGCGAATGGCATCAAAAGGGAGATCAATGTAAAATGAAAGAAATTAGGAACTGTGATGAGTTTCAGATACTTTGAGCAGTTGTCTTACATCAAGGCTTAAACCTGGACTTCTCTCTCAAAACTTAAATATTGCACAAACTACTGTAGCTCCAGCAAAGCTGAAGCCATTTGAAGACATAACAACACACCGTTTGGATCAAAGCTGAACTTGAGGCGCTCCCTTGTCTAATAACTCTTCCTGTATGCTTGTGAAACCTGGAAATTAGAAGAAAGAAAGAAGGCCTTTGAGATGAGAAGCTACCGAAAGTGACAAGGGCTATGTCACGAACGAAGATGTTAGCGGAAAGATCCAAGCAACTATTGCAGAATATGACGAATACCTGAACATGATCAAGTAATGGAAACAGAGATTTTTGGCCAAATCTCAAGGCTTTGTTGCTTAGCAAAGGCGATCCTGCACGGCACAGTCAAAAGGAAGAGAAGAAGAGGCACACAGAACAAGAGGTGGGAAGATGATATTAAAGAGTGGTGAGGCATTGAACTTTGCCAGCATAGCTATGGGAGGTGAAAGGAAAGAGATTGTTGCAAAGTCACCTTTGGTGCCCCGACGACCGTTTAAGGTTATGGTATAGACTAGATTAGTTTAATACATATTATTGTTCGTCACTCACTAGTTTCATGACTTCGATTTTTTTATCCGCCGCATGATCTGATAGTTGAAATTTAGTATTATCTAGAAAGGTATTGAATCAGAATGCTTTATTCTCCTCTGCTCTTTAGTCATGTACCTCTTTCTAAGTAAAGTGTCATTTACCTAACAACTTTTTTGCTATGATCATAAAAAGGACCTCGGCCATTTGTAGCATTTGCTCCATGTTTCTTTGCCTGTTTATTAAAGCAATCTTTTTGGCTACTGTCCATTATGTTTGGGCAGATGTTTTGGAGCATTGTTTATAGCTATTTTTGCACTGATTAGACTGGTGACATGGGCCTCGCTCTCTCTCTCTCTGTCTCTCTCTCTGTCTCTCTCTCTCTCTCTCTCTGTCAATACTATTCTAGCACGTAAATATATAACTTGACAGCCAGCCATATGCCCGTTACTGCATGGCGGTTCTATCAAATGGCTAAGGGAAGTTTGATCTTTTGATCCTGTTACTGAGAAGGGGGCATGCGTCGAGCTGTATAAAGACGTGTTGGTTATTTATTTATAGATATTTCCACTATCTATCATATCTCTTTTCTTTCCGCTTTAGCCTAGTGTTCTCTCTCTCCCCCCCTCCCCCGCACCCCCTGTTTTCTTGGCAGTTTATTGACATCACTATTTGATCCACCGTTTAACCATTGTTTCCTCATTATGTCATGTTATATGCACTTTGAGCGTAATAAACTTGAGTTGAGTTGTGTTGTACTAGTTATCGTCTTTACTAGTATAATATGATTTAACCAAGGAATTTTATTGCCGCCCGCGGTCGATGTTAAAGACTGACGTGGCGTGGAAGTCGTTATCATCCACTGAAGGGCGCAACAAACGTTCAACATCGAAACATGGGTGGTATACTTTTATTTATATACACAATAAACTAATTTTCGATCCATGAAGTTGTGTTTCCACGAAATAAGTGTATTTTTATTTCATCAACCTCGCTCCTATATAAAGTATATAAGTTTACAAATACAGTAGAACTTCACTGGCTCAAACAGGCTTGGACCTTGAAAATTAGTTGCAGCCAAGGGTAGTTCTAGGCATCCAGGGTTAGTTTCTGTATAAAGTGACCTCTACGGACCAAGGAAAGAGTTCTAGTCAGGCAGGGTTAGCGAGCCATTAGGGTCCGAGCCATTGAAGTTCTACTGTATGTCACTCATGTATCAAACTGAAGAACCTGACGTGTTTTGTAGAATTCACAAGCGAAACCGACTGGTTATTTGGAATTTTATCCAGTCAATAAACGATAAGCAACGGAAAAAAAAAAAAAAAAAAAACAAGACTGCTGTCAAGGCGTTAACATTTGACCGGAGAAAGTTGGCCCTAAGAGCTTTAACCAGGGTTTTGAATATAAAAAAAAACTATACATGGGGAAAGCAAATAGAGACAAACAATTTCCTAAATTTATTCAGCTTTCTTAACTAAAATCTTAACTGTAACAACTTGTATTTCTACCAAGGAAAGTCTAAACTGTGAAATGCGGTCGGCAAAACATACTTAAGCCTGCACATCTGCGCTGTACAACTTCCGGTCAACATGCAGCGATACCTTCATGTATACTCTGATTTTGTGGTTGAACGGTGTGTGTCCGCTAGTTGGGTAGAGCTTTAACTGGCCACCAATATCATCTTTATCTTATTCAGAGCGTCACTTCTTTCATTCCTGATGCATTTACTAATACAATAATGACATATAGACATCTTATGGCAAAATGTATTTCAATCCACAAGAAGAATATATATTGATTTCATTTTATCACGAAAAATGCATTTGCATACTTGTATTCGTAATAGTTAACTGTAGTCCGTGTTAATTCACTGAATTACACAGCCGCCCCCTAGCTGGCACACAGCGTTAATAGTCCCCTGTTGTTATGTGGATTGCACTTACAAAAGGTACGTTTTTAAAGACCCTACTCAAAATTTCATACAACAAGTGTGCGTTGCACCCCGTTTAGAATTAAATTCATTTAAATCTCGGTACCTTAGCATTTTAATGCATTTCTGTGGATGTGACGGCATGTTGGCTTACACATAGAGGTTATATTCTGAGAAATTAGAAATGTTTGACAGGTTTACACTTTCTTTCTAGACCATCGTTTTTTAATCATGTGAACCCTTTTCGATACTAAACAGTCTTTGAATCGATTGCCTTATGAAAATTTAGAAATTGCTGTATGCCTGTCTCTGGCTTTCGTCGCAAGACATTGTCAGGGTCACTGATGAGGCTTGAATAGCCGAAACTCCGAAGTGTGGCCCACGTTCCTTCTTTAAATGTGTGCTGTGCTCTTGAAGGAACTCTTTGAGATTTTAATTTGACTTCGCTGCAGCTGGTGTTGTGCCGTGTGGCGGCCGTAAAACGACTACCCGTACATCATCCATAGTGCAGATTATATTTTACTTTTGTCCTTTGAGATCAGAGGATGTATTCTGAGAAATTAGAAACGTTTGATAGGTTTAGACTTTCATTTTTGACCACCGTTTCATAATCATTTGGACCCATTTCGATACTAATCAGTCTATGAAACGACTGCCTTATTAAAATTTAGAAATTACAGTATGTTATCTCTGGCTTTCGTCGCCAGACATTGTCAGGGTCACTGATGAGGCTTGAATAGCCGAAACTCCAAAGTATGGCCCACGTTCCTTCTTTAAATGTGTTCTCTGCTCTTGAAGAAAATCTTTAAGATTTTAATTACAGTAGTACCTTGTACCGTATCTGCTATATTTAGCCGTAGACTAGCTAAGCACAAAACATGGCATCAGCGTCGTTGATGCGACTCTATTTGAGCCGCGACACGAGAAAATCAACAAAGTGGTTTTGCGCCCAGCGCAGACTCAGATCAGTCTCGTCATCCGCCCAGTCTGATCAGAGTCTTCGCTGTCCGCATGAAGGTAGCTTAGCCCCTTAGCTGCCATTAGAGCGCTTAGTGGAGAGTCTGAACGGACTGGGTAAATGTCCAGGCTGATCTGAGTCTGCGCTGGGCGCACAGCCACTTTGTTGGATTTCTCGGGTCGTGGCTCTATTTTAATGTTGTGCGCCTGCGGGATAACTCTAATGTAAATATGCAATCAATGATTCTATCGACTGATAGATAAGAAATGTAAAATAAAATCGTGCTGATGACAAAAAGTAGCATCAAAATACTTTAATGAGCTAAAAATAATCAAAAGAAGCAACGACTAGAAAACAAAGGAAATGTGTATGGTAAAATAAGCAGTTAAATTTGGAAAATTAACACTTTGCCATAATCTCCTGTACTCTTTTGAACTTTTAGAAAGACCTGTGCCATCATTCAAGAAATATCCAAACGGTCCAGGCAAACAAATGCTAAATAAAAAAGTTAATCTTGAGAAAACAAAAATACAAGAAAATAACAGATTTCATGTATAGCAATTAATAATAAATAGACATTAATGTTTTATTTTGTAATTCTTATTTTCTCAAAGCCATAACTTTTTGTTCAGCAGTTGCCTTAGATGGAAAATACACGAGAGGAAGAATGACAGCGCGTTTTGTGAGCATCAATATATGAGCCGCGACACGACAAAACCAACAATGTGGTTGTGCGCCCAGCGCAGACTCAGATCAGCCTGGGCATCCGCCCAGTCTGATCAGAGTCTTCGCAGTCCGCATAGAGGTAGCTCAGACCCTTAGCTACCCTTTGAGCACTTAACGAAGAGTCTAATCAATCTGAGCGAATGCCCAGGCTGATCTGAGTCTGCGCCGGGCGCACGACCACATTGTTGGTTTTCTCAAGTCGCGGCTCATATAGAAAGAGCTTGAGCGTTATGCAGTGCACGGTAGCTGCACCTATCCTTTGTGTAGTCGTTTTGTCGCATTACAGCTACAGCAAATTTTGTTCAGAAATTCCATCCTTTTCCTCCTTTATTCGGGCCAAAATTATCTGATGGAAACTGGGGCTGAACTTGAAACTTGACCTTTGCATGATGCGATCTTTCTACCATTCCATTCATCCATGGTCTTGACATGGACAATCCGAACTGACTTCTCTGGCGATTTCTGTGTGCTGCACCCCCACCCCTCTCTAACAACAATAACCGTTCCTCCAGTCTATATAGCAATTGCTCACCGTATCGTTGTTTTGCCTCTAAATCCTCTATTTGCTCCTTCTGTTTCTCTTTTTCTTCCATTAGGGTAGTTATTTGATCTTGTTGTAAGTCAAACTCTCTTAGACCTTCTTCCTGCAACTGCTCTAAGTGGTCGAGCTGTTGTTTTTGTTTCTCATTGTCCGATATAACATCAGCAATTTTCTGCATTTGAATATCTAGCTCATGTTCCTTCTCTTCTAACGCTCTCTTTTGTTCTTCTAAACGGTCTTTAAGTCCTTCGAGCTCATCAGCTCTTTGTTTTAATTCATCCTGCTTTTTCTTTTCACTTACACTCTCATCCTTTAATTTCTTGTTCTCAAGCTGTAGCTGAATAATCTTCTGCTGAAATGAGTTCAGTTTTTCAACTAAGGTACGATTAGTTTTCCTCAGACGTTCATTATCATCTTTAAATTTTTTAAGTTCTTCTTCTGTTGCCGCAACAACAGTACTGTTTTGACTCGAAATTTTATTAAATAAATCCGCAATTGTTGGGGCTATTCTTACTAGCTCTTGTTCTAGTGTTTCCAAATTTACCCCTCCTGCTTTTGGGTCATCTCCATTTTCCAAGTGTGAAACGATAGTTGCCTTAGCAACGGCCATATGGACTGCTTCAGCAGGTGTGGTAGGTCTACAGTCTGCTATACTTTTGTCATTGTCATTATTTGCAGAGCCTGAATCTTCTCTAGGTAGTGGTCCAGTTCGCCAGACACTCCTAGCTGAGCCACAAAATGGCTGCCCATTCTCCTCGTTATCATTATTAGAACTGCCACTTTCAAGGCTCTGCAAGTGTAAAATAAAACTTATAAAAACCTCGTACATGAAATACAGAGAATCTTACTCTTTCCCTCAAAAACCTTTCTATAAAGAAATCACAACCCATAAGGCCGACAACGCAGTACGATGTGGTTTCAATGGAGCGTAACAGTAGTAAACATAGATAATTATCAAAATACGTGTTTGCATTTACAAAACATTCAGTAAAGATCTTAAGCAGTTCAAATGCGCTATCTTGGTATTTCCTCATTCATTTACAGTCATTGCTGGCCAGTGGATTATCGATAAATTCAAAATCTAGAGATCATGGGATTCTGTTTGACAAGGGTCCTGATTCTTCTCTAGCCTCCTACTTCTTCCATCCTCATCATCATTCATCTTTCCCAAGCGACTTGAAAACACCTATAATACTGAGGAAAAGGGCCGAAAAATACTGTTGAAAAGGCCGACTCCCCAATCATCGCCCCATTCACATTTTGCGTTATTTCGCCTCGCAAACCATTCTCTGCTAAACGAACGGTGTGCCCGTTTAGGAATGCATCGAATCGTCTGTACTATTTGCAGGATTGATGTGATGGGAAGCAACATATGGGCCATAGTTAAAATAATCTGTCATATTTTCCAGCTCAGGATTTTATGGTCTATTTTATTGTAGAAATTGATCAAATATGTGCTGCCAGTGGGAGTCGAACCCATGACCCTTGCATGAAAGGCGAACACTTAATCCACTAGGCTAGACCCTCAACCGGTATACTTCTTTTCCGACTAAGGCATTCCAAGACGGTACTTATGTTGTATTGTCCGCTTGTCTGTGGTCTGTAGCAGTCTGGTAACCTGAAGTGCTACCCATTCTGCTTTCTGTGTTTTTTTTGATGTTTTGTATTTGAGATATAAAGTGAAAATAGATATTGCTGCTGTTTTTAATTAGGGTAACTGAATGACCACGTGTTTGGGAAAGTGCTGCTCATTCGGTTTACCGTGCGTGTCTTTCTTGAGCATTTATCAATTTGTGTGTGTGTGTGTGGTTCTTTCCCTTATGGTTTTGAGAGCGGGATATGCGCTTTGATTGTATCAATTCCGGATCATTGCCAGTCTTTTTACTTGGGACAGCCATTTGTACAACATATCGGAAAGTCTACCTCTTTTTGCTACCTGGCCTGTATACTCTCGTATACCTGATAATGTCCGTATCCAGAATTCGAAATCGTTCAAACAAATCAGTCAGAAATAAGCACGTGCTCTTCGTGTTCTTATTACATTTTACATACAGATGAATCACTTCATGTATACGGTTTGCTGATGAAACATTTCTCTTACAATATAAAATTGAATTTTAAAAGTTTCAACTCGGTCTGTGGCTTTATCTGGCCTACCGCGCCTAAATATCGAAAACAGGTGCAGTCTTTGGGCCAGTTAAATGCTGAAATTTCAAAAAGTGACCTCGCGAGACAGTTTTATGTGTCCCTTACAGCAATTAACAATCTCAGACGACGTGGTCGGTTAAAAGGAAGCTCAAAAGACCGTCAGAAAAGCGGCTAACCGAGACCTAAAACCAGAGGTCATGACGTTCACTTACGTCAACGCCGTCTCCATAATAGGTTTTGCGCGACAGCATCAACTGCAATGATAATTGCAAACCAACTTGGATGACGTAACAAAACTAAGACAGTAAGAAATCGTCTAAGAGAGTGCTGCATAAGGTATTGCCGTCATCGCCTTATGCGCTTTAGAGACGTAACGCTCTTTTACTACTTCATTTAAGTAGATGATACGAATAAACAGCGTAATCTTTAAATTTGATAAGTTTCAAGCATTTTGTCTTAAGATATTTTAAACACTGTCACGAATAGAAGGATCAGAAGCCAGCAGTTAAAAGTGGAAGTTTTTAAATACCCTCGGTATAGTTGGGAACGTAATATTTTACAAACACTTTCTACTTCAAATTCATTCTATTTCGTAGTACATGTATAGATGAATCTTGAGTTGCACACCTTCCTAGGAGCGGCTGTAGTGTAGTGGATAACACTCCGGACTACCAATCCAGGGGTCGCAAGATCGATCCCCCGCTTCTCCTGTCTTTCGGATGAGACTTTAAACCGAGGTTCCGTCTCCATATGACCTCGTTGTTGGTGGGACGTTAAACCCGAGTTCACTCACTCACTGCACACCTTCCAAAAATGTTACGAATGAACAGACAGACATGCCCAACCCAATATGCCAGCACCTTTTAACTTTGCCAGCACCTTTTAACTTTGTCAAAGTTGAGGTTTAACAACTGCATCTTAGCGGCTTCAGATGAGGGTGAGGTTGGGCCTGTTAAATCGATTTAAGCCCCCCAGTAATTCATTACTGACCGTTCCAAGGCGGTAGTTCTGTTGTGGTTCTTTGTTGCCTGTTTTTGGTGTCAGAGTTTCTGTGATATTTTACCTTATGTATGTTATTACTATTTTTGGTTCGGTTTGGGTTGCTGAGTGGCCACCTTTTGGGAACAAGCTGCTCACTCGGTTGGCCATATGTTCTCTGTATCTTGATTATTTGTAATCTTAGTTGTTTCCAACTATGGTTTGAGGGCTGGATTTGGATTTTGATTGTTTCAGTTCCTGGTCTTTGCATACTTTTTACTTTTATACTTACTAAGGCTGAGAGCCCTGTTACTGAGCGACCAGCGTCAGATATAGCAGCTCCTGAAATAAACAATTTATACACTTCTTTTGTTGTCTGTTTTATGCTTCATGTTCAAGAATAACTGAAAAGAAATTTTTGGTCAAGTTAATTGTAAAGAGTCGTACTATGCTGCACATTTGCTTAGACTTACTCACACTCGAGTCTTTTTATTCGCACATGTCGTACATCCCTGCGGCCAACATTTACCGTTTGCAAGGCAAACCTTGTTCTTTTTACCTTTTTTAGTTGTTCAATTTTACATTTACATTTAATAAATTGGTAAAAAATATTAACATTTTATGTGTGGATCCTGGAGGACAGAAAAATAAGTAATAATTCGAGAATGAAACTAAACTTCGTGAGATTTTTTTCTTGGTTTAAGAGTTATAGTTTCGTCGGTGAAATTCGTGAGGGTTTGTTGTTTTTTGTCTCGCACTTAATATTTTTCGTTTACGCCCAAAACGGTCGGTATCTCGTGTCAATGAAATGACTTGAGCCGAGACGCGAGAAAACAACAATGTGGTTGTGCGTCCAGCGAAGACTCAGATCAGCCTGGGCATCCGCCCAGTCTGATCAGAGTTTTTGCTGTCCGCTTAGGGGTAGCTTTGACCCTTAGCTACCCTTTAAGTCCTTAGCAAAGAGTCTGGTCAGACTAGGCAGATGTCCAGGCTGATCTGAGTCTGCGCTGGCGCACAACCACTTTGTTGGTTTTCTCGTGTCGCGGCTCACTTTCTAAAATCACGACAGGCAATAATGCGAGAAGCGTATTCTCAGGACATTTCCTTTCAGCCTTTGCTCCTTTCCCTTTGAGGCAGCTTATGAAACTACCTGCGCTTTCTTTTATGTTTATTTTTTCTATTAACACCAGCACAATTCTTTGCCAGAAATGGTAAGATATCATTCGAAATTTTAGACGTGTTCGGACTGTCGACTTGGAAACTTCCAGTGGCACCGAATTCATAGGACACTTATCAGAGACTAAAGTCTAATCGGAAAATAAAATGATGATAATAATAATCAAAATGGTAATTAGCATTTTAATTATTATGATAATAGTCCATGTCAGCATACAGGAAAGCGCTCGTCTGTCTCACCAAAATCTTTAAAGCAAAGAGGGACATCGACGCCGACACCGCAAAGACTGCAAGAGCTTTTTATTACTTTCATACAGAAGGGCTGAAAATGAAGTCATAAACCAACTCACCTGTTGACGATTTTTTGCCTGTTGGCAACTCCAATGCTTTAATAACCATTTGGTATTTCTGAGCATTGTTTTTGTCCGTCAAAATATTACAGAAGTCATGATACACGCGGTCTCCGCCCTGTAGTAATATCTGAAGAAATTTTTCCACCCGGGCCTTTGGTAGACAGTTGAGAATATCATCTCGTTCTACTCCAGTTATAATTCCAATTTCCACAAACCGGTGAATAAAATCTTCAAGCCTCAGTTCTTGTTTTAGTAACTCCAAGTGACTTCTTAACCGATTTTCATTCTCAAAGCTCATTTTGAGAAACTCAGAATTAAATCAAACAATATTCCCCGATATGGAATATTGTTGCTCACATTTATATACGAAAGAATTTGATAAGTGAATTTAATTTTTTTTTCTAACTTGCCGACAAAATCACTGTACTAGTCAGCCATTTTGAATATGCAAAGAGGCAATATATTACATTTTTAGACAGACATGCACCAAAGAATGGACAATATTGAAACTTTATCCGGGCGTTTTATTTAAAATATAAACCTAGTTGGGTCTAATATTTTGAAAGATTTTTTGATAAAATGATAAACAGGACATTGTTCTACCAGTGGCAATGGGTAAAGCTATTGTTTTGTTTCATATAGACGATAAAGCTATTGTTTTAGTTTGGTATCATCTCCCAGCTGGGAAGATATCGGATCTTGAAACAATGGTCACGCAATGTGAAATAACAGGGTTCATCTCGCCATTCCAAGTATTTCATACGCATCAATTGATTTATTGACAATAGTTCTGTAGTTGACAGAGTGACAACATTTATATATGAGGACGATGTTTGGGGACAGATATGCCAAAGGTTTTGGTTGGTTGGTAATTTTGGGTTTAACGGCTCTTTGAGACTGTATTTCAGTCTATATCTATATGTCTGCCAGAGAGAGGGAGAAATAAAAGAGATATGATAGGGGAGAGAAAAAAATGTCCAAGCAACCCCCACCTGCACCTACTGCAAAAGCACAGTAGGTCCTTGTCCTCCTATTATCCAAGCAAGACGCCCCGGCACTAAAAGACACCCGACTACGACAATTCCCGATATGCCAAAGAACATTGACGGCAGAGTGGTTATTAATCTAATATTAGAATACATTAAAGTCTCCATAGGCCTACGAGTTTTAAAAACGTCTAAACAACAATTCATTGTCAAAGGCACTTCAAGCCTCACTTTTAATGATAAAAATGTGGTTGGTGGGCAAATATTGAGGCATATGACTGGCAAAAAGTAGGAAGCACTAGAAATATGTCCATTGGTCACGGATGCCCCCGCCTAGTGCCTGAAGATGGCGTTTTCTTAGGTACTAGCACTTGTATGAAAACTAGGTTCATAGAGTCATAGAGGCAGACTTGTATGGTACATTGTTTGTTTTCCTTAAGCAGATGTATTGTGCTTCTTGGATCAAGAAAGAGATTTGGGGGGGGGGGGGGGGGGGGGCGGGCAGATGTATTGTGCTTCTTGGATCAAGAAAGAGATTTGGGGGGGGGGGAGGCATATGACTGGCAAAAAGTAGGAAGCACTAGAAATATGTCCATTGGTCACGGATGCCCCCGCCTAGTGCCTGAAGATGGCGTTTTCTTAGGTACTAGCACTTGTATGAAAACTAGGTTCATAGAGTCATAGAGGCAGACTTGTATGGTACATTGTTTGTTTTCCTTAAGCAGATGTATTGTGCTTCTTGGATCAAGAAAGAGATTTGGGGGGGGGGGGGTGGCACGAGTGTGATATGTGATATTCTGTGTGATATTCTGTATCTTACCATAGAAATGGATGCCATGCTACTTTCCAAAAGAATTAGCCCAGAAAAAAATAACTTTTCACAAAAATAATAAACGGAAACCATTTGTTTTGTACAAAATGTAGTTGAAAAAAGGTCTATCACTCTCATAATGATTGGCGGATTTTAACCTAAATATTAACTTGACATGTAATTTGTAATTATATTCCTGCATATATAATATAAATCCAATACGCCCGTCTTTTCCAAAGATAATGAACGGAAACCATTTTTTAGTCGTACAAAATGAAGTCGGAAAAGGGCCATAACTCCCATAATAATTGACGGATTTTACTTTTAATCGAACTTGACCTGCATTTTATGATTACACTGTATATACCTGTGTATAAAATATGAATCCAATATACTAATCTTTTCAAAAGATAACGAACAGAAAACCTTTTTCATACAAAACAAAGTCGAAAAAGGGCCATAAACTCCCACAATAATTGACGGATTTTACCCTATATCGAACTTGACCTGCACTTTATTATATACTTTCATTATATACCTGTGTATAAAAATATGTAGCCAATACACTAATCTTTTCAAAAGATAACGAACGGAAACGGGGTGGCTGAGTAGTGCGATGGTGCCGGGTATATATCTTCATTGTCGTTGCGTCCTACTGATTTGGATACTAGTAGAGCAATGGCCTACTGTGCTTGCAGTAGGTGCGGGTGGAGTTGTTTGGACATTTTTCTCGTCTATCATTTCTCTTTTATCTCACTCTCTTACGGCGACGGTCCGATATAGACTGAAATACTGTCTCAAAGGGCCGTTAAACTCAAGACAACCAACCAACCAACCTGTCAACGAACGAAAAGCATTTTTCATACAAAATGAAGTCGAAAAAGGGCCAGAACTCCCATAATAATTGACGGATTTTACCATAAATCGAACTCTACCTGTATTTGTCACCCGACGTAGGCGGAAGGGGACTATATAAATGACCCTCGTCCGTCCATGTGTCAGTCCGCCCGTCCTTTCGTCCGTCCGTCCTTCCATCCGTCCGTCCGTCCGAAATCTTGTCCCCGCAACTCCTCCTACGTCTTTCATCGGATTGATTTGAAATTTTACAGATTGTATTCTTATGATATGAAGATGTGCATGTGGTTTTTGATTTTTGTTTCGGCCATTTTTGATGGAGTTATGGTCCTTGCTGACTCAGACCTTGTCCCCGCAACTCCTGTCACATATTTTATCAGATTGACTTGAAATTGTGCAGAATGTTTCATCATGATCTGAAGATGTGCATGTAATTTTGCAATTTCAATTGTCCTTTATTTTACAAAGTTATGGCCCTTTTTCGTTTTTGGCATTTTTCCAACTTTTGAACCGTTTGACCGAGAGAGCTGAAATTTGGTACGCTATTAGCATTTGGTAAATTGATAATTCTGATTATTGTTAGGATATGCTAAATTTATTATTGACAGAGTTATTCCCCTTTCATAGATAATATACTTTTTACGGCTTAAAGGTAAAGGGATAACTAAATAACTATTCATATTATTGGGCTGAATTTTCATAAATGCATTGTTCATTTTTCATCAGATTCATATGAGGAGGATTATGGCCCTTGTTATTTTGTTTTAAGGTATACAGTCTTGATGTTTTGGGCATTATGTAAGGGCCTAAAGTTCAGTTACCTGATTTTACACATATGCCCAGTTCTGAACATAAGTATTCAATAACCTCATAGAGGCCCAGTAATTGGGTATATGTCTTTGCTTATGCTTCAATTATTATTTGCTTACCAGGTTCTGTAATACACATATTTCCTGTTTTTGGCCATACAGTTACTCAGAAACAGAATAAAGGGCTGCAGTTTGTGACACATTTCAAACGTCGGGTGACACTTGGCCGATGGCCTTTTATTTATGATTATATACCTGTGTATAAAATATGAATCCAATACACTTTTCAAAAGGTAGTGAACGGAAACTATCTTTTCGCTCGTACGTACGGGACGGACGTACGTACGGACAGCAGTGATACTGTATGCCCCCATTAAAAATGGCGGGGGCATATCAACTGAACATGTTTTAAAAAAGCCACAAACCGCTGCACAAAATACGATGGAATATAAACAAAAATGGGACGCTTCATGGGGCTCCACGCCTGTACCTTGTCATTTTACCATTCAGTCAAGTCTAAGATTTCGAAAGTAGGCCATTTTAGTTGCCAAGTAAATTTCAAACTTTCTTTTTGTGAAACTCTATGATGTTTTATTTGTTTCAATGCACAACTATGATGAGAAGCTTGCAGCGATACCTCACGATAAAATGAGCCGCGACACGACAAACCAACAAAGTGGTTGTGCGCCCAGCGCAGACTCAGATCAGCCTGGGCATCCGCCCAGTCTGATCAGAGTCTTCGCTGTCCGCATGGAGCTAGCTAAGACCCTTAGCTACCCTTTAAGCGCAAAGCGAAGACTCTGATCAGCCTTAAAGGATGCACAGGCTGATCTGAGTCTGCGCTGGGCGCACAACCACATTGTTGGTTTTGTCGTGTCGCGGCTCAAATATTTCATGCTGATAGAGAATGGGCCCTTTAAAGTGAACGGGTAAACTTACAAGCAAGCAACTTTGCGATTTTCATTTTTGTATCCATTTTTAAACGGAAGAATTAAATTTGCTCTTCTAGAAGAAAAATCATTTCTTTTGAAGATTAAACTTTATTTCGAAAGGGCGTTGTCATCCAGGGAAGCAGACAGGAGTCAGGAACGTCTGTTTCAAAACTAGCGAAAAACAGGGCGGTATACCATTCACCTAAAAGCCCGAAGTGTCCAGATGGTTACGGTAAATTGGATTAGTGTTATGATGTTCTTGCTCTGTACTGAAAGTTTCAGAAATCCGGTAGGGAAGAGTATTTTTGTTGAAAGAAGTTACCTACCTGCACACTTACCACTGACGAGATTCGGTTGGAAAGTTTCATAAACTACATGTTATATACGAGGTCAGACGAAGAGTCACGTAAACCTTGAAACAAAATCTGTACAATTGCTGTAGTTAGCAATATCCGAGATGTACATGAGTAATACCTGACTTATGTCTCACATGCTAATTATTGTTGACAAAAATAGAAATAAATACACAAATAAGTGCCAAAATATTGCTTTGATGAAACAAAGCAATCATGATAAAATCTTGTAAATTATTTCATTTACTGAAAATAATGAATAGTGTTAAATACTAATTGAACTGTGTCACAAGGAAAAAGTGTCATATAACGTATATGAACAGCGAAGACTCTGATCAGACTGCACATGCGCGCAGTCTGATCAGCGTCTTCACGGTTCGCTATACAGCACAGAGTGCGGGTGTAAATATGGGCTTTGATGAGGCATCTTCATATCTGAAATGAATGATCGCTGTTTCACATGTTATGAGTTACAGTTGGTTTTGGGGAGGCTCAAAAGTCGGCACAGCAGAAATAAGTGCAGAATTGGGAAATCGCACTACATCTATGATACGACCTTGCATATGACAAACTTACACCGTGGTCTGCAGACAGAAGTTATTTTAGGTGACCTCAGATTAGACGATACATCTGTTTATTTTATGCATAAAAAACGGGTAGCATAGCATGTGCGAGTCGTAAAGACTCAGATCAGCCTGCGTAATCACAGGGTACCATTAGATTCTTTCATGTCTGCTTATTTCTAAAGATCCGTAAAGTGATTTGCGCAGGGAAGATGTAATTAAAGAGCGTGCATCCGCAAGCTGATGGGAGATTTTCGAACGGGTCATTAGGCGGCTAGCTTTGTTGATTAAAAACGACCTACAAAAGCGCGGGCATGGGTTACCAGTTAGTTGTTCATGCAATTATGCATCTAGTTATCAGCAGAGCACTCAAAAATGGGCAAGCCAGAGTAGAGGTTTTTGTTCAGAACATGTATGTTGTGATTTTCAGTCTTTCTAGGGGTAGGTGGTCGGGCGATGGTGCTGGTTATAACTTCCAGTGCCGGGGCGTCCAACTTACTTGGATGAAAGTCTGGCAAGGGCCTACCGTGCTTGCAGTAAGTGAGTGCGTTTTTTTTGTTTTTTTTTTTTTTTATTTTTTTCTCTAGTCTATCATACCTCTTTTGTTCTTCCCTCTCTCTGGGAGAAGGTCCGATATAGACTTTAATACCGTCTCAAAGAGCCGTTTACTCCAAACAACCAACCAACCAAATTAGTTTTTCTAGGTACCGCAAGCAGCCTAGATATGATGATGCCTGTACCACCAAGCAGGCACATGCCGTCGGAATGACGTCATACTGACGTCGATGCGACGTCATTACGTCGCGTCAATGTCAGTACGACGTCGTTTCAACGCCATGTGTCTGCTGGGCAGTGGACAGCAAAATATAAACTTTAAAATGATTTGACCTGACAACGTTTAACAGTAGACAGACTTTTGCACTACTGATTTTTTCATGAACCGGAAATATCAAAATGATAGCAAGTCAGCACACCTTGTAACTCTATATTTTGTTCATCATTTTTAATTATTCGTTACGTTTTCTTTGAAAAGATAGTATCATGTAGACCCTATACTGTATCCACCCACAAATTTTGCACTTTGTCGTTACAAAATTTCCTTGTTCAGGACTTAGGAATAGCTGTATATCGCCCACGCACGGCAATACGTATAAGATACGCGCAACTTAATACATTTTTCTTTTCTTCCGTCTTTGCAAATATTGTAATGGCATCCTATGACTTGGGGGTGGTTGGATGGTGCTGTGTGTAACTTCCAGTGCTGGGGCGTCCTACTGATCTGGGACACTGTAGGGCAAGGGCCTACTGTGCTTGCAGTAGGTGCGGGTGGGGGTTGTTTGGACATTTTTTCTCTAGTCTAACATTGCTCTTCTTTCTCCCTCTCTCTGGGGCCCGATGTGGACTGAAGTGCTGTCTTAAAGGGCCGCTTAACCCAAATCAATCAATCAATCAGCCCTATGACTACACACCTAAACATTTCCAGACCGTGATTTCGTGCATACTTTTATTTTAACGCATTTTCGAATAGGAACTTTGTACCTGGATTTTATATTACGCTGTTAAAATATAAACAAGAGGACCATTGGTCCTGTAGCTCACCTGAGTCCATTCAGCCTCAGTACTCTAGGGTAAGTTACTCTAAGGCCATCTGTCAATTGGTTCTGGTGAAAAAGATTTTTAAAGGTTTAAACCATAGATGGGCATGGAGGCCATGTTGGTCATGTGACCTGGACGTTTTATCAAATTTTCATTCCTTCACTCCCCTGGAGGCTCTATATGCAATTTGGTTTCGAAACTGGCCCAGGAGCTTTTGAGGAGATGGTTTGATATTGTCAAAATGACAGAGTTCTGGGTCAAAAGTCAAAGAATGACACTGACCTCTTGTACTCATAAATCTTCATGTGCTCATTAAGATGACTGTTGATACCAATTTTAGGCATAAATCTCCAAAACTTTCGATGAAATCTTATGCTCTAGCATTTTCCCATATTTGACCTTGCCGTAAAATGGTCAAGGTCAACCTAAGGTCATCATTTTGGACATTTTTGATCGTACTGGAGTTCCCCATGCTACATACCAAGTTTCAAGGCCATCCGTCAATTGGTTCTGGAGAAGAAAATTTTTAAAGGTTTTTCCCATATATGGACGTGGCTTCCATGTTGGTCATGTGACCTGGACCGCTTGAACAAATTTTCATTCCCTCAACCCCTGGAGGCTCTATATGAAATTTGGTTACAAATGGCCAAGCGGTTTTTGAGGAGTGTGTTTGAAATTGTCAAAATATAAGAGTTCTGGGTCAAAGGTCAAAGGATGACCTTGACCGCTTGTATCCATAAATCTTCATGTTCTCATTAAGATAACTGCACATACCAACTTTTAGGCCTTAATCTTCAAAAATTTCCATGAAATCTTATATTGTAGCATTTTCCCATATTTAACCATGTCGTAAAAAAGGTCAAGGTCAACCCAAGGTCATAATTTGAACCATCTTGATAGTACTTCAGTACCCGATGCTACATACCAAGTTTCAAGGCCATTGGTCAATTGGTTCTGGAGAAGATTTTAAAGGTTTTTACCATATACGGGCGTGGCGGCCATGTTGGTCATGTGACCTGGACAGTATGATGTCAAATTCCCTTTGATGTTGGGGATAGGGTTCGGCATGTGATTCAGTCAGTTCCTGAAGTGTAGTTACTCTTTAAATTTTCATTCCCCCTACCCCTGTAGGCTCTATATGGAATTTGGTTTCAATTGGCCCAGTGACTTTTGAGGAGATTGTTTGAAATTGTCAAAATATCAGAGCTCTGGGTCAAAAAATGACCATGACCTCTTGTACTCTTAAATCTTCATGTACTCATTACGATGAGTGTAGATGCCGATTTTAGCCCAAAATCTTGAACAGTTTCCAAGATATCTTACGTTTTAGCATTTTGCCATGTAAAACCACAAGGAAGCAAATTTGACCTTACCGTAAAAATAGTCAAGGTCAACCCAAGGTCATAATTTGAACAATCTTGGTAGTACTTGCATACCCAATGCTACATACCAAGTTTCAAGGCCATCGGCCTTTTGGTTCTGGAGAAGAAGATTTTTTTTAGGTTTTTACCATATATGGGCATGGCAGCCATGTTGGTCATGTGACCAGGACCGTTTTAACAACTTTTCGTTCCTAAGGCCCCAGTAGGCTACATATGAAATTTGGTTACAATCGGCCCAGCAGTTTCAGAGAAGTCATATGAAAGTGTGGACGGACGACGGAGCCTGCCTATACTATAAGCTCCCCCGGAGCCTCTGGCTCAGGTGAGCTAAAAAGTTCGAGACTGGTTCCTTGTTACAGCAGGCATACGGCATCGGAATGTCTTTACACTGACGTCCATACATAGACACGACGTCATCTGAGATCAGTAGGACGTCATTTCGACGTTTTATGCTGGCAGGGCTTTACTAAGGCCTGCGAACTTTGCAACTGAACTTTTATATAGCTTATACTCTAATATTTACATTATCCGTGCATTTATAGAAAAGTCCTATGGTAGATCATAATGTAGTTTATACTTCAATAACTACATCGGTTCACGCGACGTTAAGTGACGTCAAAATAAGCCATGGTTCTCCAATCTGATTGAACGTACGCGACGTTATGACGTCGTTGTTACGTCGTTGAAGCTGTTCCGCTTTTTGTGAAAAACTGCGCATAAATGTTTTCTTGCTTCATCTGAAGCCCCAAAATTGTGGACTTTGCACGCGTCCCAATGTAGTTTATACTTCGATAAACATCAGAAAACTGAAACTCATTCCTTAATCATTTACAACGGTTGCACGTTTGCAAGCTGTTATGTTTAAGTTTTTAAGTTAATTCCTGTTTAAAATGGCTTGAGAGCTATTTCAGGTGAATATGGATACACCTCCACCTCCACTTTTCCACCATTTTTTCAAAAGGGGGCAACTTTCGTAACTTGTTTGCTTATCTAGATGATGGACTCCGTCCAAATGGGGATTTTCTGTTGCTCCTGTTGTATCTTGGCCTTTAAAGGAAAGAATTTACCCATGGACGATCAAATTCTTTCAAGACTTGACCCTCAGTGAAAAGGAATACAAATATGAAAGTGACAGAGTGTTTCTACCGAAAGAGTATTCATTCACCTCAAAGATTATGTAAGACAGAACAAAACCAAAAACAACAATAAATTCATGGCTTTTTAATGAGACAAATAATAAAATGCATGCAATAGCTTGTATTGTTTCCTGTTGCTATGAGTAATATTTTCTTTTGCTGTAGAATGGCAATATATCTAACGTAGTAATGATAAAATTACTGTATTATATATGAAAAAAGCTTTTCTTCAATAAGAGTCTGAGATTCCTGGTTTCCTATATAATATCCTAAGACTCGTTTCACATTGTAAAAGTGATTGAGTATTGCTAGCCGTGTCAGCCTGAGCTAATCTTATTGCATAAGCAAAGTTCGCATGACAAACTGGTCTGCACACATCAGGACGTGTTGTTTAGTCTCAGCATGCGTAGTTCACTCAGGTTTTTAGGCGTCTGGATACACCACCATGTTTCCCCGCTATTTTAACTAAGGGAGACAACTACCAGGGGTTTGTATTGGCATTTATATGAGAAAAAACAACACCATTCCGAAGGGGAGCAAATTCTTTTTTCTTATTAGAGAGCTGCAACGAGAAGGGAGACAAATTCTTCTTGGTTACAATTATTAACCCTTGAATTGTTTCCAAGCACATTAAAAACATATTTCAAACGGTACACTTTCAAGGGCGACAACTCTTTTTCAGTTTTGCCTTTCTTCTCGATAGGGGTCACATATTAAAGGAAAGAATTTGCATTGTTCGGAGCAAATTCTTTCCATTAAGAGTAGACCTTGCTTTGAAAAGGGTTTCGTCATCCAGGAAAACAGGCAGTCACAACAATGTTCCCCTTTGTAAAGAATTGTCGATTATCATGGTGGTGTATCCATTCATCTTAAAAGTTTTATCACGACTGGCTCAGTCCAATGTTTCATGATTCTGTGTTGTTTAACAATTTAGCAGTTCCACCACGTTCTTACAAACCACCACCAGCCGGTGTAGCTACTACTGTACTCGTCCTTGTGGTCAGCCAGACACTCGGCGACGCTCCTGTCACACTCACACTGGCGATACAAACACATGTCCTTTTTACTCGAAGATGCTGAAATACACGAGGAAATTTATTTAGACTAAGCAAATAGATGGAGATATCTCACCAGAAAGAAACATGTGAAAAAACATTTTTTCGAAGATGAATGGGTACGCTTTCAGAGGAAGCAACTCTTGTCAATTTCATTTCTGCATCCATTCACAATGGGGGTTAACTCCTACTGGGATTTCCTTTACAGTTGAACCCATTTTGGAAGGGCTTCATCGTCTAGAGAAGCGAATAGGAAGTCATGAGTTGTCCCCCTTGATAAAATAGCGGAAAAACGTGGAGTTGTACCCATACACCTTAATTGATTCCGATGAAGTGATATCTCACGAAGTCATGATTTATCACCGGGCAAGTCAGAAATAAACAAACAATGGCGGAAACATCGGAGAGAAAAATCAGATAGAAAATCTGAATCATCAGATTAGTCAGTAACAAAAATTTGAATCATCGGGCCAGTAAATTTCATACATAGATCCTATTAATCATCGGGCTAGCTAATCACATGCATAAGACCTCTGAATCACAGGGCAAGTAAATTACATGCATGCCCGATAATTCAGATGTAAATTATATGCATTTTACCTCAGAATCATCGGCTCGTAAATAACATATAAGGTACATATTAATCATCGGGAGGCTAGAATATCTGTGAATCATCGGGCTAATTTGTTGCCTAATAGAGCCTGTGAACCATCGCGTATTGTCAGGAGAATCGAAACTACAACTATGAATCATCGGGCTAGTATTATATTACACACATAGAACGTCTGAATCATCGGGCTAGTAAGGGACATATAGGGAACCTCTTTAAAATCATCGGGATAATAAATCACAACGATTATCAGAATACTTAATTGCAGACGTTGTACATCGGAAGCATAAGGACAGTAAATCGTGGTATATCAAATCTATCGGACTTTCTAGCTAGTAAATCACAAATAGAGAGGATTCGTGGTCGAGTGGTTAGAGTGACTCGGTTACGGTGCAGAAAGTCGCCGGAAAGACGTGAGATCGCGCCCAGGTTTCGCCATCCGATGACTGGAAAACTCTGTCTATCACCCAGCAGTAAATGGGTACCTCTTTCGAATCAGGGAAGAATAAGGCAGCAACAGGAGAGGGATGGGCTTCGCCTTTCATCTGCTGTGCCCAAGATACAGTAGGTCTCTAACCCTCACTGCCCCTACGGCTATTAGGCCATGGAAAACTTTACCTTTTTACCTTTTAGTTCTTAAGTAACTTACATTTAATGCATCTGATACTGTCGTCGTCTTTCTCCCAATCGTATCTATTGAAGTAATACCACTTGGAGCAACCCTTATTCTTCACTTCATCAACGTAACAGTCATCATGCTCTTTGCAACATCTAAAATGGTTTATAACATGTTACGAGGGGCGTTCGGAAAGTTTTGCAAGTGACGTTATTTCTTGGTTACTGCCATATATACAGAACTTCTGATAGCGAAAACACATAAAGCTATCATATGCCCAGGCAAGTCTGCAATTACTGTGTATTATTTTTGAAGGACGCATTTTAACTTCTTTGAAAAAGGTATAACCTAAAGGCACTACAGAATTTTACTTTAGTAGGCCGTAATTCATATATGAGCAGTCTTTGATTCTTTTTATCTTTGCTACTTAAAGACAATGCCCTTGCAATGTTATCCTGTAAATATCGCGGTTGCGTACTGTCCCGTGAATATGAATTATCCGTATTTTATTTAGTAGCCAATTCTCCCTTTCTGCACAGTTATTATGATTTTATAATGAAAAGAAGTGTGCAAGCATTCAGTCTTGTCAGGAAAAGCATTTACATATATCAACGAGCACCTGTCAATAAATTCAAATTAATGCAAAAATTGAAGCTACTACAAGCTTTCAAAAATGAATTTGACGTCGATTTCAATAACTTCATAAGAACAGCGCACTGCTTTGCAAGCAATAAATCGATAATAGCTGCCACTCTTCTAACTTATTTATTGCTAGTGTAGGCAACGATCGACAAGCTGAAGATAAATAATTTAATATTAATTTTGTATTTACAACGATATTTGACTTAAATGCCTAACTCTGAAATGATTTTACTTATACAATTAGCCCAGTGGTAAGACTGCCTGCAGCCTTCAGAGGTCCTGGGTTCGAAACACGGTCTGGCCACATACTTTCGTTTCTCCTTCCGCTGATTCAAGAAGGGCAGTTGTCAGTTTCTGGTGAAAGTACGTGCACTTAGTACTGGTTAACCGCTTAGGAGGTCTAAGCCTGCCCAGGAATAATGTGGTTAGGTTAATTGACCGTCCCGAAATGTCCTTAGCTGTTTACCGTGGACGTATAAGCATCAAATCAATCAATCAAAGACTGCAGCCTAATAAAATGCGTTATTGTCAATAAGGAAAAGTGTCTTTGTTAAGTGTTTAGTATTATTGTAAAGACAAAATGTAATGTTTTAGCGCATGCATAGCATTTGTGCTCAGTGTGTCCCTAAACAAAGTTATGAGGTCATTTGCAATACTTTCCAAACGCCCCTCGTATTTCTAACATTGAAACAGATAAACAACTAATAAAATATCTGTTAAAACTTTAAACTAAGGTAAATTGATACAATATCAAGGGTAGCAACTCTGCAATTTTCATTTTTCTCTCCCTTTTTCCTCTGGAGTCAACTCTTAAAGAGAAGAATCATCTTCTCTATGAGCGAACTCTTATCCTTTAGAGAAGACCTCTTCTTTTGGTTAGGTTTCGTCGGCCAGAGAAGCAAACAGGCAGTCTAGAGTTGTCCCTCTTTTAAAAAAAAGGGCGATAAAAATCATGGCGGTCTATCCATACAGCTTAAACAGTAAAGTACCTCCATTACATTCAACGTATGCTCAACGTATGTTGTACTCTTTACCCGGGAATTGCCTTAACCAAGAAAATTTGATCTTACCATAGAACCTCTTATTGCACTTAACCAGGAAATCTATCTATTTTCTATTCTATCCCATAACCTTACTAGGTCGTTGGGGCACCACAGATGACTTCGAAACAATCCCTTTCCACCCTGTCCTGTCTTCAGCTGCCCTAGTTGAGCTGGCAAAATCCATCCCTGTCCACTCCTAAATATTGTCTTCCCACCTCTTCTTCTGTCAACCTCTTCTTCTTTTTCCTTTCACTGTGCCCTGTAGAATCGTCTTTGCTAAACCAGAAGACCTTAAGACGTGGCCAAACCACCTTAGTTTCCGTTTCGTGACCAGCGTCAGGAGTTCATCATATTCTCCAATGGCTGCTTGGATCTTCCTGCAAACATCCTCATTGGTTATATGGTCCTTGTACGAAATGTTCAGTAACCTTCGGTAGCATCTCATCTCAAAGGCCTGCGTTCTTTTCTCTAAATCTGCTGTCAAGGTCCACGATTCACAGGCATACAGAAATATGGAAATGACAGGAGAGCGCATAAGTTTCACCTTCGATCCAAGAGATATGTTGTTATCTCTCCAAATTGGTTTCAGCTTGGTAAGAGCTGAAAGGGCTTGTGCAATCCTTGAGAGAACCTCCTGTTTTGAGCCATCATCTGAGACAACAGCTCCAAGGTACTTGAAGCTTGTTACGGTACCCAGCTTCTGTCCTTTTACCTTGATCTTCCTCTGGATGCCATCTGCGCTGTTTATCATCAGTTTGGTCTTCTCAGCACTGATCTCCATCTCATACCTTGTGCAGGTTTGGTCGAGACTTTCAACTAGAGCTTCTAGTTCCTGCTCTTCCTCAGCTAGAGCGTCTATGTCATCGGCAAACCGCAGATTAGTAATGTTTCTGCCGCCTATGCTAACCTTTCCGTCATGTTCTTCCAGAGCATCAGACATGATCCGTTCGAGAAAAATGTTGAAGAAGGTGGGTGACAGAGGACATCCTTGTCTTACTCCAACTGTTGTTCTGAACCATTCTCCTGCGCTGCCATTTATCAGGACTGCACTTGTAGCCTTGTCGTTTAGCTGCTCAATGGTGCGAACTAGATTTGCACTGATATTGCACTTCCGCATGGTGGCCCATAAGGCTGCGTGCCATACCCTGTCAAAGGCTTTTTTGAAATCAATGAAGACATGGTACAGATTCTCCTGATGTTGGAGATACTTTTCACACAGGATTCTGGAGGTGGTTGGGTGGTGCGATGGTGCTGGGTATAACTTCCAGTGCCGGGGCGTCCTACTGATTTGGAACATTGTAGGGCAAGGGCCTACTGTGCTTGCAGTGGGTGCGGGTGGGGGTTGTTTGGACACTTTTTCTCTCGTCTATCATTTTTCTTTTCTTTCTCCCTCTCTCTGGGAGACGGCCCGATATAGACTGAAATACTGTCTCAAAGGGCCGTTAAACCCAAAACAATCAATCAATCACACAGGATTCTAAGGTTGAAGATCTGTTCTGTAGTGCTCCTTCCTGCTCGGAACCCAGCCTGTTCCTCAACGATTATCTCCTCGGCTTGTGGTTTAAGCCTGTTCAAGATGACTTTCAGCATGACTTTGCTTGAATGACTGATGAGACTTATGGTTCTGTAGTTCTGGCAGAGCTGTAGGTTGCCCTTTCTAGGAAGCGTAATAATCAGCGACTGAGTCCATGGGGTAGGCCATTCTCCTGTTCTCCAGATCCTGTTACAGATATCTGTTAAAACATCAATCATGGTCTCCCCGCCAGCTTGAACAAGTCCGGCTGGTATATTATCAACTCCGGCAGATTTCCCCTTCTTTAGTGCTGCTACTGCAATCTCGACTTCCTCACGAAGGATCGGTTGTTGATCTTCCTCTGGGGGCTGATTGCAGTCCAGAACCGCATTGTCACCGCAAGTCTCATGGTTGTACAGTTCTGAGCAATATTCCGTCCATCTGCTGAGAATCTCTTGTTCCTCTGCGAGGCATTTTCCAGACTTGTACTAGATAGTTGTGGATCTACCCTGTTTCTCTGAAGTTAGATCCGACACCAGATGGTATGCTTTCTTGCTGTTGGTTTTGTTCAGGCAAGTTTCGATCTCCTCACACTGACCAGCTATCCAGTCTTCCTTCGCTTTCTTCACTGCCTTCTGAATCCTCCTGTTTGCTTTACAAGAAATAGTTTTTTTTATATTGGTTACATTGTAATTGTAACATTGGTTACAATTACAATGTAACCTATATAAAAAACTTTTTTTTGTTACATGGTTACAATTACAATGTAACCAATATAAAAAACTTTTTCTTGTTACATCATACTCATAATTTCTTCTATCAACCGATCTGTCCTAAAAACAGCTACCAAAACCGAAAATGCAGACAAAAATCACCACTTGCTTCCTGACAGCTTGCCTTTAATGAGAACTTTCGGAAAACCAGGACACTCTCCTGAAATTCTATCGATAGAGAAAAAAAAATATCGTCATCTTTACCGTCAGTCTAATACCTTTACTCGAAAATTAGATATGAAAATTCAAAAGACAGCGATTTTGAAAGTCCTTTTCCTGGTTGCTCTTGTTTGCCAGTTTGACAGAGCCAGCGTTGTCCTGAATCTGTGTGAGTTGACCTCAGAGATTGACTTCAGGTGTAAGGGTACACCCCTATGTTTTTCTGCCAATTTTACGAAAGCTGGGGGTGGGGTGGGGTGGGGGCGTGGAGGCACTTTTGTTTCTTCCTGTTGTCTTCTGTGAATGACGAAGCCCTTCTTAAACGGGGTCTACTCTTAAAGAAAACCTGGTTCGAGGTTGTAAAACTTGAGAATAATCTCAAACTCAAAATAAAGCACACTGATTGGCTGCTTCCGAGCATGTATCGATCAACCTTTAGCAGAATCAATAGTATCTTTAAAGGCCCCATTGCTCTATCAGCATGAAAATTTTTATCGTAAGGTATCGCTGCAAGCTTCTCGCCATAGTCTCGTCATTGTAAATCACAGCGATTGGCCAACTTTGAACCAATAAAACCTCATTGAGGTTCACATAAAAAGGAATCGAAAACTGATTTGGGTCATTTTAGTTGCCAACCAAAATGACCTACTTTCGGTTTCGTAAACAATTAAAAAATGGTAAAAATACAATGTACAGCAGTGGAGTCCCATTCACTAAACCGCTATTGTTTATATTGCATAGCTCAACGGGAAACCAGAAAAGGAACCTGTATTTTGTAGAACGAATTTTTGTCTTTCAAAAACACGTTCTCCGTACTTTTTGCCAGGTATATGGACCAATCTATCCACATCATCCCATATTTTATCACCAAACGTGAAGATTGAAGCGTTTTTAATAACGATTTGCGTTTAGACGCTTTTACCACTTATAAGACAATGAAGACTTTAACTTCTAACGTCTTTGAAACTAGTTTATTTTGATTGCGTACTGGAAAATTTATTGCGATGGAAAACTGCTTTTGAGTAAAAAGTCTATAATAATAAGTAATAATAATAATAATTAAAAAATTCTGAAAACACAGACATGGTTTGATGCATAAAACTATGACTGGCTTTCAATTATTTGTTTACATAGTACCTGTCCAAGTTGTCAACGGGTTGACCGGAGCCCCCTGGCCCACACCAACAGCCATATTTGAGATATTTTGCAGAACTCTCTCCTGTCGTATGAGTTACCATACCGGCCAACTGCCAGAAAGCTCTGCGGTCAACATTCCCTTCTTTATTTTTACCGTCTATCTGAAATGTACAACATCGTAGCATTAGGGTCAAGTCAGGTAAATTCGGGCACGAGGTAAATTCGGGCATACCATCGCAAACAGTGAAAATCCAGATGAGACGGCTCGGAATGATACCAGAAAATTTACTTTGAGATATCAGTAGTTTTAGATAACAGGTGTTAAAATGTAAACAAAAGTAGGAAATGTGTGCCGCGACACGAGAAAACCAACAAAATGGTTGTGCGTCAAGCGCAGACTCAGATCAGCCTGGGCATTCGCCCAGTCTGATCAGAGTCCGCGGCTGTATGCATTGAGGTAGCTTAGACCCTTAGCTACACTTAAGCGCGTAGTGAAGAGTCAGATCGGACTTAGCGGATGCTCAGGCTGATCTGAGCATGCGCCGGGCGCACAACCACAACCGGACAGGGCGGCCTCCCAGGCTGATCTGAAGCTTCGTTGGGCGCACATGCCACTTTGTTGGTTTTCTCGTGTCGCGGCTCATATATTTTATATATAAAAGAGAGAGAGAGAGAGAGTGAGAGAGAGAGAAACTTTATAGGGATCCCTGCAAGAAAATAACATATACCTGGTCTCCAGTAGGCAACGATTCTATTGCCCCGTCATCACTGAAGCGCTTTCGGCCGTCTTCCATAGCACCGGTCTCTGCAATGTCATTGTCAATATTATCTGTCTCTAGCTGCTGTAGTTCACGGTCCAGATCGAGGTCATGTTCGTTTAGAGACATTTCTCGTTCTGTGTTTAGTCTCTGACGAAATTTAGACAGAATTTCTTCGCGAAGTTCATCTTCCAAACCCTCTAATACGTCGTTGGGTATGTCATTTTTGGATCGAGCTTGGGGAACTCCTATAAAATGAAATAATTTAAAACAAACTTTTGCAGAATTTGCTACTGATTTGTTTTCTACATTTTACTGGGAAGTTTCACTTAAAGTATATGCAAACTGTTAAGACTAGACCAGTCCATGCACATACGCAGTCTGTCAGACAATGAGTAGTTCGCATCCTGAAATATTCTAGGACCAGGGGCCGTATTCATAAAGCCACGTAAGTCGTTGCTATGTGGTTGCTAAGGCTAAATATCTATAAAGGAGATTCCCTACAACTATGAAATTTGGTCTTGAGGAACAGTCTTTGATTCCCTACAACTATGAAATTTGGTCTGGAGGAACAGTCTTTGTAAGACTTATCCTCCAGACCAAATTATATAGTTGTAGGGAATCTCCTTCAAAGAAATTCAGCCTTAGCAACAGCATAGCAACCACTTAAGTCGTTTTATGAATACGGCCCCTGTTATTGTCCGGACGAAATGCGTTCACTGCTTTTCAGAGTTTGCGTCAATCGGTAATGATGTATGTCATGCGTCAAGGAAACCGAAGAAACAAAAAAATTATAATGAATAAAATATGATAAATAATTAATGAAGTAAAAAGTGAGCAAAATTTATGAGATTCAGTTCAATTTTAAATATGGAACAGGCATTTATGAACTCAGGGAAGCTTCCCATATATGTACGACATACAAGCCTTAGATGCAACCTCAAAAGTTTCAGCTCTGAACAGTTGTTTGGCGTTCTAGACTATCATAATGGTAAAACTGTCTTAGGAATTAGGCCGATATTAATATTTAACTATTACAATCAAAACAAAAGAGTAAGCTCATCTTCGGTTTAAATCTATGAAGAAAGCCTCATGTCTTCTGTATTTGCAATCTAACGACAAATTATAACACAGACATTCTAAATAGAGAATACCATGTTAGTGTCTTTTGATATCAAGTTTATCAGGCGAGACCAGAAACAGTGTGGGAATGGCGTGGCTCGCCGAGCCAGTCCGACGTGTTTCTGGTCGAGCTTGATAAACTTGATATCAAAAGACACTTAGTATACCTGGGCCCAGGTTCACAATCATTCCTTAAACTTAAGAAATACCTTAACTTTAAGGTCGAAAATGTCATGTGTAAATAAAACCTGGCAAAAACCAAATTTATGGGATGTTTCTTTCTCATAACAAGCTCGTGAACATCCTCAGTAGGATCTCGTGGAAACTATAATTTTGAATATGATTTAAATATATACTTTCTTGATGTGAAATTTTCGACCTTAAGTTTGAGGTAGTCCTTAACTTTAAGATTGATTGTGAACCTGGGCCCTGGGCCCAGGTTCACAATCATTCCTTAAACTTAAGGACGACCTTAAAGTTAAGGACTAAAATTTCACGTGTAAATAAAAGCTTACAAAAACTAAATGTAAATGATTTTTCTTTCGTATTACATTCCTATGACAGTTGTCAGTAGGATCACACAAAAACTGCGATTTTCAATATGAGTTAAATATGATTTTCTGAGGGCGAAATTTTCCACCTTAACTTTAAGAATGATTGTGAAACTGGGCCCAGGTTTTCTATTTATCTTGCATCATAAGAAGATTTTAAGGCGTAAAGAGAGTCAAACAAATGAAAAGCAAGCGCAGTTTTGTTCGAACTTGCTGACGTCGCGTATGCGTTATGAAATAGTTCGGTGACGTCATTTAACTAATCGAACGCTGTTTTTTTACCTATGAGACAGAGTTTGTTCTATATTTAGCGGTGCTGGAAAATTCTTTCTTGCACACCGGATAGAAAATGCCATTCTTTACACCTGGGATAGAAATTCTTATCTTAACCTGGTGTTCTGACCCAGGACCGGAAAAAATCACGAGCTGTCAATGCATTGGTTGTATAGGACCTCTTGTACCTGCGTCGTCAAGTGACGTTAGCATTTTAGATGATGAGGACACGAAAACGGTAAAAATGACGTCAGTTTATGCATGCCAGACGTTGACGTAAAGAGCCGAATGGCGGTCGATGAAAGCAGCGCCTTGTTTCAAAATCAAACTGACACCTCTCAAGCACTAGAATTACGCATTTTAAGAAGTTCTGAAGTTAAAACAAAACGTGGTGTGCAAGAAAAAGTATCACTCGGCAAGCCTCGCGATGCCGAACAGTGACCCTCGTGGCGGATTTTTCTATCCACTCCTCACACCCATGATAGATACTTATAGTTTTGCCCATGGGCTGGGACAGCTCACACGAGCTTGAATTCTGTGTACCACTACGCGCTCCTTGAAATACGATGCGCCCGGCTTGGCGATGCCATACTTTACATGTATGCATTATTCTTTCATAGGAATGAATTGCCACATCGATAAAATCCAGCCCAAGAAAGGTTATTCATTCTTCATAATCCCATTGTAGCCTGTTTCAAGGTCTTAAAGTCGGAAAAAGATCCAAAATAGTCAATCATTGGTTCACCGTGACAAACACTGTCGAGGAGGCCGCCATTTTGAAGACGTTACCAACTGACGTTTGACATGACATTGACGTTACGTCACAATTAACGTCATACACGCGCTTTCTGTAGTCGTCTCAATACAAATTTTGTTCTTTAATATAAATTTCAATTAGAAAATCTAAAAATGCGGATTTGTCAAGGACCTATTTTTTACTTGTTTGTTCATTTAGGACCCCATTGGAAATAAGCCTAAGGGCTTTCATGGGCTATCCTAGGTTTCTTCAACATACTTAGCCTACTTGATAACTCACCTTTTTTTTTTTTTTTTTTTTTCATGCGCTTTTCTTAGTTTTCGAAGATCACCCTTGTTGATCCTGAATCATAAATTATCAAAATTCACAGTTATTGGCTGAAAACGTTCAACACTATAAATGCTTTTTGGCTTTCATCGCGTACACTCTTGGTCCACCGGCTGCTCTGGTCACACTGTTCCTCGAGAGTCGGGGGTGGTTCGTGGAGAAGCATTTGTGACGCTCCAGTGCCAGGTCCATTGATGGGTCAGTATTTGACGGCTCCCAGGATCTTTCCCATGGTCTAGGGGAGTACGTGGTGTGAGCTAGGTGTTGAACGGGTGTTCAGTCCAGGCTGCCAAAGGACCTCTGACAGTTTCAATGCAAATTTGCCTATTTTTCGACAAATTACTGCAGCTTCCATGGGAAGCCAATGATGATAAGTTTAGCATTATCATGTAGTCTTGTGCATTATGAAGAAGTTTCCATATTGATTTTGAGAAAATATCACGTCTGCAGACTAACTCCCGCTGACTTTCTAAAGAGGGGTAAGTGGAATTATCGGTCATCCAAAATACACCAAATTTTCGATTTTTCTTATTGACTGAATTTCATTTTGTTAAGCATGCTTAAAATAAAGTAAACACTACAACTGCATATAGCATGCAATAATATGTAAATAAAAATTATGCTAGCCTGATTTTAAGATGCAATGGGTCTAATTACCCCACCCACTTTTCAGTTTTTCAGCTGTAGACTATCATTTCCCCCCATGCCTCAGCTTGCCACTCACATATAATGTGTATATTGACAGTACACACATACATGCAAAGTGGCTAGCTGAGGCATGGGGGGAAAGTATCTTTATAGAAGTTTTGCTATTAGTCCAGTCAAATTGTGGGGGAACCTAAAACAAATTGCAACAAAAGGTTTCTTTGCAGTAATAAGCTCCTAAGACCTACATTTTTAACATACTAAAAGTAGGACAAAATCGGAGAATACGAAACTTGATTTTTTTCACATGTTTTGTTTTCGAAGGATTTAAACCACTGCACAGCTACTTTTGGTCGGAAAGCCACTTCTAAACATCATTTCTAAACAAGTTAAATCCATAAAAGTCATTGATAAAACAGTTATACACTGTTCTTTAGCTTTTGTCTACCATTAAATTTGCTGATTATGCATAACCGGTCGATCATACAGTATATTACTATTGGTTTACCCCACCCACCAGTGCAAATTTTGCTTTAACCATAACCTCTATTCTGATGGACAATATGGATGGTAATGATAGTAAACAGAATCAGTGTTTTTAAATGAAGACTGACAGAACAATAGAAGAAAACAGCTTGATGTAACTCCTATTTATCAAATGAAGGGACATCTGAGAGTGTTGTTTTGTTGCTACACGTCCACGGTAAACAGCCATGGTCATGTCGGGACGGTCAATTAACCTTATGACACTATTGTTTTGCCGGCTTAGACCTCCTATGCGGTTAAGCAGTACTAAATGCACATACTTTCGCCAGTAACTGACAACCGTCCTTCTTGAATTAGCGGAAGGAGAAACGGAAGTAAGTAGCCGTACCGGGCATCGAACACAGGACCTCTGGCTCTTGAGTCAGACGCGCTACCGACAGCACTATGTGGCCCGGCTAAATACTTCATGTGTTGACAGGATAATCCACTAGAGGGTTAAATATGCAGATAACTTGGGCATGCTTTGGGATATTAGGTGATGACCTCCATGACATTTTTGCATTCACAAATAGTAAAATGTTTACTTTTCTGGTTCAAAATTTACAAATGATACCTCCTTCCCGCCTAACAGCCACCTCCCCACCCCACCCACTCCTCTGGAAAGAAGTCATTGCTTTAGCTCGCCTAAACGACCTTCAGAAAGAGCTATTGTTGTCACCCCGGTGTCGGCCTCTGCATTTGCACCCGCGTCCATGTCCACCTTTTGGGTGTTATAGGTTATTTAAACACCCATATCTCTTTAAACCATTGATAGCCTAAGCTGATACTTTCACTTATGCTAGATAATGGTCTTACCTTTTACACCCTTGCCCCTCAGTGATCTTGAGGTCTAAGTCATGGAATTGGAAATTTCATGTTAAAATATGGGATGTTCTTTAAGGTTTTAGCTCACCTGTCAAGGTGAGCTTATAGTATAGCCTTGGTCCGTAGTCCGTCGTCGACTTCCACACTTTAAACATAATACCTCCTGAACCATTTGCCCAATCTTCATCAAATTTTATGTGTAGCATTGTTGGGGTGGGGGATTGACTGCATAAAGCTAAAGATCAGATCAGATTGGAACTCCGGTTGCCATGGCTCCCATAGACTTATAATGAGAAAAACTTAAAAAATCTTCTTCTCTGAAACCATGAGGCCCAGAGCTTATATATTTAGTATGTAACAATGTTTGGAGGCCCCCTACATCACATCTGCCAATCCATCCCCTGGGGTCCAAACTGGCCCCACCCTAGGGGCATATTCGTTTATATAGGGCTATATAGCTAAAGAACCTTCAAAAATTTTCCACTCTGAAACCATTAGGTCCAGAGCTTACATATTTAGTACATGTACGTAGCAATGGTTAGTGATCACGTACATAAATCCTGCCAACCATGCCTCTAAGGTCCAAATTGGCCACTCCCAGGGGTCATTAGCTCCCATAGACTTATAATAATAAAGAATCTTCTTCTCTGAAACCGCGAGGTTCAGAGCTGATATATTTAGTATGTAGCAGTGTTTAGTGGTCCCCTACATAAACCCTGCCAACCATGCCCCTGGGGTCCAAACTGGCCCCACTGAAGGGGGTCATTTGTTTATATAGGACTATATAGCTAAAGAACCTTCAAAAATTTTCCTCGCTGAAACCATGAGGCCCAGATCTTACATATACAGTATGTAGCAATGGTTTCAGTTCAGTTCAATTCTCCTATCGACGTTCCCCAAGTGGCTCTACGGTTAGCAACGTTAGCAATGGTTAGTGGTCACGTACTTAAATCCTGCCAACCATGCCCCTAGGGTCCAAATTGGCCACGTCCCAGGGGCATAAGCTCCCATTGTCTTATGATGTGAAAAACTTAAAAAAATCTTCTCTGAAACCATGAGGCCCAGAGCTTAAACATTTAGTATGTAGCAATGTTTAGTGGTCCCCTGAACAAATCCTGCCAACCATGCCCATGGGGGGTCCAAACTGGCCCCACCCCAGGGGTCATTTGTTAATAAAGGGCTATATAGCTGAGAACCTTCAAAAATCTTTTCTCTGAAACTATGAGGCCCAGAGCTCACATATTTAGTATGTAGCAATGGTTAGCAATGGTTAGTGGTCACGTACATAAATCCTGCCAACCATGCCCCTGGGATCCAAATTGCCCCCCACCCCCTACCCTGGATCAATCATTGGCTCCCATAGACTTATAATGGGAAACACTTATAATGGGAAACACTTTAAAAAATCTTCTTCTCTGAAGAGCTTATGTATTTCTTTAGAATGTAGCAATATTTAGTGGTCCCCTTCATAACTCCTGACAATCAAGCCCCTGGGGTTCAAACTGGCCCCTCCCCAGGGGGTCATTTGTTTATATAGAGCTATATTGCTAAAGAACCTTCAAAAATCTTCTTCTCTGATACCATGAGGCCCAGAGCTTACATATTTAGTATTTAGCAATGTTTAGTTGTCACGTACATAAATCCTGCCAACCATGCCCCTGGGGCCCAAATTGGCCACACCCCAGGGGTCATTAGCTCCCATAGACTTATAATTGGAAAAATCTTAAAAAATCATCTTCCCTAAAACCATGAGGCCAAGAGCTTACATATTTAGTACTTAGCAATGTTTAGTGGTCCTGTTCATAAATCCTGCTGAGGAGATTTACAAAGATTATTCATAAGTATGTTGCACTGTTTGTGTTATTATGCATGTGGTATTCTGCTCTTTGTGCCTTTGTTTCGGGCTTCTTATGCCTTCAGAGATCAGTATTGTAAACTGAAGCATGTTTATGCTAAACAAAGTCATCAGTATGATATATTTCTTGTTGCAGTTCAGTTACTGACCTTCAAAAATTCACTTCAGATTTTTAGGCGGAATAAAGTGGGTGGGGTAATTTGTATCAATTTTTTAGACCTAGATGGCTTTACATTCAACAAAAAAATACGCCAAATTCAATCTTAAGCTTCTTGATTCAATTCTGGCAGAGGCAGAATAGGTTTTTAGCAATAAAACTCACAGCAATAATGTTATGTCATATAAAACATTACAAATAATAGGTATATTTAAGGCACAAATAAGCGCTTGTAAAAATGCAGAAAAAATATATTTTGCATAATCCGATTTCATCCTACTTTTGATATGTCATATGTGAATGTTAGTTCTCAACAAAAATGCAAAAAAAGCTTTTGTTGCAATTTGTTTTGGGTTTAGGGAAAAAATTGCCAGTTTGCCTGGACTATATTTTCCATAATTTAATTATAAAAACTTGCTTTTTACACCATGAATCTCAGTCTATGTGTTCAATAGCCGAAAAATTGTTTTTGTACCAATTATGGGGAGTTCCGAGGAAAAAATTTCAGTGCAAATTTTGAAGTGTAGCAAAAGTTCATTTTTGACCATTTTTATAGGCAAATTTACATTACAACTGTCAGAGGTCCTTTACTTGTTTATGTACCTTGTTTTATTTTTCCAACTCTAGTCATGTCCCCGGTGCAGGTAATGCCTATGAGAACTGTGATACTTTTTTATTAGATAAGCTATTTTATTGTCTTTCAAAATAACTATTTTTACAATGTCAGTTTGATCTCATTTAAATACTGAAACTATATATCTTAAAAGTTTATTTTGTTTTCATTCTTATAAGTGTTGTGCTATTTTTTTTTTATTTTTATTTTTTTTTATCTATTTTTTTTACATTCCAAAATTTTCTTAGCTCTTTAATATGCAATATGGCTTGTTTTATACTACTGAATGTGATAATTTGTATCTTATATGTTTAAACATCACTGTAATGTATGATGATTTTACCAAATAAACATCAATCAACCAATCAATCACTACAGCAGCCATGAGGGTGACACGGTTGTACTACTTACACTTGTACACGTTCGTAAAAAATAGGCCTATTAGTTCCCCGTTCAATTTGAAGTAAATATTATCGTAGGTAAGAAAAATAGAATCTATCATTGATCTCCGATGCGACCCCGTCTGCTCTCGGGTTGGGATTTCCCTGTTCGCATCGGAGACCAATGATAGATTCTAGTTATCCGCTGAGGCCAAACGTCGGTATATAGCCAATCGTCTTTGAACAGAGATCGCTTCTACAGACATCGCCTGATAACATTCGCACATGCACAGATCTACATTGACATGATATCACATCATGCTATCATACCCCTGTTATCAGGTGAGTTTTGCAGCAGATGCATGATGAAAGAAAAAGAGCTGCGTTCTAAAATTTAGTATTTTGCAAAGATTCTTTAGCTTCGATTTAGGCCTATATTTTATAGGGTCTGATGCAGTTCTTTTTTTCCAAATTATGTACCCAGCAAGTGCCATTTTCAAAGTGATAAAAATCCGACCGGCCACCTATGACCCAGGTAATTGTTTTTACAAAGAGTGAAAATAGCTCGTTTTCGAACTCATAGAAATCTAAGCTTGCAAATTATTCTCCTGGGTCCAGTTGTTCAAAGCATTGATAGCCTAACGAACTCGTTAAGAGGTCAACTCGTTAAGTGTTTTATGGCTTTATAACCAAATACATTGGTATTGTTTTTTTGTTGTTTTTTTTTTCAAAAAAAAAAAAATGTGAGAATCAAAAGCTTTTCACATTGTTTCAACAAAAACAAATATTGGCATGTTTGAAATATTCTTAATGTTTGAATTTTAACGAAACGTTAACTAACGACGTCGTTAGTTTTGAACAATTGGCCCACGGTGGGTAGCGACGAGCAGTTATTCATCTGCGAAATAATATATAATGTAAATGAATGTACCTTACCCTGAACGGTTACTGTAAAGGCCAGTATATAGGCGACCACTCCAAAAAAGATATACATATTTCTGCGTGGATTCTGCTTCAAGAGAACGTCGTCTCAGCTGTTGGAGGAAAAACTTACAATACAAGAAGCACAAGTTTCTTTTATATACTGATTGATGCTTACCGTAGGCTGATTGAGGTAAATGCAAATTAGCAATGTCACGCGAAAAAAGGCTCCTTAGTGCCCGAGAGAACAAGGTTGATTCTGATCAGTCTGCGCATCCGAGCAGAGTGATCAGAATATACCCTTTTCGCATGAACAGTGAATGAAACATGGGGACTTTGTAAAGATGTCCAGTTTGTTCTGTAGAATTGTTTGAGCATTTGTTGTTTACAGATGGTACTTTTCACGTTACGTGGCTCTTATTTTGTTGTCTTTGTTACCCAACATTCTGCTCCCACGCAACAAAACAGACAAAATCCGAATAAAGAAAAATAGTCGACATGAGGAGGAAAAATAGCGTTGCTCGGGCGGAAAGTGTATTGAAGTACGTTGTAATTGTTAACTGAGTTTACCCGCGTACATACATGTACTAGGTTGGGGGTGGTCGGGTGGTGCGATGGTGCTGGGTATCATTGAGACTTACAGTGCCGGGTCGTCCTACTGATTTGGATAATAGTAGGGCAAGGGCCTTTGTGCTTGCAGAAGGTACGGGTTGGGGTTGTTTGGAAATTTTTTCTCTCGTCTGTCATTTCTCTCTTCTTTCTCCCACTCTCTGGGACACGACCCGATATAGACTTAAATACTGTCTCAAAGGGACGTTAAACCCAAACCAACCAGCTAACCAACCAAGATGCTAGGTTTGGTGGCGATGACTGGCATTGGGGTTCCTACTGATGCTGGCCGAAGATAGGGCAAGGACCTACTGTGTTTGCAGTAGGTGCGGGATTGGGCATATGGCAACTGTAATATAGTCTCAAAGGGCCGTTAAAACCAAAACCATATGAAATAAGTTAGGACACACTTTACTTTGGGTTAGAAGGAAAACCATGCTTACTTGCTCCCGGAGCTCAAACTCTCAGTGGTAAAAGCGTCCAAACTTAAATCGATCTGAAAACGGATTCAACCTTCACGTTTGATGATAAATTATGGGTTGATATGCATACTTTGAGTCATAAAGTTACCAAAAAGTAAGGGAAATTTGTTTTTGAAAAATCGCTCAACAAAATACAAATTCATTTTCTGCTTCCCCGTCGAGCGATGCAACGGAAACAAAAGCGGGGCACTGAATGGTGCCCCACACACGTACATTGTATTGTTACCATTTTATTCAAGCTTTGATCATTTGTTGATGCGTTTAAAGTTGAAACTGTAGTGAGACCTCACGATAGGATAGGACATGAAATTACATCACTGATAGAGCGATTGGGTTGATGATAATGAAGAAAAAAAAAACAACAAAAAAAACAATGAAACAAAAAGAAGAAGAAAAAAAAACACACGAAGAAATAAACAAACATATTAGTGAAAATATTTGTTTCTCCATTTGTTACAAAGCGATTCGAATCAGTTGGCTATGGCCAATACATTATTATTTACAATTTATATTATACGTGTTTCGCTCTGCTGCAACAAGGGATCCCAAGGGCGTAGCTGCCTATACGCAAATACGCAGTTGGCGACAAAAAATCAACACGCACCAGCGTATTTGCATTCTAACCACTGAAAACTGGGCAAGGTTTCAACACATGACACGCTGAAATATCTAAGGGGCTAAACCCGTTGAATACCCCTCAAGGAGTACAAAAACATGACTGTGCGTATCTTGCGATTACCTCCAGCTACGTTCCTGGGGCCGAGTGTACAAAGGAGGCGTTAACTACGCCGGCGAAGCTTACGAACGTCGGCGCAACTACAGTACTGGTAAGTCTGTACTACGACTGTATTTTAATCCAAGCGCACGAAGCGATTTGTTAGTTTTGAAGCTATTTTACGACTTAGTTGCCGGGCCGCGTAGCGCAATCGGTAGGGCACCTGACTCATAAGTCAGAGGTCCTGGGTTCGAAACCCGGTCTGGCCACATACTTTCGTTTCTCCCTCCGCTGATTCAAGAAGGGCAGTTGTCAGTTACTGGCGAAAGTATGTGCACTTAGTACTGGTTAACCGCTTAGGAGGTCTAAGCCTGCCCAGGAATAGTGTGGTTAGGTTAACTGACCGTCCCGACATGACCATGGTTGTTTACCGTGGACGTTAAGCATCAAATCCAATCCAATCCAATCCAATCCAACGACTTAGTTTACGACACGCCTCGGTTGTGCTCACGGATTAAAATTCTGCGACATTTTTACGACGGACGAACGTCAGGCGTAGGCTTACGTTTGCTTTGTGCACTCGGCCCCTGGATCCGTCCACACCTGAATCAGAAAATGTGAAACAGCTTTTTTGACGCAAATCCTTGGCCCGAAAAGGTCTAAGAATAAAAAAGTAAATATATGAGCCGTAACACGACAAAACCAACAAAGTGGCATGTGCGCCCTGCGAAGCTTCTGATCATCCTGGGGCGGCTCAATTATTAGTTTAGTTCCTCCTTCGCTACAAACCAATTTAAATAAAACTTTCTGTGGACATTATTTATGGCTTTAAATGTGTTTCGCTGTGCGCCGCCATTAGAGATCCGGCAGGGAATAGAAGGAGAAGTCTGATCATGTCTACACTGTTTGCCATACCATCTACATTTTTTAGACGCGACACTTCATTGAAAACTAGACTGTTCACTTTTTCGAGGCGCAGCCTCGTATAATTTCGATATTGTTCCACATTTCACAAGATTTCATTGGTCAAATAACGCGTATGTAAAAATTTAGCCAATAATATCAAAGGTCAATGAACATTTAATCTTCGTTTTTTTCCCGTCGTACTGCACTGTGAATACTAGCACTCTGTCTTATATTCATTCAAAATGTTTCTCTTGTTTGTAATTTTACAATAAAATTGTCATCGAAAACAGACGCAGATATTAAAAACTTTCTTGTTTTCGTCGTAGATCTACTTTCGATTCCTACTTTCGATTTAATACACACAAACAAACAAAAAGTGCAACATGTTGATAACTATTTTGAAATCGGTCAATTTCCAGATTGACTGCGGTCCATTTTGGAATTCCGAATTGGACAGCTACCCAGTGTCAAAATTACGGTTATGGGTGCCTACCGACAATGCTTACTTATTCATGAAAATTATTGTCAAATCTTCAACTAGAGACATATAACAAAACACACTTCCATTTAATCTGCGCCGATTATATATTTTTTTAAAATATTTTTCTTGTTTAGGATAAACACCGTGTAATTATTCTAGATGTCCCAATTTTTAGATTTTTTACGGTATTGTAAGGCTGATGGAGTTCAGTACAGATTGATAAAGAAATGAAAAAAATGATCACAGGGTATAATCGATTGCGCCAATTTTTGCTTCCTGCAGAGACTGTACATCTTATTTGGCTTCCGCCGAGACTGTCCGCGAACTCTTCGTTAGTGCTTCCTGCCGAGACTTCTGTACATGATAAGTGGCTTCCTGCAGAGACTGTCCGCGTGACTCTGCTTCCTGCCGAGAGCTCCGCGCGATTCTGCTTCCTGCCGAGGCTCTCGGCAGGAAGCAGAATCACGCGGACAGTCTCGGCAGGAAGCCAATTTTCGAGGACAGTAGTCCCTGCAGGAAGCAAGAGTTCGCGGACAGTCTCGGTGGAAGCCAAATGTGATGTACAGTCTCTGCAGGAAGCGAAAATTGGCGGAATCGATTATACCCTGTGATGATAGGAGAAGCAATGACTGCGTATTCTGTCTTTCCATTTCGAGACGTCTCGATAAAAACTTAAATATTCAGCAGTTAACCAATCACTCAGTAATATGGATTTTGTTGCTTAGATGTTCACTTTGTTGGACTTTGTCGCTTAGACGCCCACATCTTGATTTTGTCGCTTGAATAGAACATGCCACGTTTGTCAAAATTCTGTCTGTACTCGTAATCGTATACGAAACTGATGCTGCGATATCAGCAAACAAAGAAACAAAGTTGTTTGTGTGGGCTTGACTTTTCAAATCTCTTGTCTCTATCTGCATTTTTCTTTACATGTATATGCAACGTTAAATAAAGCTTCTTTATCTTTATTTTTAAGGAAATTTCATAAGTGCATCTGAATAAGGAAAAATACTTTGGGCAAAATCTGTGGGTGGATAATACTCCACATACATGTATTTGAATATAAAATATCTTTTCTACACCAGTCGTGATGCGATTCATGCCATTCCACCTTAAGAAGAATTCTTTAACCTATTAACGCCTTGTAGATTCTTCTAACTTAATGGTTTTGATGAATCCACTCATCATTGTAGGGGTGTAGTACGTATCTATTTTTTTTTTGTTATTTTCATAATAAACTGTCGTAATTTTATGCAAATAGTGTAGACCCTGACCAGATGCTGCGTTCTGGTGCGTCTTATCTGAATCTACACTGTTTACCTATGCCACATTTAGGGGCCGTTAGGCACTAACTTATTTATGCCTGGTGTCCTCGACACCAGGCATAAATGGGTTAGTGCCTAGCGGACATAAATGGGTTACGGCCTAGCGGACATAAATGGGTTAGTGTCTAGCGGACATAAATGGGTTAGTGTCTAGCGGACATAAATGGGTTAGTGCCTAGAGGACATAAATTGGTTAGTGCCTAGCGGACATAAATGGGTTAGTGTCTAGCGGACATAAATGGGTTAGGGCCTAGAGGACATAAATTGGTTAGTGCCTAGCGGACATAAATGGGTTAGTGCCTAGCGGACATAAATGGGTTAGTGCCTAGAGGACATAACTGGGTTAGGGCCTAGCGGACATAAATGGTTAGTGCCTAGCGGACATAAATGGGTTAGTGCCTAGCGTACATAAATGGGTTAATGCCTAGCAGACATAAATGGGTTAGGGCCTAGAGGACATAAATGGGTTAGTGCCTAGCGGGCATAAATGGGTTAGTGTCTAGCGGACATCAATGGGTTAGTGCCTAGCGGACATAAATGGGTTAGTGCCTAGCGGACATAAATGGGTTAGTGCCTAGCGGACATAAATGGGTTAGGGCCTAGCGGACATAAATGGGTTAGTGTCTAGCGGACATAAATGGGTTAGGGCCTAGAGGACATAAATGGGTTAGTGTCTAGCGGACATAAATGGGTTAGGGCCTAGCGGACATAAATGGGTTAGGGCCTAGAGGACATAAATGGGTTAGTATCTAGCGGACATAAATGGGTTAGGGCCTAGCGGACATAAATGGGTTAGTGTCTAGCGGACATAAATGGGTTAGTGCCTGAACGGACATTAGTAAACATGGCAGACCCAGATCAGACGCCCCACAAGGCGGCGTCTTATCAGGATATATACTATTTGCATAAGATAATTTGATATTCATCCATAAACAAAACCAGACTCCCCTTAATTGACAAATGGACTCATCACATTTATAATGACAGATGACACCACCAGGCATAAATAGGCTAGTGGGATCCGCCCAATGCAAGTCAAATGGTTGGTCTTTACCATATATGGGCGTGGCGGCCATATTGGTCATGTGACCCAGACCATTTTAACAAATTTTCATTCCACCAACCCCTGAAAGTTCTATATGAAACTTGGTTACAACCGACCCAGTAGCTTTGAGGAGATTGTTTGAAATTGTCAAAACATGAGAGACCTGGGTCAAAGGTCAAAGAATGACACTGACCTTTTGCACTCACAAACCTTCATGTACTCATTAAGATGACTGTATTTACTAATTTTTATGCCAAAATCTTCAGCAGTATCCAAGGAATCTTATGTTTTAGCTTGCACCAAAGACCCAATTTGACCTTACCGTAAAATAAATCCAGGTCAACTCAAGGTCATAATTTGAACAATCTTGGTAGCACTCACGTACTCAATGCTACATACCAAGTTTCAAGGCTATCGGTCTATCGGTTCTGGAGAAGAAGATTTTTTAAGTTTTTTTACCATATATGGGCATGGCGGCCACGTTGGTCATGTGACCCAGACCATTTGAACAATTTATCGTTTCCCTAATCCCAGGAGGCTACATATGTAATTTGGTTACAATTGGCCCAGTGGTTTCAGAGGAGAAGTCGTTTAAATGTGTGGACAGACGACGACGGACGACGGAGCCTGTCCATACTAAAAGTTCTCCCGGAGCCTTTGGCTCAGGTGAGCTAAATATGGAATTTTTCATCAAAGTTTTCTTCGCAACCATATAGCAATATCCCTAGATGACGAAGCCCTCCCAAACTGGGATCTACTCCGAGAGCCTTTACGCAGGCAAATACGCAGGTGCGTAATGAAATTTTGTCAAATTGACAAAATTTCAACATGTACTTGCATATTATGAAAACATATGTCGTGAGCCCCCATTAGAACCGTCTGACATAGAATGAGAGGTCACAACATTTTTATGGTGAATGAAGAAAACTTGTTCCTTAATTGTCCATGTTACCCCTTCTTATCTGGAGCACAGGATGGATGTATGGATGGATGACTTCCGTTTTTACGTCCTTTTTAACAGCGTTTCAGTCATGTCAGGACTCCGAGTGTAGTATAACATGTCATTAAATGAATAAAATATCGTTTAAACCAAACTACAACAAATAAAAACATGGCATGGACAGTTTTATTTGGTCAAAAACAAAATCAGCAAACACAGTTTATCTCTGTTTCTAGCCGACTAGATTGATTTTGCACACACTGCTGGGGTAGGCGGGGCAAGAGCTGCCACTTCGACATTTAATGGAATAAAATCTGTGGAAATAGTTACTGCTGCTGCTGTATTCGTGAGTTCGGATGGCAATGCTGCAACCTTGCTCCAAAACCTGATAAAACAATAAATCGTAAAAATGCGGAAGTGCCTAAATGCAAATACGCATGTGCGTAACAAAACAATTCAAAATTTCTTTCTCGCCATGCTTTGAATAATGACATGTTTCGTAACAGTGTCTATAGCAACTGTATATATCGTAGAATGTTTACATTTGGTATCGTAAAAATTCTAAACATATCGGGAAAGATCGGTCAACGGAAACAGTGCAGACGCAGATCAGACCGGCACAATTCAGGAATGGATTTCAATTTTCTGAGGTAAATGGAAGTATAAACTACATTGGATCACGTGCAAAGTGAATGAACCCCGAAGGGGTTTATATAAACTATGCTAGTGACCCAATGTAGTTTACACTTCGATTCACAACAGAAAAATTAAGTTCATTGCTTATATTTACATTGTTTCATCGAATCTATCATGAAAAATTTTATATAAGCGCTCAAATTGAAGCAGTAAAACATGTACACGCAGTTTTTCTGCTAACAGCAGAACAGCATTCATGACGTCGCTAACGTCCAAACAGATTGTAGAGAGCCATTGTTTAATTTGACGTCATGACGTCGCGTGTTTCAACGTAGTTAATGGAATGTAAACCACATTACCTTCCCTGAATGGTTACATGTAACTATAGGCTTTTCACTTATTACACCAAGAATGTGAATAATTGTATAGGCCTATAAGATTTTTTATAAATTAATCTTAACCTTACAGTAGAGCGCTAAAAAAGCAGGCGACAAAATTTTCGTCCGCAAACTAAGGTCTTTATCAAGGCTATATCATACTTAGAAGTCAAAGAATAGAAGGCAAACAGTGTAGATCCGGATGAAAGACTCAAAATAAGCCGTCTCATCTGGATCTTCACTGTAAGGTAAGTTAACAAGTTTCAGTTTTGGCGCAGTTAGGGTTATAGTAAACTTTCAATTCCAACTGCATGTAGCCAAGACAGCGTAGATATTTAAAAAAAACAGAGAATTTGCAAACAGCGTAGCTCCAGATGAGGCGATTCATAAAGATCCGCCTCATCTGGGTCTACACTGTTTGTCATGTAGTTTTTTAAGTCTTATTTCTCTAAAATTTTGCTGACGTAAATCTTGTGGTCTACTTTTTAGGAGTTTTAAAGGTTTGGATCCAGACGTCCCTTCCAGACTCTCTTTGATCGCGAACGTTCCCTTTATCCGTTACTGCAAAAGAATGAGCTAATCGAGTAAGATTTAGATTTCTTATAAGCATTTTTGGCCAGTTTTATATTTGTGTAAGATTTTAAACTTATCACGAATCTCAATATGAATATTTTATAAAGGCTGATTTTCGAATGTTTCTGTTGTTGTTTAGAGATGTATCTAAAATATTTGATCTGCTTACTCAGATCTTTATCAGACCTACCCTGACTCCATGATGAGACGTGCAGCCCAGGAAGACGGCAGCATGGTCCGTTATATGTCCTACTCTGTTACCATAGTGAGCAGTTCGGCTGTCAAATGTTGCTATGGCTGTACCAATAGGCAGGTGGTGGGTAGAATGAGCCTTACAAACATCTGATATCTAAATAACGAGTTCATAAATAAATATGGAATTAAATCACTTAGGAATAATTATTTTAAGAAAATCTGAAGTTTCTGATGAAAGTATTTTAGTTTGTAATGTCTTTGAAAATTTGGCGGAGCATGGCATACACTGTTTGCCATGCTGCGATACCAATGACGTCATACATGTTACCGTAGCAACTAAGAGTTCTCATTGATGTCAAGTTGGCGTCATCAAGACGTCATTCTGCCAAGAATCTAAGCACAGCAGTTATTGAATCCACATTTGCTATTGTAACAGATCTATGACATCATCTCACTTATAATTCGAAAAGAGCATGGCATACAGTGTATGTCATGCTCCTCTCGTATTATGAGTGAGCTGCTGCCTGAAATTCAAACAATGGATAAGTGTGATCTCCTCAAAACTATAATTCATTCTCAAATGATTGAAAGCTCTGTAAGTATTGGCTACAATTGTTTGAAAATGCCAAAACCTATCCCAGAATTACGCTAAAGGTCTCTGCTTTACCTTGAGTCTCTGGAACACTATGTGCACGTTCGATAGTAGGTAAATCCGAGCAACACCCAGGTAAGCCTCGGGCTACTCTTAAATATGAATATCTACATATCTTCGAGTAGCCCGAGGAATACCTAATATTGCTCGAGTTCACCCTAGTAAGTATGCCGAACCTGCCCAATGATTAAAAAAGTACTTCCACTGGACACACAACGTTGCATCCACACGTAATCAACGTTGATTCAACATTATGACATTGAATCAACCTTGGTTCAATGTTGTTTCTACGTTGTGTGGCTGCTGGGCTATAGGATAGAGGCATTTTGAAAAAAAGAGTTCTACTCAAATTGGTTCCAGACAGCTGGGGAAACAGTGCAAATAACATTAAATGTACTACTCATGAACAGGGTAAGTCAAATCGAGTCTGATATTTTTCGTTCTGTTATTGTATTCCCTACTTCTTAAGTATCCATCATCATACAAGTTCAGCAGTTACCGAGACGTCAAATAAGAAGCTAGCGAAATTGAGCCGATACACGAAAAAACAAAGTGGCATGTGCGCCCAGTGCAGACTCAGTCTCTGCTTTGCGCTTAATGGCTAGCTGAGGGTCTAAGCTACCGCCCTGCGGACAGCGAAGACTTTGATCAGACTTCGCGGATGACTAAGCCAATCTAAGTCTTCGCTGGACGCAAATGCCACTTTGTTTTGTCCGGTCGCGGCTCAAATGTCCAACATGTCATTTCTAGAATATAAATCTGAATCCGCATTTACTGACCTTGACATCGGCCTGCCAGCTGTACGTGCCAGGCAGTCCACACTTGCATTTTAGGAGCGCCACACACTGGCCCCCATGGCTGCTGTGTGGACAGTCGTACCTAGATCCCTCGTCTACTCGTCCACCTAGGTAGTGGCTCCAGGCACTCTCCGTATGACGGCTGCACCGGAAAGACGCCGCGTCAGCAGAGATGAAACCTGTTGTTGGCATAAATTGTCATGATTGTGCAGGGCAGAAAATGAATGTTACTCTTTTGTTTGGGTGGTCGGATGGGCGATGGTGCTAGGAAATTTCTAAAACTTACCCGGCACCAACGCCCAATAGTTACCCAGGACCATCGCCCGATCCGATCATTAATTTGGACAATAAAAGGGTAAACGGCCGGCAGCAGGTGCAGAATTGGAGCTGTTTGGACTTCGTCTGTCTTTTGGAAACGGCTCGATATAGACTGATACTCTGTCTCAAAGGGACGTTTAACCCAAACAACCAACCAGCCCAGTTTTCTATTGCTGTTTGACAAACAGAAAAAAACACTTAAAACACTTTCTTCTTTTAAATGAAATTCCTAAAGCCCCGGTCCCACATAACTTGCGACCGCGCCGCGACCTATCCGCGACTGAAAAATCTGACAGTCGCAGAGAGGTCGCAGAGGTCGCGGAGAGGTTGTATAATGGTCGCAACAAGGTCGCCGAGCAGTCGCCGATCAAAATTAGTCGCAGTCAGTCTTTTGAGCATGCACAAAAGACTAGCCGCGACTGATTTTGATCACCAACTGGTTGCAAAGGTTTTCTGGAAGTCACCGATCGTATTATTTTAGTCGCCGACCAGTCGCCGATCGGTCACCGATCGGTTTCATCAACACTTTGGCTCTGAAATAATGCAACCTTGCTGCGACCTATCGGCGATCTCTCTGCGACTTCTCGGCGACTGATCGGCAATTGTTCGGCGACTGATCGGCAACTTATCGGGGACTGACCACTGGTGAGACGACTGGTCGCCGACAGGTTATAGCGTGCGCCAATAGATCGCTGAACGATCGGCGACAGATCGCCTACTGGTCGCCGACAGGTTGCAGCGTGCGCCGACAGACCAAGGTCGGCTATCTACAATGTACAACTCGGCTATCATAAGACACAACAGCCAAGTCACAAAAACCTCGACCATCATTTATCTCTACTCCTGCCGCGTTTGAGTGGCGGGCCATGATTTCTGGACATTGGCTCCGCCACATGTGTTCCGTCTACTCAGACTCGGCAAGGGAGATATTCATTTTATGCATGGTTGGAGCGGTTTGTGGCTTGACGAACACTATATTTTAATCAATTATTATATCTTAATACCTAAATGGATGTTGGTTTATCCTCTAGTATTTCATGCTTTGCTTTCTTGTGTTGATTTGTTTGTAAATATTTTATTTGTATATATGTTTTACATGTTTTAGAGAGGGCCACATGGTAGACTAGCTATGTAGCTAAATGTGTTTACCCTCTTAAAATAATGTAGATAAATGAAATAAATAAATAAAGGTTTGCAGTGCCAGCTTTAAAACGAAAAGATGTCTTCGCATCCTGGTAGCATTTTGTCGCCAGGGTTCAAAGTGTTCGCATCATGGTACGTAGAGGAAGCCGAAAAAAATAAATAATAAAAAAAACAAAAAAAAAACAGCGGCGCCAAAACAGACAGCAGAAATGACTTCCGAAGTTCGGACACCTGCTTCAGATGAAGTATCTCCACAGTTTAAGGAGAAATCTCAACAACCTGAACTGCAACCTTCTTGAAGTCCAAGGTTTTATCCAGTACTGTGTTCGCCTCATCCGCATTAATCGCCTGTATACCATCATAGACATTAAAGGTGCATTCCGGTTGTTTCGTTGCAAGCGAAGCAACTGAAACTGTAATTGTGTTATTTTGACAATGATTGCATTCTTGTCAAGTCATTTCCATTGATTTTTTTTTCATCGCAGAACGGTCGCCAGTCAGTCTCCGACCAGTCGCCGTTCAGTTACAACTAGAAGTATTAATAACATATAAATACTTTATTCAAAATAATAAAACTGTCATAAGGAGGAAAATCTTTCCATTCAGAATTGGATCCTACTGTGTAGGAAGGGAAAAAGGTAAAACTGCTGCCTCTGAAAGTCTGCTCGTTCATCTAAAGGGTTTTAATTCATAATTATTACAGTAACAGCGCAGATCGGCCGGTCATTCATAGCAGTCATCAAAATCAAATGAGCCGCGACACGACAAAAACAACAATGTGGTTGTGCGCCGAGCGCAGACTCAGATCAGCCTGGGCATCCGCCCAGTCAGATCAGAGTCTTCGCTGTCCGCATGGAGGTAGCTTACACCCTTAGCTACTTTTTGGGTACTTAATGAAGAGTCTGGTCAAACAGGGCGGATACCCAGGCTGATCTGAGTCTGCGCTGGGCGCACAACCACATTGTTGGATTTCTCGTGTCGCGGCTCATTAATGATGATAAGGACACTTACATATGTAGATTAAGACTGTGACAGCAAATAAACGAAGCATCCTGCAATTGAAGAGATAAAATGGATATTCATTTGTTAAATGCAAGTACGAATTTTCGAAAAATTTCAGTCTCATGTGGATACTTTTATGCGTCCACTTCTTTATACAATATTGCCAGAATGAACTGCTTGCTTGAATTGAAAAAAACTTTTTATGGAGTAAAAGTTCTCTTTATCGTATTTAGAGATGAAAAACGACTCGATGTTCTAGCAAACCGCAATTGGTGAGACGTATGTACATGCAGTTGACCATCGTTGGTAGTTCATTTGCATAATTCTGAAAAGCTTGGTCAAAATCCAGTATATATATTGAAAAAAAATGAATCCAGTCTACAATACTAACTAGCCGCAGCGGTAATGTTATTTTCTTGTTTCTCTACTGAGAGAGGGTGTTTTTTGGCTCTCCTCACTCAAGTGAAGATTTTCATTGAACTAAGAGAGATGATGGAAGAATGGCTTGCGGTTTAACGTCATTGTAACAATCTTTAGAGTCATATCAGGACAATGGGCGAGTGATAATGAAAAGCTGTATGCAGCAGAATCCCGTTCACGTTTGAAAAGTTTTTCGTCTGATTCAAGTGGAGCCACGCAGACAGAATGAGATAATTCGAAATATTAACGTTATTCCAATGGAAGATGGTCATATATTAAAATAGTTAATACCTGTTCAGTGTTCTTCTGATTATAAATCGTCGATGCTCTATACGTTGCATGTAGGTACCTTTTAAGTAGGGGTGGTCGGGTCGGGCAATGGTGCTGGGAGGCTTTCAGTGCCCGAGCGTCCTACTAATTTGGATAATGGCCGGGCAAAGGCCTACTGTGCTTGCAGTAGATGCGGGTGGGAGTTGTTTAGACTTTTTTTCTCTCGGCTATTATTTCTCTATCTTTTTTCTCTCGTCTATTATTTCTCTCTTCTTTCTCCCGCTTTCTTGGAGACGGTCCTATATAGACTGAAATGCTGTCTCAAAGGGCCGTTAAACCCAAAACAACCAGCCAACCTCTTTAGTAAGTTTCCGAAAATTGTTTATGTACGACAACAAACCCTTCCATCCCACCTGTCGCCAGTGGCTTGATGAGGAAATTATCGAAGAATAATGAATCGATTCTGATCAAACTTATGTAAATGGCAATATTTTAGGTTAAGGTAGCTGAATGACCACCTGTCCGTGTTCGGCCGACCGTGCACGCCTTTCGTGAACTGCTATCAATAATAATAATAATAACACGACAAAACCAACAATGTAGTTGTACGCCCAGCAAAGACTCAGATCAACCTGGACAGCCGCCCAGTCTGATCAGACTCTTTGTTTTAGTGCTCACAGAGTAGCTAAGGGTCTAAGCTACCTCCATGCGGACAGCGAAGACTCTGATCAGACTGGGCGCACAACCACATTGTTCATTTTGTCGTGTCGCGGCTCAATTATAGAGTCTACTTCTTTTCCTATGGTTTTGGTTTAGACAATGTTTATTTCAAGAAAACTATTACATACAATTTAGTCCAGGCAAACTGGCGATTTTTTCTACAAAATTTGATCAAGATTGGGCAGATGGTTAAGGAGGTATGTCTTAAAGTGTGGAAGATGACGATGAACTACGGACCAAGGCTATACTATAAGCTCACCTTGACAGGTGAGCTAAAACCTTGAAGAACATACTAAATTTTAACATGAAATTTCCAATTTCATGACCTTGACCTCAATGTCACTGAGGGGACAAGGGTGTAAAACGTAAGACCATTATCTAGCATATGTGAAAGTATCAACTTAGGCTACCAATGGGTTAATGAGAAATGGGTGTTTAAATAACCTATAACACCTAAAAGGTGGACATGGACGTGGATGCAAACGCGGAGGCCGACACCGGGGTGACAACGACAGCTCTTCCTGAAGGTCGTTCAGGCGAGCTAAACAATGACTTCTTTCCAGAGGATTGGGCAGGATGGCTAGGTGGCTGCTAGGCGGGAAGGAGATATACTTTGTAAATTTTGAACCAGAAAAGTAAACATTTTACCATTTGTGGTAAAAAACGCAAAAATGTCATGGAGGTCATCACCTAATATCCCAAAGCATGTCCGAGTTATCTGAAAATTTAACCCTCTAGTGGAGTATCCTTTCAAAACATGAAGTATTTAGCCGGTCCACATAGTGCAGGCGGTAGAGCGTCTGACTCAAGAGCCAGAGGTCCTGTGTTCGATACCCGGTCCGGCTACTTACTTCCGTTTCTCCTTCCGCTGATTCAAGAAGGACAGTTGTCAGTTACTGGCGAAAGTATGTGCACTTAGAACTGCTTAACCGCATAGGAGGTCTAAGCCGGTCAAAGAATAGTGTCGTAGGTTAACTGACCATGACCATGGCTGTTCACCGTGGACGTGAAGCAACAAAACAACACTCTCAGATGTCCCGTCATTTGATAAATAGGAGTTACATCAAGCTGTTTTCTTCTATCGTTTTGTCACAGTCTTCATTTAAAAACTTTGATTCTGTTTACTATATTCATTACCATCCATATTGTCCATCTGAACAGAGGTTATGGTAAAAGCAAAATTTGTACTGGTGGGTGGGGTAAACCGATAGTATTATACTATTTGATCGAACGGTTATGCATAATCAGCAAATTTAAAGGTAGAAAAAAGCTAAAGAACAGTATATTCCTGTTTTATCAACGACTTCTATGGATTTAACTTGTTTAGAAAGATGTTTAGAAGTGGTTTTCCGACCTAAAGTAGCTGTGCAGTGGTTAAAATCCTTCGAAAACAGGACATATGAAAAAAAGCAAGTTTCGCATTCTCCGATTTTGTCCTACTTTTAGTATATTAAAAATGTAGGTCTTAGGAGCTTATAACTGCAAAGATACCTTTTGTTGCAATTTGTTTTAGGTTCCCCCATATTTTGACTGGACTAATTGTACAGAATCAATTATCAGGATTTGATCGAAGCTCTAGGCTTGTAAAGACCATCTTCCAAAAAGGATCGTTTACTAAATTGCTGTTGAATGCGAGATTGTTACCAATGTTTTGAGAACGTCAGTTCCTTATCATTGCTTATCTGTTACCCAGTGGATAGCGTCGTGTCATAAAAATCGTATGACCACACGTGTAATAAGATTTTGCCGTATGTTTGACAACGACCGTGTCAACAATGCGCAAAATGATGTTCATCAAGTTTTGAAGGCGATAAAATCCCACTTTAAAGAGCCATATGATAAACAGAATCTCGAAATGACCACTCGAGTAAGATCCTCTGTATCTTGCATCAAACTCTTTCAAAATTATGCAGAAGAATCTCTCTATCTCGGCTGTGGCCTTAAGCAGCGTTTATGCATGCAGATTAATCTAGACGAACAGTTGTATATATGGACATCTTGACATGCACTTTGTACTGAGACAATCACTATCATGCTCACACAAGACCGCACACCGTATTGTTTAGCATTTAACTGTAAGATGAAAAGGATTGATACCTGTTGTTCCGTTGGCAAAATGGTTAGCGTTATGTTGCCCTTATATTTATATCAGTTTGTTTTAGAATTCAGACATTAGATCTGTGTCACCGCCTTATCTAATCTGCAGGAAGTACGCTATTATTAGTTCAGTTGGGTCAGTCAGCCCAGATCATAAGAAGGTTATCTTTTAACATGAATGCATCTTCAGAGATTGCTAAACGTAGTTTTCTGTGACTTTTTAGAGTTTTTGTTCTGGCACCTCTCTGACATAAAATTTTGTACTGACCCAACTCAGGGCCAGTATACTTTGCTAACTTAGAACATATGTCCGATGAAGCTGGGGATCGAACACACGACCAACAGTCATTTTCGAACACTTCCAAGGTAGACCAACTCAGCAAAGCTTATACATGTACATGTAAATGAGCGAAGCTTGTCATGATCTGCAAAGGACGGATAGTTACATCAGCTTGCGTACTCGCAAAATCTGATCAGTTTGCTTTTGCAGGATGATGGCAAAATGGATGAGTCTGGTTCGCTTGCAGTATGTACAGCTGGTCGATTACTTCTTACACGTGTTACCTAACGTGGTAACAACCTCCTACAAATCCTTCTTGAGCAGCAATATAGGCCCACTCGTGTGCCCACTGGTGTGCCCGTCGAGATGGCAGGATACACTCACGAAAACCTGCTAACCGCAATTGAATAGATGAAAATTTTGTAAAGGAATGGAATAACGAACAATACCTGACCTGAGAAAAATTCCGCCTTTATGAACTTCTAGGGGTTTCTGGGGGACGTTTTCATTTTTATTGTATTTTGCAGAGAAGTCATTGTGGGCAAACAGTGCGTCCCCAACAATTCTCCTCACCTCGATATAGTCACGCGCGGTACTGAAAATTCAGTTTTTGGATGTAGGGTAGTATAAAGTTTGTAAAAAATGACCGCACTTATATTTCTTTGATTTTCCTACAAAATATATCAAAAGATTTGTAAGATAGTGTAGAATACTAGGATAACACAACATTTTTGACTTAAGATCCGTGCTTTAAGAAAAACGTAGAAAACTGAGTAACTTTTTGCTCATTTTCTCTATTTTCCCTATATACTATTAGGAAATGATGGCCATATCAATCAGAGCAAAAATGACCGCATTAAATGTAAACTTAAAATTTTGAAAAAAATATCTATGTGCAGCTAAAAAAGAGCACTATATTGACCTAACACAACATTTTTCATTTTTTATTCAGGGAAGACAAAAAAAAAAAGAAAAACTGTCAATGTCCTATCTAATTCAATGCTATTTCAAGCTCACGCGATATCGTCGTTTACAGGTAGATTATACGGGGCTGAGGAAAAAAGTTGCCCATGGTAGACCCGAATCAGACGCCGCGTTCTGCAGCGTCTGTACTGGGGCTCCACTGTTTGCATGTGCCCCAAATCGGTATCCCAGTCTTGAAAGGGTTCAGAAATTCCGTGTTCTTCGATTGTCGTTGTGTTTCGAATGGCACTTAAAAGTTCCACCGATATTCACTTGAATATGCCTTAACCTCAATATTCAAATGTGGCTGAAATACACTTACATGGGGATGGTTAACTGTGGCATTTGCAGTTCACCTCTCTTCTCAATGGGGATGAATTCTTTGAAGAAAAATGCTTCTCTTAAAACGAATTCTTTCTTTCAAAAGTAAACCCCAATTGGACCAGGAAATCAAACAGGAAGTCACAAAATTGTTTCCCTTTGTAGAAACGGCGGAATGACAAAGCAGTGTATCCATTCTCCCTAATTTTCATGTACATGTATTTACATGTACCAAGTAGATGCACAACGTTGCGACGATATTGTTACAACATTGTACTCCGTCAAGAAAGACATGTAACCTATTTAGGCCTAATATATTGCTATACCCTTATAACTGGACGAGTCCAGTCTTCATTTTCCATGAAAATGACGGCGAAACGTGATCTATATGTCACCCCTGTCCTCAACAACTTATAGACTAGGGTCAATCTACGCACATGTCCATGTTGATCAGAGTCTTAGCTTAAAGGCATTTCTGTACAGTTTTCGAACTTGATAACCTGATTGATTGCATGCGCATACTGGCCAGAGCTTTGCACAACCATGTATGTCGTGCTCCAACGTTTTAAGTGAATACTGTTCTATGTAACACACGGAAAACGGGCATTAGGTTAACTACAGTCAGTGGCCATAAATATTTCATCAAATTCATGGGAATTCCGAATTGCCATTGACTTGCATGTATACTGAACAAAAAGAAAAAAATGACGGTTTTCGTTTCTTAAATCCGGCCAACCTTGCAAGTATAAAATGTGTTCGCATTGGGCAGACGTCTGATTAATTAAATCATGCAAAATATTGGTTAATTTTTGTCCTATCTGGAGTTATCTAACTTTTTCCTATTTCAATATTTCAGACCATATCATTAATTTGCGCATGCGCAGAAGAAAGTTTTCTTGTACGCAATGAACAACAAATCCAGTACGCACAGAAAACACTTTAAACGCTTATGTTAATTGTAATTCTAACACAGTGCGCCTATAGAAGCAATGGAAAGTTTCCGTGTTTTATTCTGCAACAATTCACTGTCTCGGAGCGCGTGAGTCTAATTGCTTACGTCACTTGCATTACTGACGTAATTTTGTGACGTTTGGAGACGTTAGACGGTGTAACGTCTCCTTTTCTTGCTAAAATCGCCATAAAAACGTACATTTACCTTAGATACAGTTAAGAAAATTGGCGGGAGCATGAACGTGCTGGCAGGAAGTTTGGGAGAGTTTGAATGAAAAGAATAGTTTTTCAGCGATTTTGAGCGTTAGAATCGAAATAGTTCAGCTCTAGCATTGAATTGTTGAGTAATAATTCACTGCTCCGCGCTCGTGATATGATCTACTTTACAACTGACCTCCAAACAGTGAATTATTACTCAACAATTCACAGCTAGAGCTGATCTATTTCTTAATCACAATCTGAAAATAACGTTTAAAGATTCAAAACACATAGAGATTTTTGAGATGCCGTATTTATCTAAACCAGTGCGTCTTTTTATTATTTCCTTCGAGATTTGTTTGATTGGCTTGCAAACTCAATGTCTTTATTACTAAATCTATTTGAAAGCCATTTCTTAAACTGCCATAAAGACTTCAATGTGTAATGGGAATTCCAATGAAACTGAATTTCCGACTTCATAATGGCATGGACAGAGGTTTTTCGTCTGGTCCTCGCGGCCTCCTATTCGACCGTGCATCGGTATAATTTTAGGTAATGAGACATACGGATTGGGTTAAATAATGGAAAGGCATTGCCAACAGAATTTGTATCAGACCTTAACAATTTTAAATTCGGTAATTGTTTTGTTTTGAGCATAGAAAACAGAAAAGTACCCTCATGACGTTTACAACAGCCTCAATATTGCTGTATCTGAAGAATCTTGAATTTTATGTGACTATGATATCACAAAATGATTACTTTTTCTTTGATAAAAATAATTTTTATGTCTCACCTTTTCCCGACTACCGTAGGATGACTCTGAAAAATAGCGACTGTCAAGTTTTTATTTTTGCGAAGAATATTTCTGATTTGACTTTTTAATTCATTGTGGGTTAAAAACCAAAGTTATCATTATGAAACTTACATGAAAATAAAGCAAAATAAATTTTACTTTGAAATATATTCACTAAACTCCATACAATATTATATTATAAAACTGTAGCTGTTTAAAGATTATCAAAATTTTCGAAAAAACATTTTTTACATTGACGTCAATGGCGACGTCGTAAAAATTTAACCGAATGATAACACCATTATTTTTCAGAGAGCTACAACTTTGATGTCAGGCGAGGAACATTAATGGAACATTAGTATAAATAGCTCCAGTAATTTCGCTTTTTATCAGTTTATCAACGATTCCTGCCAATGTTTTGTTCTATCAACGCCTACTAGGGATCTTTCTTTCCATCAACGGTCGGTCTCTGGAATGGTCTGCCTGCCAATGTCATAACAGCACCGACTCTGGATGACTTCAAGCTCCTTGTCAGTGCAGGTATCCTAAGACCGTGACTGTGACCAACATGTTTTTAACTGATTTTAACTGTACATAAGAACCTCCCAGCACGAACGTTTTAAGGCTGTTCACAGTGCGACTATGCCAGTATTGGCAATGATGAAGATGTAGATTTTTCTTTTAAATTGCGTAAACAGAAGCAGCGTAGTTAATTTTCTTGCACACTGAAAAATGCACGTAAGTCAATGGGAATTTGGAATTTGATGAAATATTTTTAGCCACTGACTATAGATGCAATTTTATTTTATCTATTCATAAATTTTTGGTTAAGTTTTGCTCGAAACACAAGCTGAGGATGAACTTTTACCTGCATCTGTGAGTATCCATGAGAAGAAATAATACACCTGTAAAGATCTGGGTTGATCTAAAAACTTGAGCCACGACACGACAAAACCAACAAAATGACATATGCGACCAGTGAAGACTCAGATCAGCCTAGTCATCCGCCCAGTCTGATCAGAGTCTTCGCTTTCCGCACGGAGCTAGCTTAGACTGTTAGCCACCCTATAAGCACACACCAAAGACTCTCATCACACTTGCAGGCTGCCCAAGCTAATATGAGTCTTCGCTGGGCGCACATACCACATTATTGGTTTTGTCGTCTCGCGGCTAATATTGCGGGCTCACTCGAACTTCTGACTTTTGATCACTTGGACTTTCAGCGCGGTGTCATCAGTACATGAGTGGCAAGCTGTACTTATTGGAGGTCAGGTGTTTTTACTTTTTTCTCCAATGTCTGGTGCCCAAGCTTCTTTTAAGAACCGTTGGCTTAATATACAGAATTTACTTGGTTGTCTGATAAATTATAAAGAGAAATAATGCGCTAATGAATATTCTAGGCTAACACGTAGAAAACGACGGAGCGTTAGTAAATATAAGCCTTTACAAACATGAGTGAATTATTTCGCAGTAATCAGTCAAATCAAATGAAATGTTTCTTTCCAAAACACAGATTAACACAACAGTTACTGTTTTCTTTATCATCACAATGACCAATGCAACAACTGTAACTTCCTGTATATTTACCATTTATTCAACGCTTCTCATTTGACGACGACGTAGGTATAAACAGCAATCGCTTTTGGCTCCAACACTCGGAAGCCGGGGTGGGAAGCGGGAGCGGGAGCGGTTACTTCCTGTAAATGTTTTAAAATATAGGATTGTGCTGCTAGAATGGGGATATTTTTCTGCTCTGAGATTATATGATAAAGTGTCTTTTTAGCATCAAATTATATGATTATGCACACTTGTCCATCTGTCCGTCATATCAATAACCTGCTCATTTTTTTCAGTTCTGACAGTAGACTTGGGTTCGAGGTTATAAAACTTGAGAATAATCTCAAACTCAAAATATAGCACACTAATTGGCTGCTTCCGAGCACATGCTCGGAAGCAGTCAATCAGTGTGCTTCATTTTGAGTTTGAGAATGTACTCAAGTTTTATAACCTCGGGGCCAGTTGTCTCAGATATGAGTGCCTGAAATGTGTTTTTCCCCAATATGTTATAAAGCTTTGCGGTTTAAATAATCAGACATCCAGTTTCATTACTAGGCATAAAATCATTATACGAATACGTACATGTATGTGTTTAGACCCAAATTATATGAAAAAGGTTATAATTTTACTTCAATTGTCTGAACATGTATCTTTGGTTTGGCCGTTAAGCAGGGGGATCTTCGACTTCCCAGGCATACACCACTGTCACAAAATGCGTAACTTACCCTACGCACCCCCTCCCCCATCCGCTCGAGCGACATTGCCCCAGTATTTCAAAAATGATATGATTCACTGTCGTGTAAAAACAGCTTTTCTTTCAATGAGAAAAATAGCTTTATCGGCATTAGAAATGTAATAAAAGTAAACTCTTCTTGAGGATAAGACCCATAAAAATGTTTACAGAATATCTATTGCTTTATCAACGTAATGGGACATAACTGTCTTATTAGATTGGACTATACATATTGATGATAGCATCGTGTGCGAACATGTTGACATTTCTTCCCATTTTGAAAGCACTGCAGCATCTGGATTTCTGCATACTTAAGTTCTCATAGCATGTTATCATCGTAGTCATGGACGCAAGAAATCCACCTGCAACAATATACAAGTATTCGTCGAAAACCCACAGGTATATATACCATTACGACACTTTCATAATAGCTAGTAGTTTTATGAATTTCAGAATGCAGTAGTCGGAAATCATTGTGTTTTTAAATTTCGTCCGGAATCTGCTGCGTCATTTATGCTTATTCAGCTTTGGAAATGTAAAGACGTAAGATTGATATAATTTGCTCTTCGGTCTTTTACTTCATTGCCCTGTACAATGTCGTGTATGGGTGGATAGTAAATGGTACAGTATACAAATTGCCCTTGGTATGATTCTAAAACCATTTTGAGCCTGTTCTTACATGTTTTATTAAAATCTTTAAGACAAACGGAAGGCGTTATCAATCTACAGTTTGTTTGTTTTGATAATGGGATGATTGCTAGGTTTTGCACGACACAAACTCGTGTTACATGTAAATTATGCTCCTTGGAATAAAAGTTCTGTGACGGCTATGAGTTTTTCATTGTACAGGGTAATAAAGTAAACGACCGAAGAGCAAATTATTTTAAACTTACCTCTTTACAGTTTCAAAGCTGAATAACTATAAATGACGCAGCAGATTCCGGATAAAATCTACTGGTTATAAGCGAATTTTGTACTCTCGATTCAACGCTATGAAGACCGGAAGAGATGGTATAGTGCGTTCGGATACTGTGAGGCTACTCCCAGTGTTAGATTGAACCACTATCCGGGGTATGATGTAGAGCCATGTAATCGTGTTAGGGATACAATGCAATCATTGGATCATTATATACGGATTCTGAAATTATTTAAAAACGCAACAACGTGTCCTTTTTGTCAGACAGACCTTTAAATTACCCATAGCGGAATTAAGCCTCTTAACAGACAATTTGGAAGCTGAATCCATTCCTTTGGCAGCCTCAATACTACTTTTTAACGGAACTTGAATTTGGCCTGTGCCTATGATGTTTTGAAATGTTTATATTTTCATGATTAATAATGGTTCTCAAGAGTTTACTTTTGGTCATCATAATAACAACTACAAAAAACCGACCGGGTTTATTCACAAGGTATAAACCAGTCCGCCAATTTTCGCTTCCTGCAGAGACTGTACATCATATTTGGCTTCCGCCGAGACTGTCCGCGATCTCTTGCTTCCTGCCGAGACTTCTGTACATGATAAAAGGCTTCCTGCAGAGACTGTCCGCGTGACAGTGCTTCCTGCCGAGGCTCTCGGCAAGAAGCAGAGTCACGCGGACAGTCTCGGCAGGAAGCCATTTTTCGAGGACAGTGGTCCCTGCAGGAGGAAGAGTTGGCGGACAGTCTCGGCGGAAGCCAAATATGACGGACAATCTCTGCAGGAAGCGAAAACTGGCGGATTGGTTTATACCCTGTGCTATTACCATCTCATCAAACAGCCACTGCAAATAAGTCGCAGTGCCTATTAATGGTGATCACGCCAATCAGCGACAAGTTCTACAGGACACACAACGTTGAATCAACATTGACTCAGCTTTGGTTCAACGTTGATTCAATGTTTAGTCAACATTATGCGCCTTCATGGTCCTACTGGCATAAGTGTATAATGGGCATATAAAGTTGACTCACCATTGAATCAGCCCCTAGATTCAGCGTCATGACGATGAATCAAGGCTGGTTCAATGCTGTATCAACGTTGTGCGCATGTTAATATTTCAGTAACAGTTGCTTTGTGTTTGCACTTTGGCCAGTAGAGCTTTAATGATGTCTCAGTTTATACACTGAGACATCATTGGGGCTTTACTGACCAAAGTCCATCCCATGGTGTCTTAGAATTTGCCACTGATATTTCTGGCAATGAGCAGTTACTAATTACTAACTTAACATTGTGATGTTTTACATAGTACATGTATACTTACGCAGAATTTTTAAATCTCACAGATAAACGAGAACAGGTCGTCGCAGAAAGCAGTCCTCCACTTGTAAGCAACGTTTGGATAATAGGAATTTTGCCTGATTACCATGCAGTACTTATTACCACCATGACTGGCTGTAAAGAAGAGCAAAACGTGTTTGCGCATGCGTTACCTAAAACGTAAAGTTTTTTTCCGTAGCCTAGTGGACATTGTAGCCTGGTGGCTGTAGGGGCAGTAGAAGTTAGAGGCTCGCCTTATCTTGGACAGAGCATATGAGAGGCGAAGCCCATCTGTCCCCTTTAGCTTCCCGTTTCTTCACTGAAGAAATAAAAAAGGCTACCGATTTAATTCTGGGTTGACAGAGAGTTTTTCAGTAGGTGACAGATCCTTATTGGATTCGAACCCTCGACCTTCTGTATCATAGCTAAGCGTCTATACCATCGAAATCTAGGCTTTACAAGAAGCAAGCGCACCTTAAATGATGTCATTAACGCTCGTGTTAAAAAAAGTGTGTTATAGCTTATGTCTGGTACCCCGCAAAATGTTATAAAAACGCAAAATGTTATAAAATTTATAACAACGCAAAATGTTATAACTTTATAACATTTTGCGTCGAGTTGCAGTACTATTAAAAACTCAAAATGTTATAAATTTCTTCATCCGCAAAATGTAATAACAACGCAAAATTAATGCAAAATTTTATAACTTTATAATATTTTGCGTCTTATCTCAATACTAATAAAAACCCAAAATGTTATAAGATTTATAGGAACGCAAAATGTTATAACTTTATAACATTTGCGTCGAATCTCAATGCTAATATAAACGCAAATGTTATAAGGTTATAACATTTTGCGTTCCTATAATTGATATAACTTTTGTTGTGTTATTACATTTTGCGTGGTGAAGAAATATATAACATTTTGCGTTTTTATTAGTATTGATATTCGACGAAAAATGTTATCAAGTTATAACATTTTGCGTTTCTATACTTGTTATAACATTTTGCGTTGTTATAACATTTTTCGGGGTGAAGAACTTTAAAGCATTTTGGTTTTAATTTGTACATTGTATTGAGATTCGACGCAACATGTTATGAAGTTATAACATTTTGCGTTGCTATAAATTTTATAACGTTTTGCGGGGTGACACATTCTTCAATCGGTTTAGATAATTTTTTCAAAGATACTTTGAGAAGGCAGCACTATGAAACTGAAGACTTACCTGGGTAACTTTTGTCCTGTTTATTTTTTAATCTATACCTTATTGTTCTGAAGATTCGGGACGTCATAAATGCTGGTGATGAAAAACAAGAGGGCCATGAGGCCCTGAATCGCTCACCTGAGTTTGGTGGCCATGCAGGTCATCTGACCTAGACCGCTTGAATAAATTTTCGTTCCCTCAGCCCCAGGAGGCTGTGTATAAAATTTGGTTACAATTAGCCCAGTGGCATTTGAGGATAAGTTTTAAATTGTCAAAATATGAGTGACATGGGTCAGAGGTCAAAGAATGACCTTGACCTCTTGTACCTGCAAATCTTCCATGTACTAACTAAGACAACCAATTTTTAGGCCAAAATCTTCTAAACGTGCCATGAAATCTTATGTTCTAGCATTTTTCCGTACTTGACGTTGCCTTAAGAAAGGTCAAGGTCAGCCCAAGTTCATCTTTGAACAATCTTGATAGTACTCAAGTACCTGATGCTATTTACCAAGTTTCAAGGCCATCGATTATTTGGTTCTTGAGAAGAAGATTTGTAAAAGTTTTTCCCATATATGGGCATGGCGGCCATGTTGGTCATGTGACCCTGACTTCCCTCAGCCCCTAGAGGCTTTATATGAAATTTGATTACAATTGGCCCAGTGGCTTTGAGGAGATGTGTGAAAGTGTCACAATATGAGAGACCAGGGTCAAAGGTCAAAGAATGACCTTGACCTCTTGTACGCAAAAATTTTCATGTACTCATTAAGATGACTGTATATATCAATTGTCAGGTCAAAATCTTCAACAGTTTCCAAGAAATCTTATGTTCTACCATTTTCCCATATAACAGCACCAGGAAGCAAATTCAGTTTAAACATATTTTATTTCAACAAATCTCATGTGTACACAAAGCTAATATACATGCTAACTAGGATTAGAACGGAAGCTTGCGCTTATTTAGTTCTTCTCCTTCAAATGATACAATTTTACAAATAATGGCAATCAAACTGTATGTTATGGTGTTGAAACAGGCTAACATATATTACAAGAACAATAATATCAGAACATACTGAAATACTATCTGCAGCGAATCTACGTACTATATAAAGTTGACGTAGATAAGTATAAGAAATATTAAGTACACGTATGTCTTGATACACATACTGGGTACAAGATAAACAATAGAGTAACAAATATAGTTTCAGTATATAACAGTTACAAAATGACCAGTGAAATTTAGAAATGAGTATTGATAACGTAAAAAGAAAAGAAAAATATGAAAAGGTTTGGCTGTGAGTAGGTTTGGGAGACTCGGGGAGGGATCAGTGACATTTAAGAACTCGTTATATTAAGTCAGATTAGCTCCAAGATGTTCGTATAGAAATATTATCAAATTGCATCAAAATTCAGTTTAAGTAAAACGTTTTGATTCTTTTATGTATTTCTGGACAGCTTCAAATATAATATAATAGTATTGGAATGTAATGAAAGCATATTGTCGCCAAATCTTCCATGTACTAACTAAGACAACCAATTTTTAGGCCAAAATCTTCTAAACGTGCCATGAAATCTTATGTTCTAGCATTTTTCCGTACTTGACGTTGCCTTAAGAAAGGTCAAGGTCAGCCCAAGTTCATCTTTGAACAATCTTGATAGTACTCAAGTACCTGATGCTATTTACCAAGTTTCAAGGCCATCGATTATTTGGTTCTTGAGAAGAAGATTTGTAAAAGTTTTTCCCATATATGGGCATGGCGGCCATGTTGGTCATGTGACCCTGACTTCCCTCAGCCCCTAGAGGCTCTATATGAAATTTGATTACAATTGGCCCAGTGGCTTTTGAGGAGATGTGTGAAAGTGTCACAATATGAGAGACCAGGGTCAAAGGTCAAAGAATGACCTTGACCTCTTGTACGCAAAAATTTTCATGTACTCATTAAGATGACTGTATATATCAATTGTCAGGTCAAAATCTTCAACAGTTTCCAAGAAATCTTATGTTCTACCATTTTCCCATATAACAGCACCAGGAAGCAAATTCAGTTTAAACATATTTTATTTCAACAAATCTCATGTGTACACAAAGCTAATATGCATGCTAACTAGGATTAGAACGGAAGCTTACGCTTATTTAGTTCTTCTCCTTCAAATGATACAATTTTACAAATAATGGCAATCAAACTGTATGTTATGGTGTTGAAACAGGCTAACATATATTACAAGAACAATAATATCAGAACATACTGAAATACTATCTGCAGCGAATCTACGTACTATATAAAGTTGACGTAGATAAGTATAAGAAATATTAAGTACACGTATGTCTTGATACACATACTGGGTACAAGATAAACAATAGAGTAACATATAGTTTCAGTATATAACAGTTACAAAATGACCAGTGAAATTTAGAAATGAGTATTGATAACGTAAAAAGAAAAGAAAAATATGAAAAGGTTTGGCTGTGAGTAGGTTTGGGAGACTCGGGGAGGGATCAGTGACATAGCTGCAATGTATCCCTACTTTAAGAACTCGTTATATTAAGTCAGATTAGCTCCAAGATGTTCGTATAGAAATATTATCAAATTGCATCTTAATTCAGTTTAAGTAAAACGTTTTGATTCTTTTATATATTTCTGGACAGCTTCAAATATAATAGTATTGGAATGTAATGAAAGCATATTGTCGCCAAATCTTCCATGTACTAACTAAGACAACCAATTTTTAGGCCAAAATCTTCTAAACGTGCCATGACAAGCCAGCGTTTTGCCCATTTAAGAATTTTGTCTATATCTAAATTAAGAAGTTCTGCGGTGGTCTCAGGATTATCAACAACCATATACAAGCTGGTATCATCAGCAAAAAGTCGAATGTTTGATCCTATGTCCTCAACGATGTCGTTAATAAACAACAAGAAGCGGCCCTAAGATTGATCCTTGTGGGACTCCAGCCCGGATATTGTTCCATTTTGATTGAACCCCTGGAAGCACAACTCTCTGTTTTCTGTCTGTAAGATAGGAACGAAACCATGTAAGTAAACTACCTGAGATTCCAGCGGCTTCAAGCTTAAGTAGAAGACCCTCATGCCAAACACGATCGAACGCTTTGGAAACATCACAAAAAGGAAGCAAATTTGACCGTGCCGTAAAAAGGTCAAGGTCAACCCAAGGTCATAATTTGAACAATCTTGGTAGTACTTGCGTACCCGATGCTACATACCAAGTTTCAAGGCCGTCGGCCTATTGGTTCTGGAGAAGAAGATTTTTATAGGTTTTTAATATATATGGGCATGGCGGCCATTCTGGTCATGTGACCAGGACCGTTTGAACAACCTTTCGTTCCTAAGTCCCCTAGAGGCTACACATGAAATTTGGTTACAATTGGCCCAGCGGTTTCAGAGGAGAAGTCGTTTGAATTTGTGGACGGACGGACAGACGGGCGACGGACGACGGAGTCTTACCATCCTATAAGCTCCCCCGGAACCGCTGGCTCAGGTGAGCTAAAAATCCGCAGAATCCGATGTCCCGCCTGTCTGCACATTGTCACAAAAGTCGGTAACTTCATACACGCCATTGCAAACAGTGAAAATCCAGATGAGACAGCTATCAATGAGCCGTCTCATCGAAGTTTTCACTGTTTACCCAGTTATTTTTGTTTTAATTCCATGCAATGTCATATAAAGGAAAAAATGTCACTGTCCAAATTAACCTGCTGTCCGAATTTACCAGACTTGATCCTATAGGTTCAGAGAAACATGGTTGAACCAGAAAACTTGGTCAAAATTTGTAGAGTCAATGAATCGTAAAAGATAGGTTACACCTCAACAATGATAACTGCTTTGAACTTACCTTTTCTAGTTGTAAGCACAGACCATGTTTCCTTATAGTTCCAGAGAAACAGAGATAAAACCGAAAGCTCAATGCAAATTTCTGAAGTCAGCGAAGCGGGAAAATAGATTATGCTCTGATAGTGTTTGCTGGTTTGAGCTGAGCTATTCAAGATGTTAGCGTGTACCAAGTTTCGTGACTGTAGCCCTTATAGTTGCAGAGAAATTAAGCTAAGCCAGAAAACTCGAAACAACTGTGAAATCAGTGAAGCGGAAAATATAGGTCTTTACCTAATTTTCTCGGATGCTTTGAGTGTTTCTATTCTAGTTTTAAGCATGTACCAAGTTTCATGACTTGTAGCTGCAGAGAAACAGGGCTAAACCAGAAAACATGACGCAAATTTGTAAAGTAAGTGAAGCGGAAAATACAGCTGATGAGATAATTTTGTTGGTTGCTTAGAGAACAACTTCTAGATGTAAACATGTACCAAGTTTCATGACTCCCGCCATAATAGTTTCTAAGAAACAGAGCTAAACCAGAAACCATGACACAAATTTGTAAAGTCAGTGAACGGAAAATATAGCTCATTAGCTGATTATGTTTGTTGCGTAGAATTGTTCTCTTTAGTCTCACCATAACAATTTCTGAGAAACAATGCTTACTAACCAAAAAACTCGACACAAATTTGTGAAGTCAGTGAAGCGGAAAATAATGTTCATGAGCTAATTTTGCTGGTTGCTTTGAGTTTTTCTCTTCTTGATGTAAGCCTGTTGATGCTGTTGCTTTGTTGCTTTAGGTTCACGGTAAACAGCTATGACCACGTCGGGGCGGTCAGTTACCCTAAATACACCATGTACACTATTCCTGGGTAAGCTTAGATCTAAGCAGTTAACCAGTACTAAGTGCAGATACTTTCGCTAGTAACTGACAACTGTCCTTCTTGATTCAGCGAAAGGAGTAACGAAAGTATGTGGTCGGACCGGGATCGAACCCGGGGCCTCTGGCTCTTGAGTCAGACGTGCTACCGACTGCGGATGTAAGCAGGTACCAAGTTTCATGACTCTAGCCCTTATTGTTGTTGTTGTTGTTTCTATTCTCATAACAATGTTACCCAGGGGCCGTATTTATAAAACAACTTAAGTGGTTGCTATGCTGTTGCTAGGGCTGAGTTTCTATGAAGGAGATTCCCTACAACTACGAAATTTGCTCTGGAGGAACAGTCTAAAAAGACTGTTCCTGCAGAGCAACTTTCATAGTTGCAGGAAAACTCCTTCATAGTAATGTAGCCTTAGCAACAGCATAGCAACCACTTAAGTCGTTTTATAAATACGGCCCCAGGTGAGCCCATTAGTTTCCGAGAAATTGAGATAAGAAAACTCAATAAAAGTTCACGACGACAACGACACCGGAAAGGCAATACCTATCTCGCTTTTGCTTTCGCAGGCGGGATAAAAACTGTGGTCAATCCAAATCTAAATTCCATTTAGGTACATTTATTATTCAAAATGCTTTGAAAAGACTATACCTTACCTGGGTAAATTTTGTCCTGTTTACCGAAACTATTCGATTATATGACAGGTATTTTTTCCGAATCAATGTTTAGCTTAGACCCTTAGCTAACTTTTAAGCAAATAACAAAGGCTGTAATCAGGCTGGGCAAATGTCCAGGCTGATCAGAGTCTTGGCCGGGCGCACATGCCATTTTGTTGGTTATGTCGGGTCGCGGCTCATATTTACCTGACTGCCAGTTGGTATAGGGGCCGACCGTACTGTTAGTGCTCATCCATACGAAGTCTGCGATATTTTCACTGTAAACTCCACCAGTCCACCACTTCTGATGAGGTGAATCATCTGAATTTAGAAAAAAAAGTTATGTTTTAAAATTATCTACCATGTCAATATGGTAAACAGGGTTAAGTTAGCAATGAGCAGACACCGAGATTAATATTATAAGTAGTGAAACGCACTGCCAGCATTTACTGATCTCCACTTACGGTGACGTACGCAAAAAAGTAGAGGGCAAAAAACAATTTAATTTCATTACTACCAAATAAATGTTCACAAAACTTTGCATTCCTTAATCTATTTCCCATATGAACTCATGCAAAGACACACAGAATGTTTTGATATTTATATAAAAAACCAGAGGACCAATGGTCCTGTAGCTCACCTGACAGTTGGTCCTGGTATATATTTTAATGCTTTTATACATGTATATAGCACCAGGGCAGGGGCAGATAACCCCCCTCCCTTGGGGATTAATGTTGAGTCCCAATTCTATATACCAAGCCACAAGGTCAGTGGGTCTTTGTTTCTGGACAAAGATTTCCGAAGGGTTTTTATCATATATGGGCGTGGTGGCCACCATGTTCATGTGACCATGACCATCTGAACAAACTTGATTCCTTTGACCCAGTATAAAAGCTCCATATGAAATACAGTAATCATTTGAATAAACTATGATGGGCCTGAGTGCCCAATGCTACATACCGGTACCAAGTTTCAAGGTTATAGGCCTTTCGGTTCTCCAGAAAAAGACGTTTGAAAAGTTTTTACCATATATGGGCATGGTGGCCATCTTGGTCAAGTGACCAAGACCATCTGAATAAACTATGGTTCCTTTAAGCCGGTGAAGCTCCATGTGAAATATGGCTTCAATTGACCCCAGTGGCCTCTGAGAAGATGTTTGAAAATGCTGACGGGTGACAGAATCTCAATGACCTTGTACAAAAGTCAAAGAATGACCTTTACCTTTAACGACAAAATATCTTCATCTGGTCATTTTGTCAACCATATATACCAAATATTGTACCTTACACTTAAATAGTTTCTGAAAAATCCACTGTTTAAGCATTTTCCCATATAAAAACCTACATAATGTACCAAAGTTGACAGTGTCATAAATTAGGTCAAGGTCAAAGCACGATCATTTGTATAAACTATGATGGGCTTGAGTGCCCAAAGCTACATACCAAGTTTCAAGGTCATATGCCTTTTGATTCTGGAGAAGAAGATTTTTGAAGGGTTTTTACCATATATGGGCGTGGCGGCCATCTTGGTAATGTGACCCAGATACCGCGAACAAACTTTCGTTCCACCAACCCATGGAGGCTGTATATGAAATATGGCTTCAATCGGCCAAGGTCAAGGTCAACACAAGGTCATGATTTGTACAAACTATGATGGGCCCGCATGCCCGATGCTACATACCAAGTTTCAAGGTCATAGGCCTTTTAGTTCTGGAGAAGAAGATTTTTGAAGGGTTTTTACCATATATGGGCGTGGCGGCCATCTTGGTAATGTGACCCAGATACCGCGAACAAACTTTCGTTCCACCAACCCATGGAGGCTGTATATGAAATTTGGCTTCAATCGGCCCAGTGGTTTCAGAGGAGATGTTTGAAAATCTTGAAGACGGATGGTCCGACGGAATGACCTTGACCTTTAGTGACATAATATCTTCATCTGGTCATTTAGTCGACCATGTTTACCAAGTATTAAACCTTAGACTTAAATAGTTTCTGAGAAATGCACTGTTTAAGGGTTTTCCCATACAAAAGCCTAACGTACCAAAGTTGACCGTAAATTAGGTCAAGGTCAACACAAGGTCATGATTTGTACAAACTATGATGGGCCCGCATGCCCGATGCTACATACCAAGTTTCAAGGTCATAGGCCTTTTAGTTCTGGAGAAGAAGATTTTTGAAGGGTTTTTACCATATATGGGCGTGGCGGCCATATTGGTCATGTGACCCAGATACCTGGAACAAACTTTCGTTCCCCCGACCTAGGTAGGCTCCATATGAAATATGGCTTCAATCGGGCCAGTGCTTTCAGAGAAGAAGATGTTTGAAAATGTTGACGGACGACGGACGACGGACGGACGACGGATGCCTGGCTATTATGAGCCTAAAGGCTCAGGTGAGCTAATTATCAGATCAACTGTTAAAATTGTCTCTAATGGTTGAAGTCTTTCTCTTGATTGGTCCAGGTTTTGGAAAAGCCAGTGTTGTAGGGATACAGACTATTAATATACGTCCGTTTTGTGGGCATTCACTCTTTATTTTGTTTTCAATGTTAAACTTGAACTTGACAACAAATCTCCTTATTAAGGAGAAACATATCAGAAAATCCTTTTCAAGTGATTGACCCTTTACTTCTAAAGTTTTTTTCTTGTTTACCAACGAGTAATTGAACACATTTCGGACCACATGGTAATTTGTGAATGAAAAATAGTATTAGCATAGTGGCTATAGAAGCAACTATGGCTAACTCCTATCTAAGAACGGCATAAACTAAAAAAGAAAAATGGTAATAATAAAGTGAATGATACAGTAACTTTTCATTTAAATGTAAAAAAGTCTGATTTTTTTTTGCACGAGTTCGTATAGGTAACAGATTCAGATACAGGTATACAAAGTTCTGTGAAAAAATTTATTAACAAAATTAAATCGATTTCTGCCCCCCCCCCCCCCCCCAACCACCACCACCTCACCCCAACACTCCCGCCCCACCCCCACCCCAAACACCTTTTTCACAAACGATCTATAATGTTCATGACCTTCTCTTAGTAGTCACCAGTCACCATGCCCTGACACCACTGGTAATAATTACCAATGATAATAATTATCAGTGCACTGACTGTGCGACCAAAGCGACGAATGTGTCCATATCAATTTCTTCTTTTCTTTTTACTTACATTTTCTTCATTTAAAATCTGCTTATTACAATAATCATATGTCACAACGTTGTGCATGAGTGTTTAATCGACATTGGTTCGACGTTGTGTGATCAGCACGGCGTTCAGAAAGTGTACTGTCTGGGATGGAATATCAAAACAAATATGATGCCAAAAGCTTACCTGAGATTTCTGTTATTTTTTCGGTAATAAAGAGATCCTCCTCAAAGCTCTGAATTTCAACAAGATGGCCACATGTGTCTTGACACGCTGTCTGAAAAAATACAAGAAAAAAAAGACGAAACCTGAAAAAATGAGCCGCGATACGACAAAACAAACAAAGTGGCACGTGCGCCCAGCGACGACTCAGATCAGCCTAGGCATCCACCCAGTCTGATCCGAGTCTTCCCTGTCGACATGAAGGTAGCTTAGACCCTTAGCTACCCTTTAAGCGCAGAGCAAAGGCTTTAATCAAACTTGGCGGATCTGAGTCTTCGCTGGGCGCACATGTCACTCTGTTGGTTTTGTCGTGTTAATCCGTACCCTTAGTGTCAATTCGTACCCTTAAGAAGATAGAATGTACCTGATAACCTTTTCATAATTTCCATTTGTAGGGGAGAGTCGGGTAGCTTCGGACGGGCGGGTAAATTCGGACATACCATTGCAAACAGTGAAAATCAAAATGAGACGGCTCATAATGAGCCGTCTCATCAGGATTTTCACTGTTTGGCCAGTTACTGTTTTGTTTTAGTTCCAGACAACTGACATATGAAGGAAAAAATGTCACTGTCCGAATTTAGCCGCTGTCCGAAGTAACCCCACTCTCCCCTACCCAGTGTAAGCATGCTACATCTTTGGAGATGCACAATATAGAAGAATATCACCTAAAATTATAAAATATGAATTGTGCCGATTTGTACCCTTTTGTAGAAAAGCAGTAGACCTATATGTTTATTTCTCTTTTTCGTCTTCTACCAAGTCTCAACAATGCAATGAATCACATACATGTATCTTGAAATGTACGATGGAAAGAAATATTAGTATTTCGTCTTTACAAATCGTGGCCTTTTCTACTTGATTAATGGCGATTTGTATGCTTATGTAATGGGGTGAAGATAATTTATTTAGTATTTTCATACCCCCGGTATTCGAAATAAATAGGGGGTATATAGTTTTTAGTTTTTCCGTTTATATGTTTGTGTGTGTGTATAGACCAAACACCCAAGAAGGACATTCTGGTTGTACAAGGGGATTGGAATGCTAAGGTTGGAAAGAATGCACAGGCAGACTGGGAAAACGTTTGTGGACCCTACTGCAATGACGAGACAAATGAGAGAGGTCTCAGACTTCTAGAGTTTGCAACCTGTAACAGCCTAGTACTGACAAACACCCTTGGCCCTCACAAACCATCAAGGAGATGGACATGGCACAGCCCAGATGGGAAACACCACAATCAGATTGATTACATCTTGGTGAGGAAGCGCTTCCGATCAGGAGTCAACATCCATAGGACAAGGAGTTTTCCTGGAGCAGACATAGGAAGTGACCATGACCTGGTCATGATGACCTTCCGAGTTCGTCTGAAGAAGGCTAGGAAGCCAACCCAGCCAAGACTGAAGTTTGATCTTGAGAAACTCAGGGACCCAGAGGTGGCATGCACTTTTCAAGCAACAATAGGTGGAAAATTTGCACCACTCATTGGTCTGAGGGATGATGACATGGACATAGATACCATGATTACCACCTACAATACAGTAGTGACTGATGCAGCCAGTGAGATACTTGGGAAGGAACGTCGCAGGAAAAAGCCATGGGTCACTAGAGATGTTCTCGACCTCTGTGATGAGAGGAGAAATTTGAAGAAGAAGAGGTATGAAGCAGGAGGAGCAGAAGAATACAGGAAAGCAAACAAGAGGATTCAGAAGGCAGTGAAGAAAGCGAAGGAGGACTGGATAGCTAGTCAGTGCGAGGAGATCGAAACTTGCCTGAACAAAAACAACAGCAAGAAAGCATACCAGCTGGTGAAGGAGCTAACTTCAGAGAAACAGGGTAGATCCACAACTATCCAGGACAAGTCTGGGAAATGCCTTACAGAAGAACAAGAGATTCTCAGCAGATGGACAGAATATTGCTCAGAATTATACAACCATGAGACTGATGGTGACAATACGGTTCTGGACTGCAGTCAGCCCCCAGATGAAGAGCAACAACCGATCCTTCGTGAGGAAGTTGAGATTGCAGTAGCAGCACTGAAGAAGGGAAAATCTGCCGGAGTTGATAATATACCAGCAGAACTTGTTCAAGCTGGAGGGGAGACCATGATTGATGTTTTAACAAATATCTGTAACAGGATCTGGAGAACAGGAGAATGGCCTACTCCATGGACTCAGTCGCGGATTATTACTCTCCCTAAAAAGGGCAACCTACAGCTCTGCCAGAACTACAGAACCATCAGCCTCATCAGTCATTCAAGCAAAGTCATGCTGAAAGTTATCTTGAACAGGCTTAAGCCACAAGCCGAAGAGATAATCGCTGAGGAACAGGCTGGGTTCCGAGCAGGAAGGAGCACCACAGAACAGATCTTCAACCTTAGAATCCTGTGTGAAAAGTATCTCCAACATCAGCAGAATCTGTACCATGTCTTCATTGATTTCAAAAAAGCCTTTGACAGGGTATGGCATGCAGCCTTATGTGCCACCATGAGGAAGTACAATATCAATGCAAACCTAGTTCGCACCATTGAGCAGCTATACGACAAGGCTACAAGTGCAGTCCTGATAAATGGCAGCACAGGAGAATGGTTCAGAACAACAGTTGGAGTAAGACAAGGATGTCTTCTGTCACCCACCCTCTTCAACATTTTTCTCGAACAGATCATGTCCGATGCTCTGGAAGAACATGACGGAAAGGTTAGCATAGGCGGCAGAAATATTACCAACCTGCGGTTTGCCGATGACATAGACGCTCTTGCTGAGGAAGAGCAGGAACTAGAAGCTCTAGTTGAAAGTCTCGACCAGACCTGCACAAGGTATAAGATGGAGATCAGTGCTGAGAAGACCAAACTGATGACAAACAGCGCAGATGGCATCCAGGAGGAGATCAAGGTAAAGGGGCAGAAGCTGGGTACTGTAAGCAGCTTCAAATACCTTGGAGCAGTTGTCTCAGATGATGGCTCAAAACAGGAGGTTCTCTCAAGGATAGCACAAGCCACTTCAGCTCTTGCCAAGCTGGAACCAATTTGGAGAGATAACAACATATCTCTTGGATCAAAGGTGACACTTATGCGCTCCCTTGTCATTTCCATATTTCTGTATGCCTGTGAATCATGGACCTTGACAGCAGAGTTAGAGAAAAGAACGCAGGCCTTTGAGATGAGATGCTACCGAAGGTTACTGAACATTTCGTACAAGGACCATATAACCAATGAGGAGGTTCGCAGGAAGATCCAAGCAGCCATTGGAGAATATGATGAACTCCTGACGCTGGTCAAGAAATGGAAACTAAGGTGGTTTGGCCACGTCTCAAGGTCTTCTGGTTTAGCAAAGACAATTCTTCAGGGCACAGTGAAAGGAAAAAAAAGAAGAGGCAGACAGAAGAAGAGGTGGGAAGACAATATCAAGGAGTGGACTGGAATGGATTTTGCCAGCTCAACTAGGGCAGCTGAAGACAGGACAAGGTGGAAAGGGATTGTTTTGAAGTCAGCTGTGGTGCCCCAACGACCTAGTAAGGTTATGGGATAGAATAGAATAGAATAGTGTGTGTATGTTAACATTTTTTTCTAACATTTTTTTCTGTCACAGTTTTCTCAGGATCCACTACAGAGTACTGAATGATATTTTCCATCGCCGGATGAAAAGATCAGCCTGATGATTAACATTTCAGCCGCGACATGCATGTGCTCCAAGCGTCCCCAAGTCTGATCAAGACTCTGATGTGGTCTTAAAGGGTAGCTAAGGGTCTAAGCTACCTTCATGCCGACAGGAAAGACTCTGACCAGACTGGGTGGATGCCTAGGCGCACCTGCCACTTTGTTTGTTTTGTCGTGTCGCGGCTCATTTTTGTTCATTCTAACGTATACTTTTAAAGCACTTTGAAAACCGAAAAGTGTATCTATGTACATTCATATCTGGATGAAGAACGGGACGTAGACGAAGCAATTAGATCTGGAGCGTCAGCCAAGAAAAAATGTTTTTGGAAAAGTCAGCTTGACGTTATGTCTAGGTGTTGTTGAACGACAGCTCTTAGAGAAATCTCAACTTTCGTTGTTTCCAATCTGATGTTAGGAGTACTTAGTCTACGTTCTTTAAATAGCAGTTGTCCATAGATTGTAAAATGTATTGTGTCTCACAGTTCGTTAAGATAAAATGTAACTATATTACTTGCTTGGAAATATGTTCTGTGAATGTTAAATCAAGGAATTTAGATTGCCAAAAGAAGTTGAGATTTTTTTTATCATTTCGTTAATATTCTTTTTTTCTGGTATTATTTTTATAGTGTGGCATTTTATTCGTAATATTCTTTAGCCTTCTTTGAGCAACTTCCAGGCAATTGCAGAGAGAGAGAGAGAGAGAGAGAGAGAGAGAGAGAGAGAGAGAGAGAGAGAAGAGACAAGAGAGAGACAAGAGAGAGACACACACAGCATACAGAGTGGATTAAAAGCTCATAAAATCCGTAGAGAATTACGAATCAGAGTAAAATTTTGTTACCAGAGCTTCCGTCCATGTAACTTGCTTCTCCGTAAAGAAACTATAACTTGAGTTTCCATAGGTTGCGACAAGCTCCAGCCCAGTTTCGGCTGACGTCGTTGGATCTAGAAAGTAATGAACGACTGTAATACGCCTGATAAGCGGATCTGAGTCCAAAATTTCAGTTTTCACTTATTAGAGAAAGACTGTTCGAACAGCCCAGCTGCCATGTTGAATAAACACTGCAGTAACGTTGATTTAATGTTTATTCAGTATTGTTTGCCTGCTGGGACTGCATGAGCAACAGTTTTCTTCAAATCTTAGAAAAGGGCAGTTTCGGTTTTCACCAAATCAGAGAGATGAAGTTTCAGCTTTTATCTAATAACAGCGCACATACAAACTTCCGTGGGTAATTTAGATCCGCCATTTTGTTGCGCAATCCGCTTTTGTTGCCTCCCTTGAGGTTTTGTGGGTAGTGCGTGCGCATTACATGATTCTAAAATCTTAGGCATTATCTACATGTGTGCATTAGCCAAATATGTTTCGCGTACATAATATATTACATTATAAACAAAGAAGAGATACAATTTTCGGTAAAGGTTTACCTTAAAATGCAACTTTATATCTGTCAGCTTAGTTATCCACGAAACAACATTTACTTGGTTTCTCAATAAACTCCATTCATGCCTAGCGTCCCATAAAGAGGACATTGCAAACAGGGCAGACACAGATCAGTTGCAGCGGAACGTGGATCTGATCAGGGGCCGTATTCATAAAGCCACTTAAGTCGTTGCTATGCTGTTGCTAAGGCTGAATATCTATAAAGAAGATTCCCTACAACTATGAAATTTGGTCTGGAGGAACAGTCTTTGTAAGACTGTTCCTCCAGAGTAAATTTCATAGTTGTTGGTTGGTTGATTTGATGCTTAACGTCCACGGTAAACAACTATGGTCATGTCGGGACGGTCAGTTAACCTAACCACACTATTCCTGGGCAGGCTTAGACCTCCTAAACGGTTAACCAGTACTAAGTGCACATACTTTCGCCAGTAACAGACAACTGCCCTTCTTGAATCAGCGGAAGGAGAAACGAAAGTATGTGGACAGACCGGGATTCGAACCCAGGACCTCTGACTTACGAGTCAAGTGCCCTACCGATTGCGCTACCCGGCCCGGCCTTCATAGTTGTAGGGAATCTCCTTCAAAGAAATTTAACCTTAGCAACAGCATAGCAACCACTTAAGTCGTTTTATGAATACGGCTCCAGGTTAATTACTGTTGAATACTTCTCCTTAAAATGAAAATTATAAAAACATCCAATAATTGACAAATGGACTTATCCATTTGATAAGGATAAAACATTCTACTGGGCATATGTGAGTTTGAAAAATGGACAACTCGGTGCCAGGACTATGACTACGTTCCGCTGAGGTAAACAACAACAAATGAGTTAATAAAATCCTTACCGTAGAAAATGTCGCTCCACTCACTTGTGGATGATGGTGTTTCTGCCCGAACTCTGAATATCTGGACACCATCGTCTATTTCCTGTAGTATAATGTGACGAGCAGTGGTAGCGTTAACAACGTTGAGGTCTTCATCCATATATGTTACAGTGAAAAACAGGCCATCTTGAAGTGAGTCGTAGCTCCAGGTCAGAACTATGCCTGAGTCATCAAGGGCACAAGCCTTTAGATTTGTTGGCTTCGCCAAAGGACCTAAATAAAAAAGAAATAAATGAAAGTAGGCCTACAATATCAACTATATTAACTTTTTTTTTAAATCGGGTTTTAAAAAGGTGTGGTATAATTTGGGCCATATTCGCCACTCCCTCCCCCACCACACACACACATACAAGTGGCACCACAGATGACTTCGAAACAACCCCTTTCCACATTGTCCTGTCTTACGCTGCCCTAGTTGAGCCAGCAAAGTCTATCCCTGTCTACCCTTTCCATGAAGTCTTCCCACCTTTTTTGCTGTCCACCTCTTCTTCTTTATTCTTTCACTGCGCCTGGTAGACCAGAAGACCTCGAGGTGTAGCCAAACCATCTTAGTTTCAGATTCTTGACCAAGGTCAGGCGTTCTTCATATTCTCCAATAGCTGCTTGGGTCTTTCTGCGAATCTCCTCATTGGTTATATGGTCCTTCTACATAATGTTCAATAACTTTCGGTAGCATCTTATTTCAAAGGCCTGTGTTCTTTTCTCTAACTCTGCTGTCAATGTCCATGAATCACAGGAATACAATAAAATGGAAATGACAAGAGAGCGTATCAGTTTCACCTTTGAGCCAAGAGATATTTTGTTGTTTCTCCAAGTTGGCTTCAGCTTTGTAAGAGCTGAAGTGGCTTGACCAATTCTTGAGAGAACCTCCCTCCGGTAATAAGCCATCATCTGAGACACTGATCAAAGGTATTTGAAGCTTGTTACGGCACCAAGCTTCTGTCATTTTACCTTGATCTCCCCCAAGAAGCCATTGGCGCTGTGTGTCATCAATTTGATCTTCTCAGCGCCGATATCCATTTTATACCCAGTACAGGTTTTGTGGAGACTTTCAACAAGAGCTTCTAGTTCCTGCTCTTTCTCAGCAAGAGCGTCAATTGAAACCAAATGCCAGTGGCTTTAAATGAGATGTCTGAAATTGTCGAAATATGAGAACTCTGGTTCAAAGGTCAAAGAATGACCTTAATCAAAGAATGACCTTGACCTCTTGTACTCACAAATCTTCATTTACTCATTAAGATGACTGTACATACCATTTTTAGGCCAAATTCTTCAACAGTTTCAATGCTAGCAAACTCAATGCAAACTTATCTTCTAGCATTTTCCCATATAGAAGTACCAGGAAGCAAATTTAAGCTTGACGTGAAAAAGGTCAAGGTCAACCCTAGGTCTTCATTTGAATAATCTTGGTAGTACACGTGTACCCGCTCCTACATAACAAATTTCAAGACCTTTGGTTCATTTCTCTTCTAGAGAAGAAGATTTTTCAAAGTTTTTACGATGTACCGGCATGGCGGCCATGGTCATCATGTGACCAGGACAATTTGAACAACTTTTTGGTCCCAGACCTCTGGAGGCTACACATGAAGTTTGGTTACAATCGGCCCAGTGGTTTTTGAGAAGAATTCTTTGAAATTGTGGACAGACGGACGGACGACGAAGCCTGCCTATCGTATAAGCTAGCCGGAGCCTTCGGCTCAGGCGAGCTTCGTAAAAAAGGCATATCTTACATCATGCTTTTCTGAGGATTCACGAAGAAGAAACATATTATCTAAGCATCATCTGATAAGCAACAGAAACCATGCAATTTTAAGTCAGTATCAATGAGGGCCAAAAAAGGCCCAAATTATAACGAGGTCCTTTGGGAGGAATCCAATATTTGTTTAAAATCGACGTGTTTTACTGTTGAGCATCGTAGGTACACTGACACAGGCAAGCTTCGCGTTAACTTAAGCTCAGTCTAGTTAAAATTTCTACATGGGGTGATGAACGGTTGGTAAGTTTTAATCCTAATAAAGCGGAATCAATATTATAAAGTCGTTAAGCAAACAGACCAATACACCCACCCAGCGGGCACATGGCGTCAAAATGACGTCGCACTGACGTCGATACGACGTCATTACGTCGCATCGACGTCATTACGACGTCATTTTAACGTCATGTGCCTGCTGGGCATCGAGCATCATGAATAACCAAATTTTGCTCAAAAACGTAACACTCACTTACCTTACATATCTTCACCGTTTTCAAGTTAGAAATGTATCAAAGTACAATTTAAGAAACCAAGATACGCACCGAACTACTGATTGCAAATCTCAGATGTATTTTTTAAATTTTATCTCATGTTTTTTTTAACCGTAATTGGAAGTTATTTTGAATTCACTCGAAGATTCCAGGCGTTCATCCCACTCAGTAAATTGTTTTAAAAGAAGTACGTGCGTATAAGAGCCTCTTTCAAAAATCTTAAATACTATTTTTCGGTAAGATTTTACAGTTACGATTAAGAACATGTTGTAGTTCTTTAAATAATAACCCATTTAGCAAGAATATAATAAAAGATGTGTGTGTGTGTGTGTGTGTGTGTGTGTGTGTGTGTGTGTGTAGACACGAGGGTACTTTAAATGAGCCGCGACACGATAAAGCCAACAAAGTGGCATGTGCGTTCAGCGCTTCTCAATATAGTCTTTTTTGTGCGCTTCAAGAGTAGCTAAGAATATAGGCTAGCTCCATGCGGACAGCGAAGACTCTGATCAGACTGGGAGGATGCCCAGGCTGATATGAGTCTTCGCGGGGCGCACATGCCACTTTGTTTGTTTTATCGTGTCACGGTTAACAATGATAATAAAACAACTCAAAAACACCGTCTTCTTGGACCGGTCTATAATAAACTACATGGGAAGGGGGAGAGGCTTAAATCGAATTATGTGTACACACCTGTACTCCTAGACTCTTTTGATGAAACATTTTTAAAAATTAGCAGATCTAATTTTGTCGTTGCTTCTTTCGGCCCGGGGTTAGTTGTAATTTAGATATTGATACGTTACCTGCAGTTGATGAATCTGACGTCGTCGCCGTCGTCGTCAGCTGCACTGTTGTCCTTGGCGATTCTGAAGTTGTTGACTTGCGTATCGATGTCGTCGTTGTTGTCACAGACAAGGATGAAGTTTCTGATACTGTCGAATGTTCCATTGTTGTTGAGTCTGTCGAAGTTGGTGATGTGTACTCCGTCGTCATCATTGTTGTCCGCGGAATGAATGACGCTCTGGTAACTGTCGAATGTTCCGTTGTTGCTCGGGATCCTAGAACATACCAAAAACCACACTATAAAGCCACTCTCATGTATGTGACCCATCTATCTTAAGGTGACCAGGCCCCGAGGTTATAAAACTTTTTTCGTGCTCAACTCAGCTGAGCATGAAATTTTCTCTGCTGATAAATTTGAAGATGCCAACTAATGTTGGCATTTTCATATTCATAAGCAGAGAAAATTTCATACTCATGAAATTTTCTCTGCTGATAAATTTGAAAGTGGCGACTAATGTTAGCATTTTCATATTCAGAAGCAGAGAAAATTTCATACTCAGCTAAACTGAGCAAGAAAACAGCTGTACATATAATTCATTTGCTATTATTAGCAGGTAAAATTTCATGCTCAGCTGAGTTGAGCATGAAAAAAAGTTTTATAAACCTGAGGCCAGATTTTCAGGGCTCTGAGCGATAATATACAGCACCCACCCACCATGGCTTCGACATAGATTGTCTAATGGTCAATTAATATTAAGAATTACTATTAAAATTATGCGAGGGAGCTTGCAAATGTTAATGCAATGAAAAACCATGTTTGATGGTTATTATTGCATAATTTCATCCACAATGCTATAAAAATAATACAAATGTTTAAGCACTATTTTTCGGCCTCATCGCCATTACCTTGCTGATTCCTACACGCACTATGCATGTCTATAAAACCCTCGTTTCGCCGTAACCCGTTAAATCTGGACTATTCCGTCGCCCATTTTTTGATCAGGGTCGAAAACAGTACCCCTAAATAACAGATTATATCTTGCAAATATTAAAAACAATAACATTCATGGCAAAAGAATATAAAAGCTGAATAATTTTACTTTTAATTTTTGCCGCTCCTCCACTTCTTTGATGACGTAGGCAAAGAGAGCATTGTGAGTAAGGAAAGTGACGACTTAATTAATGAGCCTGACGACTTAACCCGAATTAACGTTAGTCTTTTAATTTCATTATGGTATTGTTTTGATGAAACATTTTTAAAATTAAGCAGACCTAATATGTTGTTGTCTTCTTTTGGCCCGGGGTTGGTTGTAATTTAGATATTGATAAGTTACCTGCAGTTGGTGAATCTGACGTCGCCGCCGTCGTCGTCATCTGCCCTGTTGTCCTTGGCGATTCGGAAGTTGTTGACGTGCGTATCGTTGTCGTCGACGTCGTTGTTGTCACAGACAAGGATGAAGTTTCTGATACTGTCGAATGTTCCATTGATGTTGAGTCTGTCGAAGTTGGTGATGCGTGCTCCGTCGTCATCATTGTTGTCTGCCGAAAGGATGACGTTCTGGTTACTGTCGAATTTTCCGTTTTTGCTCGGGATCCTAGAACATAAAAAAATCACACTTTAAGGCCTCTTTCATGCGTGTGAACCATCTATGTTAAGGTGGCCAGATTTTCAGGGCTCTGAGCAATAATAAGCAGCATCTAGCTACCATGGTTTTGACATAGATTTAGGGGATAACTGTATTCAAAATTGTCATTTGGGGATGTAAATCGTCGGTTTTATGGTCGGAAATTTCGTTTTACGGCGACGCGCCAGCGGAGCCGTAAAACGGAATTTGCGACCATAAAACCGACGATTTACTTCCCCAAATGACAATTTTCAATATAGTTATCCCCATTCTAATGCACTTTTTCACATTTTTACCTTTCAAAGTGTACTGCTTTGCACCCATTGCAAGCGCGATTAGCAGCGTAAAACCAAACGTCAGCCAATGAGAAGCGACGTTTCATAATGACGTCGGGTTTGCCACAGTATATCGCAGAATATACTGTCGCAAATTTTTGACGTTATCCAATCAGATGTCGCGTTATATTTGTAAGTGCATTAGAATGTCTAATGGTTAATTAATATTAAGAATTTATTTTGCGAGAGACCTGGCAAATGTTAATGCAACGAAAAACCATGTTTGATGGTTATTATTGCATAATTGCATCCACAATGCTACAAAAATAATGAAAATGTTTAAAGTGACTAAATCTGCAATAATGATTTTTTTTTTTTTTTTTTTTTTTGGAAATGTTTACTTTCTCTTTAAATTAATTGTAAAAGTAGTGTAAAGTTATGCAGCACCATAAACCTATTCACAACAGCTGAAAACTGCACATAAAAGTCAGTATTTTTTTTGAAAAGGTGTTGCTGGTAATTATTTACATCCCTTTAGAAATTCTAGACATGCTATTGTTTGCCTAAATGCTGTTGTTTTTGTTACGGGGTATGAATCTTGTGAAATTAATATCTCTATCTTAATTATTTTTTTGTATTCTTGAAATTTAGAAACAGTATTATAAAAAAAAGAATTGAAAGTCACAGACTTTGCAGCTTTAAGCGTTATTTTTCAGCCTCGTCACCATAAACTTGTATGATTCCTGCACGCACTATGCATTTCTATAAAAATTCTCGTTTCAGGCCATGATAAGCTATTGTGAATTTTTGCCAAACCTTTAGCAGTAGTTCATAAGTCAGGTTATTTTCACTATTTTATTTTTACTCAATGTCGCCTGCTCTTCCATTTTTAGCTCGCCTGAACGAAAGTTCAGGAAGAGCTATTGTTGTCACCTTGGCGTCAGCGTCCGCGTCGGCGTCCAGATTGGATGTTTCGGTTAAAGTTTTTAAAGACCTATATCTCCTAAACCCATGGATGGATTCTTTTGATACTTGCACTGTAGTTAGATATTGGTCCAAAGTTTAACAGGGTACCACCCCACCCCACTCAGTGACCTTGATGTCAAGGTCATGGACTTAGAAAATTGGGAGTTTTTTGGACTGGATGTTGTGGTTAAAGTTTTTTAAAGCTCTATATCTCCTTAACCCATGGATGGATTCCTTTGATACTTGCACTGTAGTTAGATATTGGTCTTAAGTGTTCAAGATACTAACCCACCCCCCTCAGTGACCTTGATGTCAAGGTCATGGACTTAGAAAATTGTCTTTTTATTGATTGATTGTTTTGGTTAAAGTTTTTTAAAGACCCATATCTCCTGAACCCATGAATGAATTCTTTTGATATTTGCACTGTAGTTAGATAATAGTTTAAAGTTTTACAGAGTACTACCCCAACCCCGCTCAGTGACCTTGATGTCAAGGTCAGGGACTTAGGGAATTTTTGTCTTTATTAAAGTTTCCTAATTGCATACTGATTCTTAATGCTTGGCAGAGATATAGTTTACACTGGAACGGATGTTAGACTTGAGTTTTTACAAAATACTATATACTTACCCCATTGGATGACCTTTAAGTCAAGGTCATCGACTTAGAATTTTGTCTTAAAGATTTTGGGTTTAAGTTTTATATTTATGAAGACATAATTTCACAGTGCCACGATGGACTCAGTTGATACTAATACTTGGACTGATGTTAGATAATGGTTCAGGGTTTTGATACATCCTGCCTCCCCCCTCCCCCCACCCCCTACCTAAGGTTCTTTGACCTTAAGCTCATGGACTTTGAAATTTCATGCGGATTTTTTTTATTTTAATTTTATTTTAACACTTATTTCTGAGATAGCTTTTATTTATAAACGTGTTGTCATTATGGACATGCTTGCCTGAAGTTTTATGCATAGCAGTCCACACCACCATAGCGACTGTGTGATGGGCAAGCACAAATTCAGGCGAGCTATGCTGTCAGGCGACAGCTCTTGTTAAAATATCCAAATCTATAACTCTTGCATACACGTCTATAATAGCGTGTGATACATGTATCTATATTTATGCAACAATCGGAATTACTTCTTTTGGTGTTATATCCATAATGTGTTATATCCATAATCGGGAAAATCGTCACACCAGCAGGTACCGATACTAAAAAGACGGCGGTTGTGTTAGGTTTACAGGCAGGAAATGCACACAGCGTCCCGCAAAATTCTTGTTAACTTTTAGAGATCGTTTTACATATGTAATGTTAACCTTTCGAAGAAATTTATAATAGTGTAAAGTAAGTTCAGAATCAGAACTGTGTACTGGTGATACGTCCAAGAACAATCAATTTTATCATTCGCCAGGAAGTTATTTGTTTTAAATATCAGGCATAGGGTAGAGTCGGATAACTTCGGACAGCGGGTAAATTCGGAAAAACCATTGATAACAGTGAAATTCCAGATGAGACGGCTCATTATGAGCCGTCTAATCAGGATTTTCACTGTTTGCCAATTTAATATTGTTTTAAATTCAAACAACTGACATATAAAAGAAAAAATGCCACTGTCCGAATTTACCTGCTTTCCGAAGTTACCCGACTCTACCCTGGTAAATAACTAGTAGAAAGTCGTACATAAAACTAGACAGGACTCACCCTTGGCTTTCATACAGGTTGATGTATTTGAGATACTAACAATACTAGCAACTCGACTTGGGATACACACTTCATCCAGCCCACATGGATTGACGAAACAATCTGGGTCAATCTAAATCAACAGAAACATGTGATCATGTAGGACAGGGAAAACTCCCCAAGGGGCCGTGATTTTAACCAGGGACGAGAATTATCGAGTCCTTGACTGAAATTCTGGCCCCAAGGTTATAAAACTTTTCTCATGCTCAACTCAGCTGAGCATGAAATTTTACCTGCTAATAAATAGCAAATTACTGATAACAACAGTTGTTTTCTTGCTCAGTTTAGCTGAGTATGTAATTTTCTCTGCTTATGAATATGAAAATGCCAACATTAGTTGGCATTTTCATATCTATCAGCAGAGAAAATTTCATGCTCAGCTGAGTTGAGCACAAAAAAGTTTTATAACCTCGGGACCTGATCTCTTACTGATTTCGAGTTAATGAACTCAGAGTCGAATTAAGCTTTAGTACAGTAAAATTCTAACATTTGAACCAATTATATGACTTACGAGGGGCATTTCAGAAATTCTAACTTTTGAACCAGTTATATGACTTACGAGGGGCATTTCAGAAATAGTGTAAATGATCTCAGGGTAGTCTATTGGCTGATATTTAGCAGTGGTTTTATATATCATTGGAAAGGTAAATTCAAGTGCTTTAGAATGGTGTGCATTTAACAATTTCTAAGTCACACATGCCTGACAGCACGTGCTTATACGTCATAAGGGTGTAGATACTGGAAACTATACATTTTCATTGAATGTCTCTTGTGTTCTATTGTTGTTTTCTCAATGAGAAAATGATATATTCTAATAAAGAAACACGTAATACTGTCCTTTAAATGTAAAAAAAAGAAAGTTATACAGAAATCGTTTCAAAATTCTACACAAGTAACATGATAAACGAGATTTTTTCTCTGCTATGTGGTTATAAATGCAAAGTTATTATAAATTCATTATACCAATAAATTGTGATTTTTGACTTATTCACATCCAATTTCAACAAATGACAGACATTTTATTACTGAAATGATTAGGACATTATATTTTGTTATGACTGACATCCAATCACTGATGAAACTGGATGATACGTGTGCAAACTCCGCGTCGGAAGTTGCAAAGTAGCAGCAATTCATGTAAAATACAAAACAACAAAATGAAATTATCTTCTAATAAAAAGACACAGGCTAAATATATTTAATTTTGTTTATTGCCAAAAATTAGAAGGACATATTGAAAACAAAATTCATATATAAAGACTTGAAAAACTTGTTTTTTTTATATGACATACTGATATTGAATTATGTGGGTGGGTGGGGAAACTTATCGTAAAAAATCAGGTAGGCCATTGACAAAAGAGCATAAAGTGCCATAAAAGATTATTTATGACAGAAACCAAGCGTGGCGAATTAAATATTATTTATTCTTTGTTTCATATCTGTCTTCAAACATTCACTTTCACTTAAATTGATCTAAAACCGAAGATTAAACAGCTAACAATACATTTCAATTAGGCACAGGAAGTGACGTCATCAGAAATGCGCATTGTTCCATGACTAGCCTACTTTGCAAGGCAAATCTTATTTTTTAGCAAAGCTGATACACTGTTTTTCATATTGGAATATTTTCAGTATAACCGAATATATAGGTATCAATCCAGAGCTGCTCGTATCCAGAGTTAAGAAAATATGAATTTGTCTTCACATAATTATTCCGTCCGTTTCTACTCAGTGTCCTTACCCTTACAAAGATTTTCAGGGCATACTTTGAAGAAAATATCAGTGACTCAAATTTTTTGAGTGAATGCCATTGGGTAATATGTAAGCCTAAAAGTTAAGACAAAAATTTAATAAATCGGTCAACATTCCAAGGAATGGCAGACTCATTTACACTATTTCTGAAATGCCCCTCGTACCTGATTTAAAATTTATTGTGTTTGCCAAGTCCAAAAACAAATGCAAAATAGCAGGAAAGTTGTATATTTTGACTTTTTTTTTGACAGAAGACAAAAATGCATCTTTACCTCTTACGTCGCGAGCGTCAAGTTGTTGCTGGCGTCGCATGCCAGCATTTTGTGACATTCTTAAAATTATTGACGTCAAAATCTATTTTCTGCTGTCAATTGTCGTCCTCGTTACTTACATATTCATTGTCTTCATTTATATATTTGAAATAAAAGTCAAAAATTGAAAAAATCTTTTTCCTGATATACGCCGGGCCGCGTAGCGCAATCGGTAGGTCCTGGGCTCGAAACCCGGTCTGGCCACATACTTTCGTTTCTCCTTCCGCTGATTCAAAAATGGGAGTTGTCAGTTACTAGCGAAAGTATGTGCACTTAGTACTGGTTAACCGCTTAGGAGGTCTAAGCCTGCTCAGGAATAGTGTGGTTAGGTTAACTGACCGTCCCGACATGACCATAGCTGTTTACTGTGGAAGTTAAGCATCAAATCAATCAATCAAAAAAATCCTGATATACTGAGAGGCAAAAGAAAGTATACACTTTTTGAATGCATATATTTTAACTTATTTCTCTTGGCTCAGGTCTGAAATTTTGCACGAATTATTTGTACTCAAGGTACATCAATATGGTATAGTTTAATTGCTTAATTAAACATTTGACTAGCGGCACTGAATGTACATGCCGGTTTTGCACGTTTTCAAATTGCAGCAAAATGGACAATACGTGTTTACCGTTAATCTGTATTTGAAATTTAGTTTGTTGTTCTGAGCAAACCACAACGTTTGCGTTTCATTTGCACGATGGCAAGGCTTTCTGTGGCAGACAGAAATCATGTGCGAAAGTATGAAACAGATGAAGAAGCAGCCAGAGGCATAGAGAATCGCCAATCAGTCGTGACTCTAGTGTATTTTATTAAGCCAGTCACGAACCGCTTTGAGCGGTCAGCCTGTAACGACTTAAGTCGGCACTAAAACAATTGTCGACAAGTACATGCAACGCATACATTGTGATTTGTTCAGAACAACAACAACAACAACAACAACAAAAAAACAATAACTGATTTTACAGCAAAATCGAATTTTTTAATATGATGCATGTGCAAAAAGGGTAAAACTAACATATATGCATAGTGTTGCTGATTGGAATCAGTCCACAATTATTTTCCTTTCAGGATATACTTTCCCTGGTTCATTGGTTTCCAAGAAGGCCAGTTTGATTGAATATCCTGCTTGCTATAGCAAATTGAAAAGAGCCTTTGATATACTACTTGAAAATGTATAATTAGTTCAGAATCCCCAGCACTGGAGGTAACTAGAGGAACCGAATCACACCCTTCATAGGTGCCCCTACAGCGGCAGTTTGTCTCATAAGTTGACGGGTCAATGTTTACCGTAAAACAGCGGAAAGACAAGCTGTTTTTTCCCTATTCAAACTGTTTGAAAATTGTTTGTCATGCCTCGGAGACGTGAGGAAAAGAGAGTTAAAAGTGCCTGAAGTGTTGTTAAAAAAGTTTCATGGAAGGACGGATAATTAAACTGTATAGTAAAACTAATTGTGGTCTCGTGCCTGCTAGTCAAACAAGTTATTTAGTAATTTTATAACACCACATTATTGTACTTTGAGGAAAGACACGTCGTGTAGCATTTCAGACCTGAGCAATCAATAATAAGACAAATACGGCCATTTGAAAATGTATACTTTCTTTTGCCACTGAGAATATGATTTCTATTTGCAACAGAAAACCAGCCTTTCCATCGTGCAAATGAAACACAAACGTTGTGGTTTGTTGGAACAACAGTATTTCCCAGGTACACGCAACATTGAAACAAAATCGCCATGAATACATGTTTTGAGCAGCTGTCTTTATCTGACAGTGAAAACTTTCTCCCGCGTGTGGCTACGTAAAATTAATTTGACATAATGAAAAATGAACAAATTGACTGGACGTCACGACGTTCGAATGACGTTCAGCTATGTTTATGGTTATCCGATATAAAAGCAAAACAGTGCCGTTACAATTTTCTGCATTTATAATTTTGCATATCTTTTATTTACTAGTTGTAATGCGAAGCATGTATGGTTTAAAATAAAGTGCAGCTATAAGAGATGACCGAGCAAGTAGCCGTCCCTAAAATTCACGAAACGCTTTGTTCCTCTCACTAGCCATTTTACCCGATGTACGTCGAAAAGTTAAACTTCAATTTTTAACTGACATTGATATGACATTAATAAACATGCGAATAATTTTACTATAATTAAAACACGGCATTTCGGGGAATAAAAACATACCTCCGATGGCCAGTCCTGTCTTCTAGAATACACTAAGTTTTGTCCACTCTTTCCATTGTAAAGGTGATTCTCCAGTAGTTCGCTGTTCAGGTCGCATTTTCCAGCAGAAAGGTCAAAATTGAAAGACACGCACATTTTCATTCTTATGCACAGTGTTGCGCAAGACCCAATGTCACTAACCAGGTTAGACCATATAAAAAATCCGTCAAGATAGGTATTTCTTTGAACCAAAGGATCAGCATTTATTTGATATGATGAAGCATATGAAGCCATGATCAAACTTAAGCCAACTCCGAATATGAAAAGCTGACAACGCTGAAGAAACAGTTCCACCATCTCTGTTTAGAAACGGCCCATGTTTGGAAAAGATAATGCATTGTACATTTTTACTAGTCCAAAAACATATATTTCATACAGCCATGCGGTTAGGTCGCAAATTCAAAGCTAAAAATGCACCCTTTCAAAAGTATTTCATCAGGTAATATGACGTGGCGTCTTGAAAAAGTCATTTAGACATTTTAAATAACAGTGACTGTACATAAGTTCATTTCAAAACTTGACTGAAGGGCTACTTTAACACTGGTTTGACATAGAGTCAGAATGATCAGAATGCTCCTGTATAGGAGATCGCACTTCTGAGCACCGCAGATATTTTTTTAAAAATCAACATTAGCTGTATAAGGATTATGCTTTAAACTATTTATGTTGACATATATACACTGTAATCACAGTGTTCCAAATTTTGACAACGGATATTTAGTTTAATTATACATCATAACAGTATCATTTATTTATATTTGTACATTTCCTGTATCTCCATTAACTCTAACTAGAGCATATATGAACAATGTCATGCATTTTTAAAAATGTTTCATATAGAAAATAATGGTCGTCCGAGCTTTTAAAATGACGTAACAGCCAGAAGTAACTGGGAAAATATGCTTTACTGTATGAGCAGTACACTGATACTGATAGATTAGAAGATCATCTTTTGTATCTCTGCAGTCTAATAACAGTCTTCCTGTTTGCAGCAACAATCTTTGGATCCAGAAAGACTGGTCAACCTAGACAGTGCGACATTTCGAGTAAACATTATTCAGAGGTTCATCTGGGTCATGCCTATTCGCAATGCCGTAAAGAACCTTTATCATATAATACAGAGAACAATAATCAATGATATAACAATACAAACACAAAATTTATTTGTACAGATATATGCTGGATACTATTTTGAGATAAATACTGTGAGTGTACATAATGCCAGTTTTGTCCATTTGTTAAGAGTAGGCCTATATTGTATTAGATGGAGATCTGCAGGAAAAATCATCTCACACAGGATGAGTCAATGAAGACTTTTAGTGAGGAACAAACGTTAACTGACTAATCTAAAGTGTAATGCCAGCCACAGCGACAATTCTAATGCACCTACGTATATCTACAACGACGTCAGGTTGGATAACGTCAAACATAAACATTTACACTTGTGGCTGACTTCCCATAGGTGAACACTTTAGAGCAACTAGCTTCATACACCGATGAAGGACAATTGATCATGTGACGTTGTCGTCAAGCGACGTCTTATGTAAACAAACGCCTTGATTGGTTCTTGTAACATTCGATTGACGCCACGTCAGGGCGACGGCTGTTTAACTTATGGCCAAACACGTCGTTACTAACTTTTCTTCGGCCCATATTTTGCCTATTCTACACCAAATTACCACGAAAACGGCACAGAGAGGTTCAGAAATAAAGTGTAAATATAAGAATAAAAATTTGATTTTTGCAGCTTTCATCGTGTGAAGAAGCAAGTGGTCGTCGCTAAAATTCTACAAGAAGCGCTTCGCGCTTCATGGAATTTTAGCTCCGCCCACTGGCTTCATCACACGATGAACGCTGAAAAATCAAATTTTAATTCTTAAGTGTTGATGTTAAATATTTACACTTGCCGGTGAACCCGTTAGAGCAACTAGCTTCATACACCGATGAAGGACAATTGATCATGTGACGTTGTCGTCAAGCGACGTCTTATGTAAACAAACGCCTTGATTGGTTCTTGTAACATTCGATTGACGCCACGTCAGGGCGACGGCTGTTTAACGTTATGGCCAAACACGTCGTTACTAACTTTTCTCCGACCCTTATTTTGCCTATTCTACACCAAATTACCACGAAAACGGCACAGAAAGGTTCAGAAATAAAGTGTTAATATAAGAATAAAAATTTGATTTTTCAGCGTTCATCGTGTGAAGAAGCCAGTAGTCGTCGCTAAAATTCTACAAGAAGCGCTTTGCGCTTCATTGAATTTTAGCTCCGCCCACTGGCTTCATCACACGATGAACGCTGAAAAATCAAATTTTAATTCTTAAGTGTTGATGTTAAATATTTACACTTGCCGGTGAATCCGTTAGAGCAACTAGGTTCATACACCGATGAAGGACAATTGATCATGTGACGTTGTCGTCAAGCGACGTCTTATGTAAACAAACGCCTTGATTGGTTCTTGTAACATCCGATTGACGCCACGTCAGGGCGACGGCTGTTTAACGTTATGGCCAAACACGTCGTTACTAACTTTTCTTCGACCCATATTTTGCCTATTCTACACCAAATTACCACGAAAACGGCACAGAGAGGTTCAGAAATAAAGTGTAAATATAAGAATTAAAATTTGATTTTTCAGCGTTCATCGTGTGAAGAAGCCAGTAGTCGTCGCTAAAATTCTACAAGAAGCGCTTTGCGCTTCATAGAATTTTAGCTCCGCCCACTGGCTTCATCACACGATGAACGCTGAAAAATCAAATTTTAATTCTTTTAAGTGTTGATGTTGCGTTGTATTTAGATGTCCCAATAAACAATATTTCAGTCATGTCGAGAACCGTAGGACGTTTACTCTACCTGAGATAAATGACAACCAGGTCCTGCTATAGCTACTAACATCACTGTCGCAGAGGCACCAGACAGCCCATCTATTTCGCGGTCCCCGCTGGGCAGGGGCCACAAACATTAGCGACGTTATTTTCTGCGATAGTACTGTCGCAATCCCGGCGTCCGACTATCAAATGTCGCCTCTAATCGGCTGACGTCTGTTTTTTACTTTGCTGAAAGTGCTTTGAGTACAATATAATATAGTTTGAAGGATGTAAAGAAAAGGTGCATTAGAATCAAGATAAATGTATTTAAAATTGTCATTTGGGTTGGTAAATCGTCGGTTTTATGGTCGCAAATTCCGTTTTATGGCTTAGCTGAGCGTCGCCTAAAACGAAATTTGCTACCATCAAACCGACATTTTATCTTCCCAAATGACAATTTTGAGTACACTTATCCCCTAAGTGATACCAGTTACTGCTCACTCTCAGAGACGATTTCTTGCTTTTAGGAGTGAAAATATTCCACTCAAATATTAAACACATTCAGTACAGAGGTTTTCTTACTGCATGCATGCTGAGAAATGTGTTCAAAATACAATAAAAGCTACACAGAAAAGGCCAGAACCACAATGCGTAACCCACCCAAGACACAGAAAGACAGAGAGAGAGAGAGAGAGAGAGAGAGAGAGAGAGCGCAAACAGGCAAACCATCACTCAACAAAGCTTAGCATGTATTTGATTTTGACTCTTTTCAAGCTATCTGTTATCGAGCAGGTAGGCGGCTTGTTTGCATGAAATATTATTCAAGTAAACGCTTCCTTCCATAGACAGCTACAATGATTTTGGCATTTTTGTTTTTAGTTTAATTGATTTTATTATTTCATTCTTCATTTGGGTTTTACGATTCTTTCCAGTACATCTACATTTCAGTTATGTCGAGCCGATTGTGAAGCAAAGCTGTGTGAAAAAGCTGTGTGAAAACCAGATTCCGGGGAAAAACTAAACTTTCGTGAGTAAAACTTGGCTTTCACACTTGAAAGCGATTATGTCGAGCCGATTGTGAAGCAAAACGGTGAAAAAGCTGTGCGAAAACCAGATTCCAGGGAAAACTGAACTTTCGTCAGCAAAACTTGGCTTTCACACTTGAAAGCCGAGCGGTGAGAGAGCTATTGTTTAAGAATTCGGTCAAGTACGCTCGAACTGATAGTTTTCTCTAAGTGTACCCAGGAAGTCTAATTCCTGACTCTACAACGATAATGAATAAGCCATTTTCATTTCCGCAGTTATAATACTCTGCAAAATCCTTGTGAATTTAACCCATTTATGCCTATACTGGACTATTCTATACTTTTAAATGGAATGGGTCTATTTGTCAATTAAAGGATGTCTGGGCTTTCTTTTTGTCATTTTATTTTATTTCATTTCAAGGGGAAAAATCTATTTGACTTGTGTAAATAGTATAAAGCCTGATCAGACGCCGCGTTTTACGGCGTCTGACCTGCGTCTGTACTGTTTGCTAATTCCCTTTTATGGGATACTACATATACTAAATCGGTAAACAGCTTTTACTCAGTCATAGAAAGCTCTGTATATATTTAAGCGCTCTGAAAAGTAAACAAAAAAGACAGAAGAGCTTTAATAGACAGAAAGGCTTTAAAGTGGTATCGATTATACACTAAAGAAAATTAAAAGCGCTACACCGAAAGTTTTAGCTTTTAAGCTCTAATGATAAGACCAAGATGCTGATTTTCATATATGTCACATGACTTCCATTTAACTTTTCGTTTTACAGATTTTTCTCCATCTGCACTGTGAAGATTTTATAATAATGTCATGACTATTAGCACATACTTTTTCAGAGCAAACTTTCCAATAAATTCAAATGCACAGGATAAGTAACTTTCCAAATGATTCGGCGTTCCGGATCCAATCTTAAGTTATTCGACAAAGTATTTTTTTAGATCTGCAAGGCCGCATTTGTTTTGCTTGATAATGATGAAAACACAAAATTCTCATTTGCCAAAATTTTTCTTTGAGCTAACATGATAGTCCCAGACGGCAAAATGTATGTCTAATCATATAAGTGAATGTATATTAACCCATGGTATCTGTATTGATGTTTTTGTTATTTATGTGGTTTAATTACAAGACATAGACATAAATGGCCCTTAAGCACATACAAATACATATACTAACAGTGATGGCAGACAAGTGCTATTCATTGTCACCCGACGTAGGCGGAGGGGGACTATAGAAATGACCCTCGTCCGTCCGTGTGTGCGTCCGTCCGTCCTTCCTTCCGTCCTTCCGTCCGTCTTTCCGTCCGTCCTTCCGTCCGTCCCATAGTGAAGAAACTGCGTACTAGCACTTCTACAGGTGTGAGCCAATTTGACATATACGAGTAATAAGGGAAAGTTTCATTATCACTTAATAACTTCTTTTTTTCTTAACATATTTTTACATCACAAACGGTATCAGAAAGTTAAATTCTTCATCTTAAATATTGTGTTTTAATTTTGATTCTAGCACAAGTACAAAATGGTCTTTTTTGGGGTGATTTTCTAGAGGTACATAATTAATTAAAACAAATAACAAAATCTCCGTAAAACCAGTAGGGCACATGAATTTAACGACTAATTTCGAATCAAATAAATACAAAATGTTATGCATCACAAATAGATCAGATTAGAAGAAAGAGTATATTTTCATCTGGTATAGATTTTATTTATCTAGCTATATGATAAAATGGTCTTTTTTCAATATTTGTTAAAATTTTAGTTGATTATTTTTTTGCCGGTTGTTTCCGTGCGTTTCCGTAAAATGCGACGCTAGGACACGACTTCGGCTTTGAGGTAATAGCTCCAGGCGGAGATTACCACGATAAGATATGATAGAAAGTTGTTAAAGTGAATGAATTATTCAAAATGTAGATTTATCCTGTACTGTGTCTAAATTTTGCTTGAACTGAAAGATAAAAGTAAATTTATTTAGTTTTTATTTTACTTTTCTGGTCCAGAGCTGCACTAGAGAACGTTTTTGGTTTCTAGTGTTAGAATAGAAACGAAACCGTGCTAGTGATATACTATTATAATTGATGCCGATATTCTTTGGTCTTATTAGCAATCATATGAAGAGCATAGGTCGGCTAACTTCTTTAATTGGCGAAATAATTGGTATCACTGGTGCCGAATCGAAAGACACAATATAAATTATCTTATGATTGTATAATGCCAATTTGTAAAGTCGGTATGTTTAGAAATTAAGCGTTTGCTCAATCGTTGCTCATTTATGTAATTATTAATGTGAGGCAAAAAGCCACACTATCTGCATAATCGTTATGCAGTTGACTCTAAGACCCAAACAAAAAATAGATTACAAATTACTAAATGAGGGTGAATTCCGGACACTAAAGAAGAAAATTCTATCTGCCAAGGATGGAAGGACGATAATGAGAGGTTGTGTAATGGAAACCGTTTACGTCTGAGAAGGTTTCCGCCTTCGGAAATCGAACTTGGGACCGCTAGATCAGCGGGTCAGCGTTTAGCCTACTGAGCTACAGGGTCACCTCGTAGATAAAGCTTTGGCGGTCTCTAGCGATTTAATATAATTCTGTTAGTAGGAAACAGAACACTTTATTTTTCTACAGCATTTAGGTTATGTTTATTTGTTGATTTTTTTATATCTTAAAGAAAGCAAATTACTTAATTTACAAAGAAGGTCTATATGCATGTTTGTTTTATTCATTTGTGTCATTCTTCTATAAAATGCATTATACAAATCCGTAATTCCAAGGAAAATGTTCTTATTGTATCAAGTTTGATCTCTCATGTTTATTATTATTTTAAAATTTATAATCTTATTTTGATCCAGTTTCATCAATTTCATTTTAATTCAATTCAAATATTACTCAGTGTCAATTTAATCAATGTGTGAATATACACTATTACTGACACGGCACGCGTATAACTGTGTGGCAATATTTAATTGAGTCGCGACACGAAAAAAGTCAAGAAAGTGGCATGTGCGCCTAGCAATGACTAAGATCAGCCTAGGCGTTCGCCAAGTCTGATCAAAGTCTTTGCTGGTGGCATGGAATTAGCTTAGCTACCATTAAAGTACACAGCGAAGACTCTGATCAGACTTGTCATATGCCCAGGCTGATCTGAGTCTTCACGTAGTACATATGACACTTTGTGGGTTTTGTCGTATCGAGGTTCGACTGGATTAACCAAACGTAATATGCCGCGACTCGCCAAAACTAACAAGGTGGCATGTGCACTTCGCGTAGATTCAGCAGTCCGAGCAGAGTCTTCCCTTTTCGCGTAAAGGGAGCTGAGAGTCTAAGCCCTCTCCATGCTGACAGCGAAGACTAAGATCAGCCTGGACATCCGCCCTGGACATTCGCTTACAATATAGCATAGGTCTTAACTATCCCTTTGCGGACAGCGAAGACTGGTTAGATTGGGTGGATGCCGAGGCTGATCTGAGTCTTTACTGGGCGTACATTCGGCTGTGTTCGTTTTGTCGTGTCGTGGAAAAAATCTGTTGTCTTTAACGATAAAATAAATGCATAATGTTTACTCACTCATTAAATTCTAGGTTTTTATCATCATGAAATTTTAACTAAACTTATTTTCACAAGACTTTTTTTTATTATTATTATTTTTGAATCAAAATTTTGTGCAATCAATCATATTTTTGCTTGACTGTTCTAACAAAACCCTCAGTTATACAATTGTGTGACATACAATATATTTATTTATTTATTGTTCTTGATAATGTTGAACTTAAATTCTATGTTTGAATCAAACATACATTGTGTCTTATATAATGTTTAAGGGAGAGAGAGAGAGAGTGAATTTAGTCACGTAAAATTTTGATTATCATTGCATTATGAGACTAAATGATATGAACTGTTAGTAAATATAACCAATATAGCACCTCTTTTTCCCCCTTATTGGCTGCCAAAATCATTTTGGATTTCTGGAGCATGACAATTCCTTTTAAGAACCAAACATCTTTGAATAATAATAATAATAATAATAATAATAATAATAATAATAATTATTATTATTATTATTATTATTATTATTATTATTATTATTATTATTATAAGATGTGTTCTGACAGCATAATGCAAAGGAAATCCAAAAGGTTTAATTACATTACCATGATTATTTTATGCATGAGTCTGACTATTCTAAGTGAAATGTATTCAATATTCAATTAAAGTCATAAAGATCGATATTTTATCATGATCGAGATAAGAATATTAGCCTGAGGAAATACCTTGACACCTGCGATTATCGCATACTGTCGTTAAAATTCGGAGATCAACCGAAAGATCTCTGGAGATCTACCTGTCCAAGATGAAACTCAATAACCTAGATGACGAAGTACGAGTATTCTGCCAGATGGTCCGTCAGAAATCTTGTCCCCGCAACTCCTCCTACGTCTTTCATTGGATTGATTTGAAATTTTACAGATTGTATTCTTATGATATGAAGATGTGCATGTGGTTTTTGATTTTTGTTTTGGCCATTTTTGATGGAGTTACAGCCCTTGCTGACTCAGACCTTCCAAAATCTTGTCCGTCCGAAATCTTGTCCCCGCAACTCCTCCTACGTCTTTCATCGGATTGATTTGAAATTTTACAGATTGTATTCTTATGATATGAAGATGTGCATGTGGTTTTTGATTTTTGTTTTGGCCATTTTTGATGGAGTTACAGCCCTTGCTGACTCAGGCCTTCCAAAATTTTGTCCCCGCAACTCCTCTTACATCTTTCAGTGGATTGATTTGAAATTTTACAGAATATATCCTTATGATATGAAGATGTGCATGTGATTTTTAATTTTTGTTTCGGCCATTTTTAATGGAGTTACGGCCCTTGCTGACTCAGACCTTGTCCCCGCAACTCCTGCCACATCTTATATCAGATTGACTTGAAATTGTGCAGAATGTTTTATCATGATCTGAAGATGTGCATGTGATTTTGGATTTTCAATTGTCATATTTTTTACAAAGTTATTGCCCTTTGTCGTTCTTGGCATTTTTCCAACTTTTGAACCATTTGACGGAGAGAGCTGAAATTTGGTATGCTATTAGCATTTGGTAAATTGATTATTCTGATTATTGTTAGGATGTGCTAAATTATAAGTGACAGAGTTATTCCCCTTTCATAGATAATAGACATTTACTTAAAGGTAAAGGGATAACTCCAGAACTATTCATATTAATGGGCTGAATTTTCATAAATGCATTGTTTATTTTACATCAGATTGATATTAGCAGGAGTATGGCCCTTGTTATTTTGTTACTGGGTATACAGTCTTGATGTTTTGGGCATTTTGTGAAGGCCTAAAGTTTCAGTAACCTGATTTTACACATATATGCGCCATTCTGAACTTAAGTATTTTATAAAGAGACCCAGTAATTGGGTATATGTCTTTGATTATGTTCCGTTATTATTTCCTTACTAGGTTCTGTAATAAACATATTTTCTGTTTTTGGCCATACAGTTACTCTGAAACGGAATAAAGGGCTGCAGTTTGTGACACATTTCAAACGTCGGGTGACACTTGGCCGATGGCCTTTTATTACATATTACTAAATCTATCTCAGCCGATATATACCAGTTTACCCTACTATCAGGGCATGTAGCACAACATAAAGTTATGCGGAGAGATGTGTTTTTCTGCTGTTTAATTCCGCATATATAAAATCACAGATAGTAAGCATACAGTCGGACATAAATGCGAGTAATACCATTGTCTACACGACAAGATAAAGTATGATGGATAACTTAGATGAAATTTACCTTATAGAATCTTCCAACTCTAGCCAAATAAATACATATCGTTTCATTGGTAGCTAGGTTGTTATAGTCAACAGCTAACTATAAGACAACTTTCACCTTAGGTATCACACCTGCAAGGATCTGATATCTACAATATACATGTAAAAACAGAAGGTAGTTATACACATGATTTAAAAAGACAAACAAATCGTGTAATATTTAAACATTTGGAATGTATACTATTTTTGCTCTTTCTTCAAAAGCTTTATGGACAAAAATAGACAAGTTTCGAATCTGTTTTTACGATCAGTATTAACCCTCTAGTGCCCAAACATAGAATGCACTATAAGAAAACATTTATATTCCATCCAGCCACTAGCTTTGGGAAGTCAAATTGAAAACAGGGTCTGAATTTGTGTTGAGGTCCAAGGTTGCTGAGATATACATGTAGCATATATGCTACATTGGGCATTAATTTTTTAAAAGTAGCTTTTTTCAGGGTGAATAACTCAAGTGTTAACAATAATTACGGGGCACCTTTTTGGATGAAAAAAGGGTGTATGAAAAAGATTCTATTGGCATATATGTATCAGGGATATCTGAAAAAGTAAAGTCAATATCACAATTTTTGATTTTATTGCCCGATATATCATATATGATACATTTTGTGTTTTCGAACTTTTGCGACTTTCGGCGGCTGATAAACGCACTTTAGACATACCATTACAACTGGAATGATTTAATCTTATTTCCTGATATCTTAACTGATGTTCTAGCAGCATAACATAACATACAAGTCAATATCCTGGTCACGGCACCAAAACAGAGTTATGTAGCAGATATGATACACCGGGCACTAGAGGGTTTTAAGTAATTCTACAAATTTGAACATACTAGGTCTTGATGTATAATATTTATCTATATATTTATTTCTAAGGTTAACATACATTTGACACTCAAACGCAAAATGGTATTCATCTTCTACTTTGTTACATACTAAACACTTTCTGTTTTCATACTCAACTCATGCTGATCTTACCTATCTGCCAGCTTCAACTTCTAACCTATGAGACGAAACTCTAAGTCTTGATAAAGCCACACTTATAATATTCAAATAACTTTGAAAGTTAAAACTTGAAAAAGACTTAAAAATCTAGCCCGTGATGAATTGTTAATGTCTGCTTCCCAATTTTGTATAAATGTGTCCCTTAACCGTTGTTAAATACATGTAAAAATAGATTGCAGTTGCCAACATTTTGCTGAATCCATACTTCTGCAACTCCCATATCATTTAAAACAGCCGTTTAACTAACGATGCCCAATTGATAATTCTATCATTATCTTCAATATCATGTAATAACGCTTTATAATTTTTCCCCATAAGTATATGCTCCTCAGAGTTCACAATCTTAAGCCAATGTTTTATAATTATTAAATACCTCTGTGTTTAATATTCCAAGTTCACCATATACAAAGTTATTCTGAGTTGAGATTTTAACCCCCATAAGACGTTTACAGAATTGCAAATGAGTTCTTTCAATTTGATGTGCTTTACAGAAGCCCAAAATTTCTGCTCCATAATTAAGAAGCAATGAGTCGTCTGGCGTGCTGTTTATGAAGTTGTACGACCCACTGTCATGGTCACCATGAACTCTAGGGTTTAATCTGCAATAAGACGAAAAACAAGTATTTATTTAAATATATGAAACTAAATGCAGTGTTGCCATGGACTTGATCTAAAATGCAGTGAATGCAGTGTTGTCCTGGAATTGACAAAAGAAACACTAACTCATCAAAAGGGTTACATGTAGCAAGATAGACTCAATCTGACAGTTACAGTACAATACAAGCTCAAAATAGAGAAAATTAATGAGCAGAAGAAACAATCTATATGTGTCCGGGGAGAAGCATTCGTGCTTTGCTTGTAGATTTGCTAGATTGTAGATTTCCTGGGGTCTATGCAATATACAATATGTGTATGTGTATTTGATTGTATTCTTCCAAATGTGTCAAAGACACAGCTTTATTTGAAACATTAAGCTTAACACACTACTCAAAATATTTAAAGGAGCAGCTGATATTTTCCCATAGACATTTAGCACAACATATTATGTACAGTTCAACGGCCCATACATTCAAACACAGTGGCCAAGAATTTCCCATTCTTTGACAGCAGTTTGAAAAGGGATGGAAGTTTAAGAAAACAAGAGTTTTAAAACAACTGATGCATTGCTCTTTTCCATGGAACAACTTTTGCAATTTTCGAGTTTCCTGAAACTGAGGCATTTTTCCTTCAGTCTATAAACTCTCATAAACCTTTGTTCAAAGTGATCGTTTCAAACGGGTCACCTTGTAAGACATTCGGTTTTAGAACTAAAATGGTTAGTTTGATTTTGGTTAAAATAACATGCTTTTCATCTGTTCTAAAAATGTTTGTTTTCTTACCAAAATTCCATTTTCACAAAAATCAGTCAATGGACATGGACATGATTAATACTAAATCAGAATGTGTGCAGTCAGTAACCTCGACCCTATTTAAAGTTCTGCAAAATAATTGGTAATTTCATGTCTTTGCTGATCAAAAGTGAATGACCCTCCCATGGGGATGCATTGGAAAAACTGTTAGCTGCTCCTTTATTTATTTTGAATAGCGACGAAGCAATGTCAGAGGCTACTTGGTTAAAACAATATTTGAGCCGCGACATGACAAAACCAACAATGTGGCTGTGCGCCGAGTGAAGACTCAAATCAGCCTGTGCAGCCGGCCAGTTTGATCAGACTCTTCGTTAAGTGCTCAAAAGGTAGCTAAGGGTCTAAGCTACCTTCATGCGGACAGCCAAGACTGTGTTCAGACTGGGCGGATGCCCAGGCTGATCTGAGTCTGCGCTGGGCGCACAACCGAATGTTCTCTTGTATCTTATGTTATTTCTTTTCCTTCCGACTACTCTAAAACCTTAGTGAAACCTTTCAGAAGCCCTTGAATCTTTTTGGGGTGGCTAAAAGAATGCATCGCAAACGCATAATTTGAGTGATTGGGTGCTTTTTAGTGACCTCCCGTAGATTTTAAAAAATTGGGACACATACAATAATTGCCGTAACTGGTGTGAAAATCGCCGGGATTGGTTTTCTAATGCCGGAATGAGACAAAACAGATGCAGATAGAATGATATATACTGTAGATCCTGATCAGACTTCTACTTCAGGAGCAGTCTGATCTGGGTCTGCACTGTTTGCCAAGACTTATAATTGAGAGGCGCCACGAGAAAACCAACAAAGTGGTTGTGCGCCCTGCGCAGACTCAGATCAGACTGGGTATCCGCCCAGTCTGATCCGTCTTAGCTGTACGCATTGAGGTAGCTTAGAACCTTAGCTACCCTTAAAGCGCTTAGCGAAGAGCCTTATCAGCTGATCTGAGTCTGCACTGGGCGAAAAACCACTTTGTTGGTTTTCTCGTGTCGCGGCTCAATTATGTCATAATATTTAGAAATTCACGGTACTCACATATATAAGCTTAAAGCTCACAGATAAATGGGTTGTCGTCGTAACAATGTCTAACGTCCCACTGGTAAGTATTTGTAGACATTGATTGTGTCCAAATTACCATACAGTGTTTAAAACCGCTACGGCTATCTGAAAAAAATATATATTCATATAAATGTAATTATAAAACAAAAACTTGCATCAGTGATTTTTTTTATACGAAACCATCTATAATACTAAATAAACGAAGTAACGCATAAACTGCAAAATTGGTGGCATTTTCAAGTGTAATTTCTGTACTGGTTCTTTCGCATATTGCTATCATTGATAATTTCGGTTAGCGTGTGTTTTAGTTTCACGTAGATTTAAAGAATTTGGGAATTAAATTCGTCTTTCATTTTAAATTCTCCCTAGTATTTTTCTAGAAACTTCGATGTCAACAATGGGTGCGTTCGGGTGAATCCGGTCGTTTCGGTTCTGCGTCGTTATATCGGCGCGCTGCTTAGCAAGTCCAAATTTAGCAGGTTCTAATGCAAAAATTCGACCCATGAACGTACGTCATTCCCCATAAATAACGATTCATTTTTTTGCTCATATGTTTAAACGGATGAAGAACTAAATGATCATAGTCCCGACGGCCCTGGCTCGAAACGACCCATTTTCTTCCAGAACGATAGGCAATACGAGTAGCCAATCGAACTCGCCCATTGAAGAATAAAGCTCAACGCACATGGTCTTTCGAAAAGTTGGACGGACACACGGCGCCAAGTGTGTGCGGCTAAGGTTATGTACCGCTGAGCCACTTGGGGAACGTCGTTAGGAGAATTCAAACTGAACTGAACTTTCGAAAAGACAAAAATTAAAAATGTCTATGGTTAACACACATGCGCCAGGTAAGAAAGGGCATTTTTTCCAGCGAAGCAAACAAATCAATTTCAATGATTCAACGAAGCTAAATAAGCCTTTAGTCTTCAGATGGCTTGAATATTTCCCCCCAAAACGTTCCAGGACCCAATTTTTCCAGAAAAAAAAATACTCAGGACAGGTCACAAAATGGTAAAAAAAAAAAAATAAATCTTCTCCCCCAGCACAACGCCGGGCCGCGTAGCGCAATCGGTAGGGCACCTGACTCATAAGTCAGAGGTCCTGGGTTCGAAACCCGGTCTGGCCACATACTTTTGTTTCTCCTTCCGCTGATTCAAGAAGGGCAGTTGTCAGTTACTGGCGAAAGTATGTGCACTTAGTACTGGTTAACCGCTTAGGAGGTCTAAGCCTGCCCAGGAATAGTGTGGTTAGGTTAACTGACCGTCCCCGGACATGACCTTAGCTGTTTACCGTGGACGCTAAGCATCAAATCAACCAATTCTCCCCAGAACCACAAATTCTATGATCTTGAAACTTAGCATGTCGCATCAAGGACTCAAAAGCTCAACAAAATTTATATAAATGATGACCCTGGGATGGCCTTGATCTGTTTTACGGCAAGGTCAACTTTTGAGTCACATAGGTTTTTCTTTGGGAAAAAGTGAAAAAAAGTTGATTTTTTTAGAAACAATGCATTCTGCTACCTGAAAGTTTGTAGATGCAGACAACTAATTAGGTAAATGAAGCTTTAGTGAGTATTCATATAAACTTGACAATCATGAAATATTTCCGCGCTTGCGCGGGCTCTTTAAGATGCGTTTGAGCTGCCGCATGCCTGCATGAGTAGTAGAAACTGACTGAAATGTATATTTGTTTTCAGGAGGCATGAATACAATGGTAGTAACCTACCTTATAGCACAGATGTGGAAACTTTTTAGTCAACGGCCATTCTGAAGAAACTAGGAAAGTGGTAAGAGATAGGATTGTAATACAAAAAAAGGCAGCCGATGCGGTGCCTACAGGCTTATATGGTCATAGTATTTAGGACAGGACTTTTCAAAAGATGAGAACAATTTTTTGATGTGGACATATTGTTTCCCTGTTAGTGGGAAAAAGAAGATGCCATAGCTGATGACAGGCTGACATGTCTTCAGTATTCGCACACGTCCTGAATAAATTTTACGAAGCACGACTTACCTGATCTCCAGTTGGTATAGGGGCCGACTGGACTGTTTGTGCTCTCCCATACAAAGTTTTCTCGCTTGTTCAGGTCGTTGCCACCGATCCACCACCTGCCACTTTGACCTGAAAATATGTTAAAAATGGTCCAGATCCCTCAGAATGGCTAAGCGTAAATGTGTATTATGCGGCTAGCTACACTGTTAGGCGGGTTAAGCCTTGACAGATCAAGCCATCCTTGTTGGATTGAAGGGAAATGGCCGTAAGTCAAACATATAGGTTCTTATTTGTAAGCATTCAAAACTGAAGCATACTGACACTTAGGGATAAAGTAAATATCGGTCACTTTATGCGATAATACTGAAACTATCATCCAAAATCTTGAAAACTGCTTTAACAAAATTGAAATAATTTTTAGTTCCTTCAAGAGCAGGGAACACATTCAGATATACGAACATGGGCCAGACTACGTAGTTTCGAATAATAAAGCCTCCCAAGACCCTGGTGATGAAACCAGAGAAAAGCATACTGTATGTTTTCAATTTTAATTTCACAGTCGATTCAAAGACTGATTAGTATCAAAAAAGGTCCAATAAGACGATAATCTATAATAAGAGTCTAAACCAATCTAAAATTTCAGATTCCTCAAAACATATCCTCTGATCTCAATGGACGAAAATAAAATATAATCTGCACTATGGATGAGGTACAGGGAGACGTTTTACGGCCGCCACACGGCACAACACCAGCTGCAGTAAAATAAAATTAAAATCTTAAAAAGTTCCTTTAAGAGCAGAGAACACATTCAGACGAAGGAACATGGGCCAGACTACGTAGTTTCGGCTAATAAAGCCTCCTCGGGCCAGACTACGTAGTTTCGGCTAATAAAGCCTCCTCGGTGACCCTGACAAGATCTGATGATGACACCAGAGAAAAACATACTGTAACCCGATTTCCAAACAAGTTCAGAATATGAAAATATTTATATGGTAATACAGTCATAATTAACGTTAATATATCTTGAGATAGGTTTTGCCAAGCTTGGTCCTAAAATTGTCGACCTTAACCAAGGACAAGACCTTTAAGGTAGTCATGAAGACGTTAAAAGTTAGTAAATTAATAATCTAATAGATTTTGCCAAGCAATACACTTAGTCTGTAACGTTATGTGTTGTGGTCGGTGGAGCCATTGGGTTACAATTGGGTTACCATTTTAAACTCATCTACACCGAAACCCTATGTAGTCAATCCTCATGTAGTCAAATCCTGCAATGCTAATCCAATTTGATCTACCATCTAGGGAGATATAGACAGACGACGGGCAAAGTCATGGTGAGCTATAATGGCTGGCATAAACATTCAACCTTTCACTGATCATAATAATGACTAGCCACTTGCATCATGATGTTTGTGTACTGGCAATCAATGCGTAAGGGCTAAACATTATGAACACCAAAACTGCTCGTGCTAGGGTAATGTTTCTAGCCCTCTTTTGGTCAGCGGGAACCAATTGTAGTCATAGAGACCAGAAATTCAAAAAGGTGCAGGGAAGCTCGGAGCTATTATACGTCACATGGTGCTGTTTGATTGGATAATAATGCTGATGAGGTTGAAAATAATGTTTTGATGAACTGTAGAAATCAATTTTGTTTAATTTTATGGATATTGTAAAGAAATAAGTATTTCTTATTTGGACTGTGGAGGCAATATTTTATGATTGGTGATTTTAGCAAATTCTGGCGCTTTTCTGCGGACTCATATGGGTTGCTGTATATCAACATCCTGAAACTGCCAGAAAGTGCTGGGTAAGGTGTTGTTTTTCCTATTTGCCTGCAGTGATCAACATTTTAGCTTGGAATTAAGGCAAATTTGGATGGTCTAGCTACATTGCATAAAGGGTGCCACACTGCCAAAGACAGTAGGGGTCACTATAGAAGTCTATGGGAGAAACAATTAGTTCACGCTGCCCTATACTACATTTCATGTGGAAGGTTTATGCTGCTTGGAAGGTAATTTGTCTAGTTTTCTGGAACTATTTCAGCATCTTTTCATGATTTTAAGCTCCAACAAACCAAAATTATGGCTCAAGTGCTGGAAAGGATCTCTAAAAGTCTAAAGAAATACTCTGCAAGGGGGGAGGGGGACTGTATACTGTGGACAGGCAGCTGTGACCGGTATGGGTATGGGAGAAAAAAAGTCACATGGGGTTTTGAGGTGAAAAAAATGGAAAGCACTCACAGACTAGCATACATGGTTTCTCATAACCTTACAGAACTGCCTCGAGAAAATGAATCTGGGGACTTCATGGAAGTTAGCCATCTGTGCCACCGTAAACGTTGTATTAACCCTGATCATCTTGTGTTCGAACCCCATTCAGTAAATATGTCCAGGGCATCTTGTTTCATTCATTGTTGCTGTTCTTTGGAGCATTCTCCTGCCTGCATCTTCTGATAGGGCTTTTTGATTGCTTGTTTTATGTAAGTATGATCTTTTGAAACTGATTTCTTCAGCAGATTTTTCATTTTGATCTGATTGATGATGTAAGAGTGGTCTTTCTTGATTCTTGCGTTTAATTGTCGTGTATGAGAGCTTCTTTCAAGCAGCTGAGCTTTTCGATAAGCGATCTCCTCTTGATGTTTTTCATACAGTTTGAATAATCTTATTCTTCTCATTTTTCTTTTCAATTTTCGCCTGCTTGACCCTTTGCGTTCCTTCTCTTTTTCAGATATACGTTGTTCATTTAGAAGTGCAGCCGATACCCTACTGTTTGGAGGAACGGAACAGCCTGTTGCATTACAGAGTCGTGCGATTGATTCCCCTGGACCATTATTAGATGAAAAGATGGCACTGTGAGCTCGCCCGGAAAAGTTGCGGGGATATGTGACATTTTTAGGTAAGGATCGTCTGATTACATTGTTAACAGATTCCACTTTCTGTGTGTTTGAGTTGAATTTGGTTTTTTCAAGCATGGTTGGTCCAAGTCGGAAGTTGATGCACTCTCGTAGAATCTTCTCTGTTTCAGTATTGAGGCTTATTTTAAAAGAATTTGGTAGAAATTCATTCTTCAGTATCCAGTTGTTGTCATTTTCTCCTGCACATACACTTGAATGGGCCCTGCAGAGCTTATGGTCACCTGCATAACACCTGAGAATGGCCTCAGTACTTTCAGTGATGCTAATTTTCAGATTTTCAAGGTCTCCTCTGGCTCTCTGATGGCAATTTTCAAATTCCGCCTGACAGCGCAGGCTTAAATCTGTAGAAAACCTGTTTTGCATCTTCTGTTTGAATGATTTTGTTAATCCAGGCATCATATTTAATACTGCACATTTATTCTTTATAAATTTCCTGTGGTTTTCTGCCAGGTGCCGTGTATCGATTTGGTGTTCTGGGGTTAATTTGGTGATTTTGGCCATATTTAATTCTTCGGCTGCCTTATATGCACTGGTATCTGGATCTGTGATTATGTTTTTTACTTCCAGGTTGTCCTCTTTGAGGTCCAGCAAACAGGCTTTAGCCCATTCTTTTTCATCACCAATAGACTGCTCCATTGGAATTTGGGACGAGCACTTCTCAGACATAATGTCACATCCATTTTCATCCTCAACAGAATGAAATCCATGTTTAGAGCACAGTTTGTTAATATTTTCTATAGCTATAACCTGCTTTTTAGGTGTAATATTTTCTACCATTGTGTAGCAGCACTGTGTTGCAGGCTGAAAGGGAGTTCTCCCTATTCCAGAATATAAGGCGTTATTGAAAACACCATCAGACTGCACAGAAATTTCACCGGCCGGCTGGCCTCTTAGCAAATTTATGGTCTTCAGACCCTGTCTTCTTGCTTTCATATCTCTTTTGTTAACTTCTTCTATTACTTTAGACACTTTATTAGCAGTTTTTTGTAATCCACGCCTGGAAGGTGCAGGAATACTTGTACTGAGGCATAGTTTCCTGATACTGCTTGGCCCAATAGGTGTTTGGCTTAAAGCGATATTAAGGCCAACATTGGCTGTGGCAGTTTTTCTCCCTACTTTTCCAGTTTCTATTTCATCATAAAGATTATACTTCTTAGACGTATATGAGCAGCGATCACAAATGACCCGCTCTCGCCAGCAGAACATCCTCTGCTCCTCGGTGGAGTAATCAAAATTAAGGCGCCCTTGGCAGTGGTGACTTGTTTTTTGATGTTCATGGAAAACCTCGTTGAACATACCCCATAGCTTTCCAGTATGAAAAATACGGTAGCAGTTTGAGTTGTTTCTGAAATTAAAATAAAGAAAATGGCAAGTGAGCCCCCCTTTTTCTTTATAATTAGCTCTAGTGGAGTACACTTTGGGAGAGCTGACCTTGTGCCGTCCACCTGTCTGTCCATCTGTCACCTGTCCGTCGTCTGTCTGTCGTCTGTCCATCTGTCCGTGTTTTTTTTTCTTTCTTTTTTTCTTTTTTTTTTTTGTCTTGTTATCACATCTCTGACACAGCCACTGGAGACAGATTTCTGGAAACTTGTCGGGTAATAATTCTATTTCTGTTGACTTCTTCTCTATTTATCACAAAAAAAAGCACCAAAACTGATGTGGCAGGTGCTCATTGAAAACTTTAGAAATCTGGAGCTCTAGCATAGTCTTTGATAGATCTAGATACATTGTAGTTGGTTAATCAAAGTGTTTCATTGCATGATATGCCTTTAAACAGAGCTTAAAATGAGATATTTATTGTAGAAGACATAGATATGCTCTTAGCATGTGATACATGCTTGATATTTCTGTATTAGCTATGCAAGCAAGATTATTGGAGTTATTTCCCTTGCACTACTGGGATTTTGTCCAAGTCAATTCTGTGACTTCTATCTAGCAATTTGTACAATTGTGTGATAGATTTATTGAATCTTTTATGTTTTTGATACAAAATATATTACATTTTTGTGAATTGGAGCCACAGTTTTCTTTTCTGTATTACTTTTTCATGTGCTATCTGAGAAAAACTTGTGAAAATCTGCCAAAATACGTCAATTTATGTCATATTTTGTGTTGTTATCTATTGATAATTGCAGTTCAGAGACTAAATATGCTGTTGTTCACTTACAAACTAACAAGCTAAGGTATAAAATGAAATACACCCACCTCTCATTAAAATCTGAATTCATCTGTTCAACTTCTAATGGCATGTCTGCCTTTGGCCGCAGTACCATTGTTGACGTGACCCCACCGTTGGATTCTCTCTCAGTGGACTTCCCATATGGTGCGAGTGGGTCCTGACTTGCCATGGAAACTTCAGAATGTGATGGCCTGATGTAATGAAATTGTGTAATATCACCCTGTTCCTTCTCCTCCTGCTTTATACCCTTATTGTGGGGTGCCACACCTTTTCTGAACCAGGTTTTCCTCATTTTTCGTACTCCTTTTCTCGATTTCATGATCCTATTTTCCACAATTGTATGTGTTGCTATTAAGAAAACTAGATAGCAAATGGTGAAGAGATGTTTCTGGAGCAGCATCATATTATATTTTTTATCTTTTGGTATGTCCAGTCTCCAGAAGGAACAGTTTTGTAAGGTCAGGGGTTAGCCAATTATATGCTATTCTGTGTTATTTCTACTAGCATTATCAGCCCTTTTTATCATACATAGATAATGTTACAAACTGAGAATGACATAACTTTTACTAAATGAAATTATGTCCAGAGCAGTTATCCAACAATTATACTAGATATTATTACTGCAGGCCAGCATTCCAGTGGGAAATATGTGAATCTTTAACCAGGGGGTAGTAGCCTGTACAAAGGGGGGTGGGTGGGGTAAGAGCATAGTTATATGGCCATTAAGATAAAGACAGTGGATTCTTTCTGCCCAGTTTCTACTTTAAGCTCAGCTTACTATGTTCTGCAAATTTCAGCTGACTCTGATGTTGGCTTAAGGAGAAACAGACATTTAACTTTTTTCCTCTCTGTTGGCAATCTTCAGTTTTCCTATGGAAATTTAAAGAAATATAGTAATGGGGGTAGGTGCCTAAACAATGTTCCTAGGCACAAATGAAAGTCAATAGCAAGGAAAGCTTGATGTGATTTTATTCGAAATAGCATGTATTTCAAAAACTTACCATAAAATACTACTTTGAAGAAATTTAGAGTTGTCCTATAGGTCAGCGGGAACCAATTGTAGTCATAGAGACCAGAAATTCAAAAAGGTGCAGGGAAGCTCGGAGCTATTATACGTCACATGGTGCTGTTTGATTGGATAATAATGCTGATGAGGTTGAAAATAATGTTTTGATGAACTGTAGAAATCAATTTTGTTTAATTTTATGGATATTGTAAAGAAATAAGTATTTCTTATTTGGACTGTGGAGGCAATATTTTATGATTGGTGATTTTAGCAAATTCTGGCGCTTTTCTGCGGACTCATATGGGTTGCTGTATATCAACATCCTGAAACTGCCAGAAAGTGCTGGGTAAGGTGTTGTTTTTCCTATTTGCCTGCAGTGATCAACATTTTAGCTTGGAATTAAGGCAAATTTGGATGGTCTAGCTACATTGCATAAAGGGTGCCACACTGCCAAAGACAGTAGGGGTCACTATAGAAGTCTATGGGAGAAACAATTAGTTCACGCTGCCCTATATAGAGCTATGCTCTAGATATGCATACAACTAAGAAAAAATAAGAAAGGGAAGTAACTCCAAAATAACTTGGGATACAATTATGGTTCATCTGCATTGAACTTCCTGTCGTTTCCCTCTATCAACAGGTCAAGTTACATTCAGTTCTCTTAAATATGTACAACAGAGATATGCTCCGGACAAGCTAAACACTGACAAAAAGGAAGGGAGCAAACTCCTTAATTACTTATAGTATGGTTATGGTTCTTGTGGTTTGCACTTCCTTTCATTGCCTTCTATCAATGTGTGAAGTTTCATTTAGTTTCCTTCAATGCTCCAGAATATATGCTCCGGACAAGCACAATAAAGCAAATACTAAGAAGGGAGCTAACTCGGTAACTACTTATGACAGGGTTAGTGTTCTTCTGTTCTGCACTTTCACTCATTGCCCTCTATCAGTGTGTGAGGTTACATTAAGTTCCCTTTCATACTTTTAGAGATATTCTCCGGAAAAGCAAACTACTGAAAAAATAGGAAGGGAGCTAACTTTGAAAATACTTAAGATAGGGTAATGGTTCTTGTGCTGTGCACTTCCTGTCATTGCCCTTTATCAATATGTGAAGTTTCATTTAGTTCCCTTCAACACTTTTGGAATCTATACAGATATGTCAGAACTAGTATCTCTGTTTCAAAATGTAGAACGCGTAACATAGGCTTACAAAAACATAGACATGTTCAGCCCTCCGCAATACCGTTTTGACAACCGTAGCAATAGACGGGCTTACAGCCCGCCTAATCATGCAGATATTTTAACTTTTATCGGATATGGTGCCAACCGCCCTTGTGTCTCTTTACCTTATAAGGTATACCTTATACGTGTAGTATGGAACACTGGCTGAAAATGATCTTACCTTGCATTTCCATTATTTTGTTGGTAATAAATTGGTCCTCCTCAAAGCTTTGAATTTCAAGAAGATGACCATAAAAGCCATGGCATACCGTCTGGAAAAGACAGACAGATGTACATATATATCATATTTCAGTGCAGATAAAAATCCGATATTCTGAAGTTTGTTTTTTCTTTCTTTCTTTAATTAATTAGTGTGGTTTCCGGTAGATTTACTGTTAAATGAAAAATGTTAATTAATAACTTACACTACCACAGAAAACAAGGTGTGTGTGTGTGTGTGTGTGTGTGTGTGTGTGTGTGTGTGTGTGTGTGTGTGTGTTTTCATTCAGCTTTCATAGTGTTTCTGTATTCCACAAATATGTTTGAAATACAAAGATAGTTACTAAATGTCATCAATTTAAATTCATGGTCGCGTCTCCATTATGGATGGAAAGTAATAAAATCCGTATAGAAAAACGACATTGTGTATAGAGAGACGCCATTCTGTAAATAACGCGTGGGTGCGTGTGTGTGTGTGTGTGCGTGTGTGTGTGTCTGTGTTATATCAAGAAGAATACCAATTCGTATTTTAATTACCAGAGCATTCTCCCATGACATTGCCGTCAAAACTAACAAATAACTTGAGTTTCCGCTAGATGCGATGAGGTCTGGTGGTGTGGTGGGTGTCGTCGCTGGTACTGAAAAGATAAGGATTTTAGTAAAATAAATAATAAGTGTACAGTCGCATTTGTTTTGCTTTCTTTGATTGAGTTTTTGGTTGCAGTAAACATTTTAAGCAAGGAAACTTTTTTTCTAAACTTTTTTCTTCTGCGTGCATTGAACTTGCAAAGATGTTGGTAAATAGTCTTACACTGCACTGTGAGCATATGCAGGGGTATAATTACACATTAAGCACAATGATAAAAAAGGGCAAGAGTAAGAGTTTACCCAGCAGGCACACGACGTTGAAATGACGTCGTACTGACGTCGATGCGACGTAATGACGTCGCATCGACGTCCGTGCGACGTCATTTTGACGTCATGTCCCCGCTAGGTAGCCCCAAAGATATTTCGTGTAGTCGCGTCTGTTTGCAGTAACTATTGAACTCTTTACCATTTTATAAAATTTCAGATTCAGATATGCAGGGCGTGTTGAAAGGACTAGGTATGATTTGGGCCATATTTGGCCCCCTCTCAAAATTTATTCAAATATTGTTTTTTTCATTAGTCACCTTGTCAACAATATAAATCTAGAAAATGGAGATGTTACGGCATCTACAAGGAAAGTTACAGCCATTCGTTTGTTCATGCATTTCTGCCCTGCTTTTTAGCAAAGTTTAGGGGGGTAGGGATACATTTTGCCTTATATAACAAGGAAAGGAATTTAAATGTAAATGATAAGTATCATATCACATACTGTATGTAATTCTAATACTAAATCCCTTTCACAGTTACTGGTCTGCATTTTATCACGTGCATGAAGGGCGATAACTCTTGATAGATCACTGAAATTGTCGAATTACAGGAACGCTATATCAAACAGTTTTTTTCGATCGAAAATTAACGTTTTAGGGGCGTGCCACAATTGCAGTATTTTGTCTTTCAATGGAATTAAGATAAACCTTTCATTTCAAGATCAATTCATGTGCAGCAGTCACTTTTCACTGAATAGTAATATTAGTCTAAAAGAAAACGGAAGAAAAAAATATTCAAAAAAATATGGGGGGTATGGATAAAATTTCCATTATTCTTGAGAGTTGATCAGTTGAAAATAATAGGAAATGGTTATAAAACAACAAGGATATAAAGAAAATAAACATATTTTGCATTCGAAGGAAAAAAAATATTTCTAAGAAAGAAAAAGGGGGATAACTTATGCTTTACATTGAAACTGCATAGCAGTTAATGGTAATGAACACATATCTTTTTATAACTGCTGACTTAGTTTTGCAAACATCGGCCATATTTTTATGAGCTTCCTTTTATAAACGTTGTTATATAAAGTTATAAACACAATAAAAAATAATTATTTTACCCTACCCGTTTCCATGGCAACGATTTTCAAAGAAATAGATGAAGCGAAACAAGAAATAAGATATCTTTCATACATGTTTTATACTTGTTTTAATCGTGTGGTTCATTATTTTCGCACGATTTTTAAGCTAGTAGTATGCCAACCATATATGTAATATAAACTCTTAATTGAAGCTAATCAGCAGAATGATTTAGTTGTGTATTTCATGTATGAGAGTGGGTAGGGTAACTAAGACACCGACTTATTCATACCGTAATACCGGTAACTGGTTAATTCACAATCTTTGTCATATTATATAAACAGCCGTAGATATTGGAAATAAAGGGCAATGGCTCTTTGGATTAAATTATGCATTGCTCATACTTTTCCATAGCTTAGCTGTTACTATGGTTCTATTATCAACTATGGCGGACTTTCCTCACAAAGGATCAGTTTTAGAACTTTTTGGTTTAAACATATTTTTTTTCGAAAAAAAAATATGTTCAACATATATTGTGATAAATTTATATTAGGATACGAACGGAAGCAAAATGCTCATATAGTTCTTCTCCTTAAATCTTCTTTTTGACGCTGAGTGCAGTCCAGAAATGCATTGTCGCCATAACACTCATGATTGTAGGCCTATAGCTCAGAGCAATGTTCTATCCATCGACTGAGAGTCTATCATTCTTTTGTTAGACATTTCCCAGATTTGTTCTGGATAGTTAGGATCTACCTTGAAAAACAGGCGTAATCCCTCCTTTTCTCAGTCAGGCAATACCCATTTTGATGTTACTTGGTTTAATTTATGAAATGGGAGCAACTCTAACATGCAATTTAAGGGACGAGTCATTTTTATCAGGTGTGTGTGTGTGTGGGTGGGTGGGGGGGGGGGGGGGAGGGAGGATCCGGCTACATTGTCATATGGTTCACCAAAATTCTTTCCAACCCCCCACCCCCCGATAGGTGACAAAAAATTTTATGACCCCCATCTCCCAATCCCAGCTACCCTTCACACACACACACACACACACACACACACACACACACACACACACGCACGCACGCACGCACGCACGCACAACACCAATTAACAATTAATGGATATATGAATTCAAATATCGTACTACTACTATTACTATTTCAATTTTTCTAACGACGCTCCCCAAATGGCTCAGCAGTAGTACAAGTACCGTCTTTCGGTCCCGTCTTTTATGCGCTGTCCCGACTGCAACATTGCAGTTGCATGTATCCTTCCGAATCTGGAGTTGTTTCTGACAGTAGGTCAAGCGTCGTCATGAATGAAGAAGCGAAAAACTAAGTTTTGCATCATATGTCCTGGTAGTGCTTACCAAAAAGAAGGTAAAGCGGCCTGATTTGGTTGTTTTGTTTAGTAATATATCTTGGCGATCCGTAGATTGTCAACCCTCACTGTCAAAAGAGTTCCGGCTGCACGCGCGTCCTTGCAAGACAACCGTTGTCAATGACGTTATTTCATATAGAAAAGTTTAAAATTAGGTGTCAGCGCAGGCAAGTGCACAGCTGATTTTTTCACACATTGTTGGCGCTGTTAAAATGCATCATTACGCAAAAAATCAGCTGTGCACTTGCCTGCGCTCAGGTAGTTTTGGCCCAAATGCAAGCAGAAAATGGTCGAAACTGCCAAAATCGGCTGAGGATAGGTACATTTAGAGGCTCAGAAGAAGTTAAGTATCATTAGAATATGGATTATTTTAATCAGAACTGATGGTTAAAGGTTTAAACACATACATGACATGAAAAGAAGTTTAAGAAGTGCAATTTTGAAAATTCATAAATGAGGGGGCCAAATATGGCCCAAATCATACCTAGTCCTTTTGTCAAATTGACAAAATTTCATTACGCACTTGTGTATTTGGATATACGTAGTTACGCCTTTGATATGGAGTCCGTATTTCAGCACAGTGGGGTAACACTATGTGCAGATATAAATATGGCACATGCTGGAGGATAAAGCCAACAAAAATGCCACAAGGTTTAGATGAAATGCAACAGATTGTAACTACATGTACTGTGTTAGATTTTCAGTGCTCCTCACCTCGTTAGATTTGTTTTTATATTAAGTATCGAGAGTATATGGAGCTCCAGTATACTGGCTGCCGTGAGGAGTCTAGACTACTGTACAGAAGAGTTTCCTCTATTAGGGCAGTTTCTATCCTGTAATAGAAGCCCCGAACGAGAGACTCAAGTTCAGACTGATATCCCATTAGCTACACACAAAAAGTGAATGGGTAAACACCATGTTTTTCTGCCATTTTTCCCATTACGCATATAACATTATGAATCAGCAGTCAAAGTATGAAGACAATCTCTTAGCTGTTTGCAAATACGCAACCAACACTCTTTTACCGTTGACAAACTCGCTCCAGTCACTAAAGGATGACGGTGTTGCTGCCCGAACTCTGAAGGCATACTTTGAATCTTGTTTTGGATCGGGTATCATTACGTGGAGATTGGAGGTAACCACTGTGGCGTACTCGTTGCCATCCCTGTATGCCACAATGAAAAACAGACCTTCTTGAAATGAGACGTAGCTCCAGGTCAGAATTATATGTGCATCATCTATTGCACAAACCGTACCGTCAATCGGGTTCTCCAAAGGAGGCGCTATAAACAATAGAATGAATCATCAAAATACAAACCAGAAGGTGGGGGTGGTCGGGTGCTGCGATGGTGCTGTGCGTAACTTCCAGTGCCGGGGCGTCCTACTGATTTTGTACATTGTAGGGCAAGGGCCTACTGTGCTCGCAGTAGGTGCGGGTGGGGTTGTTTGGACATTTTTCTCTCGTCTATCATTTCTTTTCTTTCTCCCTTTATGGGAGACGGCCCGATATAGACTGAAATACTGTCTCTACGGGCCGTTAAACCCAAAACAGTCAATCGATGAATCAAAATAGAAGGTAACACATCATTTAATGTAAATGGGAACACTGTCAGGGGAAATAAGTATGCGGTTTATCTTTTGCATTCCTTCTCATGTGGAGTGAACTCTTACAAATTCTTTCCTTTAAGACCAGACCCCAAATTGGACAGGAAATCGTTATCGGAAACAAATAGGATGTTACACAAGTTATTTCCCCATGTAGATTTGGAAGGAAAAATAGAAAATTTTCAATTTACCTTAAAACAATGATATAAAGACGAGATCTCCTTTGACATGAAATCTATGAAACGCGGCTTCGGCGAGTTTTACAAATTTCATGTCAAATAGCAACTAGTTACTGATCCAGTTTTTAGACATGGAAAGGTGTTTCATATTTATTAGTGGTTTCTTGCGTTGCGACGTAACGAAAAGAAATACAATTTTATCTACTGCTCAACTATACCCTTTAAAGGTTAAGATGGTGATTTATGGTAAATGTAAAAATCTGCATAAAACTATAAAAAAAAGTAAGGTATCTCCCTGAAAGTTCGCAGACTTCTTATTTTTGTTGTTCTTTACAGTTTAGAATACAAAATAGACGTACATGCTGCTTAAAAAAAGTGTTTTTATAAGGAAAGATCAAAGGGTAATTTTCTGCGCAATAATAAAAAAAATTAACATCGTGTTTGAAAATTTACGTAGTACTGAAGGTGCATTATTGCATAATGAAGAGCGTACCAGCAATTATTTATTCCAACTCTTTCTCAAATTGTAATGTAGACCAGATGAAAACGGTAGCTTTTTCTCAAATGTTCAACCAAGATAAGATAAGATAATTTTATTAACGTCTCACCAATTTTACATGTACATAAACACAGTTAAAAAATCGATATAAGATGTAAAATTGCGACTCAATATTGAGCTATGAGAGACGATCACTCTAAAATGTGTCTGTTCTTGTGTCCTGCACCAGCACTACATCCCCTAAATACCCCACACTGAGCCAAGGAAGACGGTTATCCAACCAGCAAGTCAACGCTTCCAGACTCAGCCTGGAGTATTAAATGCAGTACTGGGACAAAACAGCAATTAGTATGATAAAAAAGCGACACGCATTATCTATGAGATAATCATGTACAAGGTAATGTACACTGCCGGGATGCATTTATTAAATATAGGGTAGGCAAGCATACCTATCAAACACCTACAGTATAAATAATACATTACTTACATGATCACTGGTGTGTAGATGAAATTGTTCAACCATGTTAAAATAGTCTCACCTGTCTCACCTGTGTGTTTTGACAAAAAAGTTTGGACACAGGCCGCATCTTTTTTCATCTGCTCAGCCTGATAATGTGTGAAAGAGTTTGAAAAAATAATTGCTAGTACGCTCTCCATTATGCAACAAGGAACTCTCAGCACCAAGTATATTTTCAATTACAATATTATGTTTTCAGATTATTGCGCACAAAATTACCCTTTGATCCTTCCTTATAAAAGCACTGTTTAACATTAACAACTGCTGCATTTTGGGAGTCTGAATTGTCAGAAACAACATAAAGAAGGCATATGCTTAGTTTTGGAAAGATCAGTGGTATTTTGAGTGTTTTATGCGGATTTTTGTCTTTGCCCCAAATCAGTGATTATCACCACCTTAAAGGCAAGCAGATATAAATGCATATACACATTCATAATAAAACATATAGTGGATATGATAAAATGATTTTCATATGAATGAAGAAGAGAAAAATGTAAAAGGATGTCTTGAGTCAAGAAATATTGCAGTCAGTTACAAAACAACCCTATACATTTCAAAACAGAACAATCTTTACCAGACAAGTCATTATTTTAAAACGATGAAAAGTTACTTTGATACATTTTATTGCGTAAAGTATAATATTACAAGGTGTCTGCTTCTATAAGGTAATGTATTTTTTTTATTAATTTATACTTAAAACGTAAAATTGGATGGAGTGAAAAGACAGTAAAAATGGAAAATCATAATTGAGCCGCGACACGAGAAAACCAACAATGTGGTTGTGCGCCCAGCGCAGACTCAGATCAGCCTGGACGTCCGCCCAGTCTGGTCAGAGTCTTCGAGATCAGCCTGGGCGTCCGCCCAGTCTGATCAGAGTCTTCGCTGTCCGCATGGAAGTAGCTTAGATCCTTAGCTACACTTTGAACACTTATCGAAGGCCCTGATCAAACTTGGTGGATGCCCAGGCTGATCTGAGTCTGTGCTGGGCGTACTACCACACTGTTGGTTTTCTCATGTCGTGGCTCATATAGAATTTAGCTCAGTCTCGAAGAGCCAGCATAGGTGAGAGACTGTCTCTGGCATGAATGAGGTAATACACAGGGTATAATCGATTCCGCCAATTTTCGCTTCCTGCAGAGACTGTCCGTCATAGTCTCTGCAGGAAGCCATTTATCATGTACAGAAGTCTCGGCAGGAAGCAAGAGCTCGCGGACAGTCTCGGCGGAAGCCAAATATGATGTACAGTCTCTGCAGGAAGCGAAAATTAGCGGAATCGATTTTACCCTGTGAATAAGACAGGTACCTGAACATAATCGAATATCACAGAATTCCCATCTGAGATCCGCACTTATCGTATAACACCATGGACCATTCTCTAAATCGGGATCTCTACAGTAGTTTTTAGCTTCAGCCACAGAGTTGTCATACGGAAAGAGCTCGGGTTTGTTATTGACATGAGAATGTGGCACCTGAGCAGCCCAAGCCTGACAAGTAATTCCACTGCTAGATATTGACACGTTGCCATGGTAGCCCCTAGAGTACACTCCGTCCCAGCATAAAGTGGTGCCTGGAACTGATACGAGTAATTGCCCGCATTTTTGCTATGATGCTAAAACCCAGAAGGCACACAAATTTGAATCAACCTTGAATCAACCGTGATTCAACGTCGTGACGTTGAATCAAGGTTGATTCAATGTTGATTCAACCTTGTGTGCCTGGTGGGAATCTTATCAAATGTGGGGAGCCCATGTGCTTCAAGCCAAAGAACCCATCGGGCGCACAGCGTTTAACCAATACTGAATCAACGGCATGAAGTTGAGTAAACGCTTAAGTCAATGTCGAGTCAAAATTGTGCGCCTGCATGGGGATTATACCACATTAAGGTGAATGGGTACAGGTTCAGGTGAAGCAACTCTGCTGTTTTCAGTTTTGTTTTACTTCTCAATAAGGTTGAACTGTAGAGGGAAAGAATTTTCTCCCCTAGGAACAAATGTCTTTTTCAAAGAGTAGACTCAATTTAAGAAATAGTTTGGTCCCCCTAGGGAAGCAGTTAGGAACTCATAAAGGTTGTTTTCCGTCGTAAAAATGGCAAAAAAATGGAAGTTTACCCCCGAATCTTAAGTTTGCTACAGTTTGGGCTTTCGGCTACCTTCCCAGCAGGCACACAAGGTTGAATTAACCTTGAATCAACCTTGATTCAACGTCTGACATGTCGCAGAATAGGCCGAGTTTTGTTTTGAAACTGACACGAAATAGTAACACATTAATGTTTCAGCTGCATGTGTGCATTTTTAACAATTTTTATGATGTCCTGCTAGCTCGGTCGTCTGACGTTTATCTTCATATTTTCCCTTGCCATCTAGTCATTGAAACCGTAAATAAAATCATATGACGTCGCTGTTATTCAGTGGATAACATCCGTGTCATAAAAATCGTTTGACCACACGTGTAATAACACTTTGGCACGTTCACGTAAGGTCATTGACAACGTCCGTGTCAACAATGCGTTTTCTTATTGAAATTTGATTCATTTTGAAGGCGAAAAATTCCCATTTTAAGGGTCATATGATAAACAGAATCTTACACCCGTTGGCATTTCATATGAACTTTATGAAATGAGCCTTTATGAAACTCGCCGAAGGCTCATTTCATAAATTTCACATGAAAGGACCACTCGTGAAAGATCCTCTATAGATCTATGTATAAAAATTCTTTTGTTGGATGTATTTGTTTTAACGAACAAGAAGCCGTCTTCTTTGACAAAATAACGTCAAAGATATGCATGACGTAACACGCCCACAATGATATGCCTGATCTAAAGTGTAATTTCTGTTCAATATAGGTAGTTGAGGGAAAAACGAAAACACACACACACACACACACACACACACACACACACACACACACACACACACACACACACACACACACACACACACACACACACACACACACACAACTGTCATTGATGGTGTCCTGTTGGGCCAGGGATGGATTATCTCTCGGGTCCACTGTTTAAGAGTGAACTCGGCAAGCCTCGTATCTCATTTTGGACTGTGAACTCTCGAGTTGGTATTTCCCTATCCCAACTGGACACTAATCACACCGGGTAGGTGGCATCTGAACATTTTTGCGGTAATCCAGAGAACACGCATCAAATATATACAAAATTAAAAAAAAACAACAAAAAACAAAAAACACACACACACTTGTTTTAGGCTCAGCAGGAAGATTGAGAAGTTATGATTCAGACACATGTTGAAGACGTGCCTTAAAACTTACGGTCGATAAATCCCGATTAGAAATCTGTAATTTATCCAATATACTCAATTAATGACGTGAGTACGTGTTTTTCGTGACTAGCTGCATTATGCTTGTAAACTAGCTCCAAATATTTTTGGGGTCATAAAAGTGCTAACAATGTCGCATTTTGGATTATTATGAAAAGAATGCATTCTACATTACTTGCAGTTTGGAGCGTGGTCGTTATGATCGAATCTGAAGTCATCGCCGTCGTTGTTGTTGGCTTTGTTGTTCCTGTCGACTCGGTCACTATTGATGACGACATCTGTAACGTCGTTATTGGCTGTGTTGTTCCTGTCGACTCGGTCACTATTGATGACGACATCTGTGACGTCGTTATTGGCTGTGTTTGTCCTATCGACTCGGCCATCAGAGATGACGACCACTGTGGCGTCTTTGTGATGACAGCTGCTGACTCTTGCACTGTTTCAGTAATAGTGGTTACAATATCTTAACACCAAAATAATAATGCATTTATAATCTAATAATCTATCATTACAATAACATAATCATTGCCACATTGTTTGCTTTTGTTGTTTGTATATGCCAGTCGCAGTGATTATTTGGATGTGTGTGTGTGTGTGTGTGTGTGTGTGTGTCTGTGTGGCCTAAAGCACTCACACAGAGTATTTCTATTGAACCTTTTTCTCTGGATAAATATGACCAGCTTTGTGAAAGTCCTATCAGTTTGGTAACTTTGAAGTTTTGAAACTATATCATCAGATACTTTTTTTCTAATTGTAGTAAGCTGTGTATCTTTTACAACTGCAGGTTCGTGTGCAGGCTCAAAAGCTTTTTTTTCTTCACACTTATAGAAAAAGTAAGTTCATAACCTTAATACTTCGATACTTGTATACGAAGTTTAAGTGTCTGCTATTTTAATTGGAGGCTACGGAAACTTTTGGAATATGGATTCCTGCGCAAACTGTCGGATACCTTGACACTTCGTTTTCTATCTCTTACTGTCTTTACTCTTTTCTTCTCTTAACAACATTTTTTCTTCTTCTGTTTTATTTTGTATGAACTTACACAATTTGGATATTCTGATCTAATTGCATCTGAATTGTTTATCATTTTGCTTCCATAACGTCAGTTATACTGCATAGTTAGATGATAGTTCAAAGTCAGCTGACGTCGCACGTGGGGTACCTCAGGGTATGTGCACATTTGCGAAGACTCGAATCAACTTGCGCATGGGTGCAGTCTGTTTGGAGTCTTCCCTTTGCGCATACATAGGTTACAAATTGTAGGAAATCTTAGTTGAAGGTAGGGACTCTAGCCGGTCAGTGCGGATGTGGGGGCTGTTTTGGGTATTTGCTATTGAGCTCCCCTTTCACCCGATGACACTCATATTTACGCATTGGGAGACAGATTCTAAATAAGTCAATGACTTACTTTTGTATCGTTTTCATAATGTATGTTAGCATATATACAGTATATTGAATAAAATACTGTTTACACTAAGCTACAAAAACTGTACTCACTCCAAGCGTTCACGCATCTTGCTGTGTTTGAGATCATAGTTGCAAGCCGATTAGGAAAACAAATTTGATCCAGCGCACATGGGTTGTCGAAACAATCTGGGTCGACCTAAGTAACGAGACAGACAAATAGGGTTTGACAGAAGGCCCACAGATGTAGCATCGCATTTACCTAGTACTACCCCAGCAGGCACATAACGTCAAAATGACGTCGTACCGACGTCGGTGCGACGTAATGACGTCGCATCGACGTCAATGCGACGTCATTTTGACGCCATGTGTCCATAACGTCAAAATGACGTCGTACTGACGTCGGTGCGACACAATGACGTCGCATCGACGTCAATGTGACATCATTTTGACGTCATGTGCCTGCTGGGACTGTTTTCTATCTGAAGTAAGCATCGTCGTTTTATATAGCATGACCGGAAATTATTGAGAATTGCATTTTTCATCATATATTACTAAACAATATCAGGTTGATCAATGTTGTGATGTGTCATAAAATATTTATGTCTGGATGTTGGTAACTAAGTTTTTTATGCAACTAAGATTTGGGTTTGCCGCATTAATTAATGGTAAAAACTCATAAATTTTGGGCTCTGCAATATTCAAGGCAAAGTGAAATCTTATTTACTGATATCAAAATACATATAAATCATTAGTGTTTGTAATTGTGCAGTTATTCGTGTCTGTGATCATTGTATATATTCCATTCAGTGACTAAATGTAGTTGCCCACCTCTCTGAAAATTTACCTTTTTCTCTTAATTTTTTTTTTTTGAAATTTGAAAACCTTTCTTTGTTCAGATCCTAATAATTTCTTATATCGCACAGAGTTACTGATTGTGCAGCAGTATTATTTCTGTATCTGAAAAGGAATTTTAAATGTACATTCTTTCTTTAGAATTTTCTTGTACGCATTTTTTAAAAAAATTTCATCTTATTTTGCAATACTGCTCAAATTTTGCATTGGGTTGATTAAAGGAGAGATAATCCTTTATATGACTGACAAATATCAATTATGCCACAGCACTATAGTTCAGTGATAAATATACAAACAACATATCAAACCAATTTTATTTATTTCATATAAAGCTAGAAAACTACCGGCAGGCTGAAATTTGGTTTAAACAGTATTTTATTCTTCATTAAATACATACATATACATAATATTCGAATCAGTAGAATATAGGATCTGACGGTAAGCGTGTTGCTTATATTAAAGTCATCTCCTTATACAAACTTTATTGTACATTGTAAATAAATGGCTAAGAGCGTAACTGTAACAAAACCAAAAAGAATACATTTCGTGAACAATGAGAGAGAGAGAGAGAGAGAGAGAGAGAGAGAGAGAGAGAGAGAGAGAGAGTACATACTAATTACATTGTCTCTGTAAGGAGACAGGAGCTAAGAGGATATTAGGAAATGGAATACATGTATTAGCAAATCATTCGTTGTCGTAAGTAGAAACAGTTAATTTGAAAACATTCATTAAACGAATGCAGCATACATTTTATACAAAAAAAGGTTACCAAAGTACTAGCAGGTAACATTGATGACCAACCCCCAATGGTTTTACCCAGTGCCAAGCAACAGATATCAACGACCGAATACAATAAGATATGTGATCACAAGGAAACGTGCAGATAGTGACATATCCTGGGACTAGGACAAAATGTATTATTAAGAGGAACCCACAAACCTCCCTGATTTGATAATAAAGTCTTGGACCTGTAAGAAGAGCGTTTCATTTACATGAACTGGTTCGCTTTCTTTCCCAAACAAAAAGTCGTGAGTAGAGTAATTTATAAGGTTATGTGGTAAGTACAAGTTCCTAGCTGCAGTGTATCTACGACAGACAAAGAGAAAATGGTATGGGCTTTCAAAGCCACTGCATGTACATGAGGGACTAGGAACAATATTCTTTCTATAAAGGTGTGCATTTAGGGCACTAAACTCAAATCTTAATCTTGCATGCAGTATCTGCCCTATTCTCGTACAAATATGATAATATCTAGGCTGAAATTTGGTAAAAATTCTCCGGTCATACTATAAAAACTAGGCAGTTTTGAGGAACATGACTTTGAAAGAGTGAGCTCAGAGTCAGAGAAAAAAAATCGCTTCATTGAAATACCTTCAAGTTGCTAACTGGCCTCAGTCCAAAAATTGTGGTATATGCTACAGCGGACTTTAGCATGGGGTAACTGCACTTTATGACATTAAAATTGGCATTGTGAGACCTAAGATATGATTAATTTTCACATGCGTTTCGAAATCTTTTTTTTTTTTTTGCCAAATGTAAAATATTTCAGCCACATGATGTGATTTCAAAATAAATGGATAGATGACCCGCGATTTTACGTCCCTTTTTACAGTATTTCAGCCATATCAGAACGATGGGTCGTTGGTAATGATAGGCTGTGCGCAATGGATCCCCGTTTACGACTGAAAAGACTCCTGCCTACAGCGGGGCTCGAGCCCGGGACCGCTAGATAAGCAGGCCAACGCTTATATGATTTCAAACAATGTGGTTTTAGTGACAAGAAAAGGCTCTGATCAGACTGCCTTGAGTTTAGTCTGGTCACAGCCTTCGCTTGTCACATCAACCATCTATGGAATTGGCACCCAAACCATACACCTGGCACCCAAACCATACACCCAACAGTGAGGTCTATAGACCCGGTGTGAACGATAAAGAAAATTTGAATATCACATGACAAAACTGCCACATTGTTGGAGGTCACATGATGTGGCTCATTTACAATGAAAATGACTTGATTACGCTTCTAACTAAGATGCCAAAGTAAAAGAATTAGAACCAATGCACAGGTTACTGACTGATGACACCTCGGCCCGGGATGAAGTGCCCGTCAGGGATGAAACAAAATGAGTACCTCCGGTGGCCAGTCCTGTCTTCTAGAATAGAGAATGTTGTCTCCACTTTTACCAAGGTGATTGTGATTCTCCAACAGCTCGCCATTCAGTTCACATCTGCCGGTTGAAAGGTCAAAGTTGAAGGACACACACATTTTCATTCTAACGCAAAGAGTTGCACAAGAACCAAGGTCACTGACCAGATTAGACCAAATCAAATATCCATCAAGATACGTATTTCTTTGAACCAGAAGGTCTGCATTTATTTGATATAATGAAGCATATGGAACTATGATCCAATTTAGACCAAGAGCAACAATAATAAGAAAATGACGGTTGAATAACGTTTTCCCCATTTCTATTTACGAACGTCTAAGTCCGAAAATCGCTACCGCTTAATTGCATGTGGACATGTTTCAAATTTGACAATCTATACTAATTTAAAACAGATGTTATTCAGAGCATCCATCCTGCCAAAACTGTTATAAGGATAGAGTCGGGTAACTTCGGACAGCAGGTAAAATCGAACAATGACATGTCAGTTGTTTGGAATTAAAACAAAACTAACTGGGCAACCAGTGAAAATCCGTCTCATCTGGATTCTCACTGTTTCCAATGGTATGCCCGAATAATTCTGCTGTCCGAAGTTACCCGACTCTACCCTAAACATATATAATTTTAAACAAGTAATGTTAAATGAAGAGCTAAATATATGATTCTGAACATAGATGAAAATATTTACAGTTGTACAGTTTAAACCATTATCATTGTAATGGTTTTATTCATAACATCTCCATTAATAAATAAGGATAAAGTCAATAATTGGATGCCAATATTTTTTAACGTTTCAGAAAGTATATGCTTGAAGACCTCTACAATATTTCTACCTATAATTATGTTAAAAGGATAAATTGATTGTATTATGATGGTCAAAGAGCTGTGCCGCGCAAAAAGAATCTTACGGGTATCTCAGGTACCAGCTGGCTACCTCATTGTTATGAAGGTAACTGCGTTCAGGGCCCAGTTGTTCAAAGGATAGTTAGCCTAAGTCTTACAATACTCACAAAATCTACTGTGGTAATATTTTTGCTGAAAATGAAAAATTGTGGGAAGCTTTTGGACTGCAAGAGCTCAATTTGGCAAAAATGGCAGGTGAATTTTTTACGTCTCTGTGTCTGCAGTTGCATTCCCAGCGGGCACACGACGTCAAAATGACGTTGTTCTGACGTCGGTGCGACGTCATTACGTCGCATCGACGTCAGAACGACGTCATTTTAACGTCATGTGCCTGCTGGGTTGTCTCGCGGAGTGCGTCAGTAAGTGTGGCTCTTCGTTGCTTGTTGAGACTTGCTCGTCAACCTTTTCTTTCCTTCTTGTTTTAATTTAGCGACTCTGCGCGACTGTCGCACTTCATTCCGTAAGGGTAAATCCATATTTCCACTGTTTATGATATCCATACGCTTTTTAAAGGAAGTCCAGCAGTAAAATAACAATAGCAATAAAACAACCTTCGCATACGCGCTGCAGTCTGGCCAGAATCTTCTCGGTCGAGGGATTCACGCTATTACTTATAAAATTCAGAGGCCGCGGGTTCAGTTCTGGCAAAGTCCGTGAGTCTTCTCCAGCCTCTGGGCTATCTCGTCCTCATCTTGGAATAGCAATAATACCAATAATCTGTGCATGTATCGAACCAGAATTTTCCTTTTCGAATGAAGACCAGAAAAAAAATAAAATGAGCCGCGACACGAGAAAACCAACAATGTGGTTGTGCGCCCAGCGCAGACTCAGATCAGCCTGGACATTCACTCAGTCCGTCCAGACTCTTCACTAAGTGCAGTAAGGGTAGCTAAGGGTCTAAGCTACATCTATGCGGACAGCGAAGACTCTGATCAGACTGGGCGGATGCCCAGGCTGATCTGATTCTGCGCTGGGCGCACAACCACATTGTTGGTTTTGTCGTGTCGCGGCTCAAATAAAGTATACCGTGGTAAGACTCATAGATGCATAGGCTGATCTGAGTACTGGCTAGTCGCAAATGATGTGCAAATAGGCCAACCTCTTAAAAATTCCGTGTTACTCTTTTAATCAATTATGAGGAGTATGGAAACATGCGTGGGTTTGCGACTGAAGAAGAGCAAACAATTAAACGAGGAATGCTGATATTGATGATGTGCGGCACTTTTTCTCTTGAAACTGCTCGTACATGTATGGGAACGGCTAGTTTACTCTATCGCAGGCTAGCAGATTTATCCAGAATAGAGTAACAATGATCTTTGACACTTAGTCAATAATTCATTATAAATACAAACATAAATATGATTTGTAGCCATTTATTATGCACACAAAGTACTTGCAGATACATTTTTTGTGATTTAAAATGGTTACAATCCCACATGACCTGATGACGATCGTTAAGAATTTCTATACTGACTTGCCTCCCTTTTTTTCTTCTGTAGTTGTCCTGAGCGCGTTAAGTTAGTTACTAAGATTTCTGTTGTTTTTTTTTTCTCGTACGCTCAGAAGGAACAGCACAGAGTGCGCTAAACAAATAATTGTGAAATGCGTATTGTTAGCATTCATGAATAAGAAAAAAATACAAGAAAGGGTAAAATCAGGAACGTTTTAAATTATTATTATTATCATTATTATTTCTCTCATATAAGATTTCAAACGCAGCTTCTCTTCTATCCTAGGGTTTGAATGATGCGATGCTGATAAGTCATCTTGCATCTCAGCACAATCTTCAGTATCAGTGTCAACACATTCTTTCACAGGTGCATTTATTGCACTGACAGTTTCTGCTTTGTCTTGGTCATCTATAGTTTTTGCACTGTCACCTTCTTCCATGGCTCGTGCGGCGCCACCTACATCATGAGATAAAATTTGATATATCAGGTATTGATCCCAGCTTCGGAAAATACTCTGAAATATCAATTATCAGTGTTTAAATCTTTTCTTTACTTTCTTAACGTATGAAGCTATTCAGCATGTCTAATCGAACTAGTGCATCAGATTTATCTACGTTTGGAGCCTCTTGATACAGATTTATTGCGGTTTTGATAAGATCTTTTGCATTGGTATTGTATAGTCCTCTTTCATAAAAAGAAATTAGGGTTCTTGCTTAAATAGTCAGAAGATAAGCATACGTTGTTCGTCCTAAGACTTCAGAAACAATTTCGTTTGTGTTAGATTGCATATCAAGATGTAATTTCTCCAAATATTCTAGAGTCTGCTCAGGTAATCCGTACCGATGGCAACTCAATGCTACAGTAAGCATCATATCCATTCCTCGTCAGATAACGAATCTCCTATCATTCCATAATAAAATTTAAATGTATCTGTAGCATAAACTGATGCAGAGCTGTAGAATCCTTCAAGTATGTGGGCTTTTACAAGCTGCACAAGTGTGTCGCCATACAGTTTCTGTGACGTAAAACCGCTATTTTTTTTCACCTCAGCTGCAAATGGCAAATAAAGCATTTTGTGTGTACGTGGTGAAAGGCATAAAAACCTCTGTTGCTGTAATATCTGACCCAGAGTATCATGTCTTATTCGCAGCAAAGTATGTAACACGTCAGCATTTTCTTCGTTCGAAAACGTGTGGAATGTTTCCAAAATATTTCTTGATTTGACGAAATAGTGGTTTAAGTATCTTTGTTGAAAGCTGTCTAGATACTTGTCTATCAAATAAAAGAGCACCGTTGCAACACTTTCTGGGACCATCTGTTCACGCTTAATTGTTCGGACTCCAAATGAATACATTCAAGAACTGGTACGATTCAAATTCAGCTGTCAAATTAATTCCTTTTATGCGTGTTTCTTGGTCATACTGTGGCTCTGATACAATCGCTTCAGAATATGCATTAGTTCCCGTTGTACTAAACTGAGACTTCTTGTCAGTGAACGAAATTCTCATTCTAGAGCCTCCATTGGACTGCTCGGACCTCCTTTTGATATAAGCGTCGCTCCATCGGCGTTTATTTCATTTACTAGCTCCTGACAATGCTATCCACTAGGTCGGTTTTGTTTTCCCATTCACTTGCAATGGAAAGCCAAGATGATTTCGGATTTTGGATACGGAACAGCAAATACTAGATCAACTTCTGCTGGAAAATCTATCCCATGCATATCCAGTCCGCCCATGCGCAATTTTGCAGCCGGTTCATGTCGTTCGATATATAGAAAAGCAAAGTCACATCTTCACGGCTTCTTGCGTCATCTCATTATGGTAACTGTGGATGTCTTTTGTGTAATTCGTGCTGATTGTCGTACCAAAACCGAACGCGTGCTTCCGTTGTACATACAGATCGTCTAAGGCATGTAATGGTGATGAATTACGCAGGCCTACATTTATATAAAAACATGACCCGGAGAAGTCTCGGGAAGAACTTTAATATTCAGATATCTGTCGTCACATTCTGTTGACGTTGTTTAATTTGGTGGCACTATAATATACTGGAAGGCCATCTCCTGTTGACAGAGATTTCACTAAATATTCGTCTGCTTGAAATTTCTCATAGTGACATCTGTCTTTAATTGGGTATTTCTTTGGCGTTGTCTAAGTTTCTTGTGTTCAGATATGGCCCTTGTGCTACACTACCTGACAGATCCCAGCAAGCACATGACGTTGAAATGACGTCGTACTGACGTCGATGCGACGTAATGACGTCGTATCGACGTAAGCACGACGTCATTTCGACGTCATGTGCCTGCTGGGATATGTTGATGCGGCTCCTACATGATACTGCCTCAGAGGATATCTCTTCACAAAATCATTGGACAAGTCAAAATGGAAGTTCATTATTATCAGACCGCAATATAACATGAAAACTATGAAAGAAAATGACATTTCTGATATTCCATCTATCTCCCTGCTCTGTATGATTGTAATAATAATAGAGCCGCGACACGACAAAACAAACACAGTAGCATTTGGGCCCAGCGACCGCTCGGATCATCAGAGTCTATACTGCGCGCTTAAAGGGTAGCTAAGGGTCTACGTTATCTCCATTCCGACAGCGATGACTCTGATTAGACTTGGCGGATGACCAGGCTGATTTGAATCTTCGCTGGGCGCACATGCCACTTTGTTGGTTTTCTCGTGTCGCGGCTCGATATGGTCTCCACGAATAAAACTAGGCCGACAAAACAGAAATTTAAAGTGGACTACATTGATTTGAATATCTTAGTTTTCAAGCTGAAATCTAGCTTCTTGAAGGTTAGCTTAAGCCAGGCCCAGGATACAATGGTGCTACATCATGAAAGCATCTCTTTGTCGCCTCCAAACATGATCACTCATCCAAAAGGACCCGCAACTGAGTTACTGCTGTGAACGGCAGGAAACTACAAGAAAAAAAAAAAGATATTTATATTCACCGGCTTTCATGCTAAATCTGCTCGACCTTATAATGTAGGCAGTCCTTCACATTTACCATTACACCTCCGTGATTATCACCGGGACAGGGGTGTTATATGAATGCAACAATAAGTCACTTGCGTCAATAGGAAGGCTGAGCCAAGTTTCTGTAAAGGGTAAGATATTGAATTCAAAAAGTTTGGTCTCTTGTCATTTCTTATTAAAAAAAATACTTTTAACATTATAGTGCACAAAGGACAAGTTATGTGTAAGATCAAGAGTACGAAATAAAGTATTGGATATACCCAATGATGAACTATAGGATTTTGCTGCTTGAGGAAGATGTTGAAAGGGGTCCTGGAGCGTGAAAATCACCACAGCAGAATAAAAGTAAGACAAGCCATGATGCAAACACAATAAAAGAAAAAAAAGAGTTGGAAATAAAATCAGCATTTGCTTGTGACGATTTTCCTGGAATAAGTACTTCTCTATTTCTAAACAAATATAAATTTTGTGCTAAGAATTCACTTTCATGCAAGAGAATCAATACTGAAAACGTGCAAATTATGCCCCTTTGTTGAATTTGGCATATTTGTAACTTCTGAATAGCTTGGCCTGGGAACCTGACTTTTGGTAAATAAGTATTTCTTGCTGTATAAAATATATCGATAAAGAGTAAGGTAACTCGGGGTTAAGTGATTACGGAGTTATTCCTCCTGATAGTCAGTACTGCGTAATTAGGCATTCCCTAATTACGTCGTTTGGAAATATCAGAGAGGTTCCTCGTATACGTACTAAACTAAAGCTGGTGACTGGTACATACTCCAAGTTAATCGAGCCTCATGCAACCAGAATCAGGTCAACCCAACATGTCTACTTTGCTATCTGGAAGATGAAACAGTTGAACATTTTCTCCTTAAATGTCCCGCCCTGGCTGGCGTTAGAAATCCTGTAATACTGTAGAAGATGAAATTCACTTTTTCTGTCAGTGCCAAAAATATGAAAATCAAAGGAAAGTACTTTTTGATATTTTGAAGCATTCAAATATATTTCCATGTGCAGATCCGGCAATAACAGTTCTTAACATAATGACAAATAATGACACAAGTGTTATAAAAGCTGTAGGTAAATATTTACAAGAATGTTCTGTCGTATAACTTTAGTTATTCTAATTAGTCTCAATCTTATACTCCAAACCATTGCTATTACTGTAGCGAACAGCATAATGTTTATATTGATGTACTTGTTCATTTGTGCGCATGCGTGTGTATGTGTATGTGTATGCTCAGTTCAGGAAAACTTTGACTTGATAACCTCCTTTATTCAGGAGTCTGCTGAAAAGCATATCCCCTCTAAAACCAGTAGGTCAACCTCTTCTGTTCCTTGGATAACCCCTGAGATAAGAAGAAAGATTCGTAGAAGAAATAAGACACATGCGAAGGCCAAAAAGACTGGCAGTAGCAAACTTAGGTCAAAATTTGAATCTTTGAGAAGAGAAATTAAAGCTGATGTAAAAATCAACATTATTTGTGTGTCAACAACTTGCATGGTTGGTGACATAAAGGCTAATCCCAGAGACTTCTACAGGTACATTAATAGTCAAAAGAAAGATACTCAAGATATCCCACCCCTAAAGAAGAGAAATGGTGGTGGTGTTGCCGAATCAGAGTTGGGACAGGCTGATGAATTTAACGGTCAGTTTTCGGATGTGTTTAACAAAAGTGAGCACACCCAAGTCCCCCTTCCTAATCACTCGGCTCCTTTCATGGAGGACATTCATGTTTCGGCAGAAGGTGTAACGAAACTTCTTAAGGGCTTGAACCCATCGAAAGCTTTAGGACCTGATGAATAGCATCCTAGAGTCTTAAAAGAACTAGCATCTGAATTAGGCCCAATGTTTGCTCATCTCTTCCAACAATCTATTGACACGGGTGAAATCCCCAAGGAATAGTCTCTTGCAAATATATGCCCACTCTTCAAAAAAAAGGAGATAGGTCTTTGGCTTGCAATCACCGACCGGTTTCTCTGACTTGTGTACCATGCAAGTTACTCGAACACATTGTCTGCTCTAATATTATGGCATATTTGGATGAACATAAACTTTTGTCAGACAGACAACATGCTTTCCATAAGAAACATAGCTGTGAAACTCAAGTGATCACGGTTATAAATGACTGGGCTAAAATCTTTGATAAGGGCGGTCAGGTTGACACTTTTATCTTGGACTTCGAGAAAGCTTTTGACACTCCCCCTCATGAATTACTTAAATGTAAGCTATACGGCTATGGTATTGGTGGGAAGACTCTGAAATAGATAGATTCTTTTCTCTGTTACAGGCAGCAGCGTGTGGTGGTAAATGGAGTTAAGTCGAATTGGGCCCCGGTTTTGTCGGGTGTCCCCCTGGCCACCGTGCTTGGACCATTGTTGTTTTCGTTATACATTAACGATATAACAGAAAATGTTGACTCGGAATTAAGACTTTTTGCTGACGACTGTGTTTGCTATCGTGAAATCAGAGATATTGAAGACACGGTGAAACTTCAGGAGGATATAGATCATTTAGGTTGTTGGGCAAGGAGTTGGGGCATGAGATTTCAACCTGTTAAATGCAATACCTATAATGCAAATTACAAGGAAACGGATCAAGAAGATCAATGCTTCTTATACCTTAGAGGGAACGGTCCTCAGTAATGTAGAAACTATCAAGTATCTCGGCATAACCGTTGCCAATGATTTGTAACGGAACACACATGTCAGTAATATTTGCACAAAGGCTAATAGGACCCTCGGCTTCCTCAGACGTAACCTGTCCACAATATGTTAAGGAGTCAGCATACAAGGGACTGGTGCGTCCGGTCCTGGAGTATGGCGGTTCAGTTTGGGACCCTCAAAGTATACTTCTTCAAGATGAACTTGAGAAGGTGCAGAAAAAGGCAGCTAGATTTGTAACGGGAAATTACACATGTGAAACTGGGAGTATGACTGGCATTCTGGAGAAATTTAAGTGGGAATCCCTTAAAAAGAGAAGGAAAGATAGTAGACTCATAATGCTTTACAAAGGTCTGAGGGGTGCAGCCAGTATACCCATAAATGACCTTGTTCCCCCAAATAGGCGAACCAGGAATCATCATTCCCTGACATTTCAAACCCCATTGGCTTAGACTGACATTTACAAGTCCAGTTTCTTCCCCCAGACTATTAGAGATTGGAATTTCCTGAAAGATTCACTTATTTCTGCTGCTGAGGGTGCAGAGGATTCAGTTACTAAGTTTACTTCTCTTATAAGGGCTAGGGACTAGCTTCCCTGATTCACAGGTCCTGGTGAATGATTGTCCTTGGACGTATCACCAGTAAACAATTCTGATTCTGATTCTGATGTGTGTGTGTGTGTATTTTTTTTTTGGTTGGTTGTTAAATGTTACCATCATTGTTGTAAAGTTATTTGCCTATAACCCATGATTAGGGTATATCTGTGCAATTGCATTTTATTCCTTATTCCTATATTCCTGTTATAGACAGTATCGTATCTATCTGTGCTGGTGTATCCCCGCTTACTAACAACTCTGATAGCTGCTCTCAGCTTATACTAGACTGTAGTGCTTTAACTAATTGATATGGACAACCCTAGTCCTGAACAATTGCAGAGTAAAGAATTTCATTGTCGGAGGCTGTGTCATGCTCTTCACTGTGAGAGATATAAACTGATATTCACACTTGCCACTGACTTCCCTTGGCTTCATACACCGATGAACGACAGTTGATCATGTTACGTTGTCGTCAAACGACGTCTAAGATAAACAAACGTCTTGATTGGTCGGCATGTTTAGAGCTAGAAAATGAGGACGACGACGAAGTAATAATTATTACCACAGGCAGTGACAAAGCTGATGAAAAGAGTAAGGCGGATGCGTTAGAGCAGTCCGATGCAGAAACAAGTACAGATACAACAGAAATTACAGCAGGAATGGTGACAACTGAGGAAACTAAAGAAACAACTTCTACAAAGAATACCAAAGACACAACACAAAAGGGTAATAATATAACCCAAATTGATGAAAACACACAATCGATCCAACAGATTATTTCACAGTCAAGGAGGGAGAAAGTATACCTGGTTGGAGACTCGATATCAGGACAAGTTCACCCAGCACTACTAGGAAAAGCAACTAAAACTTACGTTCAGAAACTAAAAGTCCCTTGGATAGGCGATCTTCAGAAAGTGGCAAGTAAAGTACAGGATGCTAAGCTGATAGTGATACATACTGGGATAAATAACATCAGGGAGATAGGTACGACAGAAAATAGAGTCAAGAATCTTATTGAAGCTGTTATGGCCTTCAAAGAGACAGCACCAGATAGCAAGATAGTCATATCTAAAGCAATACTAATTGGGAACCATGAGATAGATCTTGAAAGGATCCTTTTCAATGCTGAAAGTGAAAAGAAATTACGTGAAGTTCTGACATCGGAAGTGACATTCCTAGATCATGGAAATCTAGCAGAACAGGGTATTCCAATAAAGACTTATTACAGGGATGATTTAATACATCTGTCTGGCCAAGGGGTAACACTATTTGCTCTGAATTTAGAAAAAGAGATCAGACGTATACTGAAGAAAGATGGTCAGCAAGATCATGCTGATAGATCAGAAACTTTACAGAGCTCTAATGAAGATGTCAACAAGAATTACAGGAGATTTGATTCGCGTGTCGATAAAGAAGGTGGTGATTACAGATCTGGGAGAAAATTTTATACAAAAGATAGCAACTCAAGGGGACGATACGATAGACAGCACACTTACCGAAGAGGAAACACCATGACTTACAACAACAGAAACGGAGACGGGTATAAACGGGCGAGATTTTCTGGGAATCCTGAGGACTACAATCAGTCGTACAGATATAATGATTGGGATGGAAACGTTATAGGCTCCCAGAGCAGAGATGACAACGGGTATCAACGTCCGGAATTATTTACGGAAAACAACTATGACTACAGACAATCAAACAGAAATGATAAATATGACACTGACCGGAACAATAATAAGTATAGAAGAAGGTATAACGGAGACAGAGAATATATTGATAATGACTCACGTTTTTCCAATAGAAGTGAATTTTCCAGAGACAGATATGACCAAAGAGTGGGTTTGAGAAGCAGATACACTGAAAATGAATATGGTGATGATGAGTTTTATAACTTTGATGAAAGGAGTAGTCATTATGGACCAGGACCCAGTTGTTCAAAGCATCGTTAGCTCTCGTTGAGAGGTCAACTTGTTTTTTTAAATTTTTTTTTTTATTTAAAGACTTTATAACTAACCACGCTGATATTTTCGCTGAATGATTGTGAGGGCTTTCGCAATACAAAAGCTTCTCATATTTTTCAACTGGAAGTCTTGGCGTGTTTAGTTTGAAATTTTGACGAAGCGTTAACTAACGACGTTGTTTGTTTTGAACAACGGACCCAGTTTGAAAGTTATCATAAATTAAGAAAGAGACATGGAAGTTGTTGTTTAAATACCGTTTTAAGAGCTTCATAAATTGATTATGAGATACTAATGTTAAAATATTAGTTCAGAAATGCGTAGTATAATTATTTTCTTCATATTTGTGTATTTCTGGAATCTGGTAACATTCATCAGTAGCCAAGACTTTTTGATATATAGTAATTTCATTTTCAGATAAGGACTAGTCCAATACTACATTATTATTCATATTCTTTCCATTCACTCTAATCTTGAATTGTAAAGTTGATACATGATAGTAGCAGGATGATGAATAGCAAAGAAAAGTTTTTAACAATTAATTGTTGGAATATAAATGGTTTGGAGTTTAAGGCCAATGGTGTGAAAAGTAATAAGCTACATGACCAGGAGGTTATAAATGAACTTTGTAAATCAGACCTAATAGGGTTAGTAGAAACTCATGCAGAGTCTAAAACTGATATATCACTAGACGGGTATTATGTTTTCCGGAAAGATCGGCCTAAGCATAAGAAAGCTTGGAAATCCTCTGGTGGTATAGCTGTAATGGTTAAAGATTCACTCAGAAAAGCGTGTAAATTTGATCCTCTTTCTGGTAGTGATGTTATTTGGATTTGCTTACAAAAACATATAACAAAGTTAAGTTGTGATTTATATTTAGCATTCATATATTTACCTCCTTCAAATTCAACCTCTGGTAAAGTACATGGAAAAGATATTTTGCAAAAACTAGAAAAGCATATAGAGTTTTTCTCCTGTAAGGGTAAAGTAATTATTTGTGGAGACTTAAATGCACGAGTAGGGGATAGTGTCGATTTTTTAGAGAAAGAAGATGACCCATACTTACCTATGCCGCATGACGATACATATGAGTTTATTCTCCCGCGTGTTTCACATGATAGTAAAACTATCAACCAGCATGGAAAATGGCTTGTTGACATTTGCAAAGACAATCAAATGTATTTACTTAATGGACGCACCTAAGGTGACTTAACTGGTAAATTTACTTGCCACACAATGAGAGGTAGTAGTGTTGTGGATTATTTTATTGCTAGCAATTCATTGTCTAATTCAGTTTTTAGCTTGAATGTACATGATGTTAGTTTTTTCTCAGAGCACTGTTTAATATCTATGAAATTGAAAATTTGTTACAACACTGAAGAAGCATGTAAGTCGTGTAACAATGAGTCTACAAGTAGGTATACGCATCTGCCTGATAGGTTTGTTTGGTCTGAAGAAGGAAAACTTAAATACCAAGAAGCTTTTAAAACAGTTGATGTTGAAAATAAACTTAAAGATGTTGAACATACTCTTGAAACAGACACTACGAATGTTCAGTTCATAATAAATAAGATAACTGATGTTATGGCACTCGCAGGAAAAAAGTCATTAGCAAGAAAATCATTTAAACCAAAAAGAGGTTCCATAAATAAAGTCAATAAGAAATGGTATGACACGGACTGTAGGACTCTGTTAAAAGAATTAAAGTCAGCCAAAAATGCTTTTAATAGAAATACTTGTAATGATATATTGCGAATACAATATTTTAGGAAACATAAGGAGTATATGAAATTAATCAAGTCTAAACGAAGAAAGTACAGAGAAACTTTAACAACTATGTTAAATAATGCAATGGGCGATGATCCGCAAGCAGCATGGAAAATAATCAATCAATTAAAAAATGAATCAGTACCGGCTGACAAGGCAGAAAATATCAATCGTACACAATGGTACACTCATTTCAATGATTTATTGAAGAGTAATACTTGTCACATTGATGAGAAAATAAAGAAAAATGTCAAAGAGGAGCTTTATCAATTTGAAAACTCTGTTCAATCAGGAACTTTAGATTTTGAAATAACGCAAAAGGAAATATTGGATGCTTGTAAAAAATTGAAAAATAATAAATCTGTATAAATAATAAATAATAAATAGATCATACCGATCCTAATAATTATCGTGGAATTACTTTAAATAGTTGTTTTGGTAAATTATTTTGCCATATTCTTAATGAAAGAATTTCCAAGTACTTGGAAGACAAAACTTTTATTAAAAGGGAACAGGCTGGATTTCTAAAAAATTTTCGTACCTCAGATCAAATTTTCATACTCGAAACCATAGTTGATAAATATATACATAAAAAAGGTAACGGTAACAAATTGTATGCTTGCTTTATTGATCTTAAAAAAGCTTTTGATACAGTTTGGCATGAGGGTTTATTGTTAAAATTGCAAAGAGCTGGAATAAATGGTAAAATATATGAATTAGTACGATCAATGTATCAAGGCTCCGTTTCTCGGATAAAATGTAAACAAACTTTAACAGAACCTATTATTATAAAACAAGGTGTTCACCAAGGAAATATTCTAAGCCCTCTTTTGTTTAACATATTTATCAATGATATTGGAAATGAACTGTTTGAAAATGATGCCCCTCAATTACACGATTCAGCTGTTAACCATTTGTTGTATGCAGATGATTTAGTTTTATTATCCACTTCAGAAGAAGAACTACAAAGTAACATTCTTAAGGTACACGAATATTGCAATCAATGGGGTCTAGTTATAAACACTAGTAAGTCTAAAGTAATGACGTTTTCTAAAAGTGGTCGCCTGGCAAAGGATACATTTAAATTTTTCATGGGACAAAATGAAATAGAGCATGTAAAACAGTACAAGTATCTAGGGGTGACTGTTTCCAGCACAGCTAAATTTTCAGCAGCTGAAGCGAATTTGAGTCTTAAAGCAAACAGGGCATTATTTTCAATCAAGCAAAGTATCTTTAATAAAAACATAAAGCCGTCGTCTGTTTTGAACATATTTGATGCCCTTGTCAAACCTATTGCTTTATATGGTAGTGAGATATGGGCAGCTTACAAGCCATGTTATAAAGACAAGACGCTTGATGAGATGTTTGAATTGTCATTAAAAAGTAGTAATGAGTATGATAAGTTATACATTAGATTTTGTAAGCATGTGCTAGGCGTTCACTCTAAGGCTTGTCATTTTGCTGTTATGAGTGAGCTTGGTCAGTTTCCATTGTTAATATCAAATATGACAAGCGGCATAAATTTCTGGCTACATATTATTCAGCCCAGTTGTGATTCATTGATTGGTTTAAACAATATTTTATTCAATAAATACATACATGTATGGTACATTCAGAGTACAATTTTCATGAAAAGGATTTGGTCGAAAGCTCATAGCTTGTATAGACCATTTCCAAACAGCATAAGTTATTTAACCTAAATGAATGTAAAACTATAGTGTATACTCAATTTTCTAGTTTGTCACATCATATAATGACAGAAATTAATGTCATCTTAACAATAACAAGTAGCTAAATAGCTACAGAATGCTTTCCATGTGTGTGTGTGTGTGTGTGTGTGTGTGTGAGAGAGAGAGAGAGAGAGAGAGAGAGAGAGAGAGAGAGAGAGCAGGAAAACAACATATAAATAGCACAGTAGTTGCAGAATGATTTCTACATTGGAGAGAGAGAAAGAAGGAGGGAATGAGAGACAGACAGATAGAAAAAGGTGCCTCAACGTGCTGCAATTTCCGAACACAACGTGACAGTAGGACACGTAAAATTACTAAAATTACAATATTGTGACGTTGGTTAATTAGCGAAGCGTTTTGTTTGTATAATATAGGACTGGACTTTAAGAAAGAGGCGTTAATTTTCCAATGTCGAAACTCCTTCTTTCCCGTACAAGAAATCTTTTAATGTACACTGCTGTACTAGATCTGCAAGAATATTTTGTCGTGTAACAGTGTATCTGGGACAATTGAAAAAGAAGTGGGTATTATTTTCTATTTCACCACAGACGCACAGCGGACTATCAACAATATTTTTAGAGTAAAGATGTGCATTTAAAGAACTGCATTCTAATCGTAGACGTGTATGTACAATTTGACCTACACGAGATCCGGCATTGTAATAGGATGGTGGAGGGTTTTTGTTAGAGTTCAGATACTTCTTAAAAGTTGATATAGAATCGTTATGCCTCATGTTCAAAGGAAGTGTGTTCCAGTCTCTTATCGTAGCTGGAAGGAAAGAACTGAAGAAAAGATTTGTTCTAGCATGTATTGTTTGTATATCATTTGCATTGCGAAGACTATAAGGGTTATTTTCATGTACAAGAGACGGTACTAGTTCAGACAAGAAACCTGGAGTTAATCCATGAAACATTTTGTAGAATAATAAAAGTCTGTGCTTTCTCCGTCTTTTTTGGAGAGTTTCCCAGTCGACGTCTTTAAAAAGTCTGTCAATACTGCAAAGCTTGGTTGCTCCTGTGATAATCCGAGCGGCTTCAGTGTGGATAGCTTCAAGTTTATTTGAGTCGCCATGGTTACAGTTGTCCCACACTGAATCGCTATACTCCATAAGGGGTCTTACAAATGAATTGTAGATTTTCTCGAGAGAATTTCTTTTTAGTTTGAATTTTAGTGATCTTAACATATTCAAACGTTGCCATGCAGTTTTAGCGATATATTCTATGTGTTCCGACCATGAGCAGTCTTTAGATAGATTTATTCCCAGGTGTTTATGACAGGTTGTTTCCTGAATCATAGTAGTGTTTAAAAAGAGTGGTGGATGTAAGGGTGGGTTTATTTTCCGCGATACAGTCATAGAGAATGTTTTAGAAGCATTGAAATCCACAAGCCATTCCTCCGGCCAGCGATAGATAGAATGTAGGTCAGTATTCATGATTACGGCAGCGTTGCCGGGGTTATCTACAATAATAAATAGGCTGGTGTCGTCTGCGAAAAGACGTATATTAGATCCTATTTGATTCACTATGTCATTGATATATAGAAGAAAGGGCAGGGGACCAAGAATGGACCCCTGAGGAACACCTGCTTCGACAACAGACCAGTCTGAAGCTTGACCATTCATTGATTTCAAAAGCATATTTAGAACAACTTAATAGTTCAAATGAAAAAAGCGGATGGGTGCAGTTCATCAAAAACGTAATGCGTGACTTGGGTTTCTCTCATGTGTGGAATAACCATTATACCTTTAATTCTTCAAATTTAATAAGTGCAATCAAAAGTAAACTTAAAGAAAGATACATTTCCTTTTGGCAAAAACGTATGGCAGGAGACGAAGGTATGAAGAAACTGCAACTTTATAGACTTTTTAAGCGAAATTTCAAATTTGAGCCATATCTTGATGATTTGCATGATAAAAGTATAAGGAAATGCCTATGTGCATTTAGGATAAGTTCTCACAGCTTAAGGATAGAAAGGGGTAGGTACTGTGGGGAAAAAGCAGAAGAAAGGCTGTGCGATCTTTGTAATGTTATTGAAAATGAAATTCATTTCTTGGGCCAATGTAATAAATATATAATGTTTTAAGATCAACCATGTTTGAAAGTATTAAAGATACCAAGTTTACTGCTAGTACCACTTTAGAGGAAACATTTTTAACCTTAATGACAAGTGATGATATACGCATTGGTAAAGCTGTAGCCACGTTTATACAAGATTGTCAAATTACATGATAGGCTAGAATTGTTAACTTTACCAAGTCTTTGAACTCCAAGCCATTTATCTGACATTTTGTTCTTAAATGCAAAACAATTAATCAGTGTGTGAATGTATGTACGTGTATGTATGTATGTGTGTGAATGCGTTTGTTATTACCATTGTATGTTTGATTCACATGTAATTTGCCTTTAACCCATGTGATGGGTATAACTGTGCAATAAATAAATTCTAATTCTAAAAAAAAATCTAATTCTAATTCTGTAATGTTCGATTAACGCCAAAATTAACGCTAAAATTCTGCTTCATGCTTCATGGAATTTTAGCTCCGCCCACAGGCTTCATCACACGATTAAAGCTGGAAAATCAAATTTTAATTCTTAATTAGCATTGGTTCCAAGACGCCAGAGAACAAATACAGTGAAAAAACAGGTGCTGGGATAGTCTGTGGCACACATCAGCCGGTTTTTCTATCAAGAACTTTTAGATTGCGTTTCAACTGTAAATAGAGACTGTTTAAAGTGTAAAATAGAGTGATGGAGGATTCAACCATTTTAGACTTACTGTTTTACTCCAACTGGAGGTGTGCCGAGACGGACAGAATTTCTTCATAACAACAACAACAACAACAATGGCTTTTTACGAAGGTGTCTTAGGTCTTGGCTTTTACCCTCGACAGAGACATCAGATCAGCTGGGCGATTGACAGCCCGATAGTTGTTTAATTGATAAGTCGTAAAAATCATTAATCCATGAAAACCCTTTGATGACAAAAATGTTCATTTATGCAATACATTGGAGGGCTATTACATACAGCTCATTTAGATAGTTAATCGCTTAATTAGTACTGAGAAAGTAATTTGATAGCTATTTATGCGTTTATTTTTCATCTTAGTCAATAGGCGCTTATCAGATTACATTTGTAAATGGTTGCAGATTTGTACAGTTTTATATTTCTTACGCGTTGGAAATACCTTTTTATATGAGAGTAACACTGATATTATCAAGTCTAATACCTTCACTTTTAATGGTCGTGGCAAGCACACAAACACTAGTTTTGAATATAGACCGTGAAAAGGGTCCCAAATAAATTTGTGTGCACTAAACACAATTGACACTAGATGTAAATTACAGCTCTAAAGGGTTTTTTATATTCTGACGGACCCATTATAATGATATTTATGATATGCAGTCATAAATATCAGTTCTAGTCCTAGAACAAAATTGACACAATTCTATGGTCAATAGGTCGTGTAATTTTCTTTTTAATAAACATGATGCATGCAGTATTGGCCCTAAAACCTCAAGTGTATGAAGCTACAACCTTTAAGATATGAGAAGATAAGATTTATTTAAAATTGGCAAATCACATAACACTGTGTAACATAGCTCATGCTGAGCTTTTAAACCTCTCTGAATCTGCAGCCTGTCACTCTAGAAAATTTTGGCTTCTTTAGGCAATCAGACTGGGCTAGGTATACAACTGCAATGCAACCGCCAGACCCGTACAAAATACCATACTAGAATGTTTCTGGTCCTGTTGGTAATGAACCAAACAAATCAATTTCAGAACAATTTGCGTTTATCTGTTTATTAAGACATAGAGTAAGGGGACTTGGCTGCACACAGGGCATGGCTTCACACTCCTCCAGGATTTCTTTATAGGTTACATTCATCATTTGTCTGAATATTAGTGTGATTGATGACTATTTCAAAGTTGATGAATGAAATAGTTTAACATTACTGTTATATCCAGTGAAGCATATATATGCAGTTAAAGTTTATGCCAAAATGTTTAAAATTTTCAGATGGAAGTCGGCAAAAATGATTATTTTCTAAGAGGCAAAATTACTGGGGGCATTTTCCTTATTTTTCCATGAAAACATCTTGGCAAGACAATTCTAGTGAGAGATCACAACATAATTGTTTTATGAAAAAATTAGGAAAATTAAGCTAAATTATCTCTGTTGCCCCTTCTTATCTGGAGCTCTGATTAAATCAGACATGTTGTGACTACCATTACTAAAACCTTGTACTGCATTGCTCCGCACTGGCTAAAACCTTGTAACGCACTTACGGAAAAATCAGTACAGTGTCGAGTAAATTCCAAACTTTACCACACTCACGTTATATGCTATCTCTATACACAGATTTGGTTCTATGTTTCTTTGTGAGAATGAATAAGGAATCTATTAATAAATATTTACTTTATGTCAAATTTATGTCAAAGAAAATACTTCTCCATCTCAATATATATACATAGAATCACTTTTTCTATTGTTTTTTTTTTTTGCGAGCAAACTCTCAATTTTAATACTTTGAATATCTTCTAGGCATGCATAATAATATAGCAAATTTACATTATACTGTCAATGCCTTTTCTCCAAAGAATTTATACATCTATTTCTCTGGTGATTGCAACAAAGACATACTTTTAAGAGTTACTTCCAACCCCTGTAGATTTTTTTCTTTCAGATAGATATATATGTATATGTGATTTGTTTAAATCGAGAAAATTATACGGATAAAAAAACCTAAAACAAAACAATATATAATGAAATTACATCTCAGTCTATCTTTTTGCAGTTAAATGGTTAAAACAAAAACCAACCCTGTCTAAATGCCAGGGACTACCATGTGATAGTTATACTGAGAATTTATTGAAATGGATAAAACAGATACCATAATCCTTTTTGAGTTTGGGTAATTAAGGTTTCAGCATAATATAGATATGTTTATACTTCCAATTCGTTTAATGTCTAATAAAAAAAACTTATCGACAGAATCAGCCTACACTTGGCATATGGTAGAGTCTGTAAAGTTCGGTAGTGTTCGGAAATCTTCGGAGGTGCGGTACCTTATTTTACCTCAGTGCGATGCTGTACAAGGTTTTAGTAATAGCCTGTTGTGACACCTTATTAGAACTATATGTACCTGGTCGGGCAGTTTCAATAAAAAGTTACAACATGTTTGATGAGTGATAAGAAAAGTTATCCCACAATTTTCATTAAAGCTTTTTTATATGGAATTCTGGTCACAACACTGTATTTTAAAATCATTTACAGGTGAAGATGTCGTCAGCTGGATGGCACCAGTTCTGTGGTCATGGAGAGAATTTTACTTCCTGGGTTGATGGAGACTTCAGTCATTGTTTTGAACAGTTGGTTGTTATATGCCCCAGTTACATAGTTCTGGCAATCTTCAGTGCATACTACATAGCAGCAGCCAAACATAACTCACGAGGAGCATTTTGTCCGTTACCAGGGTTTGTTAAGTTTAGACTGTTATGTGTGATCATGCTGGCAGTACTGGCTGTGATACAAGTGATTTTAACAAGAATTTTGAATAAAGTGTCAGTGAGCTATTCTGACATTGTGACAAGCTGTGTTGTGACAGTTTCATGGTTGATACATGGTGTATATGTCTACAGACTCAAGTATCTGTTTTGGAGCACATGGCGTGGTGCTGCCTCAGTAGTCATAATATTTCTGTTGTCTTTTATTTCGCTAGCAGCACAGCTTCATACTAACATACTTCAGAGAATCAATAAATCTCCATCACATAATGTTGCAGAAGAATTTTGTGTATACATGTCTGCATTCCTACAGCTGTCATATGTCATAACTCTGGCTCCACGCTGGGAACGTGTCACTCTAGTAGATGATGTGTATTATAGACCAATAAATGAAGACTTTGATTCAGAATCAAGGACTTTAACAAGCAGTTCTGTAAACAGTTATAATAGTATTCCAAGATCACTCCGACAAAATGTTGTTGCAGAATCCAACTCAAATTACTTGTCTCGTATCACATTTCACTGGGTTCAGTCTCTGATGAACAAAGGAGCAAGAAAATGCATCAAGACAGTACATGACATATTTCTTCTTCCTAATCGCTTGAACACTAATATTCTTTCTCATGAATTTATGTGCATTGCTACTGGTCAGAAATACAAAGATGATCTCTACCAAGATTTAAGCCAGGGACCAAGCCCTAGCTCAAGTATAAACAGTCTGCCAGAGATCACATACTCATCTTCACGACAACAGTCTACGGAAACAAAAGACAAACCTAATTTGACACTTTTACATGCCTTGCATAAAGCATTTGGTGTAGAGTATTATCTCCTTGGAATTCTAAAGCTTCTAGCTGACTGTCTAGGTTTTGCTGGACCAATTTTATTAAACCTGTTAGTGTCTTATATGGAAACCAGAACAGAACCAGAACACAATGGGTACATATATGCTGCAGGACTGTTCATATCAACACTTCTTGGAGCATTATTCTCCTCTCAGTTTGATTATAACTGTAAAGTTGTGGGATTCAAGATAAGAACTGCTGTAATAACAACTATTTATAGAAAAACACTGTCTGTGAACAGTGTTTCCATGACAAAATTTACAACGGGACAGATCACAAACTTTATGAGTACAGATACAGACCGCATTGTCAACTTCTGCCCAAGTTTTCATGCAGTGTGGAGTCTACCATTCCAGATTGGTGTTTCTTTATATCTCCTGTACCAACAGGTAGGGCTGATTGCTGTGATGACTGACTGATGATTCTAACACACTTTATTTACTGTATGGTGAATTGGATACACTTTCAAGATAAGCAACTCTGCTGCTGTCATTTTTTTCAAGCGGCGGTAGACTCGTATAGGAAAGAATTTTCTCTACTTGGAGAAAATTGTTTCCTACAAGAGTAGAACTCTTTATTGGAAGGCTGTATCATCCAGTGAACTAAAAATGAAGTCAAAAGTTGTTCCCCCTTGTAAAAATGGCAGAAAATATGGAGATGTATTTGTTCACTTAGCTGTTATGGCAGAAATACTGGAGCAAACATTGTAGACTCAGCACAGTCTGTTCCAAATTTTTGGAGCAGTCTGATCAGGGCTTAGGGTGACAATTTGCAGATGTGTACAGATTGCAGATACATGTATGTACACACTTTGAGTTTTAAGGTCTCTGTTAATAAGGGATGTCATTTAGAAAGAAATGCTTTACATGCAATCATGTCAGTCATTTTCAGTGCACGTTTGCACACAAGTTGTAAATTGCAGATGTTGCTGATTTTGCTGCAGCATTTCCAATATGGCAGTTTAATTTCATGTTTATGAAGCAGTAATTCAAAATTCATTGCTTGTTTATATAGCAGCTGGTGAGAAAATCATGGCGGGGGAAAAAAACAAAAACTATATCTTTTACCTACATTCAGCCTGAATGGGTATGAAAAGTGATCACTATTTCTTTAAAACTCAATGAATTTACATGCGGTAAAGTGCAGATACCTCGTGTCTTTTCCAGTAAGCCATTATCTAAGAGCTTGCTGTTTTTTTCCCACACAAGCTCAAGCAAAGACTTTCCGACCGTGATGATTGCTCAAAGATGTTTTGAAAACTACAAGTGCAGAATAAAATACATTAATAGTCATTTGTTGCAAAGAAAGACAAGTTATATGCAGTTTACCACATTAAAGAGTATTCAGGAGATACTTAACAATTTTCTTACCCATTCTGTCCAAACAGAGGTACGAAATAGCCGAGTTTAGTATTTTCTTACCCATTCTGTCCAAACAGAGGTACGAAATAGCCGAGTTTAGTCACGTGATTCTCTGCCTTGGAAAATTATCCTAATGTATGCTACGGGTACTTAAAATTAGAGTGAAGTGACTCATATATTTTTGAAATTCCATATTGTGAGCTTTGTATGGAGGGTGTGACCAGATTTCTTAATTACTTTTGACAAAATCTTCTTGTTTGATCCTGTGATCTGGGCACACCCACTAAACTGGTGCACAGGGTCATTTTGAGTTAACTAATATCGATATTACAGAGCTCTAGATAAGAGGGAGTATTTGATGATAATTAAGGATAATTTTTCTTATTTATCATCAAAACCATATTTTGTGACCCCTCATCTGAACCGTCTCATCGAGACGGTTCAGATGAGGGGTCACAACATATGTTTTTATGCAGAATAAACGAAAATTATCCCTTATTATCATCAAATACTCCCTCTTATCTAGAGCTCTGATAATAATGTGCATATATTTCAGGTTGGATTAGCGTTCCTGGCTGGTTTGGCTTTTGCTGTTATTTTGGTTCCCATTAACCGCTGGCTGGCAGTAAAGATTGGGCAGCTGAGTAAAGCTATGATGGAACAGAAAGATAACAGAGTTCGGGTAATCATTTCTTTCTTTGTATATTAATATTTTAGCCACTGGCTGGTAGTAAAGATTGGACAACTCAGTAAAACTACAACAGAACAAAAATATAATACAGTTAAGGTAAAACTGTAGATAACAGGGTGCAATTGATACTCTCTGGAACTTCAGGATGAATCACAGTATAAGAAAATGTCTGAAAGCAAGACTAGTGTAAAATGCACCCGGCAAAAACAGCTTGCACATATGCCCAGTCTTGTCTGAGCACTCTAGACAGCCATGCTCCGGATAAGAAGGGGTAACAGGGATAATTCAGAGACATTTCTTAACAAAACCATATGTTGTGACCCCTCATAAGAAGTCTCGGCAAGACAGTTCTAATGAGGAGTCACAAGATACGTTTTTATGGAGAGAAATGCAAAATTATCCCTAAATTATCCCTGTGATCACTTTTTGTCTGGACCTCTGCCTAGAAGACTTAAAAAAGTTAACCAGTCGTCTCTAGCATACATGTACATAAAATCCAGTGAAAATATCAATTTTAACAGAATCCATATTTTCACAGGTCATGAATGAAATATTGTTTGGTATAAGAGTGATAAAATTCTATGCTTGGGAGAACCACTTTGAGTCTAAGATAAGTGAGCTGCGGGATGCAGAATTGAAGAGCTTGAAGGGACGTAAATATTTGGATGCCATGTGTGTTTACTTCTGGGCTACTACACCAGTTCTTATCTCCATATTGACCTTCACCACATACTCATTGATGGGGAACCAGCTCACAGCTGCTAAGGTTTGAGTTTTAATGGCTGTGTGTACCATGATGTTTTGCCCGGCTCAGGATGCTTAGAAGATGTTCCACTTTTATTATTGTTTAAATCTCTAGATAGGAGAGTGTATAGACACTGAGTGATAGTTTTTATAAGTAAATATAATGGCAGGTTTTGAGGATAACTTTGAAAAAATGATTTTCATATTCCGTAAAACATCTGTTGTGACTTTCTCATTAAAACTTCCTCACGAGGACTATAAACTGACATCATCTCAGAGTGGGGCAGTATTAATGAGAGGGTAACAACATATTTGTATTGAGAAATAACAAAACAAGAAATGATTCCATATGCAATAGTTGTCCTCATAAACCAACCCAGGTTTTGAGTTCTGATTATTATATTTTCTGGTTAACAAGTGACCTACAGCTATGTGAAGGAGGACAGAAATTGTACTTGAAATTTTCCATTGGCTAAGTAAACAGATAGCTGCAGTAGACAGCCGCAATAGATACTCTCTGACATGAATGTTCAGTGTACAGTAGAACCTTAGTAGAACAGTAGAACTGTAGTACTACTCATTATCAAATTTATTTTTCATATAATGCTGCTATTTGAATAAACTACTAAAGAATTTAGACCTGTGAGTTTGTACTGAGGCATCTTACCACTCAAAAATTATGCCAGAAAGTCATGAAGGCTTAAAGACTCAGATACAGAGACAGAATTTATGGCAAATGAGCATTAATTACTCTTTTGACTATGTTGGTTTGTGGTTCATTTTCAGTATATTGCTGTACACTTAATACAAAACTTTGCCTTTCTCTGGACTCTAAACATGGCATATGATAAAAAAAAAAAAAAAAATCCTGGGACACATAAAACACTCATTGTACAAATGTTTAGGATGTATTAGTGTTTGTGATTTTTTCAGGCAACATAACTGTGCAAACTTAAATATCCGCAAACATAATGATTTTACAAAGGAATAATTGGAAAGCATGACCCATTCACAAACTTAAGAGTCATTCTCTGTAAGCACCAAAATCAAGTGAAAATGACATGTCTCATATTTTCACGAAACTCAGTGTCTTTTTTGCTTATGCCAAGTGATGAACAAAAATAGAAGTTTTTCTTGGATCAAACTATCCGTTCCCATGGCAACCAGGATTTTCTGTTTTTCAGCCTAATCTGGTGATTTTTCAAATGAAAAATGCAAGATTTGACTCCAATTGTTCTGGTAGTAATTCACAACAAATGGTATTGATATTTACATTTTACAAGAGAACCATGTACGTGCTGCTTACAAATACAGAAAAGTTTCTTCATATTGCTATGGTCAAGCAGTCAGTGACCTTGACTTCCACCTTGTAAGGCGTCTATTTCAAAACATCAAAAATCAGCAAATTTTTAAGACGTTTTACTAAAAAATGCGGCTATAGATTTTTTTCTTTCTCTTGGTGCAGAGAGTACAAAGCCTAGTTGTTGGTATATCAAAAAATTGGAGATGGTATATTTTTTAAATTGAAAATATTTTTCTTTGAATTTAATCACCGTCAGAGAAATCAGAAAGAACTTCCACAATTGAAATTCTGAGATAAAATACAATATCTTGAACATTTTCAAAAAATATGTGCCAAAATACAAGTTGATGCATGATTAACCTCTGAAGAAAACTACATAGAGAGTTATCAACCTCAAAAATACGTCAGTGCCTTACAATTTGGGGTTAAATTACCCCACCCACTTTCTTTCAGTGCAAAACCAAATTAAAAATTGCATGCTACAATGAATAAATCTCAGTCTTTGCTGATTTTGAATGGTCCAAGGGGCTTCTACAAGCTCATTATTTCTGTCATCTTTATTTTTTTTCATAATGTTCCCACAGTGGTTGGTGGGTGGGGGGTTGGAGGGGGGACGTATTTTTTTTTGTGCGGATCCCATCAGCGTCTGCCTAGCCCTTGCCTGCACTATATGTTCTGTAGCAATAAATGGATTATGACCATACTTGCATGCATACATAATTGGGTAGGGGTAAAGAACTGATTAGATTCTGTTGACCTTGACCCTATTTTCAAGGTCACAGAAGGTCAAAGAATGATGAAAAATGGCTTTTCTGCACCGTATCTCCTAAATGGATAAATTGATTTTTACCAGACTCGCACAAATGTATCATTTTGAAATGGAAAAGAACTGGCTAGATTTTGCTGACCTTGACCTTATTTTCAAGGTCACGGGAGGTCACTGAGTGCTGGAAAAAATGGCTTGTCAGCACGATATCTTCTGAATTGATGGATGGATTTAAAACAAACCTGCACATATATATCACTCTGAAATGAAAAAGAACTGATTAGATTTTGGTGACCTTGACCCTACTTTCAAGGTCAGAGGAGGTCAGAAATGTTGAAAAATGGCTTGTCTGAACCGTATCTCCTGAATGGATGGATGGATTGCAACCAAACTTGCATAAACATATCACTGGGAGATGGAAAAGAAACTGATAAGATTTTGGTAACCTTGACCTCATTTTCTAGGACACAGGAGGTTGTAGCGTGTTGAAATATGGCTTGTCTGCATGATAACTCCTAACAGGATTGATGGATTATGACGAAACATAGATAAGTTTATAATCGGGAGGTGGAAAAGTACTGTTTAGATGGGGGTGACCTGGACCAAAATTTCAAGATTTACAAGAGATCCTTACTTTGCAATATTTAGGGAAAATGATACAGCTGAGAAAGGATAGGAGGGGGTTCATCTGTTTTTGTAAAAGAAATATTTCTAGTTTATTTTATTAATCAAATAGTAACCATGGCAACCAGTACTCTATCACTAGTCTGTTTTTGTTGGAAACAAATATTTAAAATGGATGGATGGGTGACTTGTGATTTTACGTCCTTTTCAACAGTATTTCAGTCATATCAGAACGATGGGACGGTGATAATGAAAGGCTGTGTGCAATGGAACCCCGTCTACGGTAGGAAAAATTCTCGCCTCAAGCGGGTTTCGAACCCGGTCCGCTACTTCAGTTGGCAAGCGCTTAACCCACTGAGCTACCCGGGCTCCTGGATATTTAAAAACATTCAAATTTAGTTGAAAAGTGTTGATTGTGATTTCCTATCTATGTATACACTTTCTATTGGCCAAATAAGTCTCATCTTGGACAATAATTCGGTATATTTTAGTTTTTACGGATACAATCAGATATTCCATCAAACAGCAATTGACAATCTGAGTGCATCTGGTAGCAAGCAAATAAAGGACATAAAATGAGCAGAAATACATTTAAATATTTCATAATGGAGAAGAAAATTTGCTTATATATTTATCTTATTGATAAACATATTTAATATGTCCCCCACCATTGTGGGGGGAGGGGAGTTGGGGAAGGAGGAAAGGGAAGGCGGTAATGTTGTTTTGGTGCAGATCCCGCCTGCATTGGTGTCGGTGTCTGTGTGTCAGCATAACTTCATGTCTGCATTCTATCTCCTAAAGGGATAAATGTATTTTCACCAAACTTGCAAAAATACATCTTAGAGTGGGTGGGGAAAAAGAGCTGATTAGATTTTGGTGATGTTGACCCCATTTCAAGGTCATAGGAGGTATCTGAATGGCTTGTTGGCGCCATATGTATTGAAGGGGTGGATAGATTTAGATCAAACTTGCACAAATATATCACAGGGAAGAGGAAAAGAACTGTAAAAAGTTGGTGACCTTTACCATATTTTCAGGTCACAGGAGGTCAAAAACAGTGAAAATGGTTTGTATGCACCTTATCTTCTGAAGGGATTTATGAATTTTGATCAAACTTGCACAGGTATATTATAAGGAGGTGGGGAAACACTGTTAGACTTTGGTGACATTGACCTTATATTCAAGGTCACATGAGGACTTACAATGTTAAAAATGGCTTGCTTGCACCATATCTCCAGAATGAACAGATCGAGTGTGACCAAACTTGCACAGACACACCATTGGAACATAGGAAAGAATTAATTAGATGGTTGTCCAGGGACAACTTGTCGAGCCCACTGTTTGCTTTAGTGACCTATAAGTTTGTCAAGACTAACTGCTTCATTTACTTATTAGAAAGAAGCCAAACAATCATATATCATGATATAGCATACTTCTTTCTTTTTTTTTTCTTGTGAAGGAAAACAAGTGGAACTATGGCCATGACAAGCATACATTATGACCATTTTATTATTTGACCTTGAAGTGTGACCTTGACCTTGGACCAACCTGAACAAACATTTCTACTCGTCAAGGAGAACAATTGTGCCAAATTATTTTGAAATTTATGCATAACTATAAATTATATGGCCCGGACAAGCTCAGTTTATGACATTTTTTTATCGTTTGACCTTTAAGTGTGACCTTGACCTTGGACATACCTTAATAAATTCCACATACCACTTCTACTCATCAAGGAGAAAAAGTGTGCCAAACTATCCTGAAATTCATCCATAAATGTGGAAGCAATGGCCAGGACAAGCCCTATTTATGACTGTTTTTATCATTTGACCTTCAGGTGTAACCTTGACCTTGGATATACCTGCAGATGTTCAAATGGTACTTAAACTCATCAAGGAGAACAACTGTGCCGTTTTTTTTTAATCCATGCTTAAATATAGCTGTTATGGCCCGGACAAGCTCAATTTATGACCATTTTTATCATCTGACCTTCAAATGTGACCTTGACCTTGGCCCTACCTGACCAAATGTTCCAAATGGCACTTCTACTCATAAAGGAGAACAACTGTGCCAAATTATTTGAAATCCATCTATAAATGTAGAAGTAATGGCTCGGACAAGCTCAATATATGGCCATTTTACCATTTGACCTTTAAGTGTGACCTTGACCTTGGACCTACCTGAACGAATGTTTCAAACGGCACTTCTGCTCATCAAGGAGAAAACTGTGCACAGTTATTATGAAATATATCCATAAATACAGAAGTTTTAAAGGTTCCAGGAAGTCATAGAAAGCTGCTAAATTGATTGTTTGACCTTTATTCTGTTTTGGAGGTCAGAGGTGGTCTTAAAATGTTTAAAAAAATTGCTTATCTATACCCTATATTACAAAGCAGTTGTTGGAATTATGCTAAACTAGCCCTAAATCATCATTTGGAGAAGATTCATAACTGATTATTAGGGCCCCGACAGACGAAGTAATTTGTAATTTTGTAATTTTTTGGTACGGTAATTCGTGTCCGCTTCATAACTCTGAAACTCTTTCTGATATTTTATACAAATGTAAAACAGCATCAGACAATACATGTATGCGGAGAGAAAGAACCACAACTCCACCTACATTGTTTACTGAAATATGCCCCTTCGTATTTTTTTGGTACGAAAATCGTGTCCGCTCCATAACTTTGTAACTGTCTGAGATATTTTCACGAAACTTGGTACAAAGCATTATCAGACGATGTGCAGAGAACAAGAAGTGTAACTCTTTCTACATTTCCACTGAATTATGCCCCTTTGTAATTTCAGTACGGAAATTGTGTCTGCTCTAGAACTCTAAAACTGTTTTAGATATTTTCACAAAACTTGGTACGAAAGTAAAACATCATCAGACCATTTGCAGACAATAAAAACATAACTCTACCTATGTTTTTTACTGAATGATGCCCCTTTGTAATTTTAAGTACGGAAATCTTGTCCACTCTATAACTTTAAAACTTTCAAAGATACTTTCATGAAACTATGTACAAATACAAAACATTGTAAGACAATCTGCAGAGAATAAGAACCATAACTCCATCTACTTTTGAACTGAATTATTTTCATTTGTAATTTAAAGTATAGAAATTTTGTCTGCTATCAGCTTTTAAACCATCAAAGATATTTTCTTGGAATTGTACAAATATAAAGCATTATCAGACGATGTGAAGAGAATTAAAACTGTAACTTCATCTACATTTTCTACAGAATTATGCCTTTTTGTAATTTTCAGTATACAAATCATTCCACTCTCTAACTTTAAAACTGTAGAAGATATTTTCTTATACATGTAAATTGATACAAATGTAAAGCATCATCAAACAATTTGTTAAGAAAAAGAACCATAACTGCACCTTCATTTATGTTAAACAGAATTAGATCCCTTTGTAATTTTGGGTATTGAGACCTTGTCCAATCTATAGCTTTTAAGCCTTTGAAGATAGTTTCACAAAACTTGGTACAAATATAAAGCATCAGCAGAATATCTGAAGGTGTTCAGAGTGCAAGAATGGTAACTCTGGTTTCCTGCTTTACAGAGTTGTTGCCTTTGTTTTAATCAGTCATGATTTTGTTTTTAGCCCATATCTTAATTATTCTACCAGAGGCTTAATTCCAAACAACATGAAACGACAACATGGTAACAGACAGCTGTTATTGTATTTTCTGGTCGGGGACATACGACTAAAAATTCCACCAACAGTCTCGTAAAGGCGGGGCCCTATAAGTTACCATGTTTCTAGTTAGGTTTTGGTGACTTTGACCCGATTTTTAAGGGTCATTTGTTGATTTGACCTGAAAAACGAAGATGTATCTTGAACCAGTAGATTCATTTTTATCAAACTTGCAAAGATCAACCTTTTAGGCAAACAAAGACTTAGAATTTGGCGACCTTGATGCCATGTTCAAGGTCACAGGAGTATTTTGTCGAACCCGCTTGCCGTTAGCGAGGCAGTCGACAAAACTTCAGTTTGGTATATATGCATGCGTGCCTCCATCCAGATCTTTTACAAAAACAAAGGACAGTAGGCAAGAAAGCTTATGCAGACCAGACATGTGATGAGCAACTTTAAAACAAGTGCACCAGGTGCTATTTTATCATCAAAATTCATAGTATGTAACTTATGAATTCGTTGTATAACTAAATGAGGTGGGTGGGGTAACTCACCCCCTAGATATACAGATTAAACATATTAATGAATGAAAAACTATAAACACTGTATGTGTGGTTTATTTCTTCTCCAATGCATGTATCTATCTCTATTTATGCTCAGTTGCTGTTCTTTCTCTACATTGTACTACATACACTCAGTTTGACTGATTTCTTTGTGGAAGGAATGAGTGGTTTTTGTCATAGCAACTATAAAAATACTGATTTATCGTATAGTATTTAATAAAATCAACACTTAGAATGCGTATGCATATGTAAAAAGTAAATAACAAAAAATATGTTTCATCAATGAAACGATTTCCTGTAAATATCCGTGTAAATGAACACTTAACCATAATAGAATAACAGTTACCATGGTTACCAAATGATAAACAATGTAAAAACAATGACAGCAAACATGTGGTGATCTTTTAAAAATGTTTCAGTTTACTCACAATTATGGAAACTTGAGATTTATTATCCATGGCATTTAACTTTTGCATTCATTTCATATTCAGTGGATGTGGGTGGGGTAATTGCACCCCAAACTGTAACTTTTAAACACACTTCTGATTGCGAGAAGTATTTATGTATCTTCCCTCCACTGTATTCAATGTATTTATTTGTATTTCTGCTCATATTTGCCTAACATTCTCCAGATATTATCTCTTATAACAGATTTTCTGCAATAACAGTTTCTTCTGATTTCCCTGACGGTGACTAAATTCAAAGAAAATTATTTTTAATTTAAAAGATATACCATCTCCAATTTTTTGATATATTAAGAGCTAGGTGTTATACTCTCTGTACCAAGAGAATGAAAAAAATCTATAGCCGCATTTTTTAACAAAGTGCTTTCAAAATTGGCCAATTTTTGATATTTTTAAAGAGATGCTTTACTAGATAGAAGTCAAGGTCACCAACTCCTTGACCATAGCAATACAAAGAAATTTTTTTCTATCCTTACACAGCACTTACATGGGTCTCTTAAAAGACATGAGTGTCAATAACATATGCTGAGAAATACTGTCAATACAACTGGTGTCAAATCTGGCATTTTTTATATGAAAAATCACCAAATTAGGCCAAAAAACAGAAAATCCTCGTTGCCATGGAAACGGACAGTTTGACTGGAGAAAAATTTGTATTTTTGTTCATCACTTGACATAAGCAAAAAAGACATTAAGTTTCATCAAAATCTGAGATATGTCATTTTCACCCCCTATTGCAATTTTTTGGTGCTTACAGAGAATGACTCTTAAGATGTTAATATATCTAAATTACAAAACTGAACTTTTGTCGCAGTGAACCTAAATACAATTACAGTACTTACTGAAATGGTCCTAAACGTAGAACAGTTTGGTTTTGGAATACATGTACAGTAATGCATCCAAAAGATGCACATAGAATGACAGACAGTGTAGAACCTGATCAGAGCAGTCTCATCTGGGTCTGCTCTGTTAAGATCTATCTGTTCCAATATTTATGATAATAATTGAAGTTTTATGTTTCAGGTCTTTACCAGTCTGTCATTATTCTTGATGTTGATTAGCCCACTGAATGCTTTCCCTTGGGTGCTCAATGGGCTAATGGAGGCCTGGGTGTCTCTCAAGAGAGTTCAAGACTTTGTCGCCTTAAAAGACCTTGATATGCAACACTATTACTCTTCTTGTAAAGGTAAATTTTATTGTTAAACAGCATTGTTAAACATCATAGGGGTTATGTGTATTCATTTGAGGCTTTTTAGCCATGGCCAGTTTAATTTGCAGTCACACCATATAAGGTAGTCGCTTGTCTGATTCTGTATGTGTTGTAATGACATATTTTACAGGGTTCACTCTTTTTCATTTATTTTGCGAGCAAAACCACTCCTTAACAAACTCTTGACCAAATAGGAAATCTTTTTACACTTGACAAGTGCAGGTGTAGGTGAATGTGTTTGATAGACCCAAATTATGAAGCCTATGAGGACTGTACTGTCAGCAAACTCAGATTTGATTGTGTCCTGTATCATCATGTCATTAGTCCTGATCTAATCCAATAAACAGTCTTCTCTGGATAAGCTGTCTCCTCTAGACTAGTGTCCCATAAAAATTCTGAAAATAGGGATTTGTACATAACTACTGACAATGTCCTAATATGGAACAGTTTGCTTTTACAATGCAGCAATGCATCCAACATGCAGATGGAAGGGCAAACAGTGTAGGTCCTGATCAGACTGCTCCTTTTGGAGCAGTCTTATCTGGATCTGCACTGTTTGCTCAGACTTATCTGTCATAATACTTAGAATTTTTGTAGTACCAAGCATGAGTTTAATGCTCTGAAATTTCTTCTGCAGTATTATCCTCTGACTGTGTGCTTCATGTGAGAGATGGAGAGTTTTCATGGCAGGACAAGGAGGGTAACTCTAGCAGACCAACAAAATCAACCTCAGAGAACTCCGTCAGCAGTTTAGGCAATTCTGAAACATCTGACAGTATGTGTGGTAGCCAGGAACTGGAGACTGATAAATTAATGTCAAGGTCACAGGACAATGGTGATGTCAGCCAGTCTAAAACTTTAGAGCTGGAGAAAATAAACTTGCATATTACAAAGGTACAGTAAACCTCATCATTTAGGCTACTCATTATAAAGCTGCTTTGGGTATAGAGTAGGATACTATCATCATTTCTTGGCAGGGTTTGGAGATGTTATACTGTTCAAGAATATTTCTGTATATGTGACAGGCTGATCTTTATATGAAAGACGGCAAAAAAAAAAAAAAAAGGAGTAACCGTACAAAAATCACCTGTCAGACTTCCCACAGGCTGAATTGGCTTTTCTCACTTGTTCTGTGAGCGAGGCTTGAACACACTGCACTGAGAGGTCTAATAACTACGACTAACCATGAGATGTTATTATGTCATTGCTTCCAGTTAAACTTAGGGGAGAGTCGGGTAACTTCGGACAGGCGTGTAAATTCGGACATACAATTGCAAACAGTGAAAATCCAGATGAGACGGCTCATAACGAGCCGTCTCATCAGGATTTTCTCAGTTTGGCCAGTTAATTTTTGTTTTAGTTCCAAACAACTGACATATAAAGGAAACAATGTCAGTGTCCGAATTTACCCGCTGTCCGAAGTTACCCGACTCTCCCCTATAAGACAGTTACTCACAAAGGATTATAAGGTAAATTAACATGTAACTGCTCCGTCATTTGCCAAATTATTCTTTGTTGTCTGATCTCAGTATATTTTGCTCCGCATAGAGCAAATTCTTTGTGTCCAATCTCAGTATATTTTGTGCCCCATGGAGCAAATTCTTTGTGTCCAATCTCAGTGTATTTTGCTCCCCATGGAGCAAATTCTTTGTGTCCAATCTCAGTATATTTTGCTCCCCATGGAGCAAATTCTTTCCTAAATTGAAGAGTATACTCTATTTTGGAAGGGCTAGATAATTTAGGGAAGCAAACAGGAAGTCACAAAAGATATTCGCTTTTGTAAAAAGGGCAGGAAAACATTGTGAAGTAGTACCCATAGACCTGAAGGCTTTACAATAGCAGTCAGTACTAGGCCAGCATTGACCAGAATAAGGGGACACACTGAGCTCACTTACCTGTATATGCAAGACATTTACTAGCAAATTTAGGATATCTTGGGTTTTAAAGTTGCTTAAAATTTAATTTAGTTTCCAGTTGCAGTATATCAATGCATAGGACACTTATGAAAATATGATATCTGAAGTTTTAAAGTTGCTTAGTATATTCCTCAGTTTGCAATAATAGCATACTTTTGTATAATAAATAACTTGTTAAAATTGTTTTATGGACAAGATGAAAGTTAGAAATCTAGAAAATAAATTGTTTATAATTGCAGGGTCAGTTTGTTGGAGTAATAGGAAAAGTTGGCTCTGGCAAGAGTTCACTGCTTAGTGCCTTATTGGCTGAGATGTGTAAGGTCAGAGGTCATGTAAGAATAGCTGACCTTCACACTGGGTTTGCTACAGCAACACAGGAACCCTGGATACAGCATGCTTCAATTAGAGATAACATCTTGTTTGGTAGGCAGTACAATAGTAGAAGATATGACTCAACAATAGAGGCTTGTGCCCTTGCTGAGGATTTTAAGGTTTGTATTTGCTATTACATGTATTTGTAAAGTTTAAAGACTGACTGGGAGATTTTGATGAAAATAAATACCTTTCTGATGTAATTCCATTGTTAGAATCGAACTTCATCAGTTCTAATAGTGATTTGTTGTCCAAGTTAGAATTTTATGTAATTCTTGTTTATTTCTTCATGAATTATAAAAGTGGTCAAAAATATATGCCACTTGCAGAGTGAAAAATAGGTGTGATTGAAAGAATCTTATAAAAATCTGCTTTTGAAGGACAGAATTGAGATTTTGCCTCACTTAGTGAGACTTGACATGTATTGATATGCCACCCTCATAATAGCTAGGATCTGCTTTACATTTGACCTCCAACTATGATTTGTAGGTCCTTCCAGCAGGGGACCGGACTGAAGTGGGTGAGAATGGTGTGACACTGAGTGGTGGACAGAAGGCCAGAGTTGCTCTAGCAAGAGCTGTCTATCAGGTAGATAAACTACAACTTGTAAAATTTGAAACTGAAAACAATTATACTGTTAGAAATTAAGAAACCATGATATTAAGCAAACAATTTTACCTGTTTGAAACTGCTAAGGGTTATTAGGGTTAGTGTTGTACAAACATGCATCACAGAGTCACGATTGTATGATGCTGCAACCTTCAGAGTTTCAGAAATTGAGTCTTTGAAGGTATGAGCAGCAACATGACAAAACCAACAAAGTGGTTGTGCCCCCAGCGCAGACTCTGATGAGCCTGGGCGTCCCCTGCCCAGCCTGTTCAGAGTCTTGGCTGTCCTCATGGAGGTAGCTGAGATCCTTAGCTACCCTTTAAGCGCTTAGTGAAATGTCTGAATTCAGATTTGGTGGATACCCAGGCTGATCTGAGTCTGCATTGGGTGCACAATCACTTTGTTGGTTTTCTTGAGTCGCTGCTCATTATGTTCTTATACAGCCAGTGTGTGAAAATATGGAACAAAATTACCAATTACACCATTGTTGGATTATGAAACTTTTAAACTTGGATTAAAGTAAAATAGTTTTTCCACTATTTTTGTCATGGGAAAGAACTTTTGTGACTTCCTCTTTGTTTCTTTGGATGGCTTTGCATTACCAACATAGGGTCTACTCTTAGTGGAAAGAATTTGCTTCTAGAGGAGCAAATTCTTTCCTTTAAGAGTTGATCCCCATTTAGAAGGGAGGCAACAAATGGATTGGCAGAGCTGCTGCTTCTGAAAATTTTCGGAATCCATTCATCTTAACAAAAGGCTCACAATATGCAGTGCTCCAGATAAGAAGGGGTAACAGAGATAATTTAGGGATGCTTATCACTATTTTTCCATGAAAACATATATTGTGACCCCTCATTTGAACCGTCTCTTTGAAACGGTTCAAATGAGGGGTCACAATATATGTTTTCGTTGAGAAATAAGAAATATTATCTTTCAGTAATCCCTGTTACCCCTTCTTATCTGGAGCTCTGATATGTATTTATACTATTTTGTTAAAATTGTTGAGTCCGTGTAAAATTTTAAGGATATTTCTTGAAGTTATGACATTTTGTCTCCCATTTTCTACAGCATTTCAATACCCCACAAGAAGGGCAAATCATAGTTTAAACAACATTTTGTTCAAATAAGTCAGTACAAATCATAATAACACATAACACATTTAACAGGATTAGATTACAAGCTTTACAAATTATTGGTATCTTCTCCTGAGGCCCTCGCTTCCTGCTTTGTATCTTATATAAATGCATCTTTTCTTCAGAACAAAGATGTATACCTTCTAGATGATCCCCTGGCTGCAGTAGATGCACATGTAGCTCAGCACTTGTACCAGAAGTGCATTATGGGAGTTTTGTGGGGCAAGACAAGGATACTGTGTACACATCACACTAAATATCTGGTGAATGCTGATCTTGTCATAGTGATGGAGGATGGAAAAATAGTCCAGTCTGGTAATTAACCATTATATATGTGAGTCTCAAAAAGGGTACTGAGCGAAAATAGTCCAGTCTGGTTATTAACCATTATATATGTGAGTCTCAAAAAGGGTGCTGAGAGGAAAATAGTCCAGTCTAGTAATTAACCATTATATATGTGAGTCTCAAAAAGGGTGCTGAGCGAAAATAGTCCAGTCTGGTAATTAACCAATATATATGTGAGTCTCAAAAAGGGTGCTGAGCAAAAATAGTCCTGTCTGGTAATTAACCATTATATATGTGAGTCTCAAAAGGGTGCTAAGCAAAAATAGTCCTGTCTGGTAATTAACCATTATATATGTGAGTCTCAAAAAGGGTGCTGAGAGGAAAATAGTCCAGTCTGGTAATTAACCAATATATATGTGTGTAACAAAAAGGTTGCTGAGCAAAAGATATTCCGGTTTGGTAATTAACCATTATATATGTTTGTCACAAAAAGGGTGCTGAGTGAAAAATAGTCCGGTCTAGTAATTAACCATTATATATGTGTTACCATTATTTATGTATGTCACAAAAAGGTTGCTGAGCAAAAAATAGTCCAGTTTGGTAATCAACCATTGTATAAGTATGTCACAAAAGGGTACTGAGCAAAAAATAGTCCAATCTGGTAATAGATTATTATATGAGTGTGTCACAAAAATGCACTGAACACATGCCAACAGCCAATGCTCAGACCAGCCTGTGCATCTGTACAGTATTGTCATAGCCTTTCCTGTCTGCATACAAATAATGGGAATTGGCATCCAGGAATCTTCAGGCACAAAATGAAGGGTCTGGCAAGACTTCAATAGACTGGTTTGAGTATTTACTGTTAGAAGATTCTTTAAATGCCCATTTTCAGTCCATAGAGAAGGTCACTGCAAGCCTAAGAGCTTTCTACCAAATCATATACCATGTATTCTGTATGCAAAGGTCTGTCAGAGCTGCAGATAATGAGAGTATTTGATAAAAACCTGGGGGCAAACACAAATTGCACCCTCTCTTTGGAAATTTGAATTGCTGTTAGGAAGAATTATGAAAGTCATCTCAGAGTCATCTTTAACTGAGCAACATAGTTATCATGAGTTCAGGCCTTGAAGTTATAAAACTTTTTTCGTTCTCAACTCGGCTGAGCATGAAATTTTCTCTGTTGATAAATATGAAGATGCCAACTAAAGAGAAAATTAAATATGAAAATGCCAGCTAATGTTGGCATTTTCATATTCATAAGCAGAGAAAATTTCATACTCAGCTAAACTGAGCAAGAAAACAAGTGTCCTTATCAGTAATTTGCTATTTATCAGCAGCTAAAATTTCCTGCTCAGCTGAGTTGAGCATGAAAAAAGTTTTATAACCTTGGGGCCAGACTGTATAAGTAGAAAGCTGTTTTTTTCCAACATCTAGTATGGTGCTATGGTTTCTGGCATCATTTATAAACTAATTTGTGAAATATATTATTTTCAGCTGCAATCTTAAACTATGTAAATCGAAGAAAAAAGCATGTTAATGTAATGAAAAATAAATGGACTTCAATATTTTGTAGGTCTTCCGTCAGAAATCCTCAGCCATGTAGAGTTACATGTCCTAGAGGAGAGGGAGCAGGAACCATCTCCTTCAGAGTCAGGTGACCCCTCATCACCAGGGGCAACAGCGGAAGGCTCTCTAGTTGAAGAGGAAGAAAAAGAGACTGGGGTTGTGAAACTTGATGTGTACAAGTCTTATTGGAGGGCAGTAGGAGCTTGTTTAGCTCCTTCTGTCTTAATAGCCCTGTTTTTGATGCAAGGTGAGAATGTATTTTAACATTAAGGGTGATGGTGTACAAAATAAATATTGTCCTGAAAAATGGTTGCCAGCCTGTTAAAACTGAAAACTGAAGAAAGCCTGCACTTCTGCGCTGTCTGAGTTTGTGCCAAATAATTGTTGTTTGTCCAGTCATGCTTGTTTTATGAGGCCATAGTCCTTGGATAGGAAACAATAATAGGCACACATTACCCCAGTGTGTGTGAGTTTGAGGGTACATTTAGCCAGTTTGATGAAGTGGACACCATCGCCTACATTTAGGGACACTTCAATCACCAATCGCCATCCTGGCCAAGGGGTTATAAAACTTGAGTACATTTTCAGACTCAAAATAAAGCATACTGATCGGCTGTTTCCGAGTATGTGCTTGGAAGCAGCCAATCAGTTTGCTTTATTTTGAGTTTGAGATTATTCTCAAGTTTTATAACCTCAAACCCTGATACCACTTTTCCAGCTCAGGGCACACTGGGTGCAGATTTCCTGGGCTGTTGAAAAGATGAAATTGATCAGACATGCGTACTGGTGGGAATCAAACCTACACCCCTTGCGAGAAAGGAGAGCACTCAATCCACTAGGCCAGAGTAATTGTGGAGCCTGATGGTCTATATATTCTGTAAAAATTCTAAGTATTAAGACAGATATGTCGTAGCAAACAGTGCAGACCCATATCAGACTGCTCCTTATGAGGAGTTGATCAGGGTCCACACTGTTTGCCATTTATTTAGCATCCTAAGGCTTGGGCATCTCAGTTTTTAGAATTTTGCAGTTTTTAGAATTTTTACAGTACTCTTGACACAGCTGTCTGCATATTTAACTCATTGCATTCTGGGTATTTTTTGTCGTCTGCTGAAATTGTTGTCTGCATCAAAAATCAAGAATGTTTTGACAATATTGGTCTAACTAAATATTGTAGAAATGATGTCAAGGCAGCAAACAGTTTGGATCTCAGATCAGGGCCCATGTTTGTGGGGCCTGATCTGGATCCAAACTGTTTGCCCAGATACCCCTAAAGGGGTATTCAGAATGAAATGGGTTAATGTAAATGTGGTAATTTAAAGTATTTGATTGTTTCAGCTTCACGTAACGTCAATGATTGGTGGCTGTCATACTGGGTGTCCCACTCCGAGAAACCAGGTCTACCTGCTACCAATAGTACTGCTAGTCACTTTTCCATTGTCTCTAGTCATGATTTATATAATGAAAGGTAGGTGCAGCCAAAATTTGTTTTCTTACCAGAAAAGAAAAGGAAGGCCTAAAGTAGACTGTGAATCACTGAGATGGTAGAGTGACTTTGATCTGGCTGTTACTCTTGTGCACTTTAGTCATGTTGTCTTGCAATATTTAATGAAACACATTATCAGAATTTATAAATGTGCAGGCTATTTGAGTTTTACAATCAGCATAATCATTGAAAAGCATTATCATTGGTGCATCCAGTATATTGATTTGACTATCATTTTTGATAATTCTTATTCTTTACTGTAACTCTACAGTGTCCCTATAGGACATACTTTTAGAAGCATATTCAGTATGAAGATATTAAATAAAACCGGTTTCTAAAGTATTTCAGTGTATTAAGAGCCAACTATCACTTAATATAGCTTATTCCGTATTTGAATAATTCAAAGATGAGTCAAATTGATACACACAGGTGTGACATTTGTTTTGAAGATTTTCATACATGTACTAGAAAGAAAGGTGGTTATGTTCGATGATATTCAATTAATATTCATAATATTTCATGTTACAGTATTTCCAGTATAGCCACTGAGTCTCCCATCCTCAATCTCACAACTGCAGGAGATAAGGTGATGTTTTATCTCACTGTGTACGGCAGTCTTGCTGGGGCCAACTCACTCTTCACGCTACTCAGAGCATTTCTCTTTGCCTATGGTGGTATATGTGCTGCTCAGAAAATACACAAAGATTTGCTTGGCTCCATTTTAAAGGTAATTTTTTTGCATTTGCTAGTATCTTTGAGTTGGCTGTCAGGTAACTATAAATTGGTTAGATTTTTACCGACTGAAAATTTCACCTTTAGTCCTCTGGCCATAGTCAACATGAATAATTTCATGTCCACCTTAAGCTGTTGGACCTAATAAAGATTTTTGCATAGGGATTGAATTTTATTAAAGTGAAATCATAAATATGAGCCACGACACGACAAAACCAACAAAGTGGCATGTGCACCTTGCAAAGACTCAGATCACCCTGGGCATCCACCCTGTCTGATCAGTCTTCGCTGTCTGCCTGGAGCTACCTTAGACACTTAGCTTCTCTTTAAGTGCCAAGCAAGACTGATCAGAGAGGGCAAATGCCCAAGCTGATCTGAGTCTTTTCTGGGCAGACATTCCACTTTGTTGGTATTGTAGTATCATTGCTCATATAAGGAACAGAAAACCTTTGCAAGATGGCTGCACTATACAGTATACAGCAATGTTGCCGTCATTAGGAAACAATTAAATGTCTGAACTAGAAAAATAGAAAATGAATTTCATCTTAACTGCTTCTTTATTCAGAATGAATTTCATACAAACCTAACAACATTTTATGAATGTTAGAAATTGACATCAAATTCCTTTGCTAGTGTCTAGTGATATCATCAGTTGTAAGAATATTAACTGGCAGATAGTATCATGGACTACTTTCATTATTCTGTGTTTTGAAAAATAAACATTCTTTGTAGATTTCACTGAGAAGCAAATTTATAGGGCTGAGTGACAATAGATAACCAATGAATATTGATTACCGTAATCGACCCATTTACCGCACATGCCCCTATAACGGCACACCAAGGTCATTTCCGGACAAACTGCACAAGCGCACACTGCTTTTTCTTTGAAACTCTCACAAAACCCAATAATTAACAGGGAACTCATGAAAAGTATAAACACAAAGTATTTCCAGTCCTACCCATGTTGCCTCTTTCCAGTCACCCTGCATTTCATTGTTCTGAGTGTGCGGTTATTAAATACATTTTAACCACATCTTTTTGTTGCAATTTTGAAAAAGTTAAGCGCACAGTGCGGTAAATGGGTCGATTACGGGATTTGTCTAATAATATCACTTCAGTAAAGTTCTCCTACTGTTTCACAGTTCAAACTGATTTTTTTTTAAATGGAATTTTGATGAAAAAGGCATGTTATAAATTTGTGTAATTATTAACTTCTTCCCCAAAGGAGTTGTATTAAGTTCAATGACTGACACAACTCCTGTCTAAAAGCATTTCATATATTCTCACTTATTTTCCATTCCAGGCACCAATCTCTTTCTTTGATGTGACACCTATTGGCCGGATTGTGAATCGTTTCTCCTCCGATGTTTTCTCTATAGACGATGCTTTACCTTTCATCATGAATATTTTCCTAGCTCAGATCTATGGTATTCTGGGTACCATAGTGATCACGTGTTATGGGTTGCCATGGTTTGCTGTGTTATTGCTTCCTTTAGGGCTTCTTTACTATAAAATACAGGTGTAGTCTTTATTTATATAATAAAGACATAGTTTGTTGCTTGAATGACACAGGAGTTAGACTTGTATATTTGGCTAGAACAGAGAGTGTACGTATCAGAACTGGTCTTTAGGTTCATGTGGGGTAGGGGGTGTAAAATAAAAAAAAGTATTCCTGTAACTTTTAACCTTACGGCCATTCTGAGTGCAATAGGGTTTACTCAGTGACAGTTTTTTCTTCCCATTTCAGTTCATCCCTCTGCTGACCTGGTATTATCAAACTGTAACATGTTTTTTTAATGGAGGAGCAGCAAACATAATCTTGTCGTAAGCAAACTAAAAGGGAACGGAAAAATGGCATGCCGAAGTTGAATGCTTTCTTAATACAGAGGAAATTACACCAAATATTCTACTTTGGGATACCAAATTAATCCTATTAAACGCCCCTGCTCTGATAAATGCCCCCTGCTTCTTTTCCGAAAATGTTATATTAAGTTGCTTGAATTCCTGTTTGCTTCCCTGGATGAGTTAGCTCTTTCAAATGGGGTCTACTCTTAAGGGAAAGAATTTGCTCCTAGAGGAGCAAATTCTTTCCTTTAAGACTTGACTACAACCCCTGCTCAGAAGGACAGCAAAAATAGTAGTGTTTCGTCCTCTAAAAGTATACCCATTCACATAAATACTGTTTATTGAGGTATTTTTACAGTGGTCGATTTACTACAATTATTAAAGCTCTTAATAACACCCCGTTTCGTAAAATCCAAAGCCCCCGGGGAGTTTAATGGGATTAATACGATATTAGGTTTTTGCTTTTTAACATGAATGGGTACAAATACATTGGAAGCAACTCTACCAGTTTCATTATTGCCCCCATTCTCAGGAAGCAATAGTTGCTTCTCGTTTTGAAATGGTGGGAAAACATGGCTGTTTACCAAAAGTCTACACCAGAAGACAGATTTTTGCTCAACAGAGAAAGGTAGATAACTGTAATCTGAATCTGTGCAATAGAAAGATAATATACAAAATAATGGAAAGGGAATGTATTCATATGGCACTTGATAATTTGCTCCAAGATGTTGATTTATCCTAAACAATTAGAGACTTTTGGATGATAAGATAAGATACTGAACAGTTTGTTAGTGATTTACATGTATTATATTTCAGGCTGTATATTAATGCCAGTCACATCATTTGTTTTGACTATCTCTTTTTTTTGTGTTTTGCAGAATTATTATCGTCACACATCCAGAGAAATTAAGAGGATATCTAGTGTGACATTGTCTCCAATATATGCTCACTTCTTAGAAACAATCACTGGACTCACCACAATCAGAGCTATGAGGGAAACTGAAAGGTAAGATGGAATCTTGAAACAGAGAATTAAATTATTTGAGAATAAATTATAGGTCTGAGAAAATTACACTTTTCCATTGTGTGAATGTCAGTTTGCATCTCACTTATACAGTAGAACTTCATTGGCTTGAACAGGCTTGGTACCATGAAAATTAGTACCAGCAAAGGGTAGTTCTAGCCATCCAGGGTTAGTTTCTGTATAAAGTGACATCTAGGGACCAAGCAAAGGGTTCTAGTCAGGCAGGGTTTAAGAGCCATCAGGGCTCAAGCCATTTAAGTTCTACTGTAATTCGCAAGGAGCATGGCAAGTGCCGTATGCCATGCTCCCCTTGAATTGTAAGTAAGATGTCGCCATAGATCTGTTACCATAGCAACTATGGAACTACTAAATGTTGTGCCTATTACCTTGGTAGAATGACAGCTCGATGACGTCATTTAGACATCAATATGAATTTGTTGCTATGGTAACAGATATATGCAGGCATTCGTTCCGGTGCATGGAATACAGTGTATGCCATGCTCCACCAATTTTTTGATGACATTACAAATTGAAATTGTTTCAACAGAAATTTCAAATTTTCTTGATCAAATGATTATTCCCAAGTCATTTAATAACTGTTTTGATATTAGAGGGGTTGATGACAATTCAGTGATAAAACTATTAGTATTAAAATTTTTTCAAGGAGGAAAATTTATGTCATAAAGATTGTGACAGTTCTTAGCTACTGTTGTACATTTTGTAAGCTCTATAAGGCATCTGAATTAGTGCTTTAAGATCTTGTCCTTCTGAGCTATTTGTATAGTAGTAGGAGTGGCTGTAGTATAGTGGATAACACTCCGGACTACCAATCCAGGGGTCGCAAGATCGATCCCCCGCTTCTCCGGTCTTTCGGATGAGACTTTAAACCGAGGTCCCGTCTCCATATGACCTCGTTGTTGGTGGGACGTTAAACCCGAGTTCACACTGTATAGTAGTAATAAAAGTTTCCAGTTTTAGGGAGGAGCTGCTAAAATGCCCTAGACTACCACCAGTCTTTGGGTTGCAGCTTTTCTGGCCCTCCCCTCCAGTTTTTCGGATGAGATGAGCTGCAACATGAAAAAAAAAACAAAGTGGCATGTGCGCTTAGTGAAGACTCAGATCAGCTTGGCATCCACCCAGTCTGATTAGATTCTTTGCTGTCTGCATGGAACTATCTTGGACCCTTAGCTACCTTTAACATACACAGTGAAGACCCTAATCAGACTGGGTGGATGCCCAGACTGATAATGAGTCTGAGGTGGGCGCACATGCCTCTTTGTTGATTTTCTCATGTTGCGGCTCACTTTATACCAAGGTTACATCTTCATATAACCTATTTATCGGTGGGACATTATTGGCTGAGTTCACTCTCTTTCACCCAGTTATAGGGTTTCTTTTGTAGCATATTTTTTAAAGAGGGTTGATTGTATATGGTGGTCACCACATAATGGTCCACAGTGTATTTACACAGTTGTCAGCGATTTTGGTGAAACACATTTATTACTATGTATTGGAAACATTTTGTCAAGTGGCTGATTTGGTACCCTTAAGGTGCTAAAAAAACTTCCATAAAAGGCAGTGTTCACTGGGCATTAGATAGGATTGATACCAGAGCTCTAGATAAGAGGGAGTATTTGGTGATAATTAGGGATAATTTTTGTTAATTCTGCATAAAAACATATGTTGTGACTCCTCATCTGAACCGTCTCGTCGAGACGGTTCAGATGAGGGGTCACAACATATGGTTTTGATGAGAAATAAAAAAAATTATCATTAATTATCAAATACTCCCTCTTATCTAGAGCTTTGGATACTATATATGTTAGCACCCTGTTTGCATGTTTGTGGTTAGGTGTTTTAATATACATCAAGGTACCATTACAGCTTTACATTTTATGGCTTACAGGTGTGTTATATTTACTGTAGCCAATGAAATGTTTTGATTTGAAGGTTTAGAATGGAAAATCTAGAGCGTCTAGATATCAACCAGAGAGCACAGTTTGCTGCCCAGGCTGCTGCCAGTTGGTTGAGCTTCCGACTACAGATGCTGGGGGTTGCCATGGTAACAGGCATAGCTTTTATTGCTGTACTAGAGCACCACTTTCAATCAGTAAACCCAGGTAGGTGTGAGAATAATTGTTTGCAATAGTTTCAAATTTTAATACAATTTTTCGTCAATGAAATTTTCATATTTTTGTCCTTGGGCCACAAGAACAGATCTGGACTCAGGAGCAGTTATACTGAGAGATTCCGCAACATGTCTGACTGGGGGATCCAATAACATAAGGTTTTGCCCCAAGGTTATTAAACGGTTTTAATGCTCAACTCGGCTGAGCATGAAATTTTTCCTGCTAATAAATAGCACACTACTGATAAGTGCAGTTGTTTTCTTGCTCAGTTTAGCCGAGTATGAAATTTTCTCAGCTTTTGAATATGAAAATGCCAACATTAGTTTTCATATTTATATTTTCATATTTATCAGCAGACAAAATGTTAGTTGGCATTTTCATATTCAAAAGCAGAGAAAATTTCATACTTAGCTGAGTTGAGCATGAAACAAGTTCTATAACCTTTGGGCTTGGTGTAGAAATAAAAGAAAGATAAAAGATGAGATTTCATTTTCAAATTTTTGGCATATCAGTTTCTTTGTACATGTAACTGCACACAATTTCTAAATAATGAGGGATCATATAGAGTAAGACATACAGTCAAAACTGCTTATGTGATCACCTCTATTAAGGGGTCACCTGCCTTTAGCAGCCACCTTTTCCGAGTCCCTTGAACCGAAATACAGTGCAAATGAACCTGTATTAAGTGGTCACCTGTCTTAAGCAGCCAATTTTTGGGCTTCCCTTGGATGACCCCTTAAGTAGTGTTAACTTTACATTTAAACTGTAAACGTTAGACTCTTTCACAGTTTGCAAAGTAGGCCTCTCATATTCACTTCTAGTGCTTTACCATCTACCCTAATGTGCTTAAATATTGGGACACCTAAAAACCATTAATTTTCCATTTGGGACAAATGGAAAATTTATGATTTTAGGTGTCCCAATACTTAAGCAAATTAGGGTAAATTTTATCAAAAGAAAACCTGTTTTTCTTCAGATGTTGCTAAAAAAGTCAATTTACTGGTATTTCAGGATTGGTGGGGTTGGCCATATCATATGCCCTGTCTGTGACAAACCTCCTGAGTGGTGTTGTTAACTCCTTTGCCGAGACAGAGAAACAGATGGTCAGTGTAGAGCGTGCTCAGCAGTATATTGACAATGTCCCATTAGAACATGCTGACGGCATGCTTATGGTAAGTTCTCAATCCTTGCTACATAGTTATGAAGGGTGGTGATGCTGCAGAGTGTGTTTAACAGAGTATTGGCAGTGTCTGATGACGGGCTTATGCTTAGTTCTGTAATGTGGCTTGTGCTGTACAGTATACTGACAGTGTACCCTCAGAAAAAAGTTGATGGTTTACTTTTTGTAAGTTTACAGATCTAAAAAGAATAGTTGCCATCCATGTTTATTATACAGTGCCCTTAACATTATATTGACAGTGTCCCATCAGAACATGCAGACAGCATGTACAGTTAAACCTGTCTTAGTGGCAACCATCAAGCAAGCTACCTGTATAAAGCATGCATGTATCCAGTTCCGAAAACAAATGTATTTGTATTAAGCAAGCACTTGTCTTCAGCAAGCAGATTTTGATAATCCCTTAGGTTCTTGCTAAACACATCCATGCCTAGCATACCATAAATGGGACACAGGTTAATATTGGAGACCCAGATTAGACACCACATTATATGGGGTCTGATCAGGGTCTCCACTGTTTGCCTAAAATTCAAGCCTTTCTGTAAAAGAACAAAAAGTGAAAATGGACCAGACACCCCTAAAATTATGGAGTCATCCATTTCATAAGGGTAGTAGAATCCATTCTTCATTAACGGGTAAGCACAGGTTGGACTGTACATGAATTTGTTAACAAGATCAGTAGCTTGGCATGTTTATGTAAAGAACACTCAATAGTATTCTGATATTGTATTGTCAGAATATGCTGGTGGTAAGTTTCCTCAGTTAGGAAGCTTAGTCAGTCTGCATGGACATGGAGCATGCTGTTTAGTATATTACAGCCCTGACATGACAAAACCAACAAATTGGCATGTGCTCTCAGTGCAGACTCAGATCAGCCTGGGCATCCGCCCAATCTGACTGAGTCTATGCTCTGCCCTTAAATGGTAGCTAACAGTCTAAGCTAGCTCCATGCGGACAGTGAAGACTTTGATCAGACTGGGTGGATGCCCAGGCTGATATGAGCCTTCACTGGGCGCACATGCCACTTTGTTGGTTTTCTCGTGTTGCGGCTCATTTATGATGATTCATCTATGGTGAGGTTGATCTTCATTTTGGTGGAGATTTGAAAATAGTTATGGAAAAATTATACCCCCTCTTACAGTATGATGTAGGGGGGTTATATTGCTAGATAATAGGAGCCGCGACACGACAAAACCGACAATTTGCTTGTGCGCCCAGCGCGTCAGATCAGCATGGGCATCAGCCCAGTTGGATCAGACTCTTTGTTAAGTGCTCAAGTGGTAGCTAAGGGTCTAAGCTACTTCTAAGCGGACAGCGAAGACTCTGATCAGACTGGGCGGATGCCCAGGCTGATCTGAGTCTGCGCTGGGCACACAGCCACATTGTTGGTTTTGTCGTGTCGCGGCTCATATATGGACCTGTTAAGATTAATACTTCTCTATGCACATCAGGATAAGGCTTAATAAGTTTTATGCTGTAAGGGAAAACAGGTTTACTGAAAAGGTTAAAAGTATATACTGTTTCTTTTTTCTCCACAGCCACCACCATACTGGCCAATACAGGGATCCATCAATTTCCGTCATGTAAAATTAAGATACAGAGCCAACTTGCCATATGCTCTCAATAATGTCTCCTTTGAGGTGGAACCAGCTGAGAAGATTGGCATTGTGGGAAGAACTGGGTCGGGGAAGTCCAGTATATTTTTAGCTCTGTTTAGAATAGTTGAAATATTCAAGGGAAATGTGTTTGTAGATGGAATAGACCTACACCATCTTGACCTGAAAGATATCAGGTAAGAAAAGTCATTTATTTTTCATTTCAGAGATTGTTTTGTAAATACTTCATTATATGCAGGATTAGATGTTCAGCTGACTGCTATAGTTAGTTCCAACATCAGCCCTTTTAAAGGGGTCTTTGAGGGTCAGCCACAAAATATTGCCATATTTGGTACCAAATAGAAGATTTCAATGAGAACTTTTGCCACTGATGACTTAGATATGACCTTGCTTCAATCAGTTCAGTCACAACCCCTTTAAGGGGTCATTAGGGGCTAGTCTCTAAATATAGCCATGTTTTCTATAAAATTGAAGATTTTGAAAAGATCTCAAAGAATTGATTATCTAAACTGAGGACTCCACCTGTGCTGATCCTACTTCTATAGGAGTCAGTATAGGTAAGCTTATTAATAGTATCATGTAGGTTATCAGATTGATGGTCTTGCCAATTATTTTCACAACTAATTGCCTGCGACACCTGACCTGACAGCTACTCTCCTACCTATACACTATTCCAGGAGAGCTACAGTACCATATCAGAACTCTAGCTGCCATAGTAGCAGTCTGATCAGGGCTACACTGCTTGCTATCTGCATATTTAGATTTATTACAGCATTTAAAAACCAAACAGTTATTTTTTAGGACAATTGTGGTAATTGATAGTTCCTAAAACCACGCCTACTTTAAACAGGTATGCATCCCTCCATTAACTATAAAGTAAGTTCACGGACTTCTGTAAGACATTGAACCATGTGCGATTTTGTTTGTGAGACTATGTCATGTGCTATGTTGTCATTGCATTGGTCAGATATACACTGTGAGGTGACTTTGAGTGGCAGTCTGGGTGTGGCTTGGAACTGTGTATTTTTGGGGTGTCCCAGTTTTCAAAATTATTACGCCAATTAAAATGTCTGGATAAGATTCTGAATTTTAAATTTCCATAATTATTTTCAGATCAAGATTTGCTGTGATTCCACAAGACCCCTTCCTATTCAGTGGCACAGTCCGGGAGAACCTGGACCCCACCAGCCAGTATACATACTCGGAACTCTGGTCAGTCCTAGACAAGTGCCACCTCAAGGGACCAGTAGAGAGGCTGGGAGGGCTAGAAGGGGATGTTGCTGAGAGGGGCAGACATTTCTCTGTTGGGCAGAGACAGCTGATCTGCCTTGCAAGAGCACTCCTTACAAGAGCTAAGGTAAGGTTTATTGAGACATTAGCAGGGCTGGAGTGACAAGATAACAGCTTGCTCAGGTTCGGCACTGCTGTCAAAAGCCAATATCAGGTCTGAAGGGCTTTCTATAAGTTTAGAGATGTATGTATGTCTTTCCTTTGGGATAGAGACATAGAGATTATTACACGGTTGTTTTGATCCCAGCCCTGATCTCAGCCCGAGTTGACGGTATCGGCCCGAGCCCGAAGGGCGAGGGCTGATACCGTCCGAGGGCTGAGATCAGGGATGGGATCAAAACAACCGTGTTATGATCTTTTTATCATATACTTTTTTTTATAGAAATTGAAGTTCGTTAGAAATAGTGCATTTTTTGTTCAGATAAAATATGTCTGTTTTTCTCTCTTTATCATTGGATGAAATAAGATGAAGATGGTCGAGTCGGAGGATCATGGATTGTGAGCGCCATTTTTCTTTCAGCGGGAATTCAACTGAGTATAAAATCAAATAAACACAACAAAATTGCTAGGTATTTTAATCGTAAATTGCTCACATTACAAAATAAAACTTACCGAGAATGATTTTCTGGTGTTAAAACAGACTACACAGTCTCCACATGGCCACTTTCAACCAGTCGACGTGCGGAAATAAAAAATGGCGTCAAACGTCTTCTAGCCCGCTGAATTGTTTTGATGACGTCAGCGACAATACTTTACGTTAGCGCCAAATTTGAGGGCTGATACCAGGGCTGAGATTTTTCTGTCCCGCCCTACACGTGAGGTGGTCTCGGCCCTACACATGACTTTTGAACACTAGGGCTGGACAGCGCTTTTTGACGGGGCTATAATGGCTGGGCCAAATATCTAGTATCAAGGGCAATACTAGTAAAAGTATATGATAAATAGAGATTATTACACGGTTGTTTTGATCCCAGCCCTGATCTCAGCCCGAGTTGACCAATACGGCCGAGAAATTGAAGAAATATAGAAATTGAACTTCTGTAAGAAACATTGCAATATTTTTGTTCCAATAAAATATGTGTTTTTTTTCCCCTCTTTTTATTGGATGAAATAACATGAAGATGACCAAGTCAGAGGATCATGGATGATGAGCCGCGCCGCCATTTTCTTTCAGCTGGAAGTACAACTGAGCACAAAATGAAGAAAACACAACACAATTGTTTGGTATTTTAATCATAAATGGCTCAGATTACAAAATCTAACTTACCAAGAATTGTTTTCTGGTTTTAGAACAAACTACGAAGCCTCTGTGTGTCCACTTTCAGCCAGTCGACGTGCGGCAATAAAACATGGGGGCAGACATCTTTTAGCTCGCTGGATTGTTTTGATGACGTTGACAACAATACTTGACGTTAGCGCCAAAATTGAGGGCCGATACAAGGGCTGAGGTATTTCTGTCCCGCCTACACGTGAGGTGATCTAGGCCCTACTTGTGACTTTTGGACAACAGGGCTGGACAGCACTTTCTGACAGGGCTATAGTGGTTGGGCCAAATACCTAGTATCAAGGGCAATACTAGTGAACGTATATGATAAAGAAGTCTATCTTGCTTGGACTTTACTAACAGGTGCCAGGGTTAGGTCTTTTAAAGGCTGGCCAGACAGGAGGGGAGGGGCATGGAGGCTCTGTGTTTTTGCAGGGACAGATATTTCAGCAGGATAAAGCTTTGTTCAGAAGAGCAAAGTTTCTGTTGCAAAGTAGGTTTGGCATAGAAAAAATTGCTCGTCTGAATGAAAACAAATTGTCACATTTTCATTGCCAAATTTAAATGGTAAAGTTTATATGACAAACAAAATTTGTCTGTGTGAATAGAAAATTTGCCATAGAATATGTAACAAAGTAACTAGCTATTGAGATGAACACAGAACACTTTGCTCATAATAAAATCCATTTGATTTCGAACAAAGTATATTAAACAAAGCAAATGTGGCATGGTTGGCCATCCACTCGGGCAAAGTTTATTTGTCAAGGTAACTTTGATGAATAGTGTTTAATCGTATGAACACAGCAGCAAATTTTTCCTTGCCAAAGTTTATTTGATGAAGATTCTATGCCACATTTTTAGCTCACCTGAGCACGAAGTGCTCATGGTGAGCTTTTGGGATAACCTGATGTCCGTCGTCCGTCGTACGTGTGGACGTCCGTCCGGACGTCCGTCAACTTTTGCTTGTGTACACTCTAGCGGGCACAGTTTTGATCCAATCTTTATGAAACTTTGTCAAAATGTTAGTCTTTATAAAATCTAGGCCAAGTTCGAAACTGGGTCATGTTGGGTCAAAAACTAGGTCACTAGGTCAAATCTTAGAAAAACCTTGTGTACGCTCTAGAGGGCACAGTTTTAATCCAAAGCTCATGAAACTTTGTCAGAATGTTTATCCTCAATATATTTAGGACAAGTTCGAAACTGGGTCATGTTGGGTCAAAAATTAGGTCACTAGGTCAAATCATAGAAAAACCTTGTGTACGCTCTAGAGGACACAGTTTTGATCCAATCTTTATGAAACATTGTCAGAATGATTATCTCCATAAAGTTTGAAACTGGGTCATGTCGGGTCAAAAACTAGGTCACTAGGTCAAATCTTAGAAAAACCTTGTATACTTTCTAGAAGGCACAGTTTTGATCCAAAGTTCATGAAACTTTGTCAGAATGTTTATCCTTATACTATCTAGGACAAATTTAAAACTGGGTTATGTCGGGTCAAAAACTAGGTCACTAGGTCAAATCATAGAAAAACCTTGTGTACGCTCTAGAGGACACAATTTTGATCCAATCTTTATGAAACATTGTCAGAATGTTTATCTCTATAAACTCTAGGCCGAGTTTGAAACTGGGTCATGTCGGGTCAAAAATTAGGTCACTAGGTCAAATCTTAGAAAAACCTTGTGTTTGCTCTAGAAGGCACAGTTTTCAACCAAAGTTCATAAAACTTTGTCAGAATGTTTATTCTTATTATATATAGGACGAAACTGGGTCGTGTTGGGTCACAAACTAGGTCACTAGGTCAAATCATAGAAGAACCTTGTGTACGCTCTAGAGGACAAAGTTTTCATCCAATCTTTATGAAACTTTGTCAGAATGTTTATCTCCATAAACTCTAGGCCAAGTTTGAAAGTAGGGCATGTCGGGTCAAAAACTAGGTCAAATCTTAGAAAAATCTTGCGTACGCACTAGAAGGCATAGTTTTGATCCAATCTTCATGAAACTGTCATAATGTTTATTGCCCATATATCTAAGCCCCCTATGAAACTGAGTCACATCGGATCAAAAACTAGGTGACTAGGTCAAATCCTAGAAAAACTTTGTGCACACCCTAGAGGGCACAGTTTTGATCCAATGGTCATGAAACTCTGTCAGAATGTTTATCTTTATGAAATCTAGGTCAAGTTTGAAACTAGGTCATGTTGGGTCAAAAACTAGGTCACCAGGTCAAATATAAGGAAACCCTTGTATACGCTCCAGAGGGCACAGTTTTGATCCAATCTCAATAAAACTTTGTCAGAATGTTTATTCTTACACTATCCAGGCCAAGTTTGAAACTGGGTCATGTCGGGGCAAAAACTAAGTCAGATATTAGGAAAACCTTGTGTACGCTCTAGAGGTCACAGTTTTGATCCAAACCTAATTAAATTTTGTCAGAATGTTTATCCTCACACTATCTAGGCCAAGTTTGAAACTGGGTTATGTTGGGTCAAAAACTAGGTCAGATCTTAGAAAAACCTTGTGTACGCTCTAGAAGACACAGTTTTGATCCGATCTTTTTGAAACTTTGTCAGAATGTTTATCGTCACTATATCTAGGCCAAGTTTGAAAGTAGATCATGTCGGGTCAAAAACTACGTCACTAGGTCAGATATAAGAATGACCTTGTGTACACTCTAGGGGGCACAGTTTTGATCCAATCTTCATGAACCTATGTCAGAATGTTTATCCTCACGATATCCAGGCCAAGTTTGAAACTGGGTCATGTCAGGCCAAAAACTAGGTCACTAGGTCAGATTTTTGAAAAACTTTGCGCACACCTAGAGGGCACAGTTTGCATCCAATCTTCATGAAACTTTGTCAGAATGTCTATCTCCATAAGATCTAGGTCAAGTTTGAAACTGGGTCGTGTCAGGTCGAAAGCTAGGTCACTAGGTCAAATCTTAATTAAGTTATGCTTCAAGAATCAGAACAAACGTTGCAATGATGCCAGCCACAAACTCCTTGGAATACATTAGTTTCACCACAGTGAGATAATGATGCTACCATTCTATCATCTGTCTTTGCTTAGTTCAGTCTAGTTCAAATCCATCAAAGGAACTCAACATGAACGGGAACTTTTCGCAGAAGGAACTCAACATGAACGGGAACTTTTCGCAGAAGCGACTCTGCCATTTTCAGCTCACCTGAGCCTTACAGTATTGGTGTTAGCTGCCTCTGTCATCCATACATAAACATTTTCAAACATCTCTGCAACCACTGGGCAGACTAAACTCAGATTTCATATGGAGCCTGCACATGGGTCAAAGGATTGAAAGTTCTTCAAATGATCTTGGTCACATGACCAAGGTGGCCGACATTCCCATGTATGTTAAAAACTCTTATAAATCTTCACCAGAGCCAGTGAACTGATTAATGCTCAGGTGAGCGATTCAGGGCCACCATGGCCCTCTTGTTTAACAAATAATTTGCTCTATGTGAACACAGAATGTTTGGCAAACTTTCTTGGTTACAGTTTCTGTGGCAAAGGAACTTTGGTGGTGTGAATGAGAACTCTTTCAGCTTCAAATTTGAACTATTATTTTAATAAATTCTTCCTTAACCAGTGTCTGAATTAGTAGTTTTATTGTTACAGATTTTGTGTATAGATGAAGCCACTGCCAGTGTAGACCTGGAGACAGACATGTTGATACAGGACACAATCAAATCGGAGTTTGCTGACAGCACAGTCCTCACAATAGCCCACAGGATCAACACAATTATGGACTGTGACAGGGTTCTAGTCATGGCAGAGGGAAAAGTGGTAGAGTTTGCTCCCCCTGGTAGACTGCTTCTAGATTCTGAGTCAGCATTTTATCAGCTGGTGCATGGGAAACAGACTGTGTAAGATGAGGTCCAGATGAGGGTGGGATGCAAGGATAATTGTAATTTTAGTTTATACGTCTTCAAAACATAATTTGGCACCTTTCTTGAACCCTGTTTTTGAGGTAGTTTTAATGAGGGGTCAAAACATTTTTCTGGTGATAAATAATTATCTTGAAAACTCACTCTTACCTGAATCTCAGATAAGATTGTAATTAAGGTGACTGGGTACACTTTTAGGAGACGCAAAGCTTCTATTTTCATTTTACCACGTGTGGCAGTGGGGGAAAACTGTCAAAAGGTAAGAATCTTTTGCTGCCCTAGGCTATAAAAATAGACCCATTTTGCAAGTTTAATGTTGTCAAGGGAAGTAAGCAGGACATCACAAAAGTTGTTCCCCTTTGAAAAAATGGCAGAACATGTGAAGGTGCACCCATACATATTTTGTTTGTTCAGAATCGTTCAGCTTCCAAAGTTTCTTAGCTTATATGTATTCTCAGTCTTATGACAACTAGTTTCTTTGCATAAAATCACCCCTGATAAACTGTATATACAAGGGCTGTTACGAAATGAAAAAGAGCTGTTACAGAACAAAAAAGTATCATAGTTTTTAAACAGCCTGGTCATCCTGGCTAAAACAGTTGTGTAGCCACAGTGACGTTTAGGAACAATGATTCTTTTTTGTTTCATAGCAGCTCTTTTTCATTTCGTAACAGCCTTGAAAACATACAGTAGTTGACCAGTTGTGAAAATGTTTATTTATTTTTAAGCCATTGGAGTTGCTGTTATATGTAAACTGTTTGAACTTTTTATGAAGTTTTTTTAGCTCACCTGAGCCAGAGGCTCGGGGGGAGCTTATAGGATGGGAAGGCTCTGTCGTCGTCCGTCCGTCCGTCGTCCATCCACAATTACAAACGACTTCTCCTCTGAAGCCGCTGGGCCAGTTGTAACCAAATTTCATATGTGGTCTCCAGAGGAAAGGGGAACGAAAAATTGTTCAAACGGTCCTGGTCACATGACTAACATGGCCACCATGCCCATATATGGTAAAAACCTTTAAAAATCTTGTTCTCCAGAACCAATAGGTCGATGGCCTTGAAACTTGGTATGTAGCATTGGGTATGCGAGTCCTACCAAGATTGTTCAAATTATGACCTTGGGTTGACCTTGACTTTTTTATGGTAAGGTTAGATTTGCTTCCTTGTGCTTTTATAAGGCAAAATGCTAGAACATAAGATATCTTGGAAACTTTTGAAGATATTGGGCTGAAAATTGTTATCTACTGTCATCTTAATGAGTACATAAAGTCTTATGAGTACAAGAGGTCAAGGTCATTCTTTGACCTTTGACCCAGAACTCTCATATTTTGACAATTTCAAACAATCTCCTCAAAAACCACCGGGCCAATTAAAACCAAATTTCATACAGAGCCTCCAGGGGTTGAGGGAATGAAAATTTATTCATACGGTCCAGGTCACATGACCAACATGGCTGTCATGCCCATATATGGTAAAAACCTTTAAAAATCTTCTTCTCCAGAACCATTTGACCAATGGCCTTGAAACTTGATATGTAGCATTGGGTACTCAAGTACTATCAAGATCGTTCAAATTATGACCTTGGGTTGACCTTGACTTTTTATACCCCCGGCATACGAAGTATGTCGAGGGGTATATAGTTTTTGTCTTTCCGTCCGTTTGTCTGTTCATCCGTCTGTCTGATTGTTCGTTCGTTAGTTCGTCCGTACGTAAGTTAACATTTGCGTTTAAGTTTTGCATTAAGTTTTTTCTTTTTCTTCTGTTATCCAGAGCTTGTTCATAAGTGCTTAGTGTTACTACAGGATGAATACGGATGATTGTGCATCACCTTGATGCTGCTGCTGGCCAAAGGTCAAGGTCACAGACTTAAAAATTTGTACAACAGTTGCGTTAAAGTTTTGAGTTAAGCTTTTGCCTTTGCTCTGTTTTCCTAAAAGACTTTACTGAAACTTGTTGATATGTGCTTAGTGTTACTACAGGATTGATATTAATCAGTTTGCATCACCTGGATGCTGCTGCTGGCCTAAGGTCAAGGTTTCAGACTTAGAAATTTGTACAACAGTTGTGTTAAAGTTTTGTTGTAAGGTTTTGTTTTTGCTCTGTTTTATGAAAGCTTCTATTGAACTTTGTTCAGATGTGTTAAGTGTTACTACAGGATGGATACATACTAGTTTGCATCATCTGGATGTTGCTGCAAATCTGAGGGCAAAGTCACAGACTTGGAAATTTATATAACATTTAGTGTTAAAGTTTTGTATTAAGTTATATCTGTTTGCTTATATTTCCAGTATACTTGAATGGAACCATTTGACGTTTGACTAGATTTACTGTGAGGTTGTAACAGTTTTGTTGACATCATCTGGTTGCTGCTGCTGACTGTAGGTAAAGGTCACAGACTTTGAAATTTATATACCATTTGTGTTAAAAGTGAACTTTAAGTTTGTATTGTTTTGCTTATTGCAAGATCTTGAGATGGAACCTAGTGATACATGACTACATGGGCATGTAAAGTTTATTTCTTGTAGGCGGTTGCGCTGGCCGGGGGTATACGTGAGCCCCTGCTCACTTGCTCTAGTTTTACAGCAAGGTCAAATATGGAAAAATGCTAGAACATACAATTGCATGGAGAGTTTTGAAGATTAAGGCCTAAAAATTGTAAATTGCAGTCATTTTAATGAGTACATGAAGATTTGTGAGTACAAGAGGTCAAGGTCATTCTTTGACTTATGACCCAGAACTCTCATATTTTGACAGTTTCAAACAATCTCCTCAAAAACAACTGGGCCAGTTGTAACCAAATTTCATGTAGAGCCTCAAGTAGATGAAAGAATGAAATTTGTTCAAACAGTCCAGGTCACATGACCAACATGGCCGCCATGCCCATATATGGTAAAAACCTTTAAAAATCTTCTTCTCCAGAACAAATTGACCGATGGCCTTGAAACTTGGTATGTAGCATTGGGTACTCAAGTACTATCAAGATTGTTCAAAATGATAACCTTGGGTTAACCTTGACCATTTTACGGCAAGCTCAAGTATGGGAAATTCTAGAGCATTAGATTTCATGAAAAGCTTTTGAAGTTTTAGGCTTAAAAATTGGTTAATACAGTCATCTTAATAAGTACATGAAGATTCATGAGTACAAGAGGTCAAGATTGTTCTTTGACCTTTGACCCTGAATTCTCATAGTTTGACAATTTCAAACTTCTTAAAAGCCACAGAGCCAATTGCAACCAAATTTCATAGAGAGCTTTCAGGGGTTGAGGGAACAAAAATTTCTTCAAATGGTCTGGGTCACATGATCAACATGGCCACCATGCCCATATATGGTAAAAACCTTCAAAAATCTTCCTCCCCAGAACCAATAGTCAGATGTCCTTGAAACTTGGTATGTAGCATTGGGTACTCAAGTACTATCAAGATTGTTCAAATTATGAGCTTGGGTTGACCTTGACCTTTTTTAGGGCAAGGTCAAATATGTGAAAATGCTAGAACATAAGATTTCATGGGAAGTTGTAATGAGTATTGCCTAGAAATAGGTATATAGAGTCGTCTTAATGAAGTCATGAAGAACTATGAGTACAAGAGGTCATGGTCATTCTTTGACTGTTGACCCAGATCTCTCATATGTTGACATTTTCAAACATTTACTCAAAAGTCAAAGGGCCAGTTGTAAACAATTTTCATATGGAGTCCCGAGGGTTGATTGAACAAAAAATTGTTCTAACGGTCCAGGTCACATATTCAACATGGCTGCCATGCCCGTATATGGTAAAAACCTTTAAAAATCTTCTTCTCCAGAACAAATTGACCAATGGCCTTGAAACTTGATATGTAGCTAGGTCATTCTTTGACCGTTGACCCAGATCTCTCATATGTTGACGTTTTCAAACATTTACTCAAAAGCCAAAGGGCCAATCGTAAACAATTATGTCCCCCCACCAAAGGTGAGGGGGGACATATTGTTTTCAGTGCGGATCCCGGGCGTCGGCATCGGCGTGACAGTTTCTTGCGTGCGCGATATCTCTTGAACCAATGGATGAAATTTCACCAAACTTGCATGGATACATCATTGGGACAAGTTTAAGAGCTGATTAGATTTTGGTGACCTTGACCTCATTTTCAAGGTCACTGGAGGACTTAGATGACAATTTCATGTACCCACTTTGCATGCGTGATATCTCTTGAACCAATGGATGGAATTTCACCAAACTTTCATGGATACGTCATAGGGACAAGTTTAAGAGCTGATTAGATTTTGGTGACCTTGACCTCATTTTCAAGGTCAATGGAGGAGTTAGTTGACAATTTCATGTACCCATGTTATCTCCTAAACCAATGGATGGAATTTCACCAAACTTGCATGGATACATTATTGGGACAAGTTTAAGAGCTTATTAGATTTTAGTGACCTTGACCTTATTTTCAAGGTCACTGGAGGACTTAGATGAGAATTTCTTGTACCCACTATATCTCCTGAACAAATGAATAGAATTTCATCAAACTTGCATGGATACATCATTGGGGCAAGTTTAAAAGCTGATTAGATTTTGATGACCTTGACCTCATTTTCAAGGTCACTGGAGGACTGAGATGACAATTTCCTATTACCACAATATCCCATGAGCCAATGGATGGTATTTCACCAAACTTGCTTGGATACATCACTGGGACTAGCTTAAGAGCTAATTAGATTCTGATGACCTTGACCTCATTTTCAAGGTCACTGAAGGACTTAGATGAGAATTTCTTGTACCCACTATATCTCCTGAGCCAATGGATGGAATTTCACCAAACTTGCATGAATACATCATGGGACATGTTTAATAGCTGATTGGATTTTGATGACCTTGACCTCATTTTCAAGGTCACTGGAGGACTGAGATGACAAATTCTATTACCACAATATCTCATGAGCCAATGGATGGAATTTCACCAAACTTGCTTGGATACATCACTGGGACTAGCTTAAGAGCCAATTAGATTTTGATGACCTTGACCTCATTTTCAAGGTCACTGAAGGACTTAGATGAGAATTTCTTGTACCCACTATATCTCCTGAGCCAATGGATGGAATTTCACCAAACTTGCATGAATACATCATTGGGACATGTTTAATAGCTGATTAGATTTTCAAGGTCATTTGAGGACTTAGCTGGCAATTTCTTGTACCCATAATATCTCCTGAACCAATAGATGTAATTTCATCAAACTTGCATGAATACATCACTGGAACTAGCTTCAGAGCTGATCAGATTCTGGTGACCTTAATCTCATTTTCAAGGTCATAGGAGTACTTCATTATAGGGGATGGAAAATGGGCTGGTGGGGGGGACATGGAGTCCCAGGGGTTGATGGAACAAAAATTTGTTCAAACGGTCCAGGTCACATATTCAACATGGCTGCCATACATATTTATGGTATAAACCTTTAATATTTTTTTCTCCAAAACCAATAACCTATGGCCTTGAAACTTGGTAAGTAGCATGGAGTACCAGAGTACTACCAAGACTGTTCAAATGATGATCTTGGGTTTACCTTGACCTTTTTTGCAGCATGGTCAAATATGGGAAAATGCTTGATAAGATTTCATGGAAAGTCTTGAAGTTTTTGGCCTATAAAAAGGTATATATGGTCATCTTAATGAGTGCATGAAGATTCATGAGTACACATGAGTATTCTTGGACTTTTGACCAAAGATTCATATTCTGAAGATTTCAGACATAAGAAAAAGCCACTTTGCCTAATTGCTCAGGTGAGTCGTTCAGGGCCTCATGGCCCTCTTGTTTTCAATATCTTTGATACATCTTCTTTTTTTTTTTTTTTGAGATCTTAAATTTAATGACATTTTTATAGTTAAACCAAGTATTGCATTTATTTCCCTTTTTAGCTCGCCTGAACGAAAGTTCAGGAAGAGCTATTGTTGTCACCACGGCGTCGGCGTCCGCGTCCGCGTCAGCGTCGGCGTCCGGATTGGATGTTTTGGTTAAAGTTTTTTAAAGACCTATATCTCCCTAACCCATGGATGGATTCTTTTGATACTTGCACTGTAGTTAGATATTGGTCCAAAGTTTAACATGGTACCACCCCCACCCCACTCCTTGACCTTGATGTCAAGATCATGGACTTAGAAAATTGGGAGTTTTTTTGGACTGGATGTTTTGGTTAAAGTTTTCTAAAGCCCAGTATCTCCTTAACCCATGGATGGATTCCTTTGATACTTGCACTGTAGTTAGATATTGGTCTAAAGTTTTCCAAGGTACTACCCCCACCCCCTCAGTGACCTTGATGTCAAGGTCATGGACTTAGAAAATTGTCTTTTTATTGATTGGATGTTTTGGTTAAAGTTTTTTAATGACACATATCTCCTGAAACCATAGATGAATTCTTTTTATATTTGCACTGTAGTTAGATATTAGTCCAAAGTTGTACAGAGTACTACCCCAGCCCTGCTCGGTGACCTTGATGTCATGGTCAGGGACTTAGGAAATTTGGTCTTTATTAAAGTTTTCTAATTGCGTACTGATTCATAATGCTTGGCAGAGATTTAGTTTACACTTGAACTGATGTTAGACACTTTTTTGAGTTTTTACAAAACACTATATACTTACCCGACTGGATGACCTTGATGTCAAGGTTGAGTTTTGTCTTAAAGATTTTGATTAGTTTTATATTAATGAAGATATAATTTCACAGTGCCACAATGGACTCAGTTGATACTAATACTTGGACTGATGTTAGATAACGGTTAAAGGCTTTGATACATCCTAGCCCTGCCCTCCTCCCCCCTACCCCTTAGTTCTTTGACCTAAAGCTCATGGACTTTGAAATTTCGTGTTGATTTTTTTTTATTTTAAGACATTTCTGAGATAGCTTTTGTTTATAAATTTGTTGTCATTATGGACATGCTTGCCTGAAGTTTTATACATCGCAGTCCACACCACCATAGCGACTGTGTGATGGGCAAGCACCTATTCAGGCGAGCTATGCTGTCAGGCGACAGCTCTTGTTTGTTGAATGTACTAGAATACTCACTCACTGTAATAGCTTTTAGAGCTTTTTATAATGCTGCCTGTAGAATCTCATTCTGTTATTAACAAATCTGAAAGTAAACTAAAATTTTGCTAGAGGATTGTGACGGACAACATGGGCCAGGCGCTCCTCTGTCTAGCTCATGCTGGTTCATGGCTAACTTTCGAAATTTCCTAACTAGTTTCTTCCAATAGTATGGATTTCTTCAGAGGATTGTCACGATTCTGGCGAGCTGTGTTTTTGCGCTGTTTATTAGCTCACCTGAGCACCAAGTGCTCAAGGTGAGGTATTGTGATCGGTCTTTGTCCGTCGTCCGTTGTCCGGCGTCAACTTTTGCTTTAAACGACTTCTTCTCCAAAACTGCTGGACGGATTTTGAAATAACTTCACACAAATGTTCCTTGGGGGACCCTCTACCAAAATTGCTCAAATGGTTCCGCTCCGCTGAACAATATGGCCGCCAGAGCTAAAAATAGAAAAACCTTTAAACGACTTCTCCTCCAAAACTGCTGGGCAGATTTTGAAATAATTTCACAGAAATGTTCCTTAGGAGACCCTCTACCAAAATTGCTCAAACCGTTCCGCTCCGCCGAACAAAATGGCCGCCAGAGCTAAAAATAGAAAAACCTTTAAAAGACTTCTCCTCCAAAACTGCTGGGCCGATTTTAAAATAATTTCACAGAAATGTTTCATAGAAGACCCTCTACCAAAATTGCTCAAACGGTTCCGCTTTGCTGAACAATATGGCCGCCAGAGCTAAAAATAGAAAAACCTTAAAACGACTTCTCCTCCAAAACTGCTGGGCAGATTTTGAAATAATTTCACAGAAATGTTCCTTAGGAGACCCTCTGCCAAAATTGCTCAAACAGTTCCGCTCCACTGAACAATATGGCCGCCAGAGCTAAAAATAGAAAAACCTTTAAACGACTTCTCCTCCAAAACTGCTGGGCCGATTTTGAAATAATTTCACAGCAATGTTCCTTAGGAGACCCTCTACCAAAATTGCTCAAACGGTTCTGCTCAGCTGAACAATATGGCCACCAGAGCTAAAAATAGAAAAAAGCTTTAAACATCATCGTCTCTGAAGCCAATTACTCGATTTCAAATAAATTTCACAGAAATGTTTTACTCATGGCCCTGAACAAAACTTGCTAAAACGGTTCCACTCCGCTGAACAAAATGGCCACCAGAGCTAAAAATAGAAATAGATATTAGAATGACACAGAGGGCACAGTTATGAAGCAATCATCATGAAACTTTGTCAGAATGTTTATCTATATGAAATCTAGACTATCTTTGAAACTGGGTCATGTGGGGTCAAAAACTAGGTCACTGGGTCAAATCTTAGAAAAACCTTGTGCACACTCTACAGGGCACAGTTATGATCAAATGTTCATGAAACTTTGTCAGAATGTTTGTTTATATAAAATCTAGGCCAGATTTGAATCTGAGTCTTGTGGGGTCATAAACGTGGTCACTAGGTCAAATCTTAGAAAAACCTTGTGTACACTCTAGAGGGCACAGTTATGATCCAATCTACGTGAAACATTGTCAGACTGTTTATTTTCATGAAATCTATACCAGATTTGAAACTGGGCCATGTCAGGTCAAAACTAGGTCACTAGGTCAGTTCTTAGAAAAACAGTGTGAACACTTTAGAGGACACAGTTTTGTTCTAATCTTCATGAGACTTTGTCAGAATGTTTGTCTCCAACAAATCTGGACCAAGAATGCAACTTGGTCATGTTGGGTCAAAAAGTAGGTCACTAGGTTAAACCTTAGAAAAACATTGTGTACACTCTAGCGGGCACAGTTTTGATAACTTTGTCAGAATGTTCATATCCAAGAAATCTAGACCAGGTTTGAAACTGGGTCATGTGGGGTCAAAATCTAGGTCATTAGGTTAAATCTTATAAAAACCTTCGGTACACAATAAAGGGTTCATTTTCCATTTAATCTTTGTGAAACTCTGTCTGTCGGTCATATGGATGTCTCTGAGGTTAAAATTCACAGGATACTCAGGTGAGCGATCCAGGGCCATCATGGCCCTCTTGTATACCATACCGGAGGGCCGGTAAACCGGCCCTTTTGGCGCCATTGCACCTGCGTTGACGGCCATTGTTGTACCGGTCCCCGAGGGCCGGTGGGCGTGTTTTGCTCCTCTCGCTGGCCCTCGGGGGCCGGTGGCGTTGCTATCCGCCATTGTAGGCATGTATGGCGACGTCGACCGGCCCCCAGGGGCCGGTGACGTTGCTATCCGCTATTTTTATACTGTTGAGCGTGACGCTTGGTTCAGTGTGTTTATTTCCTGTTTTCAGGAGATTAAAAATTGGCGGACCGTTGTATGGTGTCCTGGCCGTTACATACAAATGCTTTGAGCTATCCGTTGGGTTGCATGTACATGAATAAGTACTGGAACGGGAAGAGACATAAATGTAGTAGGGTGTCCCTATTTGCTTTTTGAGCCTTTTCGAGGCTCTATGGCAGTGTGTTCTGCGGATACCCTCTTCTAATGTAATAGCCCGTAAAGATTTTGGCATGTTTGTCATAATCGGACAGCTGGACGGACGTAGGCTGACTGAGAGACTGGCGGGAGGTAGGTCCTTGCCGATGCCTTCCCTCAGGCCAGTCTCTCAGTCAGCTTACGTCCGTCCAGCTGTCCGATTATGACAAACATGCCATACAGCCTCGAAAAGGCTCGAAAAGCAAATAGGGACACCCTGCTACAGCAGGGAAACAAGCCTGTTCAGCAAAACAGCCAAGCCCCGTTTGTACTAACGCATGATCGTGACATATGTCATTTCAAGAAAGCAATAATACTATTATGGTCATTGCTAAGAATTGCCCACAACGGCTTTTTCCCCGAACCACAAATGTTCGCTATGAGAATAGGCACAAAGTTAGAATGACAGAACACCAGCGTGACACCCCCAATAAACGGGACACTCTGGTATCTACACATTTTAACTTACCCAACCATTCTACAGAACACATGCAGTTTCAAATTATTGAAATCCCGCCCACAGATCCGGAACACCAAAAATGCAGTTACTTAAGGAATGAATGTTATTTTTTTAACGTTTACTGAAGTATAAACTACATCGGGTCACGAGCAAAGTAAGTGAACCCCGAAGGGGTTTACGTAAACTTTGCTCGTGACCCGATGTAGTTTATACTTCAGTAAACGTTTAAAAAATAACATTCATTCCTTATATTTATATTATTAAACGATGCTTTTGATCAATAAAAAGATAAACAAAATTAAGAAATACATATATAAAGATTGTTTAAAAAACATTACCGGCCGAATTTAGCAATAGTTTGGAACAGCCGCATTGTCACTGCCTACCAGTAAATTCCACCTGCTGGTGTAGATTTAGCGTGAAAGTAGGCGTAGCGAGCTGTCACTCAATGTTTACTAGCCATTCAAGTACATGGAATGTTGTAGATTTCACGTGCTAGTTAGTGAGATGAGCTGTCACTCTGAAGCGCGTGATACAATGTAATTATTGACTTTTAAACAACATTGACGCCCGCATCACTTAATTGGGTTAACAGAGAGCTCTACACTGATAATGTAGATATTAGAAAAACCAGAGAACTCTACTGGATCTACCAGCTACACACACTCCGTCCGGTCGGGATCAATGTTCATGAATAAGACTGGAGCTTGTCAGCCGATCACATTTACATAAACTAAAATTTTGGTTAAAAATTGAACTGCTTTTATCTGCCATAACCTTACAAGGCCATTCAGGCACCACGGACTACTTTAACAATCTTTCTTCACCTGATCCTGTTTTCAGTTGCCCTAGTTGTGCTGGCAATTCCATTGTATATATATACTTAAGGACAAAAGTCCTGCAAGGATGTTAAATTAACATCCGTGCAGAACTTTTGTCCTTAAGTATATGTTATGGAATCCCATGAAATTTGTCTCATTGAAATAGTTCTAACATTAGGTCTCATAATGTTGTGAATTGGTGAAGAAATATTCTAGATCATAATGTTATACCACAATTTTAAGCCATTATTAGAGTTTTTAGCTCACCTGAGCACGAAGTGCTCAAGGTGAGCTTTTGTGATCGATATTTGTCCGTCGTCCGTCCGTCGTCAACAATTTCTTCAAACGACATCTCCTCCTAGACCAGTAGGCCAATTTCAAAATAATTTCACACAAATGTTTGTGTTATAGCCCTGAACCAAAATTGCTAAAATGGTTCCGCTCCGCTGAACAAAATGGCCGCCAGAGCCCAAAATAGAAAAACCTTTAATCAACATCTCCTCTGAAGCCAGTGGCTCGATTTCAAAAACATTTCACAGAAATGTTTGACTCATGGCCCTGAACCAAAATTGCTAAAACGGTTCCACTCCGCTGAGCAAAATGGTCGCCAGAGCTAAATATAGAAATCTGAAAATAGAAAAACCTTTAAACGACATCTCCTCTGAAGCCAATGGCTCGATTTCAAAATAATTTCACAGAAATGTTTGACTCATGGCTCTAAACCAAATTTGCTAAAACGGTTTCGCTCGGTTGAACAAAATGGCCGCCAGAGCTAAAAATAGAAATAAATCTTAGAATGATACAGAGGGCACAGTTTTGAAGCAATCATCATGAAACTTTGTCAGAATGTTTATCTTAATGAAATCTAGACCAAGTTTGAAACTGGGTCATGTGGGGTCAAAAACTAGGTCACTTGGTCAAATCTTAGAAAAACCTTGTGTACACTCTAGAAGGCACAGTTTTGATCCAATTATCATGAAACTTTGTCAGAATGTTTATCTTAATGCAATCTATACCAAGTTTGAAACTGGGTCATGTGGGGTTAAAAACTAGGTCACTAGGTCAAATCTTAGAAAAACCTTGTGTACACTCTAGAAGGCACAGTTTTGACCCAATCATCATGAAACTTTGTGAGTATGTTTATCTGAATGAAATCTAGACCAAGATTGAAACTGGGTCATGTGGGGTCTAAAACTAGGTCACTAGGTCAAATCTTAGAAAAACCTTGTGTACACTCTAGAGGGCACAGTTATGATCCAATCTTCGTGAAACATTGTCAGAATGTTTATCTTAATGAAATCTAGACCAAGTATGAAACTGGGTCAAGTAGGGTCAAAACTAGGTCACTAGGTCAGATCTTAGAAAAACCATGTGTACACTCTGGAGGGCACAGTTATGATTCAATATTCTTGAAACTTTGTCAGAATGCTTATCTATATGTAATCTAGACCAAATTTGAAACTGGACCATGTCAGATCAAAAACTAGGTCGCTAGGTCAGATCTTAGAAAAACCATGTGAATGCTCTAGAGGGCACAATTTTGTTCCAATCTTCATGAAATTTTGTCAAAATGTTTGTCTCCAACAAATTTAGACCAAGGGTGCAACTGGGGCATGTTGGATCAAAAACTAGGTCAGTAGGTCAAACCTTAGAAAAACATTGTGTATACTCTAGAGGGCACAGTTTTGGTTCAATATTCTTGAAACTTTGTCAGAATGATTATCTTAATGAAATCTAGGCCAAGATTGGAACTGGGTATTGTGGGGTCAAAAACTATCGGGTCAAAAACTACCGGTGGGTCACTAGGTCAAATCATAGAAAAACTTTGTGTACACAATTCTGTGTTTATTGTGCATTGAATCTTCATGAAACTGTCAGAATGTGTATCTTCATGAAATATAGGCCAAGTTTGAAACCGAATAATGTCTGATCAAAAACTAGATTGCCTGGTCAGATCTTAGAAAAACATTGTGTACACTCTAGAAGGCACAGTTTTGATCCAATCTAAATGAAACTTTGTCAGAATATAGATTAGAAAGTGCAAAACTGCTCCAATTGAACCATCATCAAATAGATGATCTTCCATGTTATTTCATCATAACTCAGGTGAGCGATTTAGGTCCATCATGGACCTCTTGTTAAAGTATTGTGAAAGGAAGATTTTACGTTAAGCTTACAGTTACACTTCTTAGGAATATATGTGAAGTGACTTCCATTTGACAGTATTGAATGATACTTTGTTTGCTGGACATATATTTTGGAAAATTGTTCTTTAACTGATATATTTGATTGAGAAAAACAAATATTGTAGATGTTGCATGGTTCTGTATGATAGTTGAGAATATTTGAGCCACGACACGACAAAACCAACAATGTGGTTGTGTGCACAGCACAGACTCAGATCAGCCTGGGCATCTGCCCAGTCTGATCAGAGTCTTTGCTGTCCGCATGGGGGTAGCGTAGACCCTTAGCTACCATTTGAGCTCTTAACAAAGAGTCTGATCCTACTAGGAGGCTGCCCAGGCTGATCTGAGTCTGCACTTGGTGCACAACCGCATTGTTGGTTTTGTAGTGTCACGGCTCATTTGATTAATATCAATCAGGGCCCAGTTGTTCAAAGCATCGTTAGCCTAATGAGCTGGTTAAGAGGTCAACTCGTCAAGTGTTTTATGACTTTATAACCAAATACACTGATATTTTTAGTTGAAAAAATGTGAGTAGCTTTTGCACTGCGAAAGCTTCTCATATTTTTTCAACAAAAAATATTGGCATATTTGAGATATTAACATTTGAAATTTTAACGTCTTGTTAACTAACGATGTCGTTAGTTTTGAACAACCGGGCCCAGCAGTTTTGAACAACCGGGCCCAGCAGTTTTATTACTGACATGCAGGCTGATGAAGGGATCCCAGAGATGTGTAATAGAATGTGTGGCTCTACAGCAAAAGGGCCAGTGAATGTCAAAATTATTAAACTTGCCAGCCATTCAAGAAACAAACATAAATTACATACCATTTTACAGAGCAGGTAATGTCTTCAAGTAGAGGTTTAACCAGAATGTCATAAAATCATATAAATTGAAAAAAATGCACAAACAAAACTTCCATAAAAATGCACAGGCAAAACTTCCATAAAAATGCACAGGCAAAACTTCCATAAAAATGCACAGACAAAACTTCCATAAGAACGCACAGTCAAAACTTGATGAATAATAAGATTTTGATAACAAGTTAGTCTAAATATAGAGATTCTAAGGCTTCCAAAACATTTCATATTCATAGTTGATTATGTGGTTTATCAAGAATAAACTAATGATGGGGATGTGAAAAAAAATTACTCTGGAGCAAGGTTTGAACCCATGCATAAAGTTAGTTTAGGCATTGTCAAAGGTAACAGACAAAAACCTGTTTTTGCGACATCTTATGGATGACATTTTGAATTTTATGTTACTTTAATAGTTTATAGAGGATCTTACATGAGTGCTCATGTATTATTTAATTTATTAAACGAGTTGGGGAAAAAGATCAGATGCGAGGCTTTGCCGAGCATCTTATCGGTTTTCCCCAACGAGCAAAATTTATTAAACGAGTTGGGGAAAAAGATAAGATGCGAGGCTGTGCCGAGCATCTTATCGGTTTTCCCCAATGAGTTTAATAAATTCAATAATACAGGAGCACGAATGCAAGATTCTATTTATCATATAACACTAAAATCGCATTTTATTAGCAAAATTTGCACTAAAACGTCACGATTTCGCCATTAGAAAACGCGACATTTTAATGGACGTCAACGTTTAATGTTACGACGTAATTTGCATGTTTAATCCACTAGTGGATTATCGCATTTAATGCATGGCTTTATTACACTCTCAGATGCGACGTCATGATAAAACTTATTCTTCGTCAAGAAGACTTTGTACCTGTATGAACATGCAATCATAAGATTTATATGGTACTTTTGAAAAAATTAGAATGGCAGTTTCTGTAGTCTATTTCTCATTTTATTTTATATTACTCTTTTATTTAAATTTATATTACTAGAGAAACACAATGTGCATTTGTCTCACATATCATCCTGTTTGTATTATATGAGCCGCGACACAATAAAACCAACAAAGTGGCATGTGCCCCCAGCAAAGACTTAGATCAGCCTGGGCATCCACCCAGTCTGGTCAGAGTCTTTGCTGTCTGCATGGAGCTAGCTTAGACCCTTAGCTCCACTTTAAATGCTTGACATAGCCTCTGATCAGATTGGGCAGCTGCCCAGGCTGATCTGAGTCTTAGCAGGGTGCACATGCCACTTCATTGGAGTTGTTGTGTCGCGGCTCAATTATTATTGTAGTGCTGGGTCCAGATGTTCAAAGCAAAAGTTGCCAAAGTACCCAAGTCTTAAGTCCAAACTGGTAAAGTATACTGAATATTCCAACCAAAATGTTTTGAGTACAAAGTAAGTCTTTGGATGCTCATGAAATCAAGTGTTATGAGGAGTTTTGGCTGTAAAAAAAACTCCTAACATTTTTTTCAGCAAAAAAAAAAAAAAAAAAGAAAAAAAAAGAGTGGCAGTGTTTTTACAGCAGTGATTTCAAAAAAGTAGAATCTTTTTAACTAATGGCATCCTTAGTTTTGAACAACTGGACCCAGAATTTGTTCCCAGAGTCAGCCTGCATTTGCAAGCACTGAAGAATCTTTTGTTGTCAGTTTTAACTGTACTCTAGATTTTCATTTTTTTTTTTCAAAAAAAAAAAAAAAAAAAAAAAGGTACTGTCATTACTCAGAAAAAGAATATAGGATACAGGGATACCATAATCAAGTACTGTAATTATCTTAAAACAGGATTAAGCTGAGTTGTCTAAAATACCATATTAATCCTAATAAACACTTTTGCTCTAATAAATGCTAACTGCCTCTTTTCCAAAAATAATGTTATCTTAGCTTGCATGAATTCCCGTTTGCTTCTCTGGATGAAGTAGATTGCCGTAATGTGGTCTACTCTAAAGGGAAAAATTTGCTCCTATGGGAGCAAATTCTTTCCTTTAAGAGTCAACCACTATTGAGAAGGGAGGAAAAAAAATAGTAGAGTTGCTTCCTCTGCAAGTATACCTATTCATTTTAACACTGTTTATTGATGGTATTTGGTAGTGGATGATTGTCAACACTTTAGGCTCTAAAATAGTGCTCCCAACTTTAGCAAAATACAATGCCCCAAGGGTGTTTAATAAGATTAATATGGTATATGGTTGTATGACAAGTGAGTGAGTGAACTCGGGTCTAACGTCCCACCAATAACGAGGTCATATGGAAACGGGACCTCGGTTTAAAGTCTCATCCGAAAGACTGGAGAATCGGGGGATCGATCCACCCCCTGGATTGGTAGTCCGGAGTGTTATCCACTACACTACAGCTGCTCCTGGTTATATGGCAAATTGTGCAGACTTTGATCCACATAGTCTGATTTGGGTCTTGACTATTTGCTGAGGCACTTTTACCCCAGTGTTTAGCAGGGTAAATGTGATACCATTTCTTGGGACTTTGCTCATTGAAATTGTTCTGGGCCCCATTGTACAGAGCATCGCCTGCTGTATGAAGATGTTAGTTGAGGATTCGGTTAAATCTTAAAGTACTCACAAGTCAATTGCGGTAATATTTTTTGCTGAAAAATAGTGAGGAGCTTTTGCATTGCAAAAGCTCCTCACATTTATTTGGCAAAAAGATGATAGTGTTTTTTGGTACATTACATTTGGAAATTCAACATATTGTTAGCTAATGCTGTCATTAGTTTTGAACAAGCAGGCCCTGACTTGAGTTTGAATCACATTGTAACAAAACCTGTCTTTGGCATATATAATTATGAAGTAAATGCATGTACAGTAACTCAGAGCAGTGAATTAATTTGCACAATAATTCAGTGTCATAATTATATTGTAAGAAATAGTTTTTTTCTTACTGGTGAATCATTGCTGATTAGTATATGGTATTGATCAAGAACTATTAATCCAGAATGGAAAGTAGGATTATTGCAACGTTTTCTAAAGTCCTATATTTAGAGGTGGAAATCAGTAGAAAATATTTTCATCTGACTTCACTGAGGTGCATATTTTCATGCTGCAATGTTAATTTATCATTAATTTTTCTCACAACACTGCATCTTAAGTGCTCAGTGAGATAAGGATTAACATCATAATCAAATATCTCAACAAAAATCATCACTGACATACCATCTGAAAATCATTATTAGGACAGCTGTCCAGGGAAACAAACAGAAAGCCACAAAATAATTGTTGTTTTCTTCTCTGAGGCCCAATCACACATAGCAGTTAGAACTCATTAGCTCGCCTGAACAAAGTCAGGAAGAGCTATTGCACTACCCCCGGCTTCGGGGTTGGCGGTGGCGGCGTTAGCAAACTGTTAAAGATTTACGTTGAAGTTTTTTTATGTGATGGGCAAGGTGCTGTCAGGCAAGCTATCCTGTCCCTGTGATAGGTCTTGTTTTAACTAGTTTGTGGTTTATGATACCGTATTAAGGCACAATGTAAAATTTTGGTGTTCCAAATGCTAATCCATGTACTTAGCTTGACGTGAAATCAGGCCAAGGCCATAAAGTGGCAGAAAAAGTCTGGTGGTTTCACATACGCCTGAATCCTACAAACAGTTGTAATGGAATTTTTGTTCTCTGAACTTTTTTTGTCAGGGGAGGTGGTACAGATTGTTTCTTGACTGACAAACATGGTAGGGCTGAACAGACTGTTGCTTTTGGTGCAGTCTGATCTTGGGACTACAATGCTTGTTCAGGTATTTCTGATATAATACTTAAAATTTTCATGGTAAACATGGAATTAAGTGACATGAGAATAATAATTCATTTGAGAAAGTCTGAAGTTTCTGTTGAAAGAATTTCAGTTGGTAATGTCTTTGCAAAATTGATGGAGCATGTAATGCATTGTTTGCCATGCTCCGAAGCCAGATGCGTCATATATGTGTTACCATAGCTACTCAGAGTTCACACTGATGTCAAAGTGATATCATTGAGACATCATTCTGCAAAGGAACTAAGCACATCAGTTGATAATTCCATAGTTGCTGTGGTTATGGATCTGGCATCATCCCATTTATAATTTGAGAGGAGCATGTCATCATCTCACTTTTAATTAGAGAGGAGTATGGCATCATCTCACTTATAATTGGACAAGAGCATGGCATACATTGTATGCCATGCTTCTCTCGAATTATAAGTGAGATGCCACCTGAAATTCTTACAATGGAAAAGTGTGGTTTTCTCAACATATTATTCCTTCTCAAATAATTTTATTCTCTGTTGGTAGTGTGTTTATAGTGTTTGACAACCAATCATGTTTCATTAATCCAAGACAGGTAGAAACTAGACTGATGGACAATCAGTGACTTTATTTTTGGTTGTTTTGAAATGCATTTATCTGTTCAATTCCACATATAATGCCATACAGCTTATTTACATTTTTGTTTCCTTAAATTCTGTGATATTTTGCCTTGCCTGTGCAATATATTTGTTAATTCTGGACTCAGTTTTGTTTTCATTTATATCCAGGGCATATTGAGAACTCAAAAAGGGGAAAAAAGCAAGAAAAGAAAAGAAAAGGAAATTAAGATGGACGGATGGATGATTTGCATTTTATGACCCATTTAGCAGTATTTTAGTTCATTTGTGTCAGTGAAAAAATGGGTGAGATGATGGAGTATGGTTCAAGTGGAACAGAAAAATCATAACCCAAGATGGGCGTGAACCAACAAATTCATGTAATTATGAGTCTTGATCATTGATTTTCTAGGCCATTTCAGCCACCCTCTGTGGGTAGAATGGTTACATATCCTTAATGAGACATGATTTGTTTGACTGTCACAGCTTCCAGCTATTTTTAACCCATTGCATTCTGGGTATTTTTTGTCGTTTGCTGAAATTGTCATCTGCATCAAAAATCAATAATATTTTGACAATATTGGTCTAACTAACTCTTGTAGAAATGATGTCTAGGCAGCAAACAGTTTGGATCTCAGATCAGGCCCCACGTTTGTGGGGCCTGATCTGGATCCAGAATGTTTGTTCAGATACCCCTAAAGGGGAATCCCCAATGGAATGGGTTAAAGTCTCTGGAGCTCTGAGAAATTAAAGTATGGCTGATCCAAAGTATTGCATCTTAACATCTTGTTTGGTCCTATCTTGGTTGGTCCGGGAGGCAGTATTGATTACTTCTCTCAACCATTATGGGTAATGGAAGTCAATATTTTGTAAAGCCAGACTATGTGTTGTTAATTTCATGTATATTACTATTCTTCTTATGTTAGGTAACTCTTCTACTTGATTACAATGCTCTTCTTTAGGAAACAATACTTAGTGACGTCATGTGACATCATGACGTCACAACTGAACCATGGCAACGTCAGTTAAGTGATTACCTGTTGAAACAATATGCAGTACAGTGAATAAAGTGTATGACATTTAATTAGTGTTAGCGTTTAACAAGTGGTAGCAGAGCTTGCGGGACATTCCTCAGAGGTAGTACAGAACACTGTGACAGTGGAGATTTGAATAAACTGGTGTTAGAACTGAAATTTGCTAGTGAATATTGATTTTTGAGAAGGAGTCAACATGACAACCAGAATAAACCCATCAACCTTCAACAAGGCGAAGACATATGAAAGGTTCAGACAAGAGTTATTAGCATGGACAGAAATTAGAGATCTAAGTAAGGACAAACAAGGTATTGCAATTGCTTTGTCATTTCCAGAAGATGATGAATCTCAAATAAGAGAAAAGGTTTTTGACCAGATTGCAATAGATGTTTTAAAAAGTGAAGATGGGTTAACTGTTTTGGTAAATTTTTTGGATGAACATTTAGCTAAAGATGACCTCACTGACAGCTTAGAAAAATTTGAGGATTTTGACGATTTTTATAGAACTGGGGGGCAGTCTGTTACAGAATACATAGCAATGTTTGATACTAAGTACAAGAAAATAGAAAAGAAAAAAATGACCTTACCACCTGAAATTTTGGCCTTTAAATTACTTAGAAAAGCAAATATTACAAAAGAGGAAAAATTGCTTGTGTTGACTGGAATGAACTATAACAATAAGACAACTTTATATGAGGAGGCAAAGAGATCTCTGAAGAAATTCAAAGGGAGTGACAATGAATCTAGCACCAGTGGATCAAGTATCAAGATAGAACCAGCTTTCCTAGCAGCAAATGAAGAGGCATTGCTTGCTGCAGGATACTCTAGAACTAGAGTTAATAGTCAAAGCTATGGCCGGGAGAAAGGGGCAACATGGAAGCGTGGAAAGTCAGGACAGGGAGCAGCAGTAGGAGAATTTCAGCGTCCAGAGTCAAGAAGACCAACAGCAAGAGGCGGAGGTTATCAGCATACAGAATCTGGGTCAAGAGTCAGTCAACCTAGTAACAGAGAGAGAAATAACATAAATCCTGTGGGGCCAGATGGTCGTACTTTAACTTGTAAATTATGTGGATCGTACCGCCATTTACTACCAGCATGCCCAGACAGCTGGGAAAACATGGCAAAAGTCAATATTGCAAATGAGGAACATGCGGTTTTATTTACAGGGTACAATACTGAAGAGGTACGCCGTTTGGGCATTGATGCACGCAACTGCGCAGTTCTAGACAGCGCGTGCAGCAGTACAGTCTGTGGTGACAGCTGGGTAAACAGTTATATTCAATCTTTAGACAAGGATGATAAAGTAAAGGTGAAACAATCTGAGGGTCAGAAAGTCTTTAAGTTTGGAGGAGGAACATGTCTGAAGTCAAAGGGGGAATATAGCTTGCCCGCAGTTATTGCTGGAAAAGAGGTGATAATAAAGACAGACGTAGTCGAATCTGATATTCCTCTGTTACTTTCACGAACAGCAATGAAGAAGGCTGCTATAAAACTGGATTTGGAAAATGACACAGCTGTGATAATGGGGAAAGAGGTAGCTTTAAATCTGACATCATCAGGCCATTACTGTATCCCTATAGACAAATCAGAAGAAGTCCCTGTAGAGAATATTTGTGCTGTCAAGCTTGATGTTTTGAACAGAAAGGATAGATACAAGATACTGCTGAAACTACATAGACAATTTGCCCATCCTCCAATGAATAGACTTATTGCTCTCCTGAAGGATGCTGGAGTCTGGAAGGAAGAATATGAAGAAACTCTAGCAGAGATAGGCGAAAAATGTGAACTTTGCAAGATATATGCCAAAACTCCATCAAGGCCAGTAGTAGGTATGCCAACGGCCACCAGATTCAATGAAAAGGTGGCAATGGACCTCAAACAATGGAATGGTCGTTGGATACTACACATTATCGACATGTGGTCAAGGTATACTTTGTCTGTTTTTGTTAACAGAAAGAAGCCATGTAACATAATAGATGCATTGATGACAGAGTGGATCGGCAAGTTTGGAGTCATGAAAGCCTTAATGACAGATAACGGGGGTGAGTTTAATGCAGATGAGGTAAGAGAAATCACATCTATTCTGAATGTTCAACTATGTACAACCTCAGGAGAAAGCCCATTTCAAAATGGTTTATGTGAGAGGGTTCATGCGGTTACAGATATGATGTTACTCAAACTTGAGGCTGATTACAGAAAGATAAACTCTCAAGCCCTACTTTCCTGGGCAAACATGGCAAGAAATTCGCTACAAATGTTGAATGGGTACAGCAGCCACCAACTTGTTTTTGGACAAAATCCTAACCTGCCGAACATTATGAATGATACCTTACCAGCATTACAGGGATCAACAAGCAGTGAGGTTTTTGCACAGCATTTAAATGCCCTGCATGCTGCCCGCAAAGCATTCATCCAAACAGAAGCTGATGAACGAATAAGGCGAGCTCTCCGGAATAAAGTCAGGGCATCTGAACAAGTCTTTGAATATGGTGATAGGGTCTTCTACAAAAGGGAAGGAAAAGAACGTTGGCTTGGTCCAGGAAAGGTAGTGTTCCAAGATGGGAAAGTAGTTTTCGTTAGACGTTTGTACGTGTTTCTCCAAACAGACTTCAGAAAGTTAACAGCAATTTGACAGAGGAGGAAGAGAAGGAAGTTGAGCACAGTATGGCGGACAAAACTGATGAAAATAAGGGCAATGAAGATCTAGAAGAACCCAACACAATATCGGAGGATATACCAGCTTCAGAGCCTGAAAGGATGGATAGACAGAATATCCAACAGAACAGAATAACTCTGAAACCAAATGATAGCATCCAGTATAAGATGCAAAATACTGGTGAATGGATTAAAGCAAAGGTACTTGGAAGAGCTGGAAAAGCCACAGGTAAGAATAAACACTGGTATAATATACAAGAGGACACTACCAAAGAAAAGAAAAGTGTAAATCTTGAACAAGTACAATGGGAGCTGATAAATGATGACGAGACTGTTAACCTAGTCATGAAACAAAACAGTGCTAGTGGTGAAACCACTGCAGCTAAATTAGTGGAGTTACAGAAACTGAATCAATTTCACACCTATGAAGAAGTGAAAGACTGTGGGCAACAAACATTGTCAACTAGGTGGGTTATTACAAATAAAGAAGGACAGACAAAGGCAAGGCTCGTGGTACGAGGTTTTGAGGAAGAATTTACTATGCCCAGGGACAGTCCCACAGTAGGAAAAGGAACGATGAGAATATTTTTGGCTATTTCATCGATCAAGAACTGGACAGCTAAAACAACTGACATTAAATCTGCGTTTTTGCAGGGCAGAGAATTAAGACGGGATATATACATCAAACCCCCAAAGGAGAGCAATACAGTGAAAGGGATAGTCTGGAAGTTAAAACGTGGGCTTTATGGGCTGAAAGATGGAGCTAGGCAGTTCTACCTGAGCGTGAAAGATGAATTATTGAGGTTGGGATGTAAAATGAGTGAGCTAGATCCAGCAATGTTCTTTCTGCACAAAGAAGGTAAACTGAGTGGCATCATATGCAGCCATGTAGATGACTTTCTCCATGCTGGTGACAAATATCTTGAACATTTAATGGTCAATCTACGAAAACGGTTTGTGGCAGCTAAAGTTGAAGAAGGGAACTTTAACTATATAGGATTTAAAGTTGCTCAGGAAGAAGGGGCTATAGCATTAGATCAGTCAAACTATGTGACAAATATACAGAATATAACAATTGACCCTCAAAGAGCACAGGACAAGCAAAGTACATTAACTTCAGAGGAGCAGACGAAATATCGGCAGCTTGTTGGTCAAATCAATTGGATTGTACAGGGAACCAGACCTGACATAGCTTTTGAACTCATAGACCTAAGCACAAAACTTAAGGAGGGAACAATAGGTGATCTTTCTCGGGCTATTAAAGTAGTCAGTCGAATAAAAGACATTAGGTCTGTGATTACATTCCCAAACTTAAGCAACAAAGTTAGTGACTTGAAGATTGTGGTCTTCACAGATGCATCTTTATGCAATCTAAACAATGGAACTGGAAGTACAACAGCATATATTGTCTGGTTGATGGATTGCCATGGAAAATGTTCCTCATTGTCTTGGCATGCCGGTAAGATTAAGCGGGTAGTACGATCCACAATTGCCGCTGAGGCCCTTAGCTTACAAGAAGGACTAGAGAGTGGTTTTTACTACAGAAAGATGCTGGAAGATATTTTTGGTATATCAACTACAACTATTCCAGTTATTGCTTATGTCGACAATAAGAGTGTTATAGAAGCCGTATACTCAACAAAACTAGTTGATGACAAGAGGCTCAGAGTAGACATCGCTGCTATTAGTCAATCCCTGGCGAAAAACGAAGTGAATGAAATAAAATGGTGTCCTGGTAAAGTTCATTTGGCTGACTGTATGACAAAACATGGAACTTCTGGGTACAGCCTACTGAGTGTAGTAAAAGATGGAAGGATGCCAGAGGACTTTTTTTAAAACTTTAAATAATAATTTATCAGCATCAGGGTTTATTGAGATCTACTTGTTTATTTTTCAAGTTTGTTCCATAGTAACTTCTTTTATTTATTTTCTTTAAATAATTAGCAACTGACTACCAGGAACTCAAAAAGGAAAAGTATAATTAATGTTAATTTCATGTATATTACTATTCTTCTTATGTTAGGTAACTCTTCTACTTGATTACAATGCTCTTCTTTAGGAAACAATAGTTAGTGACGTCATGTGACGTCATGACGTCACAACTGAACCATGGCAACGTCAGTTAAGTGATTACCTGTTGAAACAATATGCCAGTGGGAACGCAGACTCATCACATTTGAGTAATTCATTTTCTGAGCAGTCGTCTACGCACAAAGAAATAATCCCCAACAAAATGGCGGCGAAAATTCAGTAAAAACTGCACCTAATTATGCCACTTGTTATTGTCACTACGATGACTGACACTACTAGGAACACGAATCAGGGAAATCTTTTGGCTATTATTGTGAGCTTGAACTCATTGCACGACTCCAGTAAACTTCCAAAAATAGAAATTAATGGTCACAATCTGATGCACCCAGTTCGTATAAACCGAAACCCCCAAAACCCTGCGATCAATTATTTTGCAAAGAAAATTGTCCCAAAAACCGATTTCGGGGACATTGTGAAAATTTCATAGTTGAGATACTCGTCGTCATTCATGCTAGTTAATACGGCTAGTGGAGTTGCTTATGTCACAAAAATATGCTCCCGTGTCCACTTTTTGTTAATCAGGGTTTATATACATCAAAATGTTTGTCTATCTAAGTAGAGTCAGAAAATGGTTCCTGCGAATTTTTTCATGACCTTTATAAGGTCAAGGTCAAGGTCAAATGCACGGCACTATAATTTTTCACCTTTATTTCATTTCTCTCTATTTTAAGACATTAATGTCGTTTTTCAAAGGCGTAAATGAATTTTGTTTTATGAAAATTATCATTTAATGGACGAAATCAGGAAAACGATAAGAAAAATTGATTTTGGAGAGCTTTAGCGAGCATTTTACGGGTATTTGCAGTACTTTTTCCACATAAATACAATGAAAATAGAGCTTTATATAAACTGGGTTGACAAAACATTCAGTTACAGACTTCGTATGGTATTATATAGCAATCCCTTAAATTATGAAAAATAGGGTTGGGCCCCAACAAACACAGTTATTGCCATGGCAACCAATATTTTCGACCAGCAAACCTTATATCGAATCGGGTTTCTATATCCGCAATGCGCTAGCTGATTCATTTTATGGTCAACCGTTCGAGATGGAGAAATAATATGCAGAAGGCCAATAGGCTGGTAACACAACACACTTTTTTTTTTTTTTTTTTTTGTAGGTAAGTGGAAATACCGTAAGTCGAATGGTCACACTAAACACCGTATAAACTGGTATCGTAGGTCATTCGGAACTCCTCGGCCAATTCCATGAATCAGACGTATCATGTTCGTGATTAATTAACTTTTTTCTTAAGAAATGAACGTATGTTATAGCAATAGTATTTTTCGCGACACGACAAAACCAACAAAGTGGCATTTGCGCCCAGCTCGACTCTGATCCTCCTGGGAATCCGCTCAGTCCGATCAGAGACGACTTCGCTGTCGGCATGGAGCTAGCCTAGACCCTGCGCTACAATTCTAGCGCACAGAAAAGGCTCTGGTCAGACTGGGCGGATGCCCAAGTTGATCTGAGTCTTTGCTGGGTGCACATGCCACTTTGTTGGTTTTGTCGTGTCGCGGCTCATATATGCTAAAAGTGAAATCGTTACTTGCGAGTACAGTTGTATTACTAGTTTGTTTAGCATAAAGTTCTATTGTTTAGTATTCGTTCATATGCTTCAAGTCAGTTAAGAGTTGGTTGCTGAGCATTTAAACTGTTGCTCAAGTCTAATGAGACGTTCTCAGTTAAGCTGGGCCATTAGCTATAAATTTTGTCCTTCGTATTGCCTTCCTTTAAATTGCAAAATAACGGTCCTGTTTACCCTCTGACAAGTTGCCCTCTGACTAAAGAAGTAGATAAAAGTACCAAAACATGCATGCGTTTTGTTAGACATTTTTAACACTGGTTCGAATAATGATACCCTGGTTTAAAATGCGACGTTTTTAAATGTCGCAAAATTGCCCTTGCATAGATATGAACGCCGCACGGCTAAAAAACATAAATCACTGCTGAAAATCGAGTTCCATTATTAAATTCATGTGATTTCTTACATATTTTTCCGCTTAAACAATATCTAAAGGGTAGTTTTTGCTATGAAATGAGATTGGGAACTAATGTCGCAAATTTTATGTAACCTACGTCACAGCGGTGAATTCGTGATACATGTATTAACTAAAATGGCCCGGCATCATAAAACTTACAAGATCACACGAAGAAATATGTGTTCCTCAATATGTTATATTATTTGTGCAAATTTGCTCCATTTTGTATATTTAACTCGACTTCAAAGTACATTAGCCCAGCATTTTTCTGTAAGAATGTAACCTTATGTCACGGGCTTTTCTTAAAACTGAGCAAAGCAATCGCTCTGAAACTCATGTGCAAAATCCTGCGTAGTGACAGCTTCAAGATTGTGTGCTTAGATTTCATGCACTGAAACATTAAATGGTATAAAAACGTTAAAATGTGTGCACTGTAACCTACGTCACACGTAACCTACGTCACAACGTCACTAAGATCAAGTTATGAAAGCGCTGACGTCATTTGATTAAGCAGCGCTTCATAGAAAACCCCTTTTTTCCAGAAAAGCAAAGAAAAACATTTTAAATTGACACCAGCCAAAATAATCAAATGTCAGTAGATTTGTAAATGTGCAATGCTACGCATGTCAAAGATATCGTATGCGACATCGCCCTTCAACGTATCTAAATAACGTCATAAAATACGCCGTTTCTAATTGTTAGGGTATGTCTCTAAACATGGTTGGTATTCCATAATCTAAAACTATTATCTGAAAATATTTTACAGCTTTGAAGCAGATATAATGAACATTATGGTCGTGATTTTTTCTTGAATTCTGACATGGTTGTATATATGGCCATTTTTGTCCGCGAATGGCCCAGCTTAACTGAGAACGTCTCGAATACAAAACACGTTTTTTTTTCTTCAAGAGAATTAAAAGTCACGCAGCTGTACTTCAAACATTGCAATCTAGTTCATTGCACATATAGGATGTTCTGTTTGAAATTCAGTTAAGGTTTGAGCGCTGTTTAAATTTAGTCGCTTAAGGCACATATTGGAAGCTGTGGGCGGATACATAGAGGTTTTCAAGGTATTTTTTTTTAACTCTATCGACTTTATTTTGTCTACATAATTTGTAGGGCATAAAAGATAATCTTAGTGTAATATGGTCAAAAATTCCAAATCTCATAAGAGTTCGTTGCTAGGGGTTCCAACCGCTTGCTAAGGACACATTTATCAACAGATTGTAGAAGTCCGACAGTTTCTTACAACACTGTCTTCATATTTTGTTTCAGGTAGAATATATTCCGGATGGATTTCAGTAAACAGTCTCGAATTCGCTAATAGTTAGTTGCTAAGACTGGTTGCGAAGGATGCTAAGGATAAATGTATAAATAATTGTTCTAGAACAAGTGTACATTAAATAGTTTTTTTTTTCAACAAATTGTTTAAGTCCAATACTTACGCTTCAAAAGTATATACAACAGCTAATATAATACATTGTAAATAGAAGATGATTTGTTTGGAATTGTTTCAATAGTTCTAAATCTGCTGGAAGATGGTTGCCAAGTGCTTAAATCGGTCGCTAAGGACAACTATAAACCCATATTGTTTCAATGATTTTTCAAAGTCAGTCGGCAATGCTTCAAATTGTTTTCAAAGTTTGTTGCACATAAAAGTTATCCCTTATGAAGTTCAGCACAATGTCTAAAATTTGCTAAGAGAAAGTTGCTAAGTGCTAAGGGTCGTTGCTATGGACAAAATATACGCCTCTTTTTCAACAATTTGTTATAGTCTGTAACTGGTTTGATAAACATAACTTACAGTTATCTATAGAAACATTGATTATAGAAGATATTTCATTTGGAATAAACTAAAAAAATCCAAATTTGTTACAAGGTGGTTGCTATGGGCTCAAACTGGTTGCTAAGGACATAAAGCTACCCATATGTTTCAACAGATTTTCAAAGTCAGACAGCTGTGCTTTAAATAGTACTTCCAATTGTCTTCGTAGTTTGTTGCTCATAACAGATATCCAGAATGAAAGATAATCAAAAGTCTATATTCTGTTGATAGGAAGTTGCTAAGGACTAAAATTGGTTGCTAAGGACAAATGTATAGACTGGTTTGTTAACACTTTGTTAAAATCCATTACTTGTTTGTTAAATATAACTAATAATTGTCTGCATAATACATTGATAAAAGAAGATATCTCATTTGGTAATAAGTAAAAATAATCCAAATTTATTAAACGGTGGTTGCTATGGGCTCAAGATGGTTGCTAAGGACACATAGATACCTATATGTTTCAACAGATTTTCAAAGTCAGACAACTGTGCATTCAATATTACTTTCAATTGTCTTTATAGTTTGTTGCTCATAACAGATATCCAGAATGAAAGATAATCTAAAGTCTAGAATCTGTTGATTAAAAGTTGCTAGGGACTGAAACTGGTTGCTAAGGACAAACGTATACGCAGGTTTTTCAACACATTGTTAATTTTCATAACTTGTTTGTTAAATATTACTTACAATTGTCTGCATAACACATTGCAAATAGAAGATATCTCATTTGTTATTCAATCAAAAGTTCCAAATTTGTTACAAAAGATGGTTGCAATGGGCTGAAACTGGTTGCTAAGACAAATATAAATGCATCGTTTCAACCAACTGAAAATCTATCAGCTGTCCTTTAATATTTACAACAGTTTTTATCAAGATGTATTACACATAATAGCTATTCTTCGTGAAATGAAATCAAAGGTTTCAAATCTGTTAAAGGTCGGTTGCTAAGGGCTGAAACTGGTTGCTAAGAATAAAGATATACACATTTCCTTCTTAAAAAATGCAGAAGTCTAACATCTATGCTCAAAACAAACCGTTTCGCATATAAGAATCAAGATTTACTGCCTCAAAACCCATCAGGTTTGCACAACAAACTCTAAAGCTTATCTTTAAAATGCTCAGTTTTAGAAATATGCTTGCATAAATCTGATGCCATGGCAACGGATTTGATAATTAAGATACAATATTGAATACAATGGCCTGCTGAACTATTTTAACCGTAAGAATGATCTGAGAAATGCCATATCCAATTCGCGTTTAACGAAACAATAATCATAGTGTTTATATCTATATATTTTCTTTCGACCTTTGATAAAATGACCTTGACCTTGCCACACTAGCGGTCAAAGTCAATTGTAAAATGAATTTTTAAATACAAACATTTATTTTCTTTCGATAATACCAAAATTTAGTCCCATATCTTACACTGTGCCCACCATAAATCACGACTTTTAAAGTTTTCCTTTCTATTTTAAAGCGTTGACCTTTGACCTTTGACCTTGACCTTGAAAAGTGATAGAAAAAATTCGCAGGAACCATTTTTGAAAACTACTTGTCAAAACAAACATTTTGGTATATAATACTCCTGATTAACAAAAAGAGGACACGGGATTACATAAGCAACTCCACTAGGCAGGAGAAGATCTGTTTACGCAGAAATCGATCAATATCTTGGGTGTTGGAAATCCGTAAGTTAAACGTCACGCGTAGCACGCGTGCTCTCTTGGATGTTTTACGTGATAACCCTTTGGCGGAACAACAATATTTTTTGCTTTCTTGAGCTCTTAAAGATTAAAAGAAGGAAGGAAAGAATGAATTATACTGTAAATTGTAAGTGTCTATTTGTTTATAAGAGCTAACAACCTCGCTTTTAGCCCCCCCCCCCCCCCTTACCCCCACCCAACGCCACAAAAACACTCCTCCTCAGGCTCCTGTGCATCTCCACCCCTACCCCACAGGCACACACATACAACCACATGGTGAGAAAGTCAAATCTCGTGCAACCAGCTCAGTTACAACTGCATACGTACGAGTACAATGGCTCAAAAGCTCCAGGCTTCGCCTATTTGTGAGATGCAAAAAAAACAACAAAAACAGAAAGAGCCCGGGCCCACGTGCATAAAAAATGATAGTCGCCTCTTCAGTCTCATGTGAACTGGTTTTAAACCGTTTTACAAGAAACAAACTAAAGCAGTCCTCTTTAAATGTAAAAAAAGATTAAATATGGGCCGACCCCTTTACGGGAGGATGGGGTTGGTGGTTGGGATGTGTGTGTGTGTGTGGGGGGGGGGGGGGGGGGGACATGAAAAATATATTCAGTAAAATTAAATGCCAAAAATTATACTTTAGCATGAATCCCATTACAAATTAAAATGCTTAATAAAAATATACCAATAGAAATACCACAAACTGAGAAAAAACATATTTTTATTCCATTTAACCCAACTAAAAGAAACTTTATATATCTAGATCTATGTAAATTGAAAATCCTCCTATCAAGAGAGTAAGAGTAAACTATCAGTTAATAGACAGAAAACCTTGTTGACAGACATTGGCTGATAGCCATGAATGTAAAGGAGTGCAGTTGAGTGAGGGAAAGCCCACTCCTGTCTACACCCCCTCCCCCCAAACCCAAGGTCACACCCCTAAAGAAGCCATTTCATTGATCACAGAGGATTATGTCAGAAAGATCTTTATAATATAGACCATAGTGCCCATACACAGAAAAAATGAATACCCTGCTGACTGCTAGATCCAGCACTTTATCATGTGTTTGTCCTAAGTATGCAGATATGTTAGGATGAAGAATTAAAAACACAGTCCCATTATAAATGTTGCACCAGCATTAATGGGCTTCATGAACACCTGTTGTGCTCCCTCATTTGAACCACTTCAGCAAGATGGTTCTAATAATAGATCACAACATATGTATTTATGGCTGAATAAGATAGAATTTCCAGAATTGCTTTCAAATACAGAAAAACATGCCCCAGCTGAGTCTTTGTGAAATCTTGTAAAATCATTTCATAAAACCATCACTTGTGGAAATGTCCCCAGAAACATTTTTTTCTTATACTGCCCATCACTTTAATTATTTCTTATTTATAAATATATTTATCTTTTTACATTTTTATGGAAAACACTGAAAGGCAAGGCCAGACTGCATGTGAATATATTTAGAGCTTTATTCATGTACAATACCTATGTAGTAGATAATTGTTCAGTTGAAATTTGTGGAATCTTTAATTTTATTAAAAGTTGTTCCTTTTGACCCAAAGCACCAGTGAGACACCACAATATACAATGCACATATTACTTGAAGAGAAATGATAAAAATAATTCCATTTTGGTTCACCAAATATTGGCCTCTTATTTATTTACTTTTTTTTCATGTATAATATTTTGTTTAATCATGATCATATCCTATTATTGTATCTTAGAAAAAAAACAAATGGATTACGGTTGTGAGTCCATAGATTTTGCTACATATTAATTCAAGTTTGCTGGACAGCTGTTTTTTTTTTTTTGTTACTCTAACTCAGAATCATATTAGAGAAATATGTCTCATTTAACCAAAATTTGGGAAAAACATCTCCATTCTCAGAGGTACCATTCATTCTTAAATTATACAATTTTTGCATAAGATTTGCCCCTACCTTACAGATTTCCATGTTTCCATGAGAATTTTGGCAACAGTTAGAGTAAATCTCTAAAAAAAAAGATCACTGAGAACTATTTAAACACACTGGTGTCTAAATTTATGAACCAAGGGTATTCCAGAGCTGACAACCACTCCCCCCCCCCACCCCATATGCTTGTATTTGACAAACATGGCATTTCATTATAAATGTTTATGTTGTGACACCTCATTAGAACTCCTCATTAAGCAGGTTCAAAACATATGTCATAAAAGATGCAAACTGCCGTTTTAATGCCTAAAGGCTCATGCCGGGCCGGGTAGCGCAATCGGTAGGGCACCTGACTCGTAAGTCAGAGGTCCTGGGTTCGAATCCCGGTCTGGCCACATACTTTCGTTTCTCCTTCCGCTGATTCAAGAAGGGCAGTTGTCAGTTACTGGCGAACTTAGTATGTGCACTTAGTACTGGTTAACCGCTTAGGAGGTCTAAGCCTGCCCAGGAATAGTGTGGTTAGGTTAACTGACCGTCCCGACATGACCTTAGTTGTTTACCGTGGACGTTAAGCATCAAGTCAACCAACCAACCAAAAGGCTCATCTTACAGCAGATATGCTGCGTTTCAGTTTAGTCTGAACTCATAAGGAGTTTAAAAGTTTAAAGTAGTGAGGAGTGTGTGTGTGTGTATGGCTTTGTCATTTCCAAGCTTAAAGTTGAAACCAAATCTCCATTTAATACTGCAATTGTCCTAAAATAATGCCACTTTTACCATCTGAGTGTGTCAAAACTTCTTGGAAAATAAAATAGTGCATACCCTGATTAGACTGCTGTTTTGGGAGTAGTCTGACCCAGATCTACACTGCACTTTTTATCCAAGGATTTACAGTCATTGCAGCTCTGCAATTATTTGAGGTTGGTTAAACATCATTTAAATTTTTCTTTTCTTAAAAAAAAAAAAATTGTGTGTGTGTGGCGGGGGGGGGGGGGGGGGGGGCTGCAGGGGGTGGAGGGGGGAGGTCGGGGGTGTTAGTTGGACAGGGTGGTTGTGTAGGTTGTGGGAGTGGCTTTGACATATTGGCACGTGCAGGATTAATTGGATGGCAAAATTACTTTTTCTAGCAACCCCAATGATTTGACCACAACTTACCGGTGTTATAACTTTTAAGCTAGTAAATGCGAAAGCCGAACCGGTTGACGCTAGTTTAGTTGTTGCGTCACACATCAACTGTCAAAAATCAATTTGTTTACATTCTTTATGGTGTAGGCTACAGATCAGTTTTATTTGTCCAAACTTTCTGAATAATGAAGAGAAAAAAATAAGTTGTGTATCGATGTGAAAGTTGCGTTCCTCGTCGTGTGTCGAATATCAGGATTGAAGAAAATCTCCGTGGGAGTTGAATTTATTACAGACTGTTTTGTTGACATAACTTCAATCGCTACCGATCAGGTAAATTATCCGCCATTTTGTTGAGAAAATGCATAGGGCCTTAACATTATTTTGCAAAGGAAATTGTCCCAAACACCGAATTACTTGAATTTTTACACGGAGAAAGGGCAGACACCATGGTTTTTCATGTCATATGTCCGCCGACGGGAGAAAGTCGATTTACTTTTAAAATTGCTACTGAAGTTGACGGAAAAGAGACGCCTCTACGTGATCGCGTAAAACGTTCGATTGCCGAATATCGCGGTGTTTAGTTCTGCCCTCAAAGGCATAAAGAATTACATAAAGGTGTAAGGAATAAAACCATATATTATTTTCGGCTGTGTGTAATTTGATTCGCCGACAAAGCAGCAGTGAAATGGCGACACGTTCGTCGATTGAATCTGACTTCCAGAAATTTAGAATGTTTTTCGGTTGCTATCTGTATAAAAATATCACTCCGCCATGGATACGCGTTCCCACTGTGCAGTACAGTGAATAAAAGTGTATGACATTTAATTAGTGTTAGCGTTTAACATGTGTATGTTGCCTCCCCTTGGCATTACCTATCCTTTCTTGAATGGTCAAGAGAGGTTATCAGAAAGGCCTCAAGGTCTCCCATCTCTTCATACAATCTTTAAATTTAAAGGCGGTAAGCCATAAAATATAGCAGGTATATAGTTTGCAAAGCCAAAGGTAGGTTTTTCCTTCAGACCCCATTCTCGAAAGGTCTCTCTTTGCAAAATATGTAAAGGTTAAGGGAGATAATCAGAAAAAAATTCCTTTGACAATAAAAAAAAAGACACATAAAAGCATATTAGGTTGGTGTTTTATTCGTCTGTTTATCCAAAAAGACACAGCTGATTGATATCTTGGGCACTGACCAGTTTTATTGAGCAGCCATCCGTGTCAGGCACTACCCTGCAGCCTGGGGGTGGGGCAAATACCCCAGCATGGATTCCATATCTGAAATACATGAACCAAATCATATTAATGTGCCGGGCCGCGTAGCGCAATCGGTAGGGCACCTGACTCATAAGTCAGAGGTCCTGGGTCCGAAACTCGGTCTGGCCACATACTTTCGTTTCTCCTTCCGCTGATTCAAGAAGGGCAGTTGTCAGTTACTGGCGAACTTAGTATGTGCACTTAGTACTGGTTAACCGCTTAGGAGGTCTAAGCCTGCCCAGGAATAGTGTGGTTAGGTTAACTGACCGTCCCGACATGACCATAGTTGTTTACCGTGGACGTTAAGCATCAAATCAATCAAAATCAATCAATCATATTAATGTCTAGCTGACTGTAGGCATATTTGAACTGCGGATGTTAAGATCAGCCTGCAAGTAAGCAGAGCAATCAGAATGTACACTTGTATCCAGGTGATAATTTAATTATTACATGTACATGAAGATTTTAAGAGGTGGTGTGTGTGGCATTTACTTCAGTTCATTTCCAGACCTTCTGCACCTAAGGAACAGGCTAAGGTAAAATCACTTAACCCTTAAAGCGCCAAAAATTAAAATTGTTGAATTGGCAAACAGTCTAAATCCAGATAAAGTGGCGCATAATGCGTCACCTCATCAAGATCTACACTGTTTGCCCTCTAGTCTTCTAATTCTCAATATGACATAGCTTGGACAAACTATTTTTTTTAACTTTTGCAGACATAATTTTTGTCGTCTGCTTTTTGGGCTTTAAGGGTTAAGTATAAAGTTTGCTACTGCCATCAGAGTTTACATCTGAGCATGGGCATATCAAAGCTAAAGCTCAGACCAGCTAGGCAGAGCAAGGTCAACAGCTCTGTTCCGACGATTTTTTTCATTCATGTTACCGTAAATGCAGCTTTGCTCAGGGCAAAACTCCTGGATTAATCATGTACGATATGAAATCCAAATCTTTAAGTAACATTAAAGTTCTTTAACGTAAAATTTTCATCTAAAATGACAGTGGATTAAAGTAAGAATGAATGCGTGGACAGACACAACAAAACGACACCCTACAGCACACTATATATGCCAGAAATAGAAGTGTTTTAAAATGTGTTGAAAATCATTGAATGCCTTTCAAATGGCTGTTTTAACTAAAATAGAAAAAAGCAAAATCTTCATTTGATAGCCTTTAGCAACATATGTCATGCCTTTCACAGTACATAACCATAACTATGATATGTCAGTTGGGGGAAGACATTCCAGGGAGTTAATTCTTATCATAAGAAGTATGTCTCCAATTTCATCGGAGCTTCTCTTAAATGAAAGAATTTGCTCCTTTTAAGAGCAAATTCTTTCATTTAAGAGAAGCACTAATTTTTGAAGGGTTCCTTCGTCAAGGACAACAAAAAGAAACTCACAAAATTATTTCCCTTTGAAAATATGTAAAAAAAAAAAGAGTGAAGGTGTACCCATTATTCGCGAACAGACTTACCCACAACAGTGAAGAGCCAGTTGGGTAGATAACAAGCCTGTACTGCAGGTGCACGTTTCACAGTTGTCTTTGTCCGTGTATGTAGTGTTCACTTGTATAACAGTTCCATCAGGAGCTGCACAGTGCTGACTGCTCTTCTCTGAATAAAAAACAGCTAAATGATATAGACTTTACGGTGGACATAGTAAGCTTGGAAAGATAGTATCTATGTAGCGTGTTTTGAAGTCCGATTTTCTAGCTCTAGTAAAGACCTTTGATAGTATCAATGCCAATGTTGAAAAGTTTTGCTTCAATATAAGTTGACTTATGCATTATAAAGAAGCTTAAAAAGTGAGTTTGCAAACCTATCATAACTAACTCTTTTCACGTTACCTGAAGACGTAACTGAATGTTTGATCATCTCAAATATGCCCTTGTTGTCCTTTTTTTATGTTGAATTTTAAAATGTAAATGTTTTTAAAATGAAATATACCACCTTTTTTCCTTCGATGCGTGAAATATTCACAACAAAATTATTTACCATTAATAGAAGTGCTACAAATCTTAGATAAATCTGCTTTGCTCGTATAAGGTTCTGCCATTTTCTTCCAAACGCATGGCTGGCAAAACTAACACCATATTTGATAGTCTGAAGGAACAACAAGAGTGACCCCATTGTTAAGACAGGACAAAAAGGAAACGATATTCCCCTAAAATGTGCCCGCCCAGCAGGCACACAAAATTGATTCAACGTCGTGACGTTGAATCACGGTTGATTCAAGGTTGATTCAACCTTGTGTGCCCAGTGGACATGTAGAGCTGTTCCATAAGTTCATTTGATCTCACCGATTTTGTAATGACAATATCCAGTAATTTCCACAAACGCCAGACACAAGGCAGCAAATACTAAAACAGTCCTCATCCTTGTAGACCAGTGGAAAAAAATTCTTAATGACACGGGAACGAATTATCTTCGCTCCTTATCTTTGACCCTACAAAGAAAAGAATTGGCACGATGTGAGACACAGTGCCTTCAAGTAGAGTAGTTCAGACCATACTGCAGACACGTGCAGTCTGAAATAAAATTGAACATTTGCCAAACGTTGCGGCTCGCGGGCTGACCAGACAAACTCCGCATGCAAAGTTTGCGTAGGCAGGCAGACTTTTTCTCCCAAACCTGGTCGAATCAAATAAGGGATACGATCCTGAAAATGTACCATTTAAATGCCCACTAGTAGATGCACTGGTAACGAAAACCTGTATATTCTGAACAGAGCTTTCGCAGACCTCGCAGAATACATAGTAACGCATGAACAAGGCTCCGGAATAAAAAAAATCAGCTAATCGCGCCATTCGCGAGCGTACAGCAAACAATAAAATCAGCCAGCGCATTTGTGCAAACTCACCTATCTTCAATCTTCACTTTTTTAGGAGAAAAGGGAAGACTGATCAGCCTGCGCCGGTGCACAGGCTGATCTGAATCTTTCCTTTTGGTATAAGATATCATTTCACGTGACGACAATCATCATCAAGGTAATCAGGGCCCGGTTTTCAAAATTAACGACGTTGTTTGCCAGTTAAGGAGACGTCAATTTCAAATGCACCATATGCAAAAAATCTGCTATTCTTTTGTCGAAAAAAAAATGAGGAGCTTTTGCAGCAGTGCAAAAGCTCCTCCCATTTTGTCCGTAAAAATATGAGCACACTTGATCTTATGAATACTATAAAACTTATCGAATCCTCCACTAACGACTTCGTTAAGCTAACGATGATTTGAGCCGCTGGGCCCTGGGGCCGTATTTATAAAACGACTTAAGTGGTTGCTATGCTGTTGCTAAGGCTGAATTTCTATGAAGGAGCTTCCCTACAACTATGAATTTGCTCTGGAGGAACAGTCTGAAAAAGACTGTTCCTCCAGAGCAAATTTCATAGTTGTAGGGAATCTCCTTCATAGAAATTTAGCCTTAGCAACACCATAGCAACGACTTAAGTGCTTTTATAAATACGGCCCCTGATGTTTGAAGTTATAAAACCACTTCTAGACTGGAGTTTGACTGTTTTGAAAGCTCTTGCTTCAGCAACTTTCGGGGTGGACGAATTTTACAGTAAGCATGTCAGTCTCTGAAGAATTTTTCATTATTTTATCAAATACTCCGGTAGACGAACGGATTTGTCCTAACTCAAAGTTGAAACGACGTTACAGAAACCCCAAGCTATTCTCAGGTCATACTGAAACGGCGTTTCTGGGCGGTATATGTAGACTTATCTATTTTTGTTTAGTTGTTTATTGCCTATAAACAAGGTGTCATAAACATGCATGAAAAACTATTCTTCATAGCATCAGAAAATGAACAAAAAGGCCAAGTCTATTGCCACCATTTTCTTCACAGACACGTTAATGTGACTCAATTCCTCGTAAAGTGGTCTACAGCCTCATTAGTTTTCTTTTGGGCTGTTAGTTTTACTGACACATTGAATGTCCTAAAAAGTGAGTGTTTAACTGAGTACCGACTATCTCTATTCAGATGTTTGGACTTCCAGACCTTTCACTTATGCATTTAATTAAAATCAGAGAACAATGCATATCAAACCACGTTTCAGAATTTTACAGTAACAGAGTGTGGGTTTCAGGGATTTTCATTTTCAGATGTTCCGTATACCTAACTGAATTGATAGTTTTGTAGCATCTGCTGTCTAAAACACTGGTCTATCATATAAAAGTCATTTTGTTCGATATTAAAATATTGAAATTTGAAATAAAATTCCAAGAATTGCTTGATATATTTTTCATAGTTTGATAATCCTGATAGAACAGACTTGAAGCAATATGACTGCCCCCAAACTAGAAAAGTTGAGGAAAGTTATTTTTGCGAAGGAAGGCAATTAAGTGGCTTCACTTTGCAAATTACATGTATTAACTTCCCAAACTTATGCTGTTTCAAGGAGGTTATATTGTTCTTTCTCCTGCTGAAAGTGAGAGTCGAGCATAAGAGCTTGTTGATTTATTTGTATATTTATCCAAAAATACACAGCTGATTGACGTCGTTGACTTTCACCAATTTTACTGAGCAACCATCACTGTCAGCTATTATCTTGCAGCCCGAGGGTGGGACTACTGGTCCAGCATGGATGCCATATCTGACATATGAATCGCATAAGCCATATAGTGAGGAAGATTATCTTAATTGATCTCTTAGTGAATTCGATGAATATGGCCCTATGACCCTGTATCGTGAATCTGAGTAAGAAGATCAGTGGTCAAGTAGGAGTATAGAACAAACTTGATAGTATATGAATCCCAAATGCCTTCTATCAAGTCTCAGGGTCATGCATGGGTTATTTTGTAATGGAGATTTAAGGGTTTTACCATAAATACACAATCATTCAAACGAACTTTCATTTCCCTGGCGGCCCCATATGAAAGTTTGCTTGGTGGTTTTGAAGAGATATCCGAAGTTCTTGAAATATAAGTGACTATGGTCAAAGAATGACTTTGACCTCTGACACTTAAAATCCTCTATGTACTCATTTTTACAAAAAAGTCTTAAAATAACTTCCAACAAATGGAATGTTATTGCATTTTCTCATATAAAAGCAAAAGGAAGCAAATTTGAGTTTGCTGTAAAAAAGGTCAATGTTATCCATGCAGGCTCATTATTCGAAAGGCATTCGAAAACTCAATGCTATATGCCAAGTTCCACAGCCAGTGGTCGCTTTATAACCATTTGGATCCGTTTGATACTAATCAGTCTTTTCATTGACTGCCATCAGTCTTTGCATTGACTGCCGTATTAAAATTAAGAAATCGAGCCGCAACGCGAGAAAACCAACAAAGTGGTTGTGCGCCCAGCGAAGACTCAGATCAGCCTGGGCAGCCTCCTAGTAGGATCAGACTCTTTGTTAAGTGCTCAAAGGGTAGCTAAGGGTCTAAGCTACCACCATGCGGACAGCGAAGACTCTGATTAGACTGGGCAGATGCCCAGGCTGATCTGAGTCTGCGCTGGGCGCACAACCACATTGTTGGTTTTTGTCGTGTCGCGGCTCAATTACAGTGTGCTTTTCTTTGGCTTTCGTAACCAGATATTGTCAGGGTCACTGATAAGGCTTGAATAGCCGAAACTTAGAAGTATGGCCCATGTTACATCTTTAGAATGTCTGCTCTGCTTTTGAAAGACTCTTTAAGATTTTTATTTAATTCTTGAGAAGAGGATTCCAAAAGTTTACACCATATGACTTTGGTCATGTAATCAAAACAGATTGAACAAACTTTTGCTCCCCGAGCCCTGAAGGCTCCATGTGAAATAAGGAGTGACTTTGTAGGAAAAGATGTTTCACATTGTTGAATACGAGTGATCTTGATTGAAGGTTTAAGTATGACATTGATCTCTGGTACTCAAAAACTTCATGTACCCTTCAACAATTTCCAAGAAATTTTATGTTATAGCATTTTCCCATATAAAAGCATGAGGGAGCAAAATTGATCTTGCCGTAAAATAAGTTAGTGATAACCCAGGATCATCGTTGAACTTACATGATAGTACCTGGAAACCCAGCGATATATACACCAAGATTCATGGCCATCAGTGATTTGGTTTGGGATTAGAAGATTTCAAAATGGTTTCACCATAAATGGATGTTGCAGTCATTCGGTCATGTGGCCAGGACCATTTGAAGAAACATTCACCCCCGCAACTCTTGGGCCGGTTGGAACCAATGGACCTGGTATGATATATCAACACCAAGTTTCAGGGCCATCAGTCATTTGGTTTTGAATGAGAAGAGTGAACAAAAAGTTTATACAAGGGCAGCTAATTCAGAATGTAAGCCGAAGTTGTGGTTCTTGCTCATAATACATTGCCCTATTATTATACACATTCCACAAAAGTTGATTAAAATCTTCACAAGGGTTGAGGAGTTATGGAGTAAATGAGAATAGCCTAAAACACTGATCGAAGGGAAGTTACTCCAAAACTAAGTAAGGGAGAGGAATCATTCTTATAGGCGACGACACAGTCTTGAGATCATGCACACGACTATAAAGTTTCATCAAGATATTCCAAACGATTACCTAGTTATGACATGCACAAGATTAGTATACATCAAATAGCATAAAAAACTAATCAAAGGGGCGTAACTCCGAAACGAGAGGAAAGCAATCATTGTTACATTCGACACATTTTCGGGACTTCATACACATTGCTATGAAGTTTCATCAAGAAGTCCCAAACGGTTATCTTGTTATGGTGTGCTTAAAGACTAGTCTGGAAAAAAAGTAATCGAAGGGGCATTACTTGGAAACTATGGAAAGGGGGAGCAACCATTTTTGTACGCGACACGTCAGCCTGACCTAATAGACATTGCTATAAAATTTCATGAAGATATCCCAGACAGTTACCGTAGGTTACGGCGCGCGCAAGAATATTTACGGACGGACGGATGGACAGACAGCGCCATGACATAATACGGCCGTTTTTTTTTCTTTTTTCTAAAGGGGTAGTATAAACACAGCTTTGTAATGGTATGAAAGTCATTTACTTAGTACATAGCTCAAACAATACCGACTAACAAATGATTTACCTACGAAGTGGGTGGGGGATTTGGAAGCTGACTTACCCACAGCAGTCCAGTGCTAGTCTGTGAGGTGAAATCAGATATCTGCAGGTGCATCTTTCACATCTGTGAGTGTCGGTTTAAGTGGTGTTCACCTTAATAATTGTTCCATCTGAGGCTTGGCAGCTCTGTTTGCTTTTCTCTAATCAACAGAAATCAGAATAATTGTGCCACGACACGAGAAAACCAACAAAGTGGTTTTGCGCCCAGCTGAAACTCAGATCAGCCTGGGCATCCGCCCAGTCTGATCAGAGTCTCAGCTGTCCACATGAAGGTAGCTTAGACCCTTAGCTACCCTTTAAGCGCTTAGCAAAGAGTCTGATCGGACTGTGCGGATGCCCAGGCTGATTTGAATCTGCGCTGGGCGAACAACCACTTTGTTGGTTTTCTCATGTCGCAACTCAATTATTGTCATTTTAAAGAAACATGGTCGCAATTCAAAGATTTCTGGCAAGTTTTACAACTAGAAAATAATGTTTTATAAGCAAAACGAATATCTCCCACTGGCACATTCCCCCCAGTCATTTTCAAAAGGAGATTACTAAGCTGGCATACTGACCTTGAAAATTATGCCAAGGTATCCAAAACTGACCAAATCGTTTGTATATCATATTTGGTCAGTATATCACTGATATGTTCAAGATATTGTGCATACAAGCTATGTGTACAGAACTTTTAAGTCAAAGTCCTCCTGGGATCTTGAAAATGAGGTCGTGGTCACCAAAATCTCTTTGGCCTGTCCCGATGATATCTCTATGCAAGTTTGATGAAAATCTACATACTGGTTCAAAAAATAATCTGTATACAAGAAACTGACAAATTTTAAGTCCTCCTGAGACCTACAAATGAGATTACGGTCATTAAAAACAAGATCACAATTTTGTCTTGGCCCAGTGATATATTCGCCAATGTTTGGTGGAAATCCGCCCACTGATTCAAGGAATTTGGTGAATAAGGGTATCAGTTTAAGGATAAAGCCATTTTGATTATCTCAGGAATGGGGTAAAGTAAGGTGAATTCAGACAGCAGGTAAATTCGGACAGTGACATTGTTTCATTTATATGTCAGTTGTTTGGAATTAAAACAAAAATAACTGGACAAACAGTGAAAAGCCTGATGAGACGGCTCTTTTTGAGCCGTCTCATCTGGATTTTCACTGTTTGCAATGGTATGTCCGAATTTACCTGCTGTCCGAAGTTACCAGACTCGACCCCCTATAATCGTGTCGACTAATCAATCCACTTGTTCAAAGGACCGGGTGCATACATATTATTTTCAAGGAACATCTACAATTATAAGTCCTCCTGTGACCTTGAAAGTAAGTTCAAAGTCGCAAGTAAGGCCAATGCCACAAATACACCATTAACCCTTTGGCTTACAGTCCATGGGCCAGGAGGGGTTACCATGCATTCCCCCAGGATCCTCCATAAGTGGTACCATTTTGTTCAGGGACCTCTTCTCATCAAGAATCAAGATGTTAACACTCGATATCCTGGGATGGACCCGCCATTTTGACGGTTTTTCAAAATGGCCGCCACGAAATTAGCCAAAATTACATTTGCTCTTATCTCAGCTTGTAGTTGTCTTAGAGACATGATTTTGGTGGCAAAACCTACATTTTCAGTATCAAGGAACCCAATAAAAATGTTTTCAAAAAGAAAAAAAAATATTTTGATGTCCAAACAATGATGGCGGTGCAAAGAGAAATGTGAATGGAAAGATGGAGCAATGAACCTTAGCAAAAATGTCGATCTCTGCAGCCTTCCACCATGACGGAAAGCCTTGGTACAGCATATTCATAGGGTGAACTATCAAATGGGGATACAGAGGCGTGCTGATACCCCAATCATCGAGTTTCCTCGACCTACTGAAGGTCATGGCTGGACTGTAAATGATACAGGAGAAATGGTGCCAGCATGGTATGAAGGAGAATGTCTGCCTAACATCCTAGTTGATGAGGAGGGTGTTCTAGATGTAGAGGAATCAGATGATGACTATGAGGGTAAAGGGTCAGCCCTGGATAAGAGTGATTCGGATGATGATTATTACTAATTATTTGAACCTAATACTTGATAGTGGTTTAGATCACCGTTCCTTTATATGAGCCGCGACACGACAAAACCAACAAAGTGAAAGAGCGCGCAGAAAAGACTCAGATTAGTCTGGGCTGCCATCCAGTCTGATCATAGTCTTCGCTGTCCGTATGGAGCTAGATTAGACACTAAGGTACATTTCAAGCACACATCAAAGACCCTGATCGAACTGGGTGGATGCCAAGGCTGATCTGAGTCTTTGCAGGGCGCACATTCACTTTGTTGGTTTTATCGTGTCACGGCTCATATGTTGTGTTGCTTAGGTTATAGGATGATCGAAAGGCAACAGATGCTTTTCTCAATATAAAGCAGGTTGGGGTAAACATAAAATTCATTAAATAGCTTCAGAATTATAGGTTCAGCTTTCTTTACCAGGAATAGGTGAGTGGAAACACTAAATTGGCGAAAATTATATGAAAATATAATGAAAATTCAAGAAAATCCGTCAAAATGATGGCCGCCATCATGGTTTGGACATCAAAATATATTTTTTTCTTTTTGAAAACATTTTTATTGGATTCCTTGATACTGAAAATGTAGGTTTTGCAACCAAAATCATGTCTCTAAAACAACTTCAAGCTGAGATAAGAGTAAATGTAATTTTGGCTAATTTCGCGGCGGTCATTTCGAAAAACCGTCAAAATGGCGGGTCCATCCCAGGACATTGCGTGTTAACTAACATCTTGATTCTTAATCAGAAGAGGTCCCTGAACAAAATGGTACCACTCGTGGAGGATCCTGGGGGGGGGGGGGGGGGATGCATGGTTACCCCTCCCGGCCAATGAACTGTTTACATTTCGTAAAATTTGTGAAAATACACCAGTGGTTCAGTAGATAATGGAAAACCGAGTCCAGTAACCTTAGAATGAGGTTAAGGTCACAACTTATTGGCTTGCGCTTTCGAGCGCAAGCCAGTATTCAAGTGGTTTAGTGATACCGAGTTATTTTCGGAAGAAACGATACGTCACGCTTAGTCGGAAAATACCAGGAGAGTGTGTACACAGTGAGTGTGTACTGCGACGATTCGTTCTAAACTTTTTTTACGGCCGAAATTAAGCCAAAGAGATCGAAAAGTTCGTTCCGGTTTCAGACAGCATTTCTTCATTATTTTCTTCACAGACATAACAAACAAATACCTCGTCCGATTTTGTCTATTTTTATCCATATCCAATTTGCCTCATCTGCTAAAAATAAAGATGGAAACTTTATTTCTATTTTTGATAGTTCATGTACTTTGTTTTTGTTTTTTTTAAATATTTCCGTTAAAAAGCACGTTTTTCTTTTACAAGTGCCTTGAACTTGGCCACATTTCGTTTGCTTTTTATAAACAGATTGCATAAAAAATGAAACTCTGCATTTTCTTCTCAGAGTGTCAAAATTTTGTTCCAGTCACTGCCACTGATGCCACTTAAACCAAAAATAAATTTCAGTAAATATAAATTTATTGTCTTCTTTTGATGCCAAGTTCAGATGTGCCAAGATTCAATAGACATGGGTTTGAAACAGTCTTTCCTAAAATTTTGATTCAGACTAAATGGGACTCAACAGCCGTGAAGAAAAGACTTGAAATAGGTCCATATAGTTATTTTCCTTGAGACATGCCTAAAAACTGTTTTTGTTGTTGTGTGTGTGTGTGCGTGTGTGTGTGTTTAAATATTTTTCAATTTGTTTTTCAAATAAATTCTTCACTTGCCTTTACCTTACACCCGTGGATAATGCAACCATTCAATAAGTTAGAAATTAATTACTTTGCTAAATAAAAGTTAGCAACAGAAAGTGCACTAACAATCGGGTTCACTTTAATAACAACTCATGAAAATTTCACTGTCTTAGCTGTGCAAGCCTTCCTTTTAAAAGGAAATTTTATTTAGCCAAATGGTATGCAAGTTTATTGATTTCCACCCACTAGCGCAAGATATATCGCACTGACAGGATATAAAAGATGCCGACGCCAAAATTTTAAAAGTTTTTAGTTCTGTGACTTTAAAAATGAGGTCGAGTTCACCAAAGCCTAATCACTTTTTATGCCTATCACTATGATATGAGCCTCGACACGAGAAAACCAACAATGTGGTTGTTCGCCCAGCTCAGACTCAGATCAGCCTGGTCATCCGCCCAGTCCGATTAGACTCTTTGCTAAGCGCTTAAAGGGTAGCTAAGGATCTCAGCTACGTCTATGCGGACAGCGAAGACTCTGATCAGACTGGGCGGATGCCCAGGCTGATTTGAGTCTGGACTGGGCGCACAACCATTTTGTTGTTTTTCTCCTGGAGCGGCCCATATTGCGATGCAATTCGGTACAAATTTATCCATTGGTTCTAAAGATATCATGCAGACAATTGTCACGCGGTCGCCGACGCCGACACCAATAAGATCCACAGCTAAACTGGTAGGAGGAGGTGGAAGGCATAACTTTGACAAAATAATGATTATAAAAGATGCATATTTCAGCGAACTTGTCCAGTTTCAGAAAACTCCAGTACAAAAATTTGCAGGGTAATGTTTCAGGTACGAGTCATTTCGTAACTTACTTTTTTTTTCTTTTTTTTTCTGGTTTCGTCACCAGATATTGTCAGGGTCACTGACGAGGCTTTATTCTGGCCCATGTTACTACTTCTGTATGTATTCTCTGCTCTTGAAGGAACATTTTTAGATTTTAATTTTACCTCACTGCAGCTGTATTGTGCCGTGTGGAGGCCGTAAAAAGGCTCCCCGTACATCATCCATAGTGCAGATTATATTTTAATTACATCCTTTGAGATCAGAGGATAGATTCTGAGAAATCTAAAATTTGAGATCGATGAAGACTATTATTCTAGATCATCGTCTGTTATATTATTTGGATCCTTTTGAAACTAATCAGTCTTTGAATCGACTGCCCAATTAAAATTAAGAAATTACAGTATGCTTTTTTTTTTTTTTTTTTTTTCTGGTTTCGTCACCAGATATTGTCAGGGTCACTGACGAGGCTTTATTAGCCGAAACTACGTAGTCTGGCCCATGTTACTACTTCTGTATATATTCTCTGCTCTTGAAGGAACATTTTTAGATTTTAACTAACATCAGTTTTTACTTTCGTAACACTGCTAAGTTGGTAAGCATATGTATTAACAACTCTAGATATCCGAAATGAAGCACACGGACAGGATTAACAGAAGACTTTGATCCTACCGACTTTTGATACACAATATCCAGCAATCTCTACCACATGCACCGCCAGGCACAGGATAAACACAAAAATAACAGATTTCATTGTTGTTAACAAGTAAAATATATTGATGCGATCTTTAATTCTTATCTTATAAATTGAATGAGCCGCAAGGTTAAAGGATAAGGCAGCAAAAGGAGACGAAAGGGCCCCGTTTTCACATGCGTTGGGCCTCTTCACCCCGCGCGCGCGAGAGAGAGAGAGAGAGAGTGAGAAAGAAAGACAGAGAGAGGGAACCATCTTCAGACGTTTGCTCCACCACTTGAGTCATTTCCATGATAAGCATGGTGATATATAGGGGAATTCGGGGGAATATGGTCCGTTGGGGAATATGGTCCATCAGGAATAAAGCGCAAAATATCAAATGGTTGAAAAATTCAACCGTGTTCGATGTAAAATACTTTCACACCTATTGCGAAGAATAAAAGATGATAATAATAGAAAAGGAAAAATGCGCTGTAAGAAAAAAAAGAGTCAGGTGAAATGAGCTATGTCTATCTGATTGTTGAGATTTTCGCGGAGTTATCATATCTAATACTAAAAATAAATCTCTCTCAAAGCAGTTAGAAACAATCACTAGTCGGGATAGAAAAAGGGAATTTCAAACTTTTCATGATAAAGTGACATGGCCTATCTGGAGTAACTTGGCCCACCCACAATTACAAACTTGTTTAAGTTAAGATTCCATTTGGGATAAACTGGTCCACCTGGCTAGTCTAGTCTATCCCATAACCTTGAAAGGTCGTTGGGGCACCACTGATGGCTTTACAACAATCCCCTTCCACCTAGTCCTGTCTTCGGCTACCCAAATTGTGCCAGCAAAGTCCACCCCTGCCCACCCCTTAATATTGTCTTCCCACTTCTTCTTCTGTCTACCTCTTCTTCTCGTTCCTTTCACTGTGCTCTGTAGAATTGCCTATGCTAAGCCAGAGGACCTTGAGATGTGGCCAAACCACCTCAGTTTTCGTTTCTTGAGCATGGCCAGTTCATATTCTCAAATGGCTGCTTGGATCTTTCTGCGAGTATCATCATTAGTCACATGATCCTTATACGATTTAGCGTATACAGCTGAAACTTCTCTCGCGAGTCTATAATGTTTGTTGGAAATATTTGCCAATGTTTGTTTCCTCAAATATGAAATAAATGCACGAAATGAAGTAATTTCTAAAACATTAAGAAATGGCTATTTTATACGCAACTTTCTATTGTTGTGTTTATAGCCCGATATTTCGTCAGACTTTCTTTATGAACATACTATTAAATCTCTAAGACTGAAAAACATATATACAAGGTAAGAAATTTAGATTTTCCAGTGATCAACGTTATGACGAGTTAATTTTTACTGTGTTCGTCTATCATGTGGACCATTTTACCCAAAAGGTTGGGGTAATATGGTTCACCCCACTAAGTGAGGCTTTATAGCCTAACCGACTTAGTCTAAAGGGCCGTATACACGATCATTTTTTCTTGTACAACTTTACTGGACAACAAAAAAAATGTCATTTTATTTGATCGTGTATACAGCAAAAATGATCATTTTTCGTATCGTACAAGAAAAACTGATGAATAGAAACTTATCCTATTTTTCAATGATAACTTATCAAACTTGCCATCAAATAGTCTATCAGAAGCAAGAGAATTTGTACCAGCAGCATTGTAAACAAAAGCACATGACTAAAGGGCCGTATACACTATCATTTTTTCAGTCTTGTTCAACTTCATTGGACAAAAAAAAATGTCATCGAATTTAATCATGTATACACCTCATCATTGTCACTTTTTCATGGTCATTTTTTATTGAACAATAAAGTTGTACAAGAAAAAAAATTTATCGTGTATCGTGTATATGGCCCTTAACCTACCTCCTTTCTTATGAATCCTTTCATTGCTCTTAAAGGAACTCGTTTATGAATAGCAGAATATAACAATCCATCATGAGTGTCCATGTAGGATAGGGAAATCTCACACGAGGGGTCGGAATTTCAACCAGGGACGAGGCTTGCCGAGTCTCTGGTTGAAATTCCGACCCCGAGGGTGAGATTTACCTATCCTACATGGACTGGCTCATGATGAATTATCTTTCTCCCACTGTTAGCGAATTTTAAACCTCAAATCGGATTAGGCTTAAGAACATGAAAATTTTTAACTTTTCAACCAGTGATCTGATGTGAATTTTGAGCAGCCCAGTGTGTTTATCGGGTCCTAAAATGGTGTAAACACTGTTTGCACCTAAAAAAAATAGAGGAAAACACGATATGTGGACTATTTTATCTTTCAGAGGGCGAAAACAAAATGCAACTTAGCCTCTCACGTTTTTAACCGGTTTTAGTGACGTCATTAAAATTGAGTGACGTCACAAACCCATGATCTGCTATCAAACGTCATCCGACATGCTTGCGTGTCCATTTTGTTCATTTAAAATTAAAATATTAGTCAAAAAATTAAAAAGTCTGGTTGCTAATATGAGAAAGATGTTGCCAGGAGTAAGATTATGACAATCCATCATGAGTGTCCATGTAGGATAGGGAAATCTTACCCGAGGGGTCGGAATTTCAACCAAGGACGAGGCTTGCCGAGTCCCTGTTTGAAATTCCGACCCCGAGGGTGAGATATACCTGTCCTACATGGACTGGCTCATGATGGATTATTTTTCTCCCACTGTTAGCGGATTTTAAACCTAAAGTCGGATTAGGCTTCAGCACAGGAAAATTCTAACTTTTTAACCAATGATCTGAAGTAAATTTTGAGCAGTTCAGTGTGTTTATCGGGTCCTAAAATGGGTGTAAACGCAGTTTGCACTTCAAATTTAGACGGAAAACACGATATGTGGACTATTTCATGTTCCAGAGGGCGAAAACAAAATGCAACTTAGCCTCTCACGTCACGCGCGTCAAGATTGCTTGCGACGTTTTTAACCGGTTTAGTGACGTCATTAAAATTGAGTGACGTCACAAACCCATGGTCTGCTATTAAACGTCATCCGACATGCTTGCGTGTCCATTTTGTTTATTTCAAATTAAAATATTAGTCAAAAAATGAAAAAAGTATGGTTGCTAATACATGTATAAGAAAGATGTTGCCAGGTATAAGATAGAAATTTCTCATATGAGCTAAGAGCCTATCTTATATAGGCAAAGGTGGGAGAAACCAGCATCTTCAATGATACCAATACTCCAGCAGTTACTTGAACCTGGAAAAAACATTGCTCTAAATACCAGTGTGCTTCAAGTAAATTGGGACAGCCCAGATGTTAGCAAACATAGTTTGCCATGATGTGCGTATTTTGGTACATGCTAGACATCTGACAAAAGAATGCCAGTAAAAATTTGAATCCGATGCTCTTGAAAACACATTTGTGCTGCCTTATCGATCTCTGCTGGATGGTTTGCTACGTAATAGTCTATCTGAGCCGCGACGACAAATCCAAAGAAAGTGGCATGTGCGCACAGCAAAGACTCAGATCAGGCTTGGTTTAAACTTTATTTCATTTGTATAAGAATACATACAAAAATACAAACATCAAAGTCATAAATATCATACAACCTTATACAAAAGGGATTCAGAAAAAAGTCATAAGACTTATATGAATCTGTATCCCGAATTGCAATATCAAAAATTAACCAATAAATAAGTGATTTCATGAACAGAAAAATGTTTTTCGATATACTAATCATTGATAGATGATATAAAGTAGGGAACTTGTAAAGCATCGTGTGAAATGAGAATTTTCCGTTACAGTTTGAATATACTAGTACATAAATATATGTATTCATATAGTTTCTCTACATTTCTATTTTTGATAGTTCATGTACTTTGTTTTTGTTTTTTTAAATATTTCCGTTAAAAAGCACGTTTTTCTTTTACAAGTGCCTTGAACTTGGCCACATTTCGTTTGCTTTTTATAAACAGATTGCATAAAAAATGAAACTCTGAATGCAATGCAAAGTATTTGGCTTTGCATCCTAAGAAATATACCAAAACTTGTGTAAGAAACAGTGTTTATATATAGCTTAGCGCAAAGCATTAGCTTTTCCAAAAAAACATGCAGCGGCGTCGCGAAAACTAGGCCTTAGGGCATCGCATAATCTGACTAGTCAGAGCAGCCGGCAAACTGTCCAGCGCCGACGCATTCGTTGGATCTGATCAGTCTTTTTCGGCATATATATAGTCTTCATCTTTCATGCTGAGGCTAGACTGATCAGACTTCGCTTATGCCGGAGTCGGCTGATCTGTGTATCAGTGGAAAATCTGAAAGAGCAGAGTTCAAGTTTATTGTTTAAATTTAGAAACAAGCGCTTTTGACGATTTTCTTCCCATATCACATTTACTGAAAAGAGATAAATTTCATTTGTCGGGAGTTCATGGAAATACGAACGCAATGGTTTCCGTGCTTTGTTGTTCCCAAATGGTGTAAAGCAAGTTATTGTCCGAAACAACAGCAACATGCATTTTCTTCTCAGAGTGTCAAAATTTTGTTCCAGTCACTGCCACTGATGCCACTTAAACCAAAAATAAATTTCAGTAAATATAAATTTATTGTCTTCTTTTGATGCCAAGTTCAGATGTGCCAAGATTCAATAGACATGGGTTTGAAACAGTCTTTCCTAAAATTTTGATTCAGACTAAATGGGACTCAACAGCCGTGAAGAAAAGACTTGAAATAGGTCCATATAGTTATTTTCCTTGAGACATGCCTAAAAACTGTTTTTGTTGTTGTGTGTGTGTGTGCGTGTGTGTGTGTTTAAATATTTTTCAATTTGTTTTTCAAATAAATTCTTCACTTGCCTTTACCTTACACCCGTGGATAATGCAACCATTCAATAAGTTAGAAATTAATTACTTTGCTAAATAAAAGTTAGCAACAGAAAGTGCACTAACAATCGGGTTCACTTTAATAACAACTCATGAAAATTTCACTGTCTTAGCTGTGCAAGCCTTCCTTTTAAAAGGAAATTTTATTTAGCCAAATGGTATGCAAGTTTATTGATTTCCACCCACTAGCGCAAGATATATCGCACTGACAGGATATAAAAGATGCCGACGCCAAAATTTTAAAAGTTTTTAGTTCTGTGACTTTAAAAATGAGGTCGAGTTCACCAAAGCCTAATCACTTTTTATGCCTATCACTATGATATGAGCCTCGACACGAGAAAACCAACAATGTGGTTGTTCGCCCAGCTCAGACTCAGATCAGCCTGGTCATCCGCCCAGTCCGATTAGACTCTTTGCTAAGCGCTTAAAGGGTAGCTAAGGATCTCAGCTACGTCTATGCGGACAGCGAAGACTCTGATCAGACTGGGCGGATGCCCAGGCTGATTTGAGTCTGGACTGGGCGCACAACCATTTTGTTGTTTTTCTCCTGGAGCGGCCCATATTGCGATGCAATTCGGTACAAATTTATCCATTGGTTCTAAAGATATCATGCAGACAATTGTCACGCGGTCGCCGACGCCGACACCAATAAGATCCACAGCTAAACTGGTAGGAGGAGGTGGAAGGCATAACTTTGACAAAATAATGATTATAAAAGATGCATATTTCAGCGAACTTGTCCAGTTTCAGAAAACTCCAGTACAAAAATTTGCAGGGTAATGTTTCAGGTACGAGTCATTTCGTAACTTACTTTTTTTTTCTTTTTTTTTCTGGTTTCGTCACCAGATATTGTCAGGGTCACTGACGAGGCTTTATTCTGGCCCATGTTACTACTTCTGTATGTATTCTCTGCTCTTGAAGGAACATTTTTAGATTTTAATTTTACCTCACTGCAGCTGTATTGTGCCGTGTGGAGGCCGTAAAAAGGCTCCCCGTACATCATCCATAGTGCAGATTATATTTTAATTACATCCTTTGAGATCAGAGGATAGATTCTGAGAAATCTAAAATTTGAGATCGATGAAGACTATTATTCTAGATCATCGTCTGTTATATTATTTGGATCCTTTTGAAACTAATCAGTCTTTGAATCGACTGCCCAATTAAAATTAAGAAATTACAGTATGCTTTTTTTCTTTTTTTTTTTTTTCTGGTTTCGTCACCAGATATTGTCAGGGTCACTGACGAGGCTTTATTAGCCGAAACTACGTAGTCTGGCCCATGTTACTACTTCTGTATATATTCTCTGCTCTTGAAGGAACATTTTTAGATTTTAACTAACATCAGTTTTTACTTTCGTAACACTGCTAAGTTGGTAAGCATATGTATTAACAACTCTAGATATCCGAAATGAAGCACACGGACAGGATTAACAGAAGACTTTGATCCTACCGACTTTTGATACACAATATCCAGCAATCTCTACCACATGCACCGCCAGGCACAGGATAAACACAAAAATAACAGATTTCATTGTTGTTAACAAGTAAAATATATTGATGCGATCTTTAATTCTTATCTTATAAATTGAATGAGCCGCAAGGTTAAAGGATAAGGCAGCAAAAGGAGACGAAAGGGCCCCGTTTTCACATGCGTTGGGCCTCTTCACCCCGCGCGCGCGAGAGAGAGAGAGAGAGAGTGAGAAAGAAAGACAGAGAGAGGGAACCATCTTCAGACGTTTGCTCCACCACTTGAGTCATTTCCATGATAAGCATGGTGATATATAGGGGAATTCGGGGGAATATGGTCCGTTGGGGAATATGGTCCATCAGGAATAAAGCGCAAAATATCAAATGGTTGAAAAATTCAACCGTGTTCGATGTAAAATACTTTCACACCTATTGCGAAGAATAAAAGATGATAATAATAGAAAAGGAAAAATGCGCTGTAAGAAAAAAAAGAGTCAGGTGAAATGAGCTATGTCTATCTGATTGTTGAGATTTTCGCGGAGTTATCATATCTAATACTAAAAATAAATCTCTCTCAAAGCAGTTAGAAACAATCACTAGTCGGGATAGAAAAAGGGAATTTCAAACTTTTCATGATAAAGTGACATGGCCTATCTGGAGTAACTTGGCCCACCCACAATTACAAACTTGTTTAAGTTAAGATTCCATTTGGGATAAACTGGTCCACCTGGCTAGTCTAGTCTATCCCATAACCTTGAAAGGTCGTTGGGGCACCACTGATGGCTTTACAACAATCCCCTTCCACCTAGTCCTGTCTTCGGCTACCCAAATTGTGCCAGCAAAGTCCACCCCTGCCCACCCCTTAATATTGTCTTCCCACTTCTTCTTCTGTCTACCTCTTCTTCTCGTTCCTTTCACTGTGCTCTGTAGAATTGCCTATGCTAAGCCAGAGGACCTTGAGATGTGGCCAAACCACCTCAGTTTTCGTTTCTTGAGCATGGCCAGTTCATATTCTCAAATGGCTGCTTGGATCTTTCTGCGAGTATCATCATTAGTCACATGATCCTTATACGATTTAGCGTATACAGCTGAAACTTCTCTCGCGAGTCTATAATGTTTGTTGGAAATATTTGCCAATGTTTGTTTCCTCAAATATGAAATAAATGCACGAAATGAAGTAATTTCTAAAACATTAAGAAATGGCTATTTTATACGCAACTTTCTATTGTTGTGTTTATAGCCCGATATTTCGTCAGACTTTCTTTATGAACATACTATTAAATCTCTAAGACTGAAAAACATATATACAAGGTAAGAAATTTAGATTTTCCAGTGATCAACGTTATGACGAGTTAATTTTTACTGTGTTCGTCTATCATGTGGACCATTTTACCCAAAAGGTTGGGGTAATATGGTTCACCCCACTAAGTGAGGCTTTATAGCCTAACCGACTTAGTCTAAAGGGCCGTATACACGATCATTTTTTCTTGTACAACTTTACTGGACAACAAAAAAAATGTCATTTTATTTGATCGTGTATACAGCAAAAATGATCATTTTTCGTATCGTACAAGAAAAACTGATGAATAGAAACTTATCCTATTTTTCAATGATAACTTATCAAACTTGCCATCAAATAGTCTATCAGAAGCAAGAGAATTTGTACCAGCAGCATTGTAAACAAAAGCACATGACTAAAGGGCCGTATACACTATCATTTTTTCAGTCTTGTTCAACTTCATTGGACAAAAAAAAATGTCATCGAATTTAATCATGTATACACCTCATCATTGTCACTTTTTCATGGTCATTTTTTATTGAACAATAAAGTTGTACAAGAAAAAAAATTTATCGTGTATCGTGTATATGGCCCTTAACCTACCTCCTTTCTTATGAATCCTTTCATTGCTCTTAAAGGAACTCGTTTATGAATAGCAGAATATAACAATCCATCATGAGTGTCCATGTAGGATAGGGAAATCTCACACGAGGGGTCGGAATTTCAACCAGGGACGAGGCTTGCCGAGTCTCTGGTTGAAATTCCGACCCCGAGGGTGAGATTTACCTATCCTACATGGACTGGCTCATGATGAATTATCTTTCTCCCACTGTTAGCGAATTTTAAACCTCAAATCGGATTAGGCTTAAGAACATGAAAATTTTTAACTTTTCAACCAGTGATCTGATGTGAATTTTGAGCAGCCCAGTGTGTTTATCGGGTCCTAAAATGGTGTAAACACTGTTTGCACCTAAAAAAAATAGAGGAAAACACGATATGTGGACTATTTTATCTTTCAGAGGGCGAAAACAAAATGCAACTTAGCCTCTCACGTTTTTAACCGGTTTTAGTGACGTCATTAAAATTGAGTGACGTCACAAACCCATGATCTGCTATCAAACGTCATCCGACATGCTTGCGTGTCCATTTTGTTCATTTAAAATTAAAATATTAGTCAAAAAATTAAAAAGTCTGGTTGCTAATATGAGAAAGATGTTGCCAGGAGTAAGATTATGACAATCCATCATGAGTGTCCATGTAGGATAGGGAAATCTTACCCGAGGGGTCGGAATTTCAACCAAGGACGAGGCTTGCCGAGTCCCTGTTTGAAATTCCGACCCCGAGGGTGAGATATACCTGTCCTACATGGACTGGCTCATGATGGATTATTTTTCTCCCACTGTTAGCGGATTTTAAACCTAAAGTCGGATTAGGCTTCAGCACAGGAAAATTCTAACTTTTTAACCAATGATCTGAAGTAAATTTTGAGCAGTTCAGTGTGTTTATCGGGTCCTAAAATGGGTGTAAACGCAGTTTGCACTTCAAATTTAGACGGAAAACACGATATGTGGACTATTTCATGTTCCAGAGGGCGAAAACAAAATGCAACTTAGCCTCTCACGTCACGCGCGTCAAGATTGCTTGCGACGTTTTTAACCGGTTTAGTGACGTCATTAAAATTGAGTGACGTCACAAACCCATGGTCTGCTATTAAACGTCATCCGACATGCTTGCGTGTCCATTTTGTTTATTTCAAATTAAAATATTAGTCAAAAAATGAAAAAAGTATGGTTGCTAATACATGTATAAGAAAGATGTTGCCAGGTATAAGATAGAAATTTCTCATATGAGCTAAGAGCCTATCTTATATAGGCAAAGGTGGGAGAAACCAGCATCTTCAATGATACCAATACTCCAGCAGTTACTTGAACCTGGAAAAAACATTGCTCTAAATACCAGTGTGCTTCAAGTAAATTGGGACAGCCCAGATGTTAGCAAACATAGTTTGCCATGATGTGCGTATTTTGGTACATGCTAGACATCTGACAAAAGAATGCCAGTAAAAATTTGAATCCGATGCTCTTGAAAACACATTTGTGCTGCCTTATCGATCTCTGCTGGATGGTTTGCTACGTAATAGTCTATCTGAGCCGCGACGACAAATCCAAAGAAAGTGGCATGTGCGCACAGCAAAGACTCAGATCAGGCTTGGTTTAAACTTTATTTCATTTGTATAAGAATACATACAAAAATACAAACATCAAAGTCATAAATATCATACAACCTTATACAAAAGGGATTCAGAAAAAAGTCATAAGACTTATATGAATCTGTATCCCGAATTGCAATATCAAAAATTAACCAATAAATAAGTGATTTCATGAACAGAAAAATGTTTTTCGATATACTAATCATTGATAGATGATATAAAGTAGGGAACTTGTAAAGCATCGTGTGAAATGAGAATTTTCCGTTACAGTTTGAATATACTAGTACATAAATATATGTATTCATATAGTTTCTCTACATTTCTATTTTTGATAGTTCATGTACTTTGTTTTTGTTTTTTTAAATATTTCCGTTAAAAAGCACGTTTTTCTTTTACAAGTGCCTTGAACTTGGCCACATTTCGTTTGCTTTTTATAAACAGATTGCATAAAAAATGAAACTCTGAATGCAATGCAAAGTATTTGGCTTTGCATCCTAAGAAATATACCAAAACTTGTGTAAGAAACAGTGTTTATATATAGCTTAGCGCAAAGCATTAGCTTTTCCAAAAAAACATGCAGCGGCGTCGCGAAAACTAGGCCTTAGGGCATCGCATAATCTGACTAGTCAGAGCAGCCGGCAAACTGTCCAGCGCCGACGCATTCGTTGGATCTGATCAGTCTTTTTCGGCATATATATAGTCTTCATCTTTCATGCTGAGGCTAGACTGATCAGACTTCGCTTATGCCGGAGTCGGCTGATCTGTGTATCAGTGGAAAATCTGAAAGAGCAGAGTTCAAGTTTATTGTTTAAATTTAGAAACAAGCGCTTTTGACGATTTTCTTCCCATATCACATTTACTGAAAAGAGATAAATTTCATTTGTCGGGAGTTCATGGAAATACGAACGCAATGGTTTCCGTGCTTTGTTGTTCCCAAATGGTGTAAAGCAAGTTATTGTCCGAAACAACAGCAACATGCATTTTCTTCTCAGAGTGTCAAAATTTTGTTCCAGTCACTGCCACTGATGCCACTTAAACCAAAAATAAATTTCAGTAAATATAAATTTATTGTCTTCTTTTGATGCCAAGTTCAGATGTGCCAAGATTCAATAGACATGGGTTTGAAACAGTCTTTCCTAAAATTTTGATTCAGACTAAATGGGACTCAACAGCCGTGAAGAAAAGACTTGAAATAGGTCCATATAGTTATTTTCCTTGAGACATGCCTAAAAACTGTTTTTGTTGTTGTGTGTGTGTGTGCGTGTGTGTGTGTTTAAATATTTTTCAATTTGTTTTTCAAATAAATTCTTCACTTGCCTTTACCTTACACCCGTGGATAATGCAACCATTCAATAAGTTAGAAATTAATTACTTTGCTAAATAAAAGTTAGCAACAGAAAGTGCACTAACAATCGGGTTCACTTTAATAACAACTCATGAAAATTTCACTGTCTTAGCTGTGCAAGCCTTCCTTTTAAAAGGAAATTTTATTTAGCCAAATGGTATGCAAGTTTATTGATTTCCACCCACTAGCGCAAGATATATCGCACTGACAGGATATAAGAGATGCCGACGCCAAAATTTTAAAAGTTTTTAGTTCTGTGACTTTGAAAATGAGTTTGAATATATTAGTACATAAATATATGTATTCATATAGTTTCTCTACATATACATTAAATGTCTAATAGCTTGGGAAGAAAGTCATGTAAGACCGCACGAAATATTATATTACCCTATATGTGTATCAATCTCCATGATGTATGTATGCATATGTATATATATCTCCATGATGTATGTATTTATCTATGTATATATCTCCATGATGTATGTATGTATGTATGTATGTATGTATGTATGTATGTATGTATGTATGTATGTATGTACACGTGCGTATGTATGTATGTATGTATGTATGTATGTATGTCCCCTTCATCTCCTAGTCTCCGAGTCTCCAGGTCTCCAGGTCTCCAAATCGTCAATGTATGCATGTATGTATGTATGTATGTATGTGTATGTATGTATGTCCCCTTCATCTCCTAGTCTCCGAGTCTCCAGTCTCCAAAGCGTCAGTGTATAGGTGTATGTATTTATGTATGTCCCCTTCATCTCCTAGTCTCCGAGTCTCCGAGTCTCCAGGTCTCCAAAGCGTCAGTGTATAGGTATATGTATTTATGTATGTCCCCTTCATCTCCTAGTCTCCGAGTCTCCAGGTCTCCAAATCGTCAGTGTATAGGTGTATGTATTTATGTATGTCCCCTTCATCTCCTAGTCTCCGAGTCCCCGAGTCTCCAGGTCTCCAAATCGTCAATGTATAGGTGTATGCATATATGTATCTAATTTTAAACAGTCTCCGAGTCTCCAGTCCCCGGGTCCCCAAACAGATAGTATCGTGTGTGCCTGCACATTCATGTCACCCTGTCTGCAACAGATCCCTGTGTATTACGTACGTCTATATATAGCATCCCCTACATGTACAGTCCCCGGAGTCTCCGACAACGTATTTGTATGTTTATATCTAAAGTCCCGAGTCTCCAAGTACAATGTGTGCCTGCATATTTATATCCCTTGTCTCCAAAATATTCTTGTATATGAACGTACATATGGGATCCCCTAAATATACAGTCCCCTGAGTCTCCAACATCGTTTTCTATGTTTACATCTAAATGCCCCCCTCGCATCCATACGATGTGTATACAACTTATACTCGGCTCGGCTTCTTTGTATTTATATCTATGTTTATGTATTGATCACTATTGATAACAGCTTCTGAACAATTGAAATGTACCTTCTGGAGGCTTGCGCAGGCGAACGGCTGGAAAGACGAACAGAGAGAGAAAGAAAGAGAGAGAATCGGCCTATAACATTTCAGTATCAGAGAAGCTTCACGTACATAACTTAAACAGGTGACTAGTACATATACACTTCAGACCAACAGAGCAACGTTAAAGTGGTGATTTGTGGCAAATACAAAAATCTGAATAAAACCATAAAAATTTAATGCATTTCCCTGGAAATTAGCAACTTCGCACAAGTTTACATCTTTACTTACCTTCGAGGGCGGGTTCATTATGGCTTAGCGCGAACTCTCAGTTGGATTTCCTACACGAAACCAGACAAAAAAAAAATACTTTTTGAAAATCATTTTGAAAGCACTTAAATAACACTTTTAGATAACTAAACCGTACTAGAACATCATTTCTAGCACCATATAAATTGCGAATTAGGCAATTTATTTTTGCGGACCTGAATTTTGACCAAATGTTCCAAGAAAACGAATTGAAATTACATTTAAAGAGAGCACATTACTCAGCCTAGGGCAGAGAATAGCGATGCACATATTATAATCAATTTAAACCCGGTTTTTATGCCCCCGCCATTAAAAATGGAGGGGGGGGGGGGCAAATAGTATCACCGCTCTCCGTACGTACGTAGCGTACGAAATGGTTTCCATTCATTATCTTTTGAAAGCATTGGTGTATTGAATTCATATTTTATACACAGGTATATAATCATAAAATACAGGTTGAGTTCGATGTTTGGTAAAATCCGTCAATTATTGTGGGCGTTATGGCCCTTTTTCGACTTCATTTCAAATAGTAATGGTTTCCGTTTGTTAGTTTTTGAAAAGTTACTTGTTTCGGGGCTATTTCTTTTGGAAAGTTGTATGGCATCCATTTCTGTGATAAGCTACTGAATGTTATCACATATCACGGTCATGACACCCCCCCACCCCTCTCCAAGCCCCCTCCCCCCCCCCCCACACACACACACTTCTCTTGATCCAAGAAGCACAAAACAAGTGGACACATTTCTAGTCTGGAACAATGGAAGATCGAGTGGAGAGGCAAATTGTACAAATCTCAGGTAGGTAGGTAGGCAGGTATACTGGCAGATAGGTAGATATATATGTAGGAATAGACAGATAGGCTGAATTGCAGTCCGATGGTAGTCTATAATAATCTCATATTTTTCCAGACAATTTTAAAATTTGACAGATCGCCTGGATTTCAGCACGAACTATATCAGTTGCCTTGGGAAACACACGGCACTGTTAGCGATTGCCTGCACATACACAAAAATCAAACAAAAATATAAATGATCAGCCTGTACGCCGTTATATGATCTTCATGCTATGGATGGTCACTTTCATTTGTCTCTCTGATGCCTCACTAATAGACCTTTTTCACACTGTTATCTCCCGTAGTCTCGCGGCCTTGGCTGTTTTTTGATTGTGATTACAACAGCCCATCAACATTTTATGATGTATAATTCTGATATATGAGCAGCAACAATATGGCATGTGCGCTAAGCGAAGACTCATATCAGCATGGGCATCCGTTCAGTCTGATCAGAGTCATCGCTGTCGGCATGGAGGTAGCTAGACACTTACCTTCGCTTTAAGCGCGGATGCCCAGGCTGATCTGAGTCTTCGCTGGCTGCACATGCCACTTTGTTGGTTACAAAGTTTGTCGTGTCGCGGCTCATATGTCAAATTATGTGTTCATATTAGCTAGTCGTGAGTCAAATGTCTTTCCGAGTGAGTTATCTGGGCGCCGGAATATAAAAAGAACTAAAATACTACTGAACAAAAAATAAATCATTCATGCTGAGGCAAATTTTCAACATTCTAAACACTAAATACCTATAAGCGTACCTAATCCCCGGAGGGCTCACTTGGTCTTTGACACGGGTATCTGAAGTTTCATCCTAGCCTAAGAACGAACCTGAAAAGTGGCTGTAACGCCCAATAATGCGTCTATAGCGAGCGTAACAAGCAGGTTATGAAACGTTCCGGGTTTCCCGAAATATATTCTCCATTACGTGACTCAACAAGGAATATAGGAAGAAAAGAAAAAAAAAAAACAAGAAAAAAAAAACAAAACAGTATTTCAGTCGTATTGGGACGATGGGTGGGTGATAATGAAAGGGTGGGTGCAATGGAACCCCGTTTACGATTGAAATGATTACCACCCACAGCGGGGCACGACCCCGGGACCGCTAGATCAGCAGTCCAGCGTTTAACCTACTAAGCTACCGGGGCTCCTCTCTAGGAAATACGGACCGTTCCATACTCTTCTCGATACGCTCGCTAGATGCATTGTTGGGCGTTACAGCCAATTTTCAGGAAAGTTCTTGGGCTAGGACGAAACTTCAGATGCCCGTGATATTTGACAGGTTACAGGTGTGCTTGCATAAGTCTACAGGTGTGCCGCTGCAGATTTTTATAACCCACACTATTCATGTATACGGTATTTACAAAAACACACATATTCATAAATCATAGTCAAAATATTTTCCCCATCCATATTATGCGGAGCAATTTACTTTGCCTCTTTCTCCAAAAAAAAAAAGAACAAACAAGTAAAGCTACAAATGTGGCAAATAAGGTAACAAAATGTATGTCAGCAGGGAATTGGCTAATGACCACTTTTGGCATGTTGAGATATACAATTATGTTCCTGTTTTTGATTCCAGGTTCTCAAAAAAAAAAAAACTTATTATGTATAGCCATCCAAAAATAATGACCTATTGATGCATTCTTCAGTTTAGAAAAAGGGACTATTACAGCGGCACATTCTTCCATATGGAAGTGACTCCCGTGATCAAATCACAGACCCATGCACCATGAAAGTTGTAATAAATATCTCCATAATCATGTGTGAAATGGGTCATTCAAATCTGAATCCGGCTGATGAGCCTAACTGCAGGTGTTATCAGTGAATAACCCGTGTCTAGAGGCCAATAAATCAATGTCAGATTTTATAGCTTTACTCTTGAACTATCTTACGGGCAGAAAATGGTATAATTACATTCAGCTAAACGAAAAATGAATTTTAGAGGAGGATGGTTTTTTCACTATAATTAAAAAAGAAGAATTTTATGAAACAGGAAAAACAATTGACCTCGCTGAGATCATGTTCCGCCGGCATGGGTTTGAAAATTCCTTTCATAACAATTAGAGAGAACAAAGAATTAATGCTTTTGAATAATCTTTATTTTTCAAATTTAGAAAATACGGGAAATGCCTTTTAATCTGAAAAGACCATATTCTCCCAAATTATCTTAGCCCGAGGTCGAAGAACGAGGGCAAAACTACGTGTAGAGGATGAATAAAGCAGGAAGACATTGCGTCAGATATTCAAGCACAACGACATTATAGAGGATCTTAGACGAGTGGTCAGTTCATATGAAATCTATGACACGAGCCTTTGGCGAGTTTCATAAATTTCACATGAAATGACCACGAGTGTAAGATTCTGTTTGTCATTTGATCTTTAAAATGTGATTCTATCGCCTTCAAATGAACATTATTTCAAAAAGGAAACGCATTGCTGACACGGACGTTGTCAATGACGTTACATGTAAGCGCCAAACTGTTATTACACGTGCGGTCGTACGATTTTTATGACTTAGAGGTTAATACATGTCTATTGTGGCGTTGCCGAGCATATCCGCCCGGAGAGCTCTATATTGATCTGACGGCCAGTAGGCCCGAGGGCCAATATGGAGCGGCCGTGCCGATATGCCTGGCAATGCGACACTAAACATGTCGTAAATTGGATTCAATAAAATTAATCGCAATGTTTCAATGTGTCAAGTTTTGTACATTACACAAAGTAAGTTTTACTGTAAGTTAGCCTTAAAAACAAGAAAGACATGACACAATGTGTCATATCAATAGACTCGACTTACTTGAATAGCATTTAAGATGAAAGTTATTCTTGTCAGGGAAGTGTAAGAGACATGTCTCTTACACTTCCCTGTTCTGGTGTAGTATTGGTAAACTTAGAGCACAAAAGAACACTTCTCACATAACTAGCTTTCTCTCCCTTTTTAAATACATTTTTGCTCTATAAATAGGAAAAAAGTCCACTATGCTAGGGATGGTTCTAATTATTAATCACAGGTTGCCAGGGACCTTCATATGAATTTATGGTAAAAGTCTGCTCCTCCATAATTGCATTCATGAGAAGATGTCTTAGCGTTGCAGATATGATTAGCTCTGCTTTTCTTTTTTACCAAAAGCATTTGCATCATTTGAATAAACACGTTTCGAAAAGGTAGATCCGTTGAAGTTTTACGGTTGGTTCCTTCAGACTAAGTTTGGTCAAAAGTGTGATGTGCATTAAGACCAAAATTGGCAATAACGAAACGTATCTGAACACAAAAATAATAGTTTGCCGTTTTCAAAACGACACAATGGCCATGTTACACTATCAAACTTCTTTGATAAAATGTTCTCAATTTATGGTGCTTGTCAAGAAAATATTTGCTAGAACATTCATGATACACTGTGTTGCTTGTTTGGTCAAATTTTCTATGTTTATTGTTGTTCAAATGAAATGTTGAGTCCGATATTCATGACACACTGTCAAATGTTTAGCATCAAACTTGGTGGGTGCATCATTCTTCCCTAAAAAGGCTGGAATGCTAAAATATTATAGTTATGGCTGCGTTTGTGTGAATGTCAGAAAAAAGACGTATTTACTATAAAAAGTGCCGTATTCATAGCCCTCATTGACAGAAATTTACCGTTTACCAGGAGTGTTGCAGGTCGTAAATTGAATCCTTATCAGCCGCTTGTCAAAAATATTTGTGGACCCATTCTATCGCCATCCAATGTTTTTTTTTTTATCTTATTTGAAATGCAACTAAGATTGCTTGGTTTGGGTGTTACACTGTCAAATAATTTGAATGAACATAAATCAATCCGTATTTGATCAAATAAATTGAAAAGTGTAACATGGGCTTAAGATATCAAATATCTTACTTTGATTTACCGATATAATCTATGACATGCTCTTAGCATAATAAATGCCCAAAAGGCTTTGCATAATCAAATCAATAGGGTTTATCCGGCAGTGCTGCTAGCAGGTGTATCAGATTACAACATCAAACTAGACAGTCTGCCAGGTAAACATTCTGTGTATTTCTATAGAAATAGTCTGACCTTGATGTGTAATTATTTGATTGGTAGTTAATTCAAGGTTAATTAGTTTAAGATGGAGTGTGGTAATTTCAAAGCAAGTCTGTAAAATATCTACAATATTTTATAAAAGACAGAAGAGTCATATTTAGCGTCCAAAGGAAGGCTGGTCTTGAATCTTTAGCGTCCAAAGGAAGGCTGATCTTGAATCTTGTGAGAACTATATTAAACTGAACATAGAAATAGACCCTGGTGGGTTGATTTGAAGACATGGGAGATATTTTGAATAGAAAAGTATTGCTGTCTGATGGGACAGTGCTTCCTAATCCTGATATACTTCCAGGGTCAAGTCTATATTGCCACCTGATATGCACACAAAACTAACATCATTTTACAAGGATAATTTCTCCCAGCATGTCAGAAAGACAAAAACCTCGTTTTAAAGTTCACTTTAGAATTAGTTTCATGAAAACACTGATTTAAAAAATACATTAACTGTGGTGATCCTCAAATTATTCTTCATTTAAGGAATAAATGTTATTTTTTCATCGTTTACTGAAGTATAAACTACATCGGGTCACGAGCAAAGTAAGTGAACCCCGAAGGGGTTTACGTAAACTTTGCTCGTGACCCGATGTAGTTTATACTTCAGTAAACGTTTAAAAAATAACATTCATTCCTTATATTTATATTATTAAACGATGCTTTTGATCAATAAAAAGGTAAACAAAAATAAGAAATACATATATAAGAATCGTTTTAAAAACATTGCCGGTCGAATTTTGCAATAGTTTGGAACAGCCGCATTGTAACTGCCTACCAGTAAATTCCACCTCCTGCTGTAGATTTCACGTGCAAGTAGGCGTAGCGAGCTGTCACTCAATGTTTACTAGCCATTCAAGTACATGGCATGTTGTAGATTTCACGTGCTAGTTAGTGAGATGAGCTGTCACTTTAAAGCGCGTGACACAATGTAATTATTGACATGTAAACAAAATTGACTCCCGCATCACTTATTAAAAAAATTGCCCTCGTGAAGTGACCTGGCAGGGCGGAGCTAGCGTTATGGATCAGTGCATTGTCAAACAGGTAATTCCTATTTTCGCCAACAGTCGAAAAAATATCCACACAACTTCGTTAATCCTCGCCTTTTTTGTTACAAGTAATAACAGTATTTTAACCAAGTCGTGTACAGAGCGTCGTGGTGTAGTGTATCTGTAGTCGGATTGCAAAGACACTCATTGCTAAAATCTAGGGTTCAAATCTAGGCTGAGAATTAACTTTTTTTTTCTCATTTTTCTTAATTTTCAAACTTTATTTTCTTTACATATTTATTTGCTTTAATCATTTCATTTTAGGAGAAAAGACATTTCAAGTAATTTCTTTCGCTCGAGATAATTCAAAGGATTAGAGTTCGACATGTCTGCATTGGTAGACACCCTGAAACTGAAAAGTGAATACCAAATCAGAAATTATTTATTCACTCACCGTTTGTTCGTGCATGCATATCACTTTTCTCGAGCATAAAATACCATAATCTCGTACATATTTCTGGGCATAATCAGACAAACAAAACCTCTGAAGATTTTCCTTTTTTTATTATGAGCATAAAGTATATGGAGTAATCAAAACAAACGGAAATTTCTGTCAGGCAAAATAATCATTTGTTACCTGAACACTTAAAAATAAAGAATACAAAAACTTCATAACTTTAGGTATATTCGAACCTTGGACCCTTATACGATACAAAAAAAGATTAGCACGTTTAGCAGAGGTCCATTACACCAATGCATCTTTACACAGCTAACAGTTATAATTCATGCATGATACGCGATGATTAACGAATGCTTACGAATATCTTTCAGATTGGTTACGAAAATGTTGCTTTACCTATTTCATAATGCATTGAACCAAATCAATAGCCCCGCCCTGCCAGGTCACTTCACGTGGGCAATTGGGTTAACAGAGAGCTCTGCACTGAAAATGTAAATATTACATAATATACACTAAATTCCAATTTACTTTTGTACATGACATATGAAATAGATGTAATGCTCCTACTGTAAATTTTCAGACAGACAGACTAATGAACAGTGTAGACCCATATCAAAGTGAACGAGTGTCTGATCAAAATATGTACTGTTTCCCATTCCACCTGCGTGTTTTGGAAACAATATTCTACGGCAGAACCAAATCCTCCAAAATGATGACCGACTATCTCATTGAGTTGCTCACGAGGTCTTCCACATGCCTTTATCCACGCCTTGCATCTATCAATGTCTATACTTGGGTTAGGAAATGGAAAGAAAGCCACTTTTTGCATATGTGACTGTAACAACTACCACTGTTACATTTTCCCCAGGAACGCATTTTAGTAACCATTTTTACACACCTCATTTACAAGCTTTACTTGAAAATCTTGAAACACTAAAGAGAGAATGTTAATGTGTGGGAACTTTTATTACGCTTTCACCCTTGGAATGGATTAAAATATGTAATTTTAATTGATTAACCTCAATCTAACCTCATGTCAACAATAGTGTATTGGCTCAGCAGCTGATAGAGTTTGTACCGCAGGCAAGATTGTTTACATTCTACACATGGCTTATCAGCTCTAGCCGGAGTAGGCCTATTCGCATCATCTCATTATCATAAATGACTCCGCCCAGTAGTGTTTATATGCCGTATAAACGCCTAAACACTTTCTTTGAAACTAAGTCTAGACACAGAATTGTTAAGCTAGCATGGTCGAGTCTATAATAAGACCGATATATCAAACTGAGAAGGCCCCTAGATTTACAGACAGATTTACCATAATCAGGTTCGTATTCCTATTCGTAATAAAGGCTTATGCTACCAAATACTTTCTGTAATGAAAATTGCATAAAATTCTGTATGTATATTCAGTGACCTATAAATACAGTGACTCGCGTCTTCACCTTTCGGATTGGACGGACACACGGCGCCAAGTGTGTGCAACTATGGTTACGTACCGTTGAGCCGCTTTGGTAACGTCGATAAGAGAATTGAACTGAACTGAACTGAAATTCACCTTTCGGTCAAAAGAGGCGTGTCGCGCATGCGAATACAGCGCATCCTACTGGAGCGCCATTGTTAAGCTTGAATTTCTGTCAAAAGTTAACGGCGTGCAGCGACTATTTTATCGGTGATTTCTTAGTGAAATTATTATTCAACGTTAAAATAAGCTTTGAATTTTATAATGATGTATTAGAAAATAAGTTTTGTGATGATTTTGCTTGGTTTTGGAGTTCATTCCAGTGCCGGGGCGTCCTATTGATTTGGATGATAGTAGGACAAGGGCCTACTGTGCTTGCAGTAGGTGCAGTTGGGTGTTGTTTCGACATTTTTTTCTCTCGTCTGTCAGTTCTCTCTTCTTTCTCCCTCTCTCTGGGAGACGGCCCGATAAAGACCGAAATACTGTCTCAAAGGGTCGTTAAACCCAAAACAATCAATCAATCAAACATCCGATTATAAACCTTTTACGGGGGTAAATTGCCCCGCTCAGCAGAACTTTTGGTATGCAAAGTTAGGATAGGGGAAATCAGGATTTCTCACAAGCAATCACATGCCCTTCCGCGAGCACACCCGTTCTTCGAGCAAGGCTCGAACCCAAAGCAGTGATAATGATCATTAGCCCGTTTATCCACTTGCCCAGGATAATTTTAGTATGATTTGCATACGATTCCCATAAACAATTTTTCGGTCATAAGACAGATGATTCACTTGCATTTTACGGCTCTTTCAATAGCATTCAGTCATGTCGCGCAGGTGATAATGAAAATTTTTCTGCAATGGAATCCCGTTAACGATTGAAAATAAATCCACTTCCATCGGGATTCAATCCAGACCGCTTTCTTAGCAGGCAAGTGCTTAACCCACTGCCTTATAGAGGCTCCTCAGTAACACAAGGCCATTGTTCCTTAATATGCAACTCTAAACTTGATATTGGAATGCCACCTCTTAATCTTTAAACTGATAATAATTTGAAAAAGCTGGGGAAATACTAGAAATACCAACAAACTGGCAATAGCGATTTCACGTTAAAATGGCTATTGCCAGTCGACTGGCAATAACGATTATTACGTGAAATGGCTATTACCAGTCGACTGGCAATAGCGATTTTAACGTAAAATGGCTATTGCCAGCCGACTGGCACTAGACCTTTCCTTCTTTTTTTAGTTTTGCAAATGCATAAAAATGGCAGAAAGGTGGCATATGTCTTTAAGTTCGAAATGTCACCTTATGAGATATAGAAACAGTGAATACCCGGCCAGAATGTGGCAGGAGTGTTCGCTGTCTGTAAATACAATCCACGAAACAGACTAATGAGATAACCCAACAGTCGCTAATGAGCAGGCTACTTACTCCAGGTCTTCACCGTTCACAAACAATTAATAAGGCACTATCCCCCCCCCCCCCCCCCTCAAAAAAAAAAAGCTGCCGATATTTAGCTACACATGAATAAACATGAACACAATCATGCAGGGCTCTAAAAGAAGGATTCATAAATACGGGTTGGCATTCCACACTAGAGGCTGCTCAATTATTCCACATTAGAGGCTGCTCTATTGAGGGGTGGCAACCAGCGTCTCAACGGCGCACCACCTCAACAACCTATCTGGACCTTTTAATCTGAATAAATGGTGCAGATAATTCCACAGAATTATAATTTAATGCTATTCAAAGTTATTAGTCTTAGCAATTATTGAAGCCACTGCCTAATCGAGCGCATTTGCCAATTTCATTTCAATAAAGCCGCAAATCTCAAAGATTTCTAAGACTTTCTTTCTTTCTTTTATTGTCATACAGTTACATTATATAAAAATAACAATAAAATAGACAAGTGGTATAGATTGGCACTGGAAATGGCCAATGTGAACGCTTCCATTATTATTTGAACCGCGACACGTCAAAACCAACAAAGTAGCTTGTGCACCCAGCGAAGACTCAGATCAGCCTGGGCATCCACCCAGTCTGATCAGAGCCTCCGCTGTCCGCATGGAGCTAGCTAAGACCGTTAGCTATTGTTTAAGTACACAGCAAATACTCTGATCAGACTGGGCGGATGCCAGGCTGATCTGAGTATCCGCTTGGCGCACATACCAAACAAGTTTCATACGTATTTAAGCTGAATACCTTTCGTTAACGTTAACGGAAACTATTAGAAAAATATTTTTTTACCTATAAACAGGGGTGGAGTGCAGAAAGCAGACGCAAACGTACGCCCGACGTACGTCCGTCGTAAAAAAGTACAGAATTTTAATCGGTGTGCACAATCGAGACGTGTCGTAAACTTAGTCGTAAAACACTGATTCTCAAGAAAGTGTAACGAATGGTGTCATGGCTTTAAACGCATGTATAATTTTGTTTTGAGTTGTTGATTAAATCAAATAAGTGCACGCTCTGACGTTTCTGCCACTACCTAAAACACTTAAGTTATAATATTGATTCAAATACATGGAAAGACTCAGATGGTCATACCTGATACTGAAGGACCCCCCCCCCCCCCGTATTTTTTGCATGTCATAATTAAGGATGTCAATATTTACTTTCAATTCTTTTGTAGACTTTCGGCGTGAAACAAATAGACTTGACTTGAAAAGGTTGCTATTAACGAGTACTTTCGAATAGTGATTAATGGGTATACGTTGGAATACAAGGCTTTTCTTAACCCATTGCCATTTCTTGTCATTGAGTTGTATGTATTCTACGAGTCCAAGCATTAACAGTGCATCCCAAGGTTTCGGATGGTGCTAAAAAGGTTTGTTTTTTCACAAAGTAGGTCATAATCAGTTCCCCTGACAGGTAACAAATATTTTTTTACTATCTTTTGAATTCAAATTTTGTTTTGACGCGTCCTTAGTATTCCGAAAAAAGCGTAATTTTTCAAGTGTATTTTACGAGTCAAGCCAAAGTCACCCAGTATATAAACAAGAAAGAAACCTATTGCCTGCCGTGGAAGGGAAACAAACCCTACTGGTCATTGGACAACGACCGTAACCCTTATTGATATGTTTCGTGGAAAATAAGTTTCACGTTTCATAAAATCATTTTACGGGACGTATTATACGTGACAGAAATTCTGAATAGTACAAGAAGGGACCAAGCAAGAAGCTGGTACACTCTTGAAAAGTGCACATTGTCTTATTCATTTAAAAATGATTACATGAACGGCCATTCGGAAGTTGCAAAAGATTGAAAACACCGGAGAAATTTTCAGTTTTTGAATTTTTATAGTATGATTTCATGATTCATCAAAATATTCATTTAATATTTACCTACTTCTTAAACTGGATTTGATATGTGCATATATGCGCTGAATAGTTTCCACTGATGAGAATGTGAAATTAAAATTAAACACTGATGCATCGTGGTCTATTTTAGGCAATAAATCGACGTTCGAGTAGTCCCGTAAAATACATTTACATTTAATAGCAGTTCTTTAAAGAAAAATCGTTCTGACAAACCCTGAGGATTAGAAACTATATTTTAAATTGATTATAATATGTGCGTCGTTATTCTCTGCCCTAGGCTGAGTAACGAGCTCTCTTTATCTGTAATTTCAATTCGTTTTCTTGGAAAAGTTGGTCAAATTTCAGGTCCGCAAAAAAATAAAATTGCCTAATTCGCGATGTATCTGGTGCTAGAAATGATGTTCTAGTACGGTTTAGTTATCTAGAAGTGTTATTTAAGTGCTATTGTCATCACAAATTGGATATTTTCTTAATGGGAAGACTGAAGAAATCGAGCGATGAAATACAACATTAATGTCCCGTAAAATACAAATCTAAAACGAGTTTCACTGGCGTAATAAGATGATTTATAGTAATTTTTTGTCATATAACAAAAAGTATACACAGGTCAAAGAAGTTTGATTTTTGATACATGTATCTTGAAATATTCTTCTCGGAAAGTCTCATATTACAACTGGTGAGATTTCAAGTTTTTCTATTAAAGAACTTAGAAAAACAACTTGAAATGCACAGCAGTACTGCTGATATAAAGAAGCAAACAGACTGGCAAATTGTAACGCAAACACTTCTCTGTGTTTAAACATAGAACTTGTTCATGTATCAATACCGCATTTACCCATTTATGTTAATACTTGTATCTAAACACATACCATTCACTGTTACATTTTAAGATCGTGTATTTTACGGGACAGTACAGAAGACATGAAAAGCAGTGTAACCGTTCTAGATGCTCTATAAAGCATATACGTTTTATACAGACAGGTTGAAATTTTAAAGTTTAAAACAGTAGTATTCCTTGAGGTTTTCAAATCTATAACTTTCTGTGTTTTGCAGGAATAGTTTTCTTTCATGTTAGTTAAGTACAATGAGATTGTACTGCTCCTTTTTGGTAGAAGAAGAGCATTTTGCTCTTTCAGAAATAATAGTGTGAATATTTCTATAGCTCAACTTTGTCCTAAACAAAATCACTTGCCTCTACGCTGGATTATACCCTTATACTTCTAGCAGTTGCTTCAAGTCTATTGGTCTATACGACTCGTAGAATACTGAAAAGAAGTGTTAGTCCCTTCACGTTGTCTCTTGTTGTCTGAATTCACCTGATATTTACTGTGCAATACTTTAGATTTAGCTTCGAGAGATACCAAAATTATGAAATGACAGTGAACGATCTCTATATGACTTGTGTACTTTTTCAAAATAGTTACACTTTCTTGAGAATCAGTGAAAATCGCTTCAAAATTCACGTCTGCTAGATACATTGGCGCTACGTATTCCTTTTACATTATTCAGCTTTTGCTGCATTTAGATATGGCTGGAATGTTACACAAGATGGATGAATTACAATATAGTTTTAAAAAGAGACAAGATAATCAGAGACAGAATCTATCCATTCGATATCTATAAAGACATATAGTGCTATATGATTGGTTTACCACGCCATTGGTCGATGGACCTGACTGATAAACTGCATCGAATTCGACTGTGTTTCCTTCCATATTTTTGTTTTCGTTGATACATTTGAAAATCTAGATCTCAGAATTGTACTTCTGCGTAGCTAACATTCAATATTTCATAATCTTCAAAGCTTTGTTTTTTTCTGTTTTAATTCAAAAGTACATGTACGTTGCCAAAATATGTTGTAATGAACATCTGTTTTATAGCAATTACAACAAAAGTGTAAAATGTATCTTGCAAATAGTGAACGTACCAAGCAAAAACGGCGCCTCTTCCTTTATGATACCAACAAATGCTCAGACTAACCTGCGCATGTGTGCAATTTGAAAATACTATGCATAGATCCTGAGGATTCCGTAGATACAAAGGGAAGGAACTACCTCAATTCACGGAGTCACAGACTGGTTTGGATCTTGGCTGTTCCCAAGTACCTTAATCAACTTTTATACCTGACACAGCTCTTATCATAATGGGTATTTAAAAATCGTTCATGAAACACACGTGCTTATCTTATAAGAGAGCACTACGCCTAGTCGCACCCCAGTCGCAACTACGCCTGACGTACGCCCGCTCTGTGCACTTGGATTAAATACAGTTAGTGGAGTTGCTTATGTACTCCCGTGTCCACTTTTTGTTAATCAGGAATGTTATATACCAAAATGTTTGTTTTGACAAGTAGTTTTCAAAAATGGTTCCTGCGAATTTTTTCTATCACTTTTCAAGGTCAAGGTTAAAGGTCAAAGGTCAACGCTTCAAAATAGAAAGGAAAACTTAAAAAGTCGTGATTTGTGTTGGGCACAGTGTGAGATATGGGACTAAATCTTGGTATTATCGAAAGAAAATAAATGTTAGTAATTAAAAATTCATTTTACAACTGACTTTGACCGCTTATGTGGCAAGGTCAAGGTCATTTCATTAAAGGTCGAAAGAAAATATATAAATATAAACACTATGATTATTGTTTCCTTAAACGCGAATTGGATATGGCATTTCTCAGATCATTCTTACGATTAAAATAATTTAGCAGGCCATTGTATTCAAGATTATATCTCAGTTATCAAATCCGTTGCCATGGCATCAGTTTTATGCAAGTATATTTCTAAAAAAATGGGCATTTTAAAGATAAGCATTGGAGTTTGTTGTGCAAACCTGGTGGGTTTTGTGGCAGTAAATCTAGATTGTTATATGCGAAACGGTTTGTTTTGACCATAGATGTTGGACTCTTGTATTTTTTTAAGAAGGAAATGTGAATATCTTTGTTCTTAGCAACCAGTTTCAGCCCTTAGCAACCAACCTTAAACAGATTTGAAACCTTTGACTTCATTCCACGAAGGATAGCTATTATGTGTAATAAATCATGATAATAACTGTTGTAGATATTTAAAGGACAGCTGAAAGATTTTCAATTGGTTGAAAAGATGCATTTATATTTGTCTTAGCAACCAATTTCAGCCCATAGCAACCATCTTTTGCAACAAATTTGGAACTTTTGGTTGAATTCTAAATGAGATATCTTCTATTTGCAATATGTTATGCAGGCAATTGTAAGTGATATTTAACAAACAAGTTATGAAAATTAACAAAGTGTTAAAAAAACCTGTGTATACGTTTGTTCTCAGCAACCAGTTTCAGTCCTTAGCAACTTTCTATCAACAGATTCTAGACTTAAGATTTACTTTCATTCTGGATATCTGTTATGAGCAACACACTATGAAGACAATTGAAAGTAATATTTAAAGCACAACTGTCTGACTTTGAAAATCTGTAGACACATATAGGTATCTATTTGTCCTTAGCAACCAGTTTGAGCCCATAGCAACCACCGTTTAATAAATTTGGATTATTTTTACTTATTTCCAAATGAGATATCTTCTATAATCAATGTATTATGCAGACAATTATTAGTTATATTTAACAAAAAAGTAATGAATTTTAACAAACTGTTGACAAACCAGTCTACGCATTTGTCCTTAGCAACCAATTTAGTCCTTAGCAACTTCCTATCAACAGATTATAGACTTTTGATTTACTTTCATTCTGGATATCTGTTATGAGCAACAAACTACGAAGACAATTTGAAGTAATATTTAAAGCACAGCTGTCTGACTTTGAAAATCTGTTGAAACATATGGGTATCTTTATGTCCTTAGCAACCAGTTTGAGCCCATAGCAACCACCTTGTAACAAATTTGGATTTTTTAGTTTATTCCAAATGAAATATCTTTTATTATCCATGTTTATACAGATAACTGTAAGTTATGTTTACCAAACCAGTTACAGACTATAACAAATTGTTGAAAAAGAGGCTTATATTTTGTCCATAGCAACGACCCTTAGCACTTAGCAACTTTCTCGTAACAAATTGTAGACATTGTCTGAACTTCATAACGGATATCCTTTATGTGCAACAAACTTTGAAAACGATTTGAAGCATTGCCGGCTGACTTTGAAAATTCATTGAAACAATATGGGTATATATTTGTCCTTAGCGACCAATTTAAGCACTTGACAACCATTTTCAACAGATTGAGCTAATCGGAGAATTCCAAACAATTCATCTTCTATTTACAATGTTTAATATTAGCTGTTGTATATACTTTTGAAGCGTAAGTATTGGACTTAAACAATTTGTTGAAAAAAACTTTTTATTATACACTTGTTCTAGAACAATTATTTATACATTTATCCTTAGCATCCTTAGCAACCAGTCTTAGCAACTAACTCTTAGCGAATTCGAGACTGTTTACTGAAATCCATCCGGAATATATTCTCCTTGAAACAAAATATGAAGACAGTGTTGTAAGAAACTGTCGGACTTCTACAATCTGTTGATAAATGTGTCCTCAGCAACCGGTTGGAGCCCCTAGCAACGAAGCTCGTACCAATCTTTTCTTTAATTCCTTCTTTCCTTCAACCGTTAGAGCCTGGAATGAACTTTCTGAGGATATTAAAGACGCCAGTACAGTCGCAGCATTTAAATATCGTCTTGACAGGAATAGGCAAATCCCCCCAAAGTATTTCAGTGCTGGCTCAAGAATTGGGCAGATCTTGCATGCCAGACTTCGCTTGGGATGCAGCTCTTTGAATTCTGACCTTTACCGCAAAAACATTGTTGCTAGTCCGTCCTGTGCTTGTGGTAATTTCGAAAGCCCATATCACTTCTTTTTTGTATGTCCTAGATATAATACGCTGAGGAACACTTACTTATCACAATATCTATTAACTCATAACACACATGATTTACTAGCTGGTAAGCAAAATTCGTCAATCAGTGAAAATGAAACAATGTTTTTAAAAGTGCAGGAATTCATTATTAAATCCAAACGATTTGTCTGATGCTTTTGTGTGAATGATATAAGCGCCTTGCCCATGGTAAATTAAGATAACCCTCAAAACTCGACGTACTATTTGTTTTTATCTGGTAGAGATGCATTTGGATATAAACTTTACAGAAAGGAATCGGTCTCTTCTCTTCTCTTTGAACTATCTGTCTGTATCTATGTTTTCTATAACAGTATAATGTAGTAACTTAATTGTTATATATGTGAGAAAGAGAGTAATTTAAAATTGATAAGATTTCAAGTGTACTATTTTTTCTCAAACAGCTAGTGTTACAATGTATGTGCTGTACAGGGTAAATATATTTGTTAATTCTTTTTCAACTTCCTTCATTGGCATTGTAATATTATGAATCTTGCTCTAAGAATCGGTCTATTGATATTTTTCTATGTATTCCTTATTCTGATCATGTATCTAAATAATTTGAAATTCAACCCTGTGCAGTAATCGTTGGCACACTCTGGAAGTGTTATTCCCATGACATGTATAATAATATTTTTCTTCTTCAGATTGTAATATTTATAAAATAATGTACATTTGTGTAACTCTCTTTCTCTCTCTCTCTCTCTCTCTCTCTCTCTCTCTCTCTTTTTGAAATTCACGTAATATATCGGTATTTAGCCATTCTTATACTGTAAATTCCAATATGCTCAAGGAAATGACTTTATAAATAAGCATCTTGCTTACTGTCAAATCCTGATACTTTTGAAATTGTATTGTAGTATATGTATGTAATTTATAGTTAATAAAATATCATTTAAACTAACGAACTCTTATGAAAGTTGGAATTTTTGACCATATTCCACTTAGATTATCTTTTATGCTCTACAAATAATGTAGACAAAATAAAGTCGATAGAGTTATAAAAATACCTTGAAAACCTCTATGTATCCGCCCACAGCTTCCAATATGTGCCTTAAGCGACTAACTTTAAACAGCGCTCAAACCTTAACTGAATTTCAAACAGAACATCCTGTATGTGCAATGAACTAGATTGCAATGTTTGAAGTACAGCTGTGTGACTTTTAATACTCTTGAAGAAAAAAAGTGTTTTGTATTAGACTTAAGCAACCAGTTTGAATACTCAGCAACCAACTCTTAACTGACTCGAAGCTTATGAATGAATACTAAACAATAGATCTTTATGCTCAACAAACTAGTAACACAACTATACTCACAAGTAACGATTTCACTTTTAGCATATGTGAGCCGCGACACGACAAAACCAACAAAGTGGTATGTGCACCCAGCAAAGTTTCAGATCAACTTGGGCATCCGCCCAGTCTGACCAGAGCCTTTGCTGTGCGCCTGAAGGGTAGCTCAGGGTCTAGGCTAGCTCCATGCCGACAGCGAAGTCTCTGATCAGACTGAGCGGATTCCCAGGAGGATTAGAGTCGAGCTGGGCACAAATCAGTCATATTCGATTACTTGGTATTCTCGACTTTGGCTATAAAAGCTGTTTCCTAGTTGGCAAGATGATTTCTGTACAAGCTCAGTCCTCGTTTCTTATATACCTGCTTGTAAATCTCTTACACTACACTAGTATTGCTTTAAAACAGAAAACAGAAATGTACAGCAAACTTTCATGTACCCTAGACTTTCTCCGAAATCCCACACCTACGATGTCAGTTTATACGGTGTTTAGTATGACCACACGACTTACGGTATTTCCACTTACCTACAAAAATAAAGTGTTTAGTGTTACCAACCTATGGGCCTTCTGCATATTATTTCTCCATCTCGAACGAACGGTTGACCATAAAATGAATCAGCTAGCGCATGGCGGATATAGAAATCCGATTCGATATAAGGTTTGCTGGCCGAAAATACTGGTTGCCATGGCAACATCTGTGTTCGTTAGGGCCCAACCCTATTTTTCATTATTTAAGGGATTGCTATATAATACCATAAGAAGTCTGTAACTGAATGTTTTGTCAACTCAGTCTATATGAAGGTCTATTTTCATTGTATTTATGTGGAAAAAGTACTGCAAATACCCGTAAAATGCTCGCTAAAGCTCCCCAAAATCAATTTTTCTTATCGTTTTCCTAATTTCATCCATCAAAGGACAATTTTCATAAAACTAAATTCATTTTCGCCTTTGAAACACGACATAAATGTCTTAAAATGGAGAGAAATGAAATAAAGGTGAAAAATCATAGTGCCGTGCATTTGACCTTGACCTTGACCTTATAAAGGTCATGAAAAAATTCGCAGGAATCATTTTCTGACTCTACTTAGATTGACAAACATTTTGATGTATATAAACCCTGATTAACAAAAAGTGGACACGGGAGCATATTTTTGTGACATAAGCAACTCCACTAAGTCGTATGATGGACTTAGTTGCCCAACGTTTGTAATCTACGCCGGCGTAGTTTACGCCTCCTTTGTGCACTCGGGGGCCCCAGACTATTTGCGCATTCTTCAATAAACTTAAGATAAAAGTAACATATTTTCCTAGCCGAACCTTTTCGCACTGGTATAATGCAATATAACTGTTAGAGTAAATTCGATTTTAATGGACTAAGATTTGCTTAAATTTGATAGATGTCCTACATATTTATTGCATTTAGTGGGTGTACTGTTTTTTTCCTAAAATAGGACCTTTTTCATATAAAGACAAAAATTGCAAAATGCACTGTTATAAAGCTGAGATAATCAATAATATGGATCCGTTCGCACTGGCATGGTAGCTTTTTTCTGATAAAAGATATTGTAGAATCAGAAAAATTTTCCTCATACATCTTGTAAAATTTCCCGTGCACCTGGCCGCTGAGCGGAATGTTATTTTTCAAATATGACTGGGCAGCCCTTGAATGCAAATTATCAAGAGTCGGATTTAGATTGATCAGTGCATCAGCGCGCTTACAATAGTCAGACCTTTACTTTATTACAATTTCAGAACTGATTCTCATTTGAAACATTAAGTATCTGATTGAGCTCGCAGATGCACAGTTTGATTTTTTTCCTCATTTTAGAGAAATCAATATACTTTACTTTTTTTTTTTTCTTTCTTGATAGAAGTAACAACTGGTAACAAGTTTTGTGCACCTAATATGTCCAAGATAAAACATATACATGTAGTAGCTTCTTTTCGTTTAGCAAATAAGACTGTGCATGCTAATTTATATGTTTACAACATTATCTGCGGAATGTGAATGTGTCAGCTTTATATGAATAAATTATAAAAAAAAAAAAGAGTTGTAATTAAATTGTTTCGAAAACATCAATATGATAGCGAAGAAATTTTTAAAACGTCACTGACCCTAAAAAAAATAACAGCTTCAAAATCTGAGGGGTAACTAATCGGGTCGTGCGTGTACATATAACCTTGCAAGTTTGTTTCAAAGAGCTCAATTCGTCTTCAGCTTCAATGGTGCAAGTTTGGGAAGGGAGAATATAAATGCACTGTGGTTGAATTTAGACCGGGGCTGGATGAATTACGGGATGAACGAATCAGGAGGATAACGTTTGGTTGAGTAAGTTAATGTCATTTTCGTCCTTAGTGATAGACGCGCAAAATTCCGATAGACTTATTTCAATTATCTAGTGGCTGACGAAAAAACTATTTTCTTGACGTCTTATTTGGTGAACATAATTAGAGCTGATGTCTGAAGACCAAATAGCCTTAAATAGAGCCGAAAAACTGCACTTCCTAGATACTTGAAAACTGTATACTCCCAGAGAAAACATCATAAGCCTACAAAAATAAAATTGTGGTTCATTAATACCCGATCTCCTCTGCAAGAACATTTACCAACATTTCGTGTCTGGTTTCTTTTGTCGTTCAGTATACTAGATATTGGTTTGACGGTGAATACATGTTAACCAGGTTAAAGGGTACTTATGGAGATGCTTACATAAATAAAAATAACAAGTATGATTTTCAAAAAGTATTTTTTTTGTCTGGTTTCGTGTAGGAAATCCAACTTAGAGTTCGCGCTAAGCCATAATGAACCCGCCCTCGAAGGTAAGTAAAGATGTAAACTTGTGCGAAGTTGCTAATTTTCAGGGAAATGCATTTTATTCAGATTTTTGTATTTGCCACAAATCACCACTTTAACGTTGCTCTGTTGGTCTGAAGTGTATATGTACTAGTCACCTGTTTAAGTTATGTACGTGGAGCTCCTCTGATACTGAAATGTTATAGGCCGATTCTCTCTCTTTCTTTCTCTCTCTGTTCGTCCTTCCAGCCGTTCACCTGCGCGTGCCTCCAGTAGGTACATTTCAGTTGTTCAGAAGCTGTTATCAATAGTGATCAATACATGAACATAGATATGAATACAAAGAAGCCGAGCCGAGTATACTGTATACACATCGTAAGGATGCGAGGGGGGCATTTAGATGTAAACATACAAAACGATGTTGGAGACTCAGGGGACTGTATATTTAGGGGATCCCATATGTACGTACATATACAAGAATATATTTGAGACAAGGGATATAAATATGCAGGCACACATTGTACTTGGAGACTCGGGACTTTCGATATAAACGTACAAATACGTTGTCGGAGGCTCCAGGGACTGTACATGTAGGGGATGCCATATATAGACGTACGTAATATACAGGGATCTGTTGCAGACAGGGTGACATGAATGTGCAGGCACACACGATACTATCTGTTTGGGGACCCGGGGATACGAGACTCGGAGACTGTTTAAAATTAGATACATATATGCATACACCTATACATTGACGATTTGGAGACCTGGAGACTCGGAGACTAGGAGATGAAGGGGACATACATAAATACATACACCTATACACTGACGATTTGGAGACCTGGAGACCTGGAGACTCGGAGACTAGGAGATGAAGGGGACATATATAAATACATACACCTATACACTGACGATTTGGAGACCTGGAGACTCGGAGACTCGGAGACTAGGAGATGAAGGGGACATACATACATACATACATACATACATACATACATACATTGACGATTTGGAGACCTGGAGACTCGGAGACTAGGAGATGAAGGGGACATACATACATACATACATACAGACATGCATGCACACATACATACATACGCACGTGTACATACATACATACATACATACATACATACATACATACATACATACATACATACATACATCATGGAGATATATACATAGATACATACATACATCATGGAGATATATATACATAGATACATACATACATCATGGAGATTGATACACATATAGGGTAATATAATATTTCGTGTGGTCTTACATGACTTTCTTCCCAATAGCTTAAGCAACAAGTATAACAGTATACTTAAATATTTGAATATTTGAATATTTGCTCCACGGGGAATGGAGTTTCCGACAGGCGGTGTCTCAAGACGGCAAACTTATTACTATTTTGAATATTGTTACTCATTTTATTGATTCTCGCTTGATGGTTAAAGGCATTAAACAGTTTGAAGGTTATAATATCCTAATAGATTCGGCTTAGATAAACGCTTTGATAAACAAAAGAAAACTTTTTAAAATCCTAGGTTAAGATTCCTGAAATCATTTATTAACGAGCTACTGATTTGCTAGGAAGCGTTTGGTTTTAAATATAAAGCTTTGAACAGCATTAAATATTTGTATGTTTGAGTGTGTCATAAGATCTGGGTTTCCGAAAAGAATAACATTAAGGCTAGGGAGGCAGAGTTCGGAAATTTCTGTTGGCATTTCTTGTCTTAAGTTGAAATACAGTGGACATTCAAGAATAAAATGCCTTGTGTCCTCAACTAAACCACATGAGCACAAAGGATTTTCTACTATATTTTTTGAATGAAGATGCTGATTTAGGATGCTACACTTAGTCCTTAAACGTGCGTGGTATATTTGACAAAGTCGTTTGCCGGCCGTGTAATAAGCAGGAGGAGAATGACGATTAGCAGTTAGACCTCTCTCAAAAGATACAATAGAGTTAGAGGTTCGTACTTCATCCGGCAAGTCATTCCAATGGCGAACAACTGAAGGCAGGAAAGAGTTATAATATAACTGTGAGTTTGTTTGCAGAGTTTGAATATCATTTGCATTACGTAAGCTGTAAAAAGCGTTGGTTCCAACAGAAGGCGGAACAAGTGAGGATATATATGTAGGACAAAGACCAGATTTCATCTTGAAGAACAGAAGAAGTTTATGACTCAAACGTCTAGAAGATAACGTCTCCCACCCAGTTTCTATATATAGTGACTCAATAGAAACCAATTTAGTTGTTCCAGAAACAATTCTTGCCGCCTCTATTTGAATTTTTTCGAGCTCATCAGCCTCATATTGGGTACAATTATCCCAAACCACATCCGCATATTCTAAGAGAGGTCTAATGAAGGAAAAATAGGTAGTTTCTAAAGATTTTCTGTCGAGGATAAATTTAAGTTTTCTCATAATGTGCTTTGGTTTTAACTTCTGTAATATGATCATGCCATTTACAGTCACTAGAAAAAGTAATACCTAAATGTTTATGTTTATTCACTTCGTTTATTGCTTGCTGGTTCATATTGATGGGAGAATGGTGAGGCCTTTTTTGTTTTCTAGAGAAGAGTAATGATTCAGACTTTGAAGGATTAAATGTTACAAGCCAGTTAGAGGCCCACTGATGTACCTTTTCCATGTCAGAGTTAAGTTTTTCTGCCGCGTCAGTGGGGTTGTCAACTATAACGTAGAGACTTGTGTCATCAGCAAAGAGCCTGATTGTAGAATTAATGTCTTCAACTATATCATTAATGTAGACAAGAAAAAGAAGAGGGCCGAGTATAGATCCCTGAGGAACACCTGCATTAATAGATGCCCAGCTGGAAGAAGCACCAGGTAGAACAACCGGTTGAACTCTGTTGTCAAGATAGTCAGTAAACCAGTTTAAGAGAGGACCGCCTATGCCAACCGATTCAAGTTTGAAGAGAAGACCTTTGTGCCACACCCTGTCGAAAGCTTTGCTAATGTCACAGAATATGGCACGCACTTCTTTCCCTTCGTCCAAGGCTTTACAGAATGTGTTATATATGTCAACTAACTGATTGACTGTCGAGTCACCTGGAACAAATCCCGATTGAAGGGTTGTAATAACCTGATTATCTCGAAAGAAATTAAAAATGTGTTTATGTACTAATTTTTCTAATACTTTACCTATAGAGCTGAGAAGAGAGATAGGTCTATAGTTAGAAGGATCTGAGGCATCATTTTTCTTAAAAATTGGAGTAATATTAGCTTGTTTCCATATATCTGGCACTTTACCAGTCACAATAGAGTAGTTAAATAGGTCACATAAGGGATGGGATAATGGTTGTGAAAGTTCTTTAAGGATACGATTGTTTATGCTGTCAGGGCCGGAAGCTTTACCTGTTTTCAAAGACTTTAAAACTGTTTCAACTTCACATGGAGTAAACTGAATAGTGTTAATCGTGTTATTACTTTGGGTTGCCATTGCAGGTAGCGGAGTGTTATTATCTAAGTAAACTTAAGTAAACTTATATCTAATTTATAAAGGAAGGCAAAACGCCTATACACAATACAAATACTTTTATTTCTAAGGCTCAGATAACACAAGTTACGTATGAGCTAATAAAACATACTAAGAATAACATGGTAGCTGTATCATCTAGAGTATTTTGTTCACAGAAGAATTCATTTAGGAGTTCGGCTTTATCTTTATTATCGGAATAGATGACGCCTTGCTTGGAAAGAGGTGGAATGTTGGACGTAGATGTTGGTTTAATAAATTGTTTCAGCGCCTTCCACCAGTCTTTTGGGCCAAGATCGTTATCCCTTAATTTTTCTGCAAGTTTGTCAGTTTGAAGCTTTTTGGATTTTCGAATTTCGCTCGTTATTTTATTTCGATAAATTTTGAAATTTTGTAAATCTGATATATTCTTTGTTCTTTTGTACTTGTCATACAGCCGTTTTCTCTTCCTCATCATTTTTTTAATATTGTTGTTCATCCAGTGTGGATCTGATTGCCTAACCTTGATTAATTTGTTTGGAATGTATGTTTTTGAAGTTTTAATTACATGCTCTGTTAAGTTGTTTGCATATATGTTAATGTCATCATTTTTCAGTGTATCCCAATTGGTGCCTGAAATTTCTTGTGACAGTGATTCATAATTACCCCTATCAAAAAGCCAGATATGTCTAGAAAACGGTTTCTGTTTAGGCTTATCAAATTTCAGGATACAGTAGATAGGACAATGATATCTTATATTTTGTTCTAGAAAAGGTTCACCAACTCCAGACAGAAGTACATCATTTTTGTTGGAGGTTAGAAATAAATCAATAATTGAGTTTGATGTTTCAGTATAATGAGTTGGATCAGTAATTAGCTGGTCTAGGTTGTACTGTAAGCAAATGTCTTCAATTTTCCTAGCAGATCTGTTGACTAACATGTCTAAATTAAAGTCTCTAGTGACAAGCATGTTATGTGGGTTTGTGTCTAAAGCAAGTCCAATAGAATCCTCAATTGAACTGAAAACAGCAGGTGAAGAATTCGGAGGTCTGTAAAAGGTGCCTATTAGTAATTTCTTGTTGTGTAGTAAAAGTTCAATCCAAACGCATTCGATATCCGGTAACTCTAGAGTATGTTTTCGTTTAGAAACAATATTTTTATTTACATAAACACAGACACCACCGTGCGAATCTCCCACGCGATCGCGTCTGTATGTTATATATCCATTTAGTTCAATATCAACATTCTCAGTTCTTCCATCTAGCCAAGTTTCCGTTAGGCAGATTACATCACAATTTAAAAGTTCAGCCCCAAGTATATCTTTCTTATTCGAAAAACTCTGAATATTGTAGTGAACAATGGACAATTTATTCTCTAACTCTGTATCGATTAGAGACTCGTTTGAACTAGATGAATTCATAGAGAATTCAGAATCAGGCCCCGGGTTTGGCTGTATATCACCGCTCTTTAATAACAATAAAGATAATATTATAAGAAGCTCGAAAGTTGATAGGTAATTGAGACCTTTAACCTTCAAATGACAACAATAAAACAAACCTATGCGCATCCTGTATGCAATTAGCTCTGTATTCATGATATACAATCTACAATGCAGCGAATCTGTTTCAAGGATGCAAGCATAGGTCTCCTTGAGACAAACAGCTGTAATACATAGGTTGCAAACATTTTATTGAAATATGATTTATCCCCGTGGAGCAAGAATGTAACATAAACATTAATAATATAAAAATAGAAATACATGAGAAAGAAATTGGAATAGACCAAGTCTGTCCCAAGTCTTAGCTGTGCGCTTAAAGGGAAGATAAGAGTCTAAGCTAGGCTGGTTTGTGCCATTTCATCTTTTTTGCCGCGAAAAGACGCCACGCGAAAAGACGAAAAGACGCCATGCGAAAAGACGAAAAGAAAAAAAAAACGAAACCCGCGAAAGACGAAATAACGCCATGCGAAAACACGAAACCCGCCACGCGAATAGACGAAATTTCAGCGCGAAAAAACGCCATGCGAAAAGACGCCATTTGAAACTCTTATTTTGTCGTCTTTTTGTGTGGCGTTCTTTCGTCTTTTCGCTTGGCTTCTTTTCGCATGGTGTTATTTCGTCTTTTTGCGTGGCGTTATTTTGTCTTGTCGTCTTTTCGCATGGCGTTATTTCGTCCTTTCGGCGCGAAAAAACGCCATGCGAAAAGACGAAATAGCGCCACGCGAAAAGACGAAATAACGAAAAGACGCCATGCGAAAAGACGAAATAACGCCACGCGAAAAGACGAAAAGACGAAATAACGCCATGCGAAAAGACGAAATAACGACACACAAATACTAATGTTTTTTATAACTGTACTGATCCCTAATACTTAGACTGTCTGAGTAAACTGTAAGGACTCACATCAGACTGCTGCAAACACAGCTCCTGATGCAGTCTGATTATTGTTTGCACTGAACTTCTATTTAATGTTCTTTTTCGACAGCTAAAAATTATAAGGAAATTAATGTGGAGTCGGCAATATTTTTGGTCAGTATGGTGCCGTTTTGCAATGAAGATGTATAAATATTCTTTTCTTACTTAGACAAGTGTTTGGATTAAACAGTGTAGATCCTGATCAAATTGCAATCTTTAGAGAAGTGGATTAATCACGGTTTGCTGTGTTTTTGGCACTGAAATGTTTTTTTTTCTTAGAAACATTACCAAAAATATGAGGAAGTCATTATGGTATTTCTACTGAACGGACAGACAAGAAAAGGAACCGTCTGTACATCATCTAAAGTGGTCCTGCATCTATACTGGTCCTGGCCTCTATTTTGGTCCTGACAAGCCTCTAAACTGGTCCCGGCTGGCATCTATTATGGTGCGATAAGTAGCCTCTAAAATGATCCGGGTGATATACTTGATAACTATGCATAGTAGTGCCTTCTACGAATAATTTATTGCTGTGAGTAATGTGAATCTAGCAAAGCCTCAGATTAGCCTGGGCCTGCGCCCAGTGTGATCAGTCTTCGCTGTCCACACGAAGAAACCTTGGGTCCTTTTGAATGCACAGCGAAGACTCTAGGCAGCTGGCCTGGTTGATCGGAGACTTCGGTAGAAGCACACATTATTTTGTATGTTCTGACATGCAACGGTTTTATTTATTTACATATTTATTACTTCAACACTGAATTTATTCTATACAAACTGGTAATTATATATGCTTCGTTTGTATGCATACTATTTAAAGCATACAGACATAGGAAAATGAAAAGTGACGACATTCAACATAAAAAATAATGAGTCTTGTCATAAGGAAACCTGTCTTATGTTATATCCGAAAACAAAGAGGGCAGATCAGCTTGTGCATTCACATTAGCTGATCTGATCGGCACGTGTTTTTTTCCGCTTTTAAGATAGCGTGGTACCTACGGTTGCTATTGGCGAAACCTCAAGACTCCGGCTAACCTGTGTAGCTGAGCTGTCTGATTTGAATTTCCCCTGGTCTGATACCCGAAGACAAGTTTTCTGCTGGCATAGCTTTATAAAAGTAGTTGAAGACAACTTGCCTTTTTTAGCTCAGCTAAGCACGAAGTGCTCAAGGTGAACTATTGTGATCAATATTTATCCGGCGTCCGGCGTCCGTCCGTCCGTCTGTCTGTCCGTCCGTCGTCAACAATTTCTTCAAAGGACATCTCCTCCTAGACCAATAAGGCAATTTCAAAATAATTTGACACAAATGTTTCTGTTATAGCCCTGAACCAAAATTGCTAAAATGGTTCCGCGCCATTGAGCGAAATGGCCGCCAGAGCTAAAAATAGAAAAAAAAAACTTTAAACGACATCTCCTCTGAAGCCAATGGCACGATTTCAAAATATTTACACAGCAATGTTGGACTAATGGCCCTGAACAAAACTTGCTAAATGGTTTTACTCCGCTGAACAAAATGCCGCCAGAGCTAAAAATAGAAATAAATCTTAGAATGATGCAGAGGACTCAGTTTTAATTCAATCACCATGAAACTTTGTCAGACTGTTTATCTTAATAAAAGCTAGACCAAGTTTGAAACTTGGTCATGTGGGGTCAAAAACTAGGTCACTAGGTCAAATCTTAGAAAAACATTGTGTACACTCTAGATGGCACCGTTATAATTCAATCTTCATAAAACTTTGTCAGAGTGTTTATCCTTATGAAATCTAGGTTTTGAAACTGAGTCAAGTGGAGTCAAAAACTAGGTCAAATGTTAGAAAACCTTGTGTTCACTCGAGAGGGCACAGTTATGACCCAATCTTTATGAAACTTTGTCAGAATGTTTCTCTTTATGAAATCTAGATCAAATTTGAAACTGGGCCATGTCAGGTCAAAAACTAGATCACTAGGTCAGATCTGTGAAAGTCTAGAGAGCACGGTTTTGTTCCAATCTTTATGAAACTTTATCAAAATGTTTATCTCTAACAAATCTAGACCAAGGGTGCAGCTGGGTCATGTTGGGTCAAAAACAAGGTCACTAGGTAAAACTTAGAAAAGCATTGTGTACACTCTAGAGGCACAGTTTTGATCCGATATTCATGAAACTGTAGAATGTTTATATCCAAGAAATCTAGACCAGGTCTGAAACTGGGTCATGTGGGGTCAAAACTAGGTCATTAGGTGAAATCTTATAAAACCGTAGGTACATAATAAAGGGTTTATTTTCCATTGAATCTTTGTGAAACTCTGTCTGTCGCATGTATGGATGTGAGGTTAAGTTCACAGGATACTCAGGTGGGCGATCCAGGACCATCATGGCCCTCTAGTTTGTTTATTAGGCAGCAATGCTCAGCAAATGTCGCTGATTAGAATATTCGCGGTGCTGTTTTTTGTGGGGTAGGGGGGAGTGGTTATTTTGGGTTTAACGGTCCTTTGAGACAGTATTTCAGTCTATAACGGGCCGTCTCCCAGATAGTGAGAGAAAGAAAAGAGAGACGATAGACAAGAGAAAAAAATTCCAAACAATCCCCATCCGCACCTACTGCAAGCACGGTGGGCCCCTGCCCTACTATTATCCAACTAAGTAGGACGCCCGGCACTGGAAGTTATAACCAGCACCATCGCCCGACCACCGCCCCATATTCGCGGTGCTATCGAAACTGATATTATAGAGTAAACAAAATGAAACACAGAAATGCTTATCAGGTATATGCCACATAGATCACCACCTCTTCCCTCTTAATTTCCTGGGTTTTTTCTTTGTGAATATCAAAGTAACAAGATGGCGAAGACTTTAATTTTTCTGTTGTTATTTTGCATTGGTTCAGTTGAAGAAGTCACGGTATGGTAGTTTAATATTATATTTCGTTTATCGCTGGAAACAATAACCTTTTGATACAGTTTCCGATTTTATTTACTGTTGAAGTCTAGACTCAGGCGCCTATGGAATACCCATTCTCTACCTCTCTCTCTCTCTCTCTCTCTCCCCCCCCCCTCGGCCACTACCCAACCGTGCGGAAAAAACTGATTTTCCCGAAGTAGAATTTCCCCCCAGGAAAAATGTCGGTAGAACAAAATCTCCCCGGAAAATAACCTGTAGTCCCTCATAGTACTATTTCCCTCTGCTGAAATTTCTGGGCAAAACTCTAATCAGCATGGGCATTCGCCCACTCTGACCGGTCTTGCTCAGAGGCTCAATGAGATTATAAGAACTCAAAGTTTCCTTACGCGGACAGAGAAGGCTCTGATCAGACTGAGATGCCCACTCCTTGTGAAAAGATTGATCAGACTGAGATGCCCACTCCTGGAAAAAAGATGTCTTTTTTACGAAGGTGCGATAATCAATGAAGGAGCCTATCCCTGCTTGTATATATTTCATATGAACAGCGATAATAGCTCTCTGTATAGTTTCACCAATCAGACATTAATATCAGCTGGAGTAGGCAACTTATTGGCTGATATATACAAGAGCTGTCACCTGACAACATAGCTTTCCTGAATAGGTGCTTGCCCGTCTCACAGGCATTTGTCACTATGGTTTGCACTAAATAATCAAAAGCTTTAAGATAAAATTCTATATCAATGACCTTGTTTAAAGGGTCACCCAGTGCTATGGGAGGGAGGGTGTGTGTGTGTGTGTGTGTGGGGGGGGGGGTTGTATTTTGTGAAAACACTGGCCAGTATCTAACATCAGTTCAAGTAAAGTGACTATGACCTATTTTTTGACCTATGCCCCACCCAAGGCTTCACCCAGGGGTATGATGTTACAGAATAGAAGGATATGCTATGATACGATTATATTCCAAATATAAAAGGGTTCTGGCCAGTGGTTGTTTCGATTTAAGATCACTGCCAAAACGGTTCATGAAAAATTTATGCCTGGATCAATAATTTTATCGTCGGCCCTGTAAAATTAACCAGTGGACCAATAGAATTTATCAGTGGACCCAATAAATTTTATCGGTCCACCCATACTTTTATGGGTGCATCATAATTTATTAATCTGCACCTGTAAATTTTATCGGTCCGCCTATAAATGTCAAATATCAGTGGATCGATAAAATATTGTTTGCTGCATTGTGTGAAGTTTATCGTTCCAATGAATTAAATTTCCAAGTGCACCACTAAAATTCAGCAGTGCACCTATGTTTTTATACGTGAACTGGTCAATTGATTAGAGCCACTTGGTTATAGTGCAGAAGGTTGTGGGTTTGAGTCTGTGGTGGCCAGACTGTAAAACTCTGTTAACCACTCAGTAAACAGGAATATTTTTTGAATCAGGAATTATTGTTGTTGTCATGTTGCTTCATGTCCACAGTAAAGCTTCATGTCGGGATGGTCATTTAACCTTACCACACTATTCCTGGGCAGGCTTAGATCTCCTAAGCAGTTAAGCAGTACTAAGTGCACATACTTTCGCCCATAACTGACAACTGCCCTTCTTGAATCAGCGGGAGGAGAAATGAAAGTATGTGACTGGACTAGGTATCGAGCCTGGGACCTCAGGCTCTTGAGTCAGACGTGCTACCAACTGTGCTATGCGGTCCAGCTAAACAGGGAAGGATTAGGCAGTGAAAGGATAGGAATGGGCTTCACCTTTCATATGCTGTGCTCAAGATACATTGGACCGTTAATCCCCACTGTCCTACAGCCACTGCACTATGGGACCCCACTACATTGTTTTAAAATACTCTATCTATCAACTTGAATGAAAATAGTGGTGTAATAAATCTGCCAATTAACTAGGTTTCCCATTTAACTAATTTAGCATCATATTAAAACATCGCTGTCATAACTGTGTCAAATAACAGCAACAAAAACTGTTTATAAAGACATTTAGTGCCGTAATTTACTACAGGTCAAGTAAACCATCTCTGCTATTACATAAGAATGACTTAATTAACGGAAATATATGGGCATAATATTAATATATTTCCATATGCTTAATATATGCAGTCTATAGCTATTTCAAACAATATAATCACGATTATAATGGCCCACTTTCACTCAAACTAAAGTTCCTACCATAGTAGTATTTTTGGGCATGCGCACTCGCATTACCAGTCGAACGCCAAAGTTCCTACAAAAGTAGATTGTCATGGAAACGGAAATAAATACTGTGCATTTCATTGCCTTTTCCGTGCATGTCGTCTTTAAAAACGATAATTTTATAGATAAAATGTGCCCTAAAATATTGGAAAAAACAACTCAGTAAAACATATACTTGATGTTCACCCACAAAACGCGAGCGTCTTCAGCGGCCGCCATCTTGCAACTAGAGTAACGGCGGTCCAGACCTCGGTTGATCTTTAGTAAGTTCATGACGTCATTTTAGTAGCTACCATCGCACTTTGATTGGAACTTTAGTTAACATAGTAGCTACTACAGTTCGAGTCGACGTGAGCCAATAAGTATTATTATGTTATCTACGCCAGCGGAAAATCTCGAGATTACTCGATCAATTTCGGGATACCTCGATATTCCAAGGCCCACTTCGAATCGAACTATAGTTGCTACTATATTTACTAAAGTTCCAATCGAAGTGCGTTGGTAGCTACTAAAATGACGTCATGAACTTATCAAAGATCTACCGAGTTCGGGACTGGCGTTACTCTAGTAGCAAGATGGCGGCCGTTTAAGATTCTCGCGATTTGAGGGTGTACAACAAGTATTTATTTTCCTGAGTTGTTTCTTTTAATTATTTTAGGGCATAATATATTATCATCTAATCTACAAATTATCGCTTTTAAAGACTACATTCACGGAAAAGGCAATGAAATGAACAGTATTTATTTCCGTGTCCATGACAATCTACTATTATAGCAACTTTTGGCGTTCGATTGGTAATGCGTGTGCGCATGCCCAAAAATACGACTATGGTAGGTACTTTAGTTCGATTCGAAGTGGGCCTAAGTTTACCCGTAATCCCGAAAATGCTCTCATCACTGACACCATTTATTGTCGAGCCCGCTTGCAGTGAGCGAGACATAGAACTTTGTTTATACAACTTCTGTTCGGTGTTAGTGCGTGAGTGTGTGCGTTAGTGCGTCCGTCCGGATCGAATTTGTCCGGGCCATAACTTCTGCATTTGCAGATGGATTTCAAAATAATTTGGCACAATATTTCTTCTTGATGAGAAGAAGTGCCATTTGAAACATTTATTCATGTAGGTCCAAGGTTGAGGTCACACTTGAAAGTCAAATGATAAAATGGCCATAAATTGAGCTTGTCAAAGCCATTACTTCTACATTTAAGCATGGATTTCAAAATAATTTGTCACAATTGTTCTCCTTGATGAGTAGAAGTGCTATTTGAATTATTTGTTCAGGTAGGTCCAAGGTCAAGGTCACACTTGAAGTTCAAATGATAAAATGGCCATAAAGTGAGCTTGTCCGAGCCATTACTTCTACATTTATTCATGGATTTCAAAATAATTTGACAGAATTGTTCTCCTTGATGAGTAAAAGTGCCATTTGAAACATTTATTAAGTTAGGTCCAACATCAAGGTCACTCTTGAAGGTCAAATGATAAAACGGTCATAAATTGAGCTTGTCTGAGCCATTACCTCTACATTTATGCATGGATTTCAAAATAGGTTTGTACAATTGTTCTCCTTGATGAGTAGAAGTGCCATTTGAAACATTTGTTTAGGAAGGTCAGGGTCGCACTTGAAGGTCAAATGATAAAATAATCTTAAGTTGAGCTTGTTCCAGCCATTATTCTACATTTAGGCATGGATTTCAAAATAATTTTGCACAATTGTTCTTCTTGATGAGTGGAAGTGTCAAGTAAAGAATTTGTTATGCTATGTCCAAGGTCAAGGTCACACTTAAAGGTCAGATTATATATGTCGCAGGGTCACCTTTAAGAACTAACGAAATGAATGTCCCGCTGGTCTCAAAATCCTATAAGTCCCATTCCTATATTTCACGTCATTAGAATAGTCCTCCTCATGTTCCATTAACAGTTAAGTCATCTTAATGTTATTTTAAAAGTTAAGCGCTATACCATATCCGGTTCGTTCTACGCATTTTGCGCGTGCGATGTACTTGAATGCACGTCACTTAGCATGCGCCAACTAACTGCGGGCTTTCCTTTGTCAGTCTATTATTGTCTGGCGAAGGGTGAACTTACTTTCCCCTAAGGACGACATCTTTATTACTCCTATATAATCTTTTCATTAGGATTATATTTGTAATATAATTGCAGGTATGCAAATATACTTCTATTCAAACGTTTATCATGTCATTTGTGAAATATCATGCATATTTGATTGAGTATTTACACCCAAACCGCGAGGTCAGTCCATTGTTGTCTGACGAAGGGTGAACTTACGTTCCCCTGAGGACGAAATCTTTATTACTTCTATATCATAATTTCATTAGGATTATATTTGTAATATAATTGCAGAGGTGGCTCGTGCTTTGGGCGGTAGGGATGTAAATAAACCCTAGAGATACCCAATATCAGTATTGTTATGAAGTAAATACCCACCGGACACCCCCCGTTGATCAACCCCTGGCCAACCTGTTACAATTGGCGCCAAACGTAGGGCTCGAACCCACGACCCCGAGATTAAGAGACTCGTGCTCTATCGACTGAGCTAGCTAGAAGAAATATGCTGTTTAAACATTATGTTGTTTGGCTTCTTTCTAGAATGAAATAGCAACTTAGTTTTGACATAATTATGGGTCACTATGGTAAACAGCGGGCTGGACAAGTTGTCCCTGGACAACCTTCTAGTTGTATATGTTGCACATACGATTAGTTTAGTTTAGTTTAGTTTAAACATATTTTATTGCCTCTTTATATGTCAAGCAATTGGGTCGGACCACAAGTTCTTTCAACATTAGTTACGGTCCTCCCCATACAGTCAAGACAATAAGGCAATGACGTACAAAACAATACATGTACAAATAAATTTTGAAACGCAAATGGTAATTTTCCAGATAAGGGGCGGCCAATGACAACCAACCACCATAAGAATATGTGCAGCGAACACTCACTAGAACCACCTTTGCGAGGTGGCTCCAGTAAGGAGTCACAACACATATCTTCACAAGAAACCAACAGAACCAATTCCAGGGAATATCCAAAAAAATCCTCTATCTGGATATGAGTAATACAAATTTTATTTTTCCAATACTTAAGAGATATTATATACAAAAAGTCATTTAGAGAACAGAACGAGGAGAAAGAAAATAAATAAATAAAATAAAGGAGTGTTAGATTTCCGGCTATGGATAGACAAGAAAGACAAGAATGAAAGAGTGGGGATTGTAGAACAGAAGAAAAGAGGAGATATTATGATATATGGACTTGACTGACTCCAGTTCTAGTCTTTACCACTTTTAATACATCAATACAGGCCCAAGACATCAAGAACAGCTGTTTCACAGATCTGAAAAACAAAGGAACATAAGAATTATTACTTAGTTACATTAACGTACATAAAAAGGAAATTCCGATCTGACATCGTCTAACTGTACCGGTTATGCGCTGCGGGGAAAGTTATGCAGCGCAGAGCATTGGACAAGTGGCGGAACCAATGTCCAAACAGCATGCCCCCTGCTCCGGAATCTGCATCCCCACAGCGTGCAACCGCCACAGATCTGCAAAATTCCGTTGTCACATCTTGTAAAACATTAAAAGCCTTACAGTTATCTATCAAAACGATCTGTTTCTTTAATATAACGATGTATGTGAGAAAATAGTTCTTCATTATCGGCGGTGGAGAGGTCATCAGAACCATTCAAAAGAAGCTGTAAGTTAAGTGGATGATATTTTCGTGTAGCTTGGAATAAATGAATTCGTTGCTCTGTAAATTTGCTGCATTTGAAGAAGTAATGCTCCGAATCTTCAGTTTCGGAGTCCCACTCACATATAGCATTTGGTCTTAAATGATTAAGAAATAAGTCACTATTTAAATTACTGCAGTTGTTCCTAATGCGGCAGTGGAGAACAGAAAATACACGACTACCAGATATAAATTGTTGCGGGACCCTAGGCACTTTAAATATGGAAGATTTAAGTTGGGATTTAAAAGAATTAAGAGAGTCTGCATTTCTAATACACATGGGCAAACTGTTCCAATATGACGTAGTAGAAGGAATAAAAGATTTGGAGAACAACTCGGTTCTTCTGTTTAAAACAGTTATATCTTCCACATTACGTAAATTATAGACTGTGCGATCGGCAACAAGTGGTGGCATGAGATTACAAATATATCCAGGAGCTATACCATTTTTAATCTTGTACATCAAAACAGATTTTTGAAATAAGCGTCTTTCAGACAAAGGTAACCATCCTATTTCCTTCACAAGTTTATCAATGGAAACAGACCGTGTCAATCCCGTGACAACTCTCGCAGCTTCATATTGGATCTGTTCCAGTCGAGTTTTTTCATAAATCGTACAGCCATCCCAAACAACAGAGGCATATTCTAATATTGGTCGAACGGAAGAAATATATACATTATTTAAAGCCTTTCTTGTAAGTTTGAACTTGATACTGCGCATAATTCCCAGAATTTTAGATGCAGATGATAGTATGTTTTCTACGTGCGAATGCCATTTTGCGTTACTAGACAGAGTAAGTCCTAAGTGTTTATGATTCTCAACAAAATTGATTAAGACATTATCAAATACAAGGTTAAGGTTTTGCACCTCGTTGCTAGAAGAAAATAGAACTGCTTCAGTTTTGAGAGGGTGAAAATCAACCAGCCACTGTTTCGCCCATGCTGCAAGAATTACAAAGTCGTGATTCAAAATACCCTCAATAGCGTGTAAGGTTGTTGATGAGCAGGCCATAGATGTATCGTCAGCAAATAGTCTGACAATACTCAATAGAGATTCAGCAATATCATTGATATAAATCAGAAAGAACAATGGGCCAAGAACAGTGCCTTGAGGAACCCCGGCTGATATAAATTTAGGAGAAGACATCGAGGACCCAATAAAATTGACAAGTAATGTGAAATCCAGTCAATCAATTTTCCATTGATGCCGTGTTGGCGTAATTTAAATAGTAAGCCCTTATGCCAAACTCGATCAAACGCCTTAGAAACATCGCAGAATACGACACATGTATGTTGTCTGGCATCAATACTTTGTGTAATTTGATGATATATATCAAGAAGTTGATAGACAGTTGAGTGACCAGGAAGAAAGCCGGATTGATTACTATAAATAAGATTATTCGAATGGAAGAAATTATACATATGCTTAAAAACTATTCTTTCATCGATTTTCCCTACACAGCTTAGCAATGAAATAGGTCTGTAGTTTGAGGGTAATTCGTTGGGACCTTTCTTGTACAATGGCATAACTCTACCCGATTTCCAAGAAGAAGGAAAATGACATTCATTGTGGGATCTATTGAATAATAAACATAATGGTTTGACTATCGTAGAACAGGTCTTTTTCAAAATAAAATGGCTAATTTGGTCTTCGCCACAAGCTTTATTGGTAATTAAAGTATTTATTACATCAACAATTTCAGATTCTTCAATTTTGATGTCACTTAAAGTATGTTGGGTTTTGGGGATAAAGGCAGGTAAAGTGGCATTTGTTTCATCTAATTTGGAGATAGAAGCAAAATAATCATTAAGAGCATTAGCTTTATCCAAGTCACTAAAAGCAAATGATTCATCTCCATTTTCGTTGGTTGTTTTTAAGGGCGGTATAATTTCTGAATTTTTATTATTTTTCATAAAATGCTTCAAAAGTTTCCAATACTGTTTAGGGTTGCCTGAAGATGATTCAATTAAGCTATTTTCAATATTATTGTAAAAACGTTCTTTGGCATGTTTTTTAAGATTATTGACTTTATTTCTCATATTTTTATACTTAGCCCAGTCACTTAATACACCTGATTTTGTGGCTTTGCGTTTCAATCTATCCCGTTTTCTTGAATGACAACGAATAACAGAGTCGTACCATGGCTTATCGTTCGGGCGGATTAGTACAGTTTGGCTTGGTACGCACTCCCTGACTAAATTCATGATTTTTGCTGTAAATTCTTCACATGCTAAATCTAAATCTCCTTCATTGATAAAACTCCAATCAGTATTTGCAATCAAGTTATTCAACTTTTCATAGTCACCCCTTTTGTAGTTCCATACCTCACGTTTAAAAGTACTTTCATGGTTGTAATTAAATGTGATAAACATGTATACGGCTAAATGGTCACTAATAGTTGGGTCTATTGATAGGGTTCCAGAATTTAGTACTCTTTCATTTTGGGATATAACTATTACATCAAGTGAGGTTGAAGATACTGGTGTGATTCTAGTTGGTTCACGAATGACGTTATCGAGATTATTTATATTTAGTAAGTCTTTGAGATGATGATTCCGATCGTTAAGCTGATCTTCGTTTAGATCCCCGACTATAATTATGCGCTTTGAAATTTCTAGTGCTTTCTCTATAACGATGTTAAATCTAGGCCAAAATGAAGCTGGTGTGTTTGGGGGACGATAAACATTACAAATTAAATATGGCTCACCTTTCTGTCTTACTTCGATCCACAACGATTCTTCGAGATTGACTTCTAGATCTGGTCTGCGGGCTGCATTTAGTCCCTCGCCAACGTATATTAGTAGGCCTGCCGAATGCGGAGATACATCTTTCCTAAATTCTACAGGTTGAAATCCTTCTAAAAATAGTTCTTCGTTAGAAATGACATGGTTAAGATGAGTTTCAGTAAAACAGAGGATGTCGAAATCTTCTAGGGAATCTTTAATGTAATCAAGTTTATTACGTATACTTCGAATGTTCAGATGGAGGATAGAGAGACTATGTGAGTCTGCACTAATATTTAGATCAGGGCCAGGATTTTCCAATACGTCTCCCGACATAATCACAAGCAGTAACACAATTACAGAAAATTCAATATTAAGGATACATGGCAGAATATGCTTTAAAGACGTATTGAAAGACCGAGAAAACAACTGCAAAAATAAGACTAATAACTTAAGGAAGTCAACATAAAACGGGGAAACAAGTAGTTTATGTTTAAGAAATAAAGCCTGTATTTTGTTATTAAAGCTACCTACTGCCGATCTGTACGTTTCCAAATCTACGGTCATTTAGCTTTTAGGTCTACAGAGCACACTGGCAATGTTTTTGGTCGGCCTAGCACTTACCTGATGGATCAGACATAGGGGTTTGAAGTCAGTCAATTCCATATAATATCCAGAGAGAAGGGAAAGAAACACAGTGAAAAAGAACTGAAACATGAGTAAAAGAGGAAAAGAAAGACATACGATTCAGTGAGAGAACATGCTTCGTACTCACTTACCTAGGAGAGGACAAATATAGGACTAGCCTACGTCCAATCCTTTGACTCTCATATGTATATTTTGTCAAGAAATTTCTAATAGATAAATAAAACATGCTACTATACCCGCACGCGCTAAACTCGAACTCTTTTCGATTCGATGCGAAGATGGTTGGCAATAACACGAGGCGCGAAAACGTGACGCTGGAATTTCAATTCATAGGCGTCCGATATTGAAAATAAAACGACATTGGCATAGGAAGAGGGGCGGGGGCTAAACTAGCACCCTCCTCCCCCTACCCCCCCCCCCCCCCTCCCCCCACACACACGAGATATCTTTAAAATGGCTTGTGTCGAGGCTATGAATATAAAATCGTGGTAGCAGTTTTAGCAAAAATTATATTTTTTTTCATATATTTACGATAAGCGATCAGGATCATTTTAGAGGCTGCTTGTCGCACCATAATAGATGCCTGCCGGGACCAATTTAGAGGCTGGTCAGGACCAAAATAGATGCCAGGACCAGTTTAGATGCCAAGGCCTTTTTAGATGATGTACAGCCGTCCTTATGTTTTGGAGCAAACTACTCCAAACAATTTCATCATAAGTATATCTTTATTTTGATCATAAACTACCAAAAACATTTAGTATCTTGTTGACCATGTAATCTCTCACATACGAGTATTATGGAAGGAAAGTTACAAGTCAACAGACGAAGGTGTTTATATCAACGATAAGAAAACGAAACAATACAGTATTCTCCCTAATTTGGCATACATTGACCTGCAGCTAACCCAGAATTTGAACAAGTTTATAGTTTTCTAAAGACTTGCCGATCGCAGACAGAGCAGAGCCTGATTAGACTGCTCCTTTGGCAAACGCAGATGTATCCCAATATTTAAGAATATTATAGTATCACTGAGCTGCAATAATACTTTGTTGAAAGGAGCATTTTTAATCTAAATGCCCCTCCGTGAGAGCTTACAGTTATATTGAAAATGTGCCTCCTTCCGCCATTTTTATAAAGGGGAACAACTTCTGTGACTTCCTTTTCAAGTTTTCCCTAGTTAAAAACCGTTCCTTAAAGGAGTTTGCTCTCAACGAAAGAATTTGGTCCTAGAGGAGCAAAGTCTTTCCTTTAGGTGTTGTCCCTCATAGAGAAGGAAGGCAAAAATGCAGAGTGTCATTATTTTGTCGTTTCGTCTGGCGTTATTTCGTCTTTCCGCGGGGCGTTATTTCGTTTTTCTCGCCTGGCGTTTTTTCGTCTTTTAACGCCGAAAAGACGAAAAATCGACATGCAAAAAGACGAAATAACGCCACGCGAAAAGACGAAATATCGCCATGCGAAAAGACGCAAAGACGAAATAACGCCACGCGAAAAGACGAAATAATGTTATCGCGTGGCGAAAAGACGCAATAGAGACGTTCTCAGTTAAGCTGGGCCATTTGCGGACAAAAATGACCATATATACAACCATGCCAGAATTCAAGAAAAAATCACGACCATAATGCTCATTATATCTGCTTCAAAGCTTTAAAATATTTTCAGATAATAGTTTTAGATTATGGAATACCAACCATGTTTAGAGCCATACCCTAACAATTTGAAATGGCGTATTTTATGACGTTATTAAGATACGTTGAAGGACGATGTCGCATACGATTTCTTTGACATGCGTAGCATTGCACATTACTTATCTACTGTCATTTGATTATTTTGGCTGGTTTCAATTTAAAATGTTTTTCTTTGCTTTTTTTGGAAGAAATGGGTTTTCTATGAAGCGCTGCTTAATCAAATGACGTCAACGCTTTCAAAACGTGGTCTGAGTGTGGCGAAACACATAAAGATACAAGTTAATTTATACACTTATTTATTTAAAGTCTAAAACAAGTCAGATTTATATTGTTTCACTAGTATGGTAAGGTTGTTTGATTCTTCGCTGTGTTTGTAAATATCTATCTTTATTTCGATATCAAAGTCTGAATAAACAGTGAACACTTATCTATACTGTCTCTTTGTTAACTTCTTTCCTTCAGTTCTGTCACAATTGGTTACATCTGTCCGTAGTATTTACTGTATTTCAGTTTCTCTCTGTTTAATGTGTTGTTTTCTATCTTCAGCCACTTATCCTTATCACCCCTAACAACGACGTCAACGTCATATGACGTTACGTCAACAATTGATTTAAACTAATGTGCTTGGAATTAACTGAATGTTACTGGCATTATATTAAATGTAACAAGGTAAACATAAAACAATATTGCAATGTATAGATAAAATAGAACAAAACATTATAAGAATTCAATGTAGGATAAAATCACGGTGATTCCGTGACACTGAGTGACGTTGTGACGTAGGTTACGTGTGACGTAGGTTACAGTACACACTTTTTAACGCTTTTATACCATTTAATGTTTCAGTGCATGAAATCTAAGAACACCATCATGTAGCTGTTATTAGGCAGGATTTTGCACATGAGTTTCAGAGCAATTGCTTTGCTCAGTTTTAAAAAAAAAGTCTGTGACGTCAGGTTACATTCTTACAGGAAAATGCTGGGGTAATGTACTTTGAAGTCGAGTAAAGTATACAAAATGGAGCAAATTTGCACAAATGATATAAAATATTGAGGAACACATATTTCTTCGCGTGATCTTGTAAGTTTTATGATGCCGGGCTATTTTAGTTAATGCATGTATCATGAATTTACCGCTGTGACGTAGGTTACATAAAATTTGCGACATTAGTTCCCAGTCTCATTTCGTAGCAAAAACTATCCTTTAGATATTGTTTAAGTGGGGAAATATGTAAGAAATCACCTGAATCTAATAATGGAACTCGTTTTTAAGCAGTGATTTATCTTTTTTAGCCGTGCGGCGTTCATATCTATGCAACGGCAATATTGCGACATTAAAAAAACGTCGCCTTTTACACCAGGGTATCATTATTCGAACCAGTGTTAAAATTAAAAACGCATGCATGTCTTGGTACTATTATCTATTTCTTTCGACAGAGGGCTATTTGTAAGAGGGTAAACAGGACTGTTATTTTGTATTTTAAAGACAGGCAATACGAAGGACAAAATTAATAGCTAATGGCCCAGCTTGACTGAGAACGTCTCATTAACGCCATGCGAAAAGTCGAGAGACGAAATAACGCCACGCGGAAAGACGAAAATAAGGCCATGCGAGAAGACGAAAAGACGCCAGGCGAAAAGACACAAAGACGAAAGGACGCCACGCGAAAAGACGACAAAATAAGATGTTTCAAATACCGTCTTTTTCGCATAGCGTTTTTTCGTTATTTCGCGCTGAAATTCATCGTTTGGCGTGACGGGTTTCGTATTTTCGTCTTTTCGCTTGGCGTTATTTCGTCTTTTCGCATGACGTCTTTTCGTCTTTTCGCGTGGCGGCTTTTCGCGGCGAAAAGACGAAATGGCACTAACCAGCCACCATACAAAATGACAATCCACATATTTGATTAACAATATCACCAAGCTTCAGATAAGGTGAGTTGTAAGAGTAGAAATGCTTAACCTTCCAATATTATTATAATAAAATAAGAGACCCAAATCCACGTCTTAGAGCTGCGTAATCGCTTTCACAACATGTTACTAGAGAAAAGCTTTATATTTCCCAGCAGGCATATGAAGTCGTAATGACGTCACATCGACGTCAGTATGACATCATTCTGACTTCATTGTCCGCTGGGTTGTTTTCTGATAAACAACAGTCCAAGAAAATGAAAAAGAAAAAATTATGAAACAGTGTGTATTTACACTACTACTATATTTTCAAAAACTGATGAGTAATTAAGGATCTGAATGAAAGTCTTCGACTTACGGAGTCTATGTCCTTAAAAGAAATGAACAAAGCAGCACAAATTTAACCAAGGTATGACATTGCTTAAAGTCAAATAACATTTAACAAGCTTACAGCTACATCTTCTTTTTATATTTTTCTGTGTCGTCTGCTTGTCCGCCATTTTGTTTTGACTGTTTGTTCTGTCCACACCACCTGACTTAGGTTGCCATTCACAGTTTCGCACTTTTGGCCCAGTGCTAGCACACTGAGGTAACAGTCCGCAGGAAGACATGTTACTCCGCTCGGACCCATTATACTGACTCCGAGCCAATCAGTCTTTGCTCTTACTCCTTAATGCTGCCTGCTTAGCGGAGAAGCAGCAAATACCAATTTTAGAGTCTTTGGTTTGACCCGACCGGGATTCGAAACCCGATCTCCCGCCTGCGAAGCGAGCACACTAACCATTACACCACCGATGCGGTTACATGCTTTCGAAGAATATCTATTACACTATCAAAATTTTGATCATCTGTACTAGAATCGAATTCAAGAATGTAAACACAATGGAGTTTGACACCTCCTCTCACAGGTCCATTATTATATTGGGTACCAGTATACAGACAAACTGCTCTTCGTACATTTTTTCTAACTCTGAAAAAAATTGCAAGGGAAATAATGTTGTCTATGGGCTAAAATAACCCTCTGTGCACCCGCCCTTTTTCCCCACCCCAAGTTAATGTTATATATAAAATATATTCAAAAATAGAACATGAAAACAAAAATATTCTCATTCGAACATGTAGTTTTGAGTTCATTTTTACACTCTATTGACAATAGTTTTTCAAGAAATTCGGATTTTATTTATTTATTTATTCTAGGTTTACTTAGAGCATAAATCCAACCAATGTATGTTTGGTATATAAATTGGGTACCAAAATAAAGCTGGGATGATAACCTTTCTAATGAGTACAACAGATACACATTTTATGGTTCTCAGATTTTCTCAGAAGCTAGAAATCTACCCATACCGCAATTAAGATTGAGAAGATAGGCATTTTTTGTCTGAAAGTTTTAATTGATTATTTCATGTTACATCGTGATATATATGTATATATATAAACGCCTTAACAGTGTGACAACTCTACAATATACCTTACCCTACGGTTCTCTGAAGCATCAGAAATACAAGGTTAACATGAAATAATCATTAAAGACGTCTGAGAATTAACCTGACTGTGTTACGAATGATTTTGATACCTCCAAATTTTTGTCCTTCCCTCAGCGAGATTAGAACTCACGCTGTTGTGACATCTCTGGCACCATGACCAGCGCCCTAGACCACTCGGCTACCTAGGCTATATGAAAATATAGCTTTTGGTAACCAGGTGATGCCTTTCCTCGTCAGCGTATCTAGAGATAGAACACAGTAAATTATGTATTGTTGCGTGTAGATGGTATTTTAACATTTTTTTTACACTTTGCAGGCATACTCATTCTAGCTTTTCATGTATATTGTAAAGGATCTCGTATTTCTACACGATACAGCCACATCAAATTAATTTATACAAACGCCTTAAATATGAGACAACTCTACAATATACCTCACCCATCGGATCTCTGAAGCATCAGAAATACAAGGTTAACATGACATAATCATTAAAGACGTCTGAGAATTAACCTAACAGTGTTAAGAATGAATTTAATATCTCCAAATTTTTGTCCTTCCCGAACTTTTTTTTTTAAATTCTTTTTATTTACACATGCACATTTATAAAAAGGAAATAAAATAAAATACAAGAAAATCGTTAGACATGTAATAACGTCTTGCAAAATGGAAAATTTGGAAATATCAAAAAAAAAGAAGACAAAGTTTTCTTTTAATGCAGTCATAAATATGTACAATAATCAAGGAAAAATAAGATAAATAAACAATAAGTATATACATGTATCAGGGAAAAAAGGATAAAATAAATGAATTAATAAATAAATAGTGAAACTGGATTTTGGCCTATTTTTTGCAGAATGAAGTAAAGAACAGACTGGAGATCATGCTGATTTCCCAACCATTTCACGAATTTGCCGAGAAGAAGGAACAGCAAATGACACCTGCACAGGAGAAATAATTGAGCCGCGACACGAGAAAACCAACAATGTGGCTGTGCGCCAACCGCAGACTCAGATCAGCCTGAGCATTCACCCAGTCTGATCAGATCCTTCGCTAAGCGCTTAAAGGTTAGCTAAGGGTCTAAGCTACCTTCATGCGGACAGTGAAGACTCTGATCAGACTGGGCGGATGCCCAGGCTGATCTGAGTCTGCGCTGGACGCACAACCATATTGTTGGTTTTCTCGTGTCGCGGCTCAATTATCATAAAGATTCGATGACAAAAAATCACGGCAGCTTTTATCGTCACCTTCGTGATTTGGATCGTGACATTGGTATTGTGTGAGACAAAGAATTTCAAAACGAAAATGCTATCCTTGATGGAAAACTTATGCCCCATTCACATGCGCAGATTTGCTCACGTAAGTATTTTTTTGCATATATGCAAATTTTCCTCACGTAAGTAAATTCGTCATGTGAACGCAAATACATACGTAAGCAAATTTGCTTACATGATTAGTTTTATTAAAAATCAGAGCATTATCCAGGTAACTTTTACTCACTTGAGCAAAAGGGGGGTGCCTATAAGGCTCTTTTTCTGCCCAAGAGCAAAATGTTTTATTTTCAGCTGATGATTAGACTATAGTGTCCGCTATACTGAATCAATAGTGGTTAAGCTCCATAAGCCCTACTTTTGGAATAATGGGGTTATTAAAGTGGGTGGGGTAAATCAGCATGAACCAGGGGTGTCATATTATAAGCTTTATTTCTCCTTCAAATTTAATGGCATTCATAAATACCTTTCTTTATAAGTTGAAGTAATGTCTTTGGTGACATCTTTTCTCAAATTCTATCTTTTAAAGTAAAATCTTATGTCTGCAGAATTTCTTTTAGAGACACTGTCAATTTTCGTTAATTTTGGTACTTTGAATTCAATATATTCTACCATATCTCTAGAACCAATGGATGACTTCTTACCAAACAAGCATGGGTTCACCGTTGGGAGAATGCAAACTGTTGATTAAATTTTGGTGACCTTGACCTTTGTTTCAAGGCCACAGTAAGGCTTATAATGTCAATTTTAGTCAAGTTTTAGCCATTGTATACATAGTAGCTCCTGAATTGATATGGAATTGTCACCAAAGTGACCTAAATTAAACATTATGGGGAGTTAGAGCACTAGTTATGTTTAAATAGCCATGGCACCATGATTAAATGACCATGACATCGTCTTCAAGGTCAAGGTCATGGCTAGACTAAACAGAGTTTATCATAGATTTCATCAATCAGTCAACAGAAATGTACCAAATCTGAGTGTTTTCATTTGAAAATCAATATTTAATGTGCAAAGAATGACCTTGACCTTGGTCGGAAGGTCAGTATTAGCCATACATGATGAAACGGCATTGGGTTAAACTTAAAGGTTATAGAAAAGTCTATTGTAAAATAATGAATTTCTGAATTTACTGGTGACCTTCAGATCAAGGTCAAGGTCATTACATGCATAGTAAGCATTGATTTACAAATAGAAACATACATATTTGTTAAATTTCTGCTTACTAGTTGTGTGAGATTATAAGTTTAACTCTGTCTAGTCTAACCTTGACCTTGATGATGATGTCATGGCCATTTGATCATAACAAGTGCTCTAACTCCTCATAATTGTTGATTTAGGCCACTTTGGTCATGATTTCATATCAGTTTAGGAGCTACTGTGTAGACAATGGCCAAAACTTGAGTTAGAATTGACATTATAAGTCTTACCGTGACCTTGAAACATAGGTCAAGGTCACCAAAATTTAATCAACAGTTTGCACTCTTCCAACGGTGACCCCATCTTAGTTTGGTAAGAAGTCATCCATGGGTTCTAGAGATATGGTAGAATATATTGAATTCAAATTACCAAAATTAACGAAAATTGACAGTGTCTCTAAAAGAAATTCTGCAGACATAAGATTTTACTTTAAAAGATAGAATTTGAGGAAAGATGTCACCAAAGACATTACTTCAACTTATAAAGGAAGGTATTTATGAATGCCATTAAATTTGAAGGAGAAATATAGCTTATAATATGACACCCCTGGTTCATGCTGATTTATCCCACCCACTTTAATAACCCCATTATTCCAAAAGTAGGGCTTACGGAGCTTAACCACTATTGATTCAGTATAGCGGACACTATAGTCCAATCATCAGCTAAAAATAAAACATTTTGCTCTTGGGCAGAAAAAGGGCCTTATAGGCACTAGTAGTATAGGGGTCTCTTTGGCGTCAAATGACGTCATCTTGGATGACGTAGTTTCTATATTTAGTAACAGTCGGCCATGTTGTTTTTATAAATAGTAACTCATTTGCATATAAGCAATTGGTGGGAAAACCCCATCATCAGTCCTATGGACCCAAAAGGTGAGGAGGTCTTGCGCATCACGGTCTGCTCGGTATAGAGAGCTGACTCATGAGGTTTCTCGATCTTAGGAATGATCTTGAGAGTGGGGTCCTTGTCATACATTGATATAGGTAACAAGCAACAATAAAAATTAAACAGACACTCTGCTATCGTCTCGGACTGAATGACTCTGATAGTTTTACAACGTGTATCTATAAATAGATGTTGACGGAAGTAACTACAAATAATAACGATGTCATGTGAAGCGATGCCTTACGGCTTGCGCAATAATAATAAAAAAGACCCAGATCAACAAGAACTCCACTCAAAGCCTTCATTTAGAAAAGCCGTCTGATCAGGGTCTACTGACATACAGCGATACATTTAACAGGGTCTACTGACATACAGCGATACATTTAACACTATATCACGTTCTTCAATTCTACAATTCATGCACAAACGATATCACTGTTGTAAAACTGTTGATTTTACCAGGACTGAATGACTCTGGATCCAAATATCTTATCCATTGTGAAATCGTGAAATATATTGAAAACGGCTCTTAATTCTTCGCTATCCAAACGGACAATGTCCCAACTGACAACCAGTGTAGTCTTTCATCAGGTCGATCGCTATTTTTAACCTACCAATCAGAATTGAGGACCTCGTTTTGGCGTCAAAAGTATATAAGAAGGCGCTGACGATGGTGAATTAGTACACTTTGCAGCCGCATTCGGAATACGTAGTACTCCCTACAGTTTAAGTATAAACCCAGCTTATAAGAAATGGGTAGATACGTGACTTTATACTTTGAGGGAAGTCGGATACCTCATCTGGAGATGAATTGGAACTTTAACCATAAAGGATTGATTAACTGGGCTAGTGACAACTATAAATATTACCACAGTGGCACAGAACCGGAACCGACATTATACCAAGTAACATCCGACAGCAAATATACTAGGCAACAATTTCACGATACGGTCATTCATTACTGGAAAGAACTGAAACCTAAGCTCAGAAGCGGTAATACACATTTTTTTCCTCTGAATGGAGAAATGGGGTGTATGAACTTACACGATAGTGAGTACTATGAAAAGTGGTTCAAGGAACTAGTTCATTTCGCTAGAGAATATTACGATGGTGGATCTGACTCTGATCTATATCTGGAAGTATGGTAAAGTCAATTTCATTTAAAATGACGTTTATTTTGCAAAGCGGAACTCGATGTAAGAAGCCCGGACTGCCGAATAGATTCCAGTCACGATGTCTAACAGAAACACCCAAACATGTTATTTTGATCAATCAGAGTTAAAGTGCCATATCAAGGTCGTAAAATGGATAAGTGCTGCCGGTGTGATGGTAGTCTTACTCTCAACACCGGCGTTTGTCTTGGCAAGCATGAACTGGCCAAAAAGCCATCCCGTGGATGACGAGGTGAAAGTGGACGTCAACCAGACCGCATGCTCCTATCTGAAACAATTTGATCTCAAAGACCACGTCATGTTTTCGGTGTGTAACAGAGGCGGTAGAACTGTTTTGGATATACGTCTGTTCATAAACCAAACGGCGACCAATCGCGGTATTGAGTTGAACCTGAGACAATGGACTATTTTCCAACGAGTATCTACCCATGTGAATAGAGCCATCAAAGAAGGGAAACGGGTAAGAACAAAGATACCAGGGATGAATTAACATTCAGAATGGATTTATCCAGTGTTTTTGTCCGAATTCATTACCTTACGGCTTTAGGGAATGAGTCACGAGATGGCAGAATCATCATGCTGCAAACCATAACTCCGGGACAACTGGCCTGTATAGGAGAGGTAGCCCGTAAAATATACCGCCAGACGTTTCCTTTGCTGACACGTGACTTGGCCTACTTTGATGACAGAAGCTTAGTGCTAAGAACTTTGTTTTCAGAAAGAGTCACTTTTCGCAGAAAAAGAGCCACCCTCCTTCATTACCATACTATGATACCAAGGCTTTTGAGAAACTATTATCTCCAAGCCACTATTCAAGATCAAATACGTTCCCAGCGAGAATCCTAGAAGTACAGCCGAGGATGCGTAAGGTTCAATCATCTTAGGGACAACTTAGAAAAAAAAAATATTTTAGGTGGACTATCTGATCAACAAGCCAACACCACAGCTTACGCCACCAGTGCCGTCAACGCCGCCGCCAACGTCGTCAACGCCTTCGCTAACGCTAACGCCGCTTTCGCCGCCGCCGCCGCCGCCAACGCCATTCTTCCAAAAAATAACGTAAGAAGGATGAACGGCTCAGTTCACGAAGACAAAAATGAACCGCTGTCCAATTTGTAACCAGACCTTCAGCAGGCGTGACGTTATGCTGAGACATAAGCGCAATGTGCATGGTAATATAAATGATGCCGATTCAGCACAAACATCAACTGAATCCACACGGATGACATTTCAGCATCCATTTTCAATGGTTATTACGGGTCCTAGTGCAAGCGGAAAAACGGAATGGACTAGAAAATTGTTATTGTCCTCACTGATACAGCCGCCACCTGAACGCATTTTATGGTGTTTTGGACAATGGCAACCTCTGTACGATGACATTCAGAGCAGACTCCCTTGGATAGAATTTGTGCCCGGGATCCCTGACTATTTAAACAGTTCTCAGTACATCAACGCCAGGAAAAGGAACCTGCTGATCTTTGACGATTTAATGACGGAGGCCAAATGCGACCAGAGAATAGCCGATCTCTTCACTAAAGGAAGTCACCACAGAAACATATCCATCGTGTATCTGACCCAAAATTTATTTCCTCAAGGGAAGGCTTGCAGGGATATCGCTTTGAACACGCAGTATCTTGTGCTTTTTAATAATCCGATCGACAGACAGCAAGTGGCGACCTTGGCCAGAAGAATTTATCCGTCAAGCAGTGCCACCTTTATGAAACGGTTTGAACAAGCGACTTCTCGCCCTTATGGTTACTTAGTGGTAGACTTGAAATCGAGTACACCAGAACAAGACCGTTTACGCAGCGACATACTTGAGTCCACGGATAAACTTGCATTAGACAAAGAAAGCATGTCCGAGGCCGACTACGCAAATAGTGAAGACGAGGACGAAGAGTCTGAGGATTTTATGAATAATCTCGGACCTCCCGGTAAACGCAGAAAAGTGGAGATTAAAGAAGAACGCTTGCGGCGTGACATATGGAACGAGAGATTTCAAGATCCTCTCAGACAGGCCAATAAAGAACAATTTAAAGCTAAAGTGAACAATTACCTAGAAGGAGGGTCCACTCTGAACCAAGCCGTCCATCAAGCTGCCAACGATGATTTACCTCATCTCAGAAAAAGACTCAGACAAGAGTACTCCCGGTTTCTGATCGACTTTTACGAGTTACAAGGGGATCCTATTCAGCAGCAAGTCCTGGAATCGGCGAGCACGTTTAGAAAACAGCATGATATGAGTCAAGCAGAATCTATCAGACAGGCCGTCAAACTCAGAAAAAACTTATTTGACGATGTTTGGCCCGATCATAATATCGAGAAAGACGCTTTAAAACAGAACGAAGACACTGAGGAGTCAGAAGAGGAATAAAGAGCGTAAGAATGACGAGTAACTACCTGTTAAACAAGAAAGATGGGTTCGATGGAGGTGTACGATAACAAGCAGCAGAAATGGGTCCCTTATGTACCGGACCCAGAGAAATGGTATCAACATTTTAAAGACTTGAGAGACGGGTACGTTGTACCCGATCATATGGGACGATATATCGTCGGTAGTGGAAGACGAAACCGAAAACTGCAAGAAATAGAAGCTCAGCGACCCCGTGTGAACTTGGTCACACCAGTGGCTCAAGCGTTAGAGATAGCCCAATCTGAAATAGAACGAGAACGAAAAGGGAATAGTATGCCTGCGAGTACCAAGGGCGGTCGAAAGCGTAAGAAAAACCATACCGTGGACTGGGATTCATTCAGATATTAAAAAAAAAGATGAACAGTAAACAACTAAAAAATATACTTCTCGGATATCCTGTCACTATATGCTCTGCGGATCAAATTAATACACGTAAAGGAAGATTTGTCATTTCCAATACGGACACGAGTGATGGACCAGGAAAACACTGGGTTGCATTTTATTTTCCGAAACGGGGATCATACGAATTTTTCGACTCTGTGGGAAACAGACCCGAAGACTATGGCGTTGGATTTGAGAAGATTCTCAACAAGAAATATTTCATGTACACTGGACAGTTACAACAGTCCTCATCTAATGTATGCGGGCTTTACTGCGCCTATTATGTCATAAAACGACATGAAGGAAAAACAATGAAAGACATAGTGAAAGACTTTAATCCACGACAACAGAAGCGCAATGATCGCTTCATAGTGACTAAAATGATGACAATCTTAGAACGAAAACGTCACACAACTAAATAAAACTGTACAAGTGTGTTTTCTTTTTTCTATTGTTATAAATAAATATGAAAAAAAAAATTATCGGTGTTGTTTTTTGTTTTATGCTCTTGGTCATTCTTTCCCCCTTGTAACCCCCATCTGTACATTGCATTACAACTGCGGGATATGAAATAGAAGGATGACTTGCGACTTTACGTCCTTTTTATCAGTGTTTCAGTCATATCAGGTCGATGGGATAATGGAAGGATGTGTGCAGTGGTAACCCGCTTGAAATGATTTTCGCGTTCAGTGGGAGTTCGAACCCGGGACCGCAAGAACAAGCAGCCATTGACTGACCTACTAAGTTACCAGGACTCCTGCGGGAAATGAATTCAAAATAACGCAAATAATGCTTATAATGGTTTAATTTTGAAAAGTATGGATAGAAGTCTTATATAATAATACACAATATATTCTGGTAACTATAGTCACCACAGTATTAGCTTGTGTCAATCAAAATGAGTAAATATATCTGGATTGTTTTCGAATATCTCTGTCAACCGATCGGCTGCATCTCTAGTTTTGTATTGGCGTTTACAGTGAGGAACCATAGTTTTAGCCACATATTCATGGAAAATATACATCACAGTCACAAACATAATTGCTTTGAAAATGATTTCATATCCTGTCTACCATGTCCGTATATAGCTTCCTTTAAAACATCAGAATTTTCATTGGCCCTCAGATATTTCAAGAACATTTTCACAGGCAACACACAGAGGCCGATTCGACGCTTCCTGTTCGTAAAAGCCTTCGTCAGGATCAAAACAATCGTGTTTTTCTCCCAAATATCTCAATAGGCAAAAACATTTTCCACACTCGAGATAACACGGAGAGTTGCATTGAAAGCATATCCCAGCATTTTCAAACTCTTGGTTCATTTCACCTATTGTTCTCCAAAAATGTTGCCTATTAATCTATGTTGATTTTGAGAATGACATTTGTCGTGCAGGCTCATTCTTATATATACCCTGCCTGTTCTATCTCTACCTATTCTATTTATAGTAGCAGACGTCATATTATTTCACAACTTTTTTTTGTAGCAGACATACGTTATGTTATATTTATAGTAACAGACGTCATATAACAATCAAATAAATAAATAATAAAAAAAAAATCTTGTTATATTTATAGTAACAGACGTCATACTACAATATGAAAAATACGTCTATTATGGTCGGTCGTATTTACAACGTATTGAAGAGCCGTAAACTGCCCTGTATGTGCTTCGCATTACTGATTATAATTTTGGCTTCATTCATTCTGAAATAGTGACCGCTGGGACGTTAACATATAGTCTTGAAAGGCCGTAAATTAACCCTGATTGAGCAGTATATATATATTTTTTTCTTCATCTTTTAGGACCATTATTTTTTATTTTTTAAATCTCTTAGCAGAAGAAATCAGATTTTAAACGCCGAGTGTTCTTGCTGAACTACCACATTCACCGAAAGTATCTAGACAGTCTATATTCCGGACAATTCCCAAGAATAAGGGCCAGTACCGTTCTATACGAGTGAATTTAAAGAGTAACTTTAACTGCTGATCATGACAATTTGGTCCGTATAGTTTATCTCAGTACCATTCTGTAGGAATACTTAGTGAAAAATCGCGTGGGTGCACAAGCTGTGTCGCATATTCACTTTATACATAGTTCATAAGGTACATTTTCTCATATATTAGATTCATGCCTCTCGTAAAATGTTAATGGCTTTCACCAGGTAGTTAATGAACTGGGGCTAGGAAGCTAGGAGATAGTTTTCTGTTAAGATAACTGATACCTCTGTAATAAGATAAACAGGCCTGGGGAGGAACCTAACATCAAATTGCCGCTTGCAGAAAAATTGTCTTCCAATAAAGAATTTGTGTGCATACAAAGGGAAAAGGTGTAAGCCTGCAGTAATGTTTGAATGCCATTTGAAACTTGCATATTTTATAAGGCAAACCCTGAAACCTTAATGCATTGCCCATGGTTGATAGACAGGGTTAGATATACAGCGAGACTGGTCGAGCCTTATTTTCCATAATTGAAATGCCAAACTCGCCTTTTCTCGAGACAGGGTCTTAATTGTTTAGTTAAGGGGCAGTATAAACCCATTAAGGTGCCAGTTTAGCATTTCTGACATTAATAATGGTTTCAGCATTGGAATTTCACAGATACTAATCACCAATGATATAGCAGAAAATAGCCTCTACTGGTAGTAGCATGTCCCTACAGGCCAAAGTGCAACTTGCTAGCCCCTGTTCATTAGTTACCTGCTTTCACAGAACGTATTTCCCATGTGGCTATACAGTACAAAGGTCACAGGGTGCTTAATTCCATGCTGAAAGAGGTTCAATTTTTTTTTCTGACATTGAATTGTGCAATTTACATAAGCTGCCGAAAATTCTAATAAAAGATCATGACCCCACACTTTATGACAAGAGAATTAATCTGATGTCTGTAACAGTGCGTGTAAAAATTTTGTCAAATTTTCTCAATACGCATCTGCGTATTTGCGGTTAAGGTTGCTGCAGCCTTGCCGGATTTTCACACTCTTGCGTAGTTAGCTGATCAGTCTACGCATTGTACTGAGACTGGTCATATGCGAGCTAAAATTTCTAAAAGATTCCAGTTCCCTAATATGCATATGCGATGATTAGTCTGCACATGATCACGGGCTCATAGGTAGTAGGATGAAATTTCTCACGACGCAATGCAGTTCGAGGTGAAATATGTTCCTATTTTCCGAAAACTAATCGAAGGTCACCGTTTATCACCCTTAAAAACAAGAGTTGGGGTTATTGGTATCGGTAGTGACCATTTTTATGCGATATTTGTCGGCTGTTGTGAAATACAGGAAAAAAAAAAGGTCACAGGGTGCTTAATTCGATGCGTTTAACTGTGCATTTTCTCTTTTTTTTTCTGATGTTGAATTGTACAATGGTGTGTGTGTGTGTGTGTGTGTGTGTGTGTGTGTGTGTGTGTGTGTGTGTGTTTTATATGTGCGTGCGTGTGTGGATGTGTGTTTGTGTCTGTCCGTCTGTGTATTTATATGTGTGCATTTTTGTGTGTATGTACGTGCGTGCGTCTTTCTCGCTGTCTGTATGTCTGTCTGTCTGCATGTTTTATGTGTGTGTGTGGATGGGTGTGATATAGTGTGTGTGTGTGTGTGTGTGTGTGTGTGTGTGTGTGTGTGTGTGTGTGTGTGTGTGTGTGTGTCCATCTGTGTATGTTTTTATGAGTGGGTGTGAGAGACAGTGTGGTTTGTTCGTGTGATTGAGTGTCTGTGTGTGTGTGTATGTGTGTCTGTTCGTCTGTTTATGTTTTTTTTTTTTATAAGTGGGTGTGTGAGAGACAGAGGGAGTGTGGTTTGTGAGTAACTGGCACAGGTGAATGAGTACAATTTAATCGTTAAACATGTTAAAAATCAATAACGCTTTTATTGCATGCAGATTTACAAATACCAATAATTACTTTTTAAACGCTAGACCTATTATTTATCTGCTGAGCCGAATAATATTTAAATTAAACGGTACGTTAAACATGTTAAAAATCAATTATCGCTTTTATTGCATGCAGATTTACAAATACCAATAATTACTTTTTAAACGCTAGACCTATTACTTATCTGCTGAGCCAATTAAACGGCTATATATTGTGACACGCACGGGTACTTTTGTGTCAAGGGTCAATGCAGATATTTAATTAGAAAAGTGTACTATCGTGCGAAGAAAACAAAAACACACACGAACGTTGAGCATTGAACGTCAAGGGTCAATGCAGATATTTAATTAGAAAAGTGTACTATCGTGCGAAGAAAAACAAAAACACACACGAAAGTTGAGCATTTCTTACCTGCCACATTTTCCCGTAATAAAATGTGGACCAATAAATTTTCTTCGTTTTCTTTTCTAATACGTTTTCGAAAAATGGGGGTGGGAAGTTGGCTTCCTGGAATCTATTTAAGATTCTCATTCTGAGACAGAAACTACAAAATGAAACTTTCTCCACACATATTGTCGAAGCATTTAGGCAGGGGTGGGGGGTCAGCATCTGTTTTTTTCTCAGAACAGATTCTGAGGGAGTCTATACGGGAGTGTATAGAGGATCCTCACTTTCGCTATTGCGATAGTAGATTTAATTATGTTTTAGAAAAATCATTTAATAAAAAAATTGGGTTGTTAGGTTTCGACAAAAAGCCTACAAATAAGGTGAGGGTTATCTATGATGCCCGAGCCAAATTTGTTATATCGGCATTCCCTATCTTATAAATAGGGACAGGGAGAAAGTAAAAAAAAAAAAACGGCTTTTTTATAAAAGCCACAAATCAAACAATATCAGAGATCCTATCCGAACATATCCCCCCTTTACCGAGAAGGGATGTAGTCTCTGTGTGTGTGTGTGTGTGTGTGTGTGTGTGTGTGTGTGTGTGTGTGTGTGTGTGTGTGTGTGTGTGTGTCTGTGTGTGTGTGTGTCTGTGTGTGTGTGTGTGTGTGTGTCTGTGTGTGTCTGTCTGTCTGTCTGCTTTTATATGTGGATGTGTGAGAGACAGAGTGCGGTTTTTGTGTGTGCGTGTGCATGTGTGTGTGTCCGTCTGTCTGTATGTATGTTTTATGTGTGTGTGTGTGCGTCCGTGCGTGTGTCTGTGTGTGTGTTGGACGGCTAGATGGGTAAAATCAACAGTTTTACAACAGTGATATCGTTTGTGCATGAATTGTAGAATTGAAGAACGTGATATAGTGTTAAATGTACCGCTGTATGTCAGTAGACCCTGATCAGACGGCTTTTCTAAATGTAGGCTTTAAGTGGAGTGCTTGTTGATCTGGGTCTTTTTTTTTTTTATTGCGCAAGCTGTATGTATGTTTTATGTGTGTGTGCGTGCGTGCGTGTGTCTGTGTGTGTGTGTGTGTGTGTTGGACGGCTAGATGGGTAAAATCAACAGTTTTTCAACAGAGATATCGTTTGTGCATGAATTGTAGAATTGAAGAACGTGATACAGTGTTAAATGTACCGCTGTATGTCAGTAGACCCTGATCAGACGGCTTTTCTCAATGAAGGCTTTAAGTGGAGTGCTTGTTGATCTGGGTCTTTTTTTTTTTTATTGCGCAAGCTGTATGTATGTTTTATGTGTGTGTGCGTGCGTGCGTGTGTCTGTGTGTGTGTGTGTGTGTGTTGGACGGCTAGATGGGTAAAATCAACAGTTTTTCAACAGTGATATCGTTTGTGCATGAATTGTAGAATTGAAGAACGTGATACAGTGTTAAATGTACCGCTGTATGTCAGTAGACCCTGATCAGACGGCTTTTCTCAATGAAGGCTTTAAGTGGAGTGCTTGTTGATCTGGGTCTTTTTTTTTTATTGCGCAAGCCGTAAGGCATCGCTTCACATGACATCGTTATTATTTTTAGTTACTTCCGTCAACATCTATTTATAGATACACGTTGTGAAACTATCAGAGTCATTCAGTCCGAGACGATAGTAGAATGTCTGTTTAATTTTTATTGTTGCTTGTTACCTATATCAATGTGTGACAAGGACCCCACTCTCAAGATCATTCCTAAGATCGAGAAACCTCATGAGTCAGCTCTCTATACCGAGTAGACCGTGATGCGCAAGACCTCCTTACCTTTCAGGTCCATAGGACTGATGATGGGGTTTTTCCACCAATTGCGTATATGCCAATGAGTTACTATTTATAAAAAACAACATGGCCGACTGTTACTAAATATAGAAACTACGTCATCCAAGATGACGTCATTTGACGCCAAAGAGACCCCTATACTACTGGCACTCCCCCTTTGCTTATATGCAAATATACTTACGTAAGTAAATCTGCGCATGTGAATGGGGCATTAGACTTAATTCAAGGCTTATCACGACCAACCAAACATAAAGATGTATTTAACTGCGTTTCCATTAACCTGTTTTCTGGTGATAATCCTGTAATCCTAAGATACCGGGTTTGGAATGATATTTCGCTTCACTTTGTTACTCATTGTCTTGAATTTCACTAGACAGCAACTGACTACTAAAGCTTTTGCCTTCGCAAAAGGTGGAAACGAAAGAGAATTTGTAACTTTGTCACAAGAAACAAAGCAGAAAATAAAAATCTGGCAAGGTGGCGTAGATAAAAGCGCGTACTAATCGGATTAAAGAACGTATGCCACGGATGACCCTTCACGGTGCCAAGTGAACTCTCTAAAAATCAATCATTCAGAAAACTGATCCTTCGGCAACTACATGTACTTTATTCAAGGCTATATGAGCCGCGACACGAGAAAACCAACAATGTGGTTGTGCGCCCAGCGCAGACTCAGATAGAGGTAGCTTAGACACTTAGCTACCCTTTAAGCGCTTAGTGAAGAGTCTGTTCAGACTGATCTAAGTCTGCGCTGGGCGCACAACCACTTTGTTGGTTTTCTCGTGTCGCGGCTCATATATACCTGTATATCTCCCTCCAACATCTTGAAGATGTTGGAATCAGGAATTTAACATATGAGCCGCGACACGAGAAACCCAACAATGTGGTTATGCGCCCAGCGCAGACTCAGATCAGCCTGGGCATCTGCCTAAACTGATCAGAATCTTTGCTCAGCGCGTAAAGTGTAGCTAAGGGTCTAAGCTACCTCCATGCGGACAGCGAAGACTCTGATCAGACTGGGCGGATGCCCAGGCTGATTTGAGTCTGCGCTGGGCGCACAACCACATTGTTGGTTTTGTCGTGTCGCGGCTCATATATCAAATATTTTAGAGAGACATGAAAAAAATGTTAAATATGAATATGGCTGTTTGAATTTCTAACATCTTCGACTGAAATCAGTCTACATACCTTCTCTTCGCCCTTCATAAAAGAATCAGTTTAAAGTTACTTAAAGGTCAGATTTCTATCAAATTTTGACCTTTGAAACCAAATCGTCTAAGCAGGTCAATAGGACAATACATTGCATAAACCATATATTAAAAGAAGAAGTCACGTGTGTTCCCTATTTGCAGTCCTGCTGTGTCAAGCTAAGATGGGTGAGTGGCATGTTTGACGTCAACCGTATATTTTGCCAACAATATTTCTTAATAGGTTGGCTCCGTCTCTCTTTCTTCTTTCTTTCTTCCGAAGAGGACACAGACGGTGTACTTTTGTACACTCCGGTGTTGCAGGATGAAAATTTAAAGAGTAACTACACTTCAGGAACTGTCTGAATCAGATCCCAAACCCTATCCCCAACATCAAAAGGAAAGATTGACAAAGACATCCCAACAATTACAAGTGAGAAGCCGAGTCAGCAGCTCTTTCCCAAATAGGTGGCAACTCAGCTATCTTTACTGAAGGAAGATTTCGCCTCGGGTGAGGATCGAACCCACGACCTCTGGCTTTAGAGTCAAGTCAATAATATAAAAGACGATGATGTAGTCTAATAGTTTAAAGCCTACGTATAGCCATGTAGCTATAGTAGTGATCTTTAACCTGCACAAGGATGACTCTCCCTGCACAGGGGGCCTTCAGTTAACGTCCCGATCCGAAGGACGGCACACTTGTTAGCATCATCCCTGCAAATGATACTAGAAAAACGCGTTCAGACATAGGAAGATTTCGCCTCGGGTGAGGATCGAACCCACGACCTCTGGCTTTAGAGTCAAGTGCACTAACCACTGAGCCACCGCGCTTCTAGTCATACGTACATGTATCACGATCAAATTTGGGTGCTTGTGTGCAACGTAACAGAAAGCGCTTGAATGAGCCTTCGGTCCGAAGAACTTTTTTCCTTTGGTGTGGCACTTACAAAGGTAACTTGAATTATGAAAATATCAGCCTGCGTTTTCTTTTCCTTTTCTCTTGTATTCTGCTGCTGATATTTGTATAGATCCTTAGCTTGTAACTGTGAACAGGAAACAGTCAGATCAGACTGCGCAAAGGCGAAGCCTGACCTGAAAATTTCCAGTCCGCTAATGGCGTAAGACACTTTTTAGATGTGGTGGGGGTATTCGTATTTCTGCCTCATTGAAATTCTATCTAGGCACCATTCGCTTTAACAAACATCAGGGACATACATATTCTGAAATCTGATGCATAAATTATCTAGTCCTTTGAAGAGGAGATGCCTGGGCGCTGCACTTTTCATGAACGCTCCAGTTTCCTGGTACCAGACATGTCTTAAAGGGTCGCTAAAAGTGGCTGATTATTAAGCGGGTAATATACTAGAAAAGATATGGCAGTAAGTGTCATATAATTAGCCTTGTTACTGCATACCGATCGCACAGTTATAGACACTTAGAACTTATTAACTTGTCTGTCGTTCCCTTTAGTCTATCGGGGGAACATCTATTAGGAATTGGACAAAAAAAGGACTGCCGAAGACAGCTGATCATTTGAGCATGTTCATTTCACAATTTGGCGCAATCCTCTCTTATACTTTTTCAGTATGGTTTCTGTCGCAAAAGGCTTTCGTCCGCGCAGAAAACGAGTGTTTTGTCCAGGAAGGTGAAATTGTCGCCTTCCTACAAAAAGAAAAGTAGGGCATAAGTCAATATGCTTTCAAAAGAATTTAAAAGTGCAACGACGGTCTAACAAGAAGAGACAGATGTCAACGTCTTCAACTTATGCAAAGAAGACATTTCACCTTGATGCGTGTGGTATGAAATATTAGACAGCTTGAAAGTTTAAATATCTAACCCACTTCTGTCTTCATCTGTATAAGTAAGTTTTAATATGTGAGCCGCGACACGAGAAAACCAACAATGTGGTTGTGCGCCAAGCGCAGACTCAGATCAGCCTGGGCATCCGCCCAGTCTGATCAGAGTCTTCGCTGTCCGCATGGAGGTAGCTAAGACCCTTTGCTACCCTTTAAGAGCTTAACGAAGAGTCTGATCAGACTGAGCGGATGCCCAGGCTGATCTGAGTCTGCGCTGTGCGCACAACCACATTTTTGTTTTTTTTTCGTATCGCGGCTCATATACTGGGCGTGAGTGCTTAATTCCTCATAATAAAACATCTTTTATGGGGGATTAGCTAACGAAACGGGGCATTTTACTTTTGCAAAAAGGATAGCAAAATCTCAGATCAGCCTGTACAAATTCACAGCAATTTGCTTTTCGCTGGAAGGCTCTGATCAGCCTGTAAAAGGCTCCGATCTGCGTATGCGCAGGTTCATATTTGCAGATGCTATTATTATTTTTTGTTCGCGTCGCGGAGTCGTAGTCTATCTACCTACATATAAGTACGTACACCTACTTCGCACTATGTATTTTTTTCCTTCCTTCTGGAGCTCCTGTTAGGAATGATTTTTGGACTTGAGCCTCCTAGCAATTCATTTTCTAAAACTATTTTTGTCATCATCATTCTTTATTTCCTTTTTCAAGATTTATACAAATATAATCAATTACATATAGAACACTATAACAACAATGCAGACAAAAATTACCAGTACCCACAAAAACACTATAACAAAGAGCATTAGAAAATCACAATCACAGCCATCCCTCGACATCTCAAAGTCAAAGTTAATCTCAAACTACCGATATCCCAAAGTAAATTTTCTGTTGCCAGAAAATCCACTTCAAGACATCAGCAGTTTGATGCAGCAGGAGTTGAAACATCAATAAAATTGGAAAAAATGACCAAACTATACTCCTCGACATAAGAGAGTAATATAAGAGATATCAATGTTCGAGACATCGAGAGCTGACTGTACATGCTTAAACAATATCTTTTCAGTTTTATATATGAAATGTCCGTGACTGGCATGGTATTTTGGAAGCATATGTCTGAACAAAACTGTCTGTAGTATTAATATTTAAGTACTGTAAAATTGTTTTGAACAAGAAATAATATAGTTTGCTGATAAGATCATTAAAGTCCGATACTCCTCATCAGTCAATATTTCTGTTTCTTTTGATCTTTTACCAAGTAAAAAAAGAAGAAGTTCTTCATTATCTAGACCACATACATAAATACTGAAGTGTGGCGGATAACAATCAACAATGTATTCTAAAAACTTGTCACGAATATGTAGAGTAAGCTGACATGATGTGACACCATGCAACAATAAATCTGTGAAATGAAAATTACAATAGCAACACACTTGATCCAGTGTTTGCGGAATCAGTGTAATGCATCTAATGACATAATGAATCAGTTGTAATTCTGCTACTGTAGCAGGAATTTTCCAAAGATGATAAATGCTTGATTTTTTATGAATATATCTAAATCGACTAAAGTCTGAATCAGTTCTCATTAATTCTTCAACGTGCTTCGTTTCATACTGATGAATAGAGCTACAGACAATTCTTCTCCAACAAACTTTCATAGGAAGTGAAATATTCTGCAGATAATTATTCAGGAACTCTATTAAATTATACTTGGTTAAAATTTTATAAAGATCTGGAATAAAACCCATCTGAATAAAATGACTTTGTACAGCTCTTCTTTCACAAAATATAAACAGTCTTCTTAAGAAAATTTTCTTTGTTAAACTTGACTCTGGTAGATAAGTAATTTTATGGAAAAACATCAATTTTCTTTTATCAATTTCTCCTACTAGGGATCCAACCCCCAAAAGTGTTTTACACATTATGGATCGTGTATGGCTAGGAAGATATTGAATCTTTTTCAGGCAATAATGGTGGAACACCTCTATCTGTTTCATCTTAGTTTGTGTGATATTGTACCACATTTCACAACCATATAAAAAAAGTTGGTAAAACAACAGACCTGTACAACTTCAAACTAACAGATGGATTCATTGATATTTTATCTCTCGTGCAAAATCCAAAGGTAGAGTGGAAGGCTGCTCTTCCCCGCTGACATGCATTTTCAATTGCACTATCAGGTTTCAGATTTGAAACTAAAACAATGCCAACATGCTTAGCACTTTTAGTAACTTGAAGAGGTTGAGAATTGATATACCAGGTAAAATGTCTTGCAGTTACTTTCTTTGAAACAGAAACTGAAAGAACAAAACTTTTTAAATGACTTATTTGAAGCAACCATTCAGCAGCATATGTTTGGGCAATAGAAATTATCTTTTGTAAATTTACAGGTGACATGGCAATGAGGGAAATGTCATCCACAAGTGCTGGATTACCAGCCTTTATATCACAAATGACCGTTCCTAAATTACTTGACTCAAGTTGAACAAGTAAACCATCAATGACTATTAGAAACAATAATGCTGACAAAACACCTCCTTGTCTTACACCATTTCTAGCATAAAAAGGTTTGGAGCGTGCACCATTTACAAAAACAATACTTTGAATATTGTTGTATGACTCAATAACTATTTTAATGATCCAGCTTGGAATGTCCAGATTTTCCAACTTTTTAAACAATAACTTGTGGCATACTGTATCAAATGCCTTCTTTATATCAAGCAATGCTACATATGCCACTTTATTAAGTTCCACCGTGTTGCAAATAGCTTAGTGTAAATTAAATGATACTGTCATAGAGCCTAGCTGTTTTTGAAAGCCTTGTTGCTGTTTAGAAGGAACCTGTTTTTCAAAACAGGATAAAATCAGTCTAAGTCTAGCATCAATTATCTTTTCAAAAAGCTTATATATAACTGGCAAAAGTGATACAGCTCTATATGAGTTTGGATCATCTTTTGATTTAGGGTTACCTTTATAAATAGGTATAAATAAACCCATCTTCCAGATAATCGGTATATAGTTTATCCGAATAATGGCATTGAACAAATTATATATGCAAAGATAGAGAGTTCTGCCGCCATAAATAATGTGCTCATTTTGGATTCTGTCAACACCTGGTGCTTTTTTCTTTTTCAGTTCTCTTACATTTTTAATAATATCTTCAATAGTAACTGTGTCAAAAACAGTCTCATTTTTGTTAAAATCTATTTTGACATCTTTAGAATCAACTGAATTATAAAGTATTTCAAAATACATTCCAAACAAATCTGCTATGTTTTGTGGAGTTTTAGCTTCTCTTTAATTATATCTAAGTTTACAACATATGCTATTTCTTTTAATCTTGGTGCCTTTAAAAAGGCGCCAAAAAAGTCTTATATCATGTTCTGCTGCATTAGTCAACTCATTAAATGTATTATTTTCATGATTATAAATAGCTTTTTGCTGAGAACTTTTAAATTCTTTTTTTGCCATTTTGTAATTTTTATAAGACTCATAAGCCATACCACGGGGCTTATCTTCACTTACCCATAATTTCCGTTTTTCTCTAGCATGTGTATGTGCAAGTTTGACTTCAGAAGTCCAGTAGGGCTTAATATGAGGCAAAAATTTTGCTTTTGGTATAAACATATTAGCTGAATCAATAATAGTTTTCTGAATAATGTTTAAATAGTTATCAATTTGTATCTTATTTACTGGTTCTACCCTAGTTAAATTAGTAAGATTCTCATGTACACTGAGCTGATAATTCATCAACATTTCCGATGTTGCTTTATGCCATGCTGGCAATGGTTTATGCTCATTTATACTATTCATTGCCACAGGTACTGACAGAGTACAAGATACAACTAAATGATCAGAGGCATTATCAATATCATCATTAAGCAATGTTTCATATGATAAAATGGTATCTAAATGCTGTTTTTCTATCATAATATAATCTAATGTTGATTTAGTAGGTGCAAATGTATATGAGACACCTTTATTACTATTAGATTTATTAAGTAATTCCAGATTATGGAAACTAATAAAATCTGTAATGATTTCTGATTTCTTTTTCTGCGCATATGAATATGAAGTCTCATATACCTTTGCATTAGAGCCCCCAGCTAGGACCATAATACCTTTGTCAGCATAAACATTCATTACATCATATAAATGCTGAACATAATGCGCATAAAAATCAATATCATTGTCATAGGGCAAATATACGCCACAAATGTACACAGTTTGAAACAATTCTGATGTAATTTCAATTAACACCATTCTATCATTTAAACATTCTTGAACAAGCTCAACAGAAAACATTATTTCTTTTTTTAGTAGCACTGATACTGTGTTTGAGATGTTTAAAGATTCTACATTAGGGTACATACAGTAACCCACATGTATTGAACTAAGAAAGGATAGATTTTGGTTTGTTAATTTATGTTCACATATAACCATGACATCTGGCTGATAAAATTCCAAAACATTACTGAGACATAATGCCGAAGACATAATTCCTCTTACATTCCAACTCATTACTTTAAGTTCTTTACTCATATTTACCAACCAAAACTGTTTGGGATTAAAACAATTAAGCAAGCAAATCTGAGTATAACAGTTCCCTTCGTTTATGTACTCAATAAGTTGCACTATAGTCCCACCAATCATCATTTTTCTGTTGTCCCCAACTGTTTCTACTTTCTTCATATTCTTCATTCTCCATGTCTGTTTGATTATTAGTGCCATACTGATCATATTCATCATATTCACTATGGCCAGTATCATATCTGGACCAGTTGCTGTTATATATACTTTTTAGACGATTTTCATATCGTTCTCTTAGCTCGCGTTTTGAAAGCCATTTTTTCACAGTAATACCCTTTGGCCAGCGTACATCACTAATATAATCTGCTTCGCTATCGGGTATGTTTATTCTTGCTGCTAGATTGCCTGACCTTGTTTTGAACAATCTTATTTGGGTTGAATGAAAATCATATTCATTCAGAAATGTTGCAATTCCACTGTATGTTGATGATTCATGGATATTTCCGACAAAGAACTGAGTCGTGTGTTTCCTTACTGCTGCTATGAATACATTATCATGAGGCATTTTCTGTTTATTTGTGCGGCCTTGAAAAGTATCTTTGACATTTTTATCCAAATATGTATGGTCATCACGCTTGTTTGTTTTTTTCGTATCGCGGCTCATATACTGGGCGTGAGTGCTTATTTCCTCATAATAAAACATCTTTTATGGGGGATTAGCTAACGAAACGGGGCATTTTACTTTTGCAAAAAGGATGGCAAAATCTCAGATCAGCCTGTGCAAATTCACAGCAATTTGCTTTTCGCTGGAAGGCTCTGATCAGCCCGTAAAAGGCTCCGATCTGCGCATGCGCAGGTTAATATTTGCACATGCTATTATTATTTTTTGTTCGCGTCGCGGAGTCGTAGTCTATCTACCTACATATAAGTACGTACACCTACTACGCACTATGTATTTTTCCTTCCTTCTGGAGCTCCTGTTAGGAATGATTTTTGGACTTGAGCCTCATAGCAATTCATTTTCTAAAACTATTTTTGTCAAAATCATGTACATAGCATAAGCGAAACAGGTCTCTTTGCAGAAAGTTGAAGATAAGATATATATATATATATATATATAAAAACAAAACAAAAAAAAACCGAAATATAAACATGGAGCTATTTCTTATGAACAAACCAAATCTTCAAATTTCAGTTATGAAAAAAAAAAAAAAGTACTAAAAATCGTGGCCGACCGGGACTCAAACACAGGGACTGTCTCTAATCGCATCCATGTAACTGTCTTTTTATCGATACGTGGTCTTTGACACTTTTACTGGGATTTTATACGCAGTTCCCTGCCAGAAACGCACTTTTATGATATTTCATACGCTATGAATTTTCATACTAAGTGTCGTCAGTCAAACCTGAAAAAATGAGAGATGGGAGATGATAGCTTTGTATGGTCAGCATATTTTCTGTTCAGAAAAATGGTGTCTGGTGCTTCAGTGCAAAATGACGCTTCTAGGCATACTGCACTAATGAATCTTCGGTACTCTAAGTGCTCTTTTTTACCAGTTACAACGCAATTATATGCGCAAAATGTACACTATTTGAATGTTGATTATTTTGATATTTTGTATTGTCGAAATTATCTTAAATATTGCGACACCTAAACCATTTACGGCAATTACCGTTAAACGTCAGCTGATTTTCCTTTCCAGTCAAAATATTTGCTGGTGTTATAGCAAACATTGTTGACTGTGATCAGACTGCTCCTTTGAGCAGTCTGATCCACATCTGAAACACTTGCCACCTTCAGGTATGCTGTAAAACTATCGAATGTAAGGCAATTAGTGTAGACCACGATTAGTCTCCTCTAGGAGCAGTCTGATCTTGGTGAACACTGTTTTTCCCGGCTGATCTGTCCCAATACTGAGACATTTCCTGTTATTTAAGGAAAATTTTCTTATATGACAGCAAGATTTAGAATATACAAAAGGAAGTTTGCGCAAGGTTAGGCTTAAAAGATACAAGTTTTAATTTAAATGACAGTGATATATATGTTTGCATAAATTTCTTAACTTCTCAATGTTTTTTTTTTTTGTCGGTGCTCCGCCATACTGTCTAAAACGAAAAAGCTCGCCGTCTAGCGAGGTCATCCAATAAGTCTTGCAAACGACGGAGCTTCTACCAATAAACTTAACGCTCTTCATTCTTTTGATACCCTTCTTCAGCTCGCCCCTTCAGCCTATCTCCTCCTCCTACCTGGCCAACTCAACTACAACCTGATTTATATTTATTTTCATAAAAGATTGATCTGCATTAAACAAACCAACATGTTTTATCTATGAGTTAATAGATGCTTGCTTTGAGACGGTTTGCTTTCCAAATCCAAACTATACTGATTTAAAAAGAAATGCATAGTCGATGAGTACAAGTAGACTGGCTCCAGTCAAAATGTTTAATTTTTTTCGGTTTTGAACTATGATTGGACATCAGAATAAAAGGAGCCACGATAAGACTAGCCTGGAAGCCTGGCTATTGTTCAAGTAGAAACTATATGCTGCAACGTTTTATTTTTTTTTTGCGGTGGGGCGGGGGGGGGGGGGGGGGGGAGAAAGAGATATTTGCATTTCTTTTCATTTGAAGGTGGGAAAATGAAGGGGGGAGTTAGTGGCAGTAGTCGTTATCAGATGGACAGTAGAGCTGTATGTAAATAAGGGACTGCATTAAAGCAATAAGGCTATATTCCTATCTATTTCAAACCGGAAATATCTATCTAGGAATATGGCAATGAAATATGACGGCCCTATTGGGCCGTATATTTCACACTTCGCATTTGTCACACCCATGTGAAGAATTGGTACCAATACGAGACATTTGGTAAATGTGACATATAAGTACGGTCAATTTTGATAATTTTGGGGGGGGGGGGGGGGGGGGGGTAAAATTTGTGCTCATTTTTCAAATTTTATAATGTTTGACGTGTGAAGAATTGGTACGTATTCGTCACACCTGTGAAGAAATCGTGCAAATTTTTTACGCTTTTTTCACACCTGTAAATTCTATATAACACATTTGTGATAAACTGGTACGAATTTTTCTCAGATGTGAAGAATTGGTACGATTTCTTCACATCATATGAAGAATCGGTACTGTCAGAGAGTGGTCCCCCCCCCAAATGGCTATAGGATGGACGACTATATAGTGGATTGTCCGGACTTCATAGAGCCACATTTCCCCCATAGTCCTTTTTCCCCAACCGGGAAATTGGTTATAATTGAATTTTGTATGGCTATTGGTATTTTGCGGACGGAACGAAACGGACTGGAATGGAACAGAGACATTTCACGGAATACATGGCATTAGAAATGCATTAGGTTAATTCATTACATGTATATACAAAAAAGAGAGCCCTCCAAAGGTATATCAAATTCGGAAAAAGTTTTTTTTTATATTGACGGGCTTTGCTCTCCCTCACTACATATTAGCCGCGTCATGAGGAAATCTGATTTTTGTAGGTGCAAAGAAGGCGCAGATCAGCTCCGTAACCACTCAGGCTGATCAGCGCCTTTGGTTTTCGCTGCATAGATTGAAGAATCTCCCAAGTTTCTCATATTGAAATTAAAAGACTACAGCTTGTTTCTGTAGCTGCACAGGCTGGCGAATCTGTCGGGAACCCCGAAGAAAGGTTTTCTCGTGATTTGGCTCATATTAACGATTTGCCCTTAAGCATTGTAACTCCCGTCTCAGAATTTCCAACCGTGAAACATATGGATATTATCAGACTGATATTCAGTCTCATTTTCTGCAACATGCCTCTCGGATTCCGTTTTTAGAGCAGCTGACTTCTTCGAGCCAATCTACAACTATAAAGACTGCGAATATATAGAAAAGTAAAATATGCTTTACGTAGGAGACTTGTTAGGATAATATCTATTACATTTTAAAATTTCTTTTCACGTTTATAAAATTATGCCATCCATGTGAATAAATGGTATAGAAAGCAAAATGCAAAAAATTGGGAGGGGGGCGGGGGGGGGGGGGCGTATTTTAGCAATGTGAAGAATTCGCATGCATGCTATATGAAATTTGACTTCGTACGTACTTTTCACATACTTGACATATTGGTACGAAATTGTTACGTATTGGTACCAATTTGTCACGTGCTGTGAGGAATTGGTACGAAATCTTCACAGTGTGACATATGCGAAGTGTGAAATTTACGGGTCTACACAGCTATGTATGCAACGGTACAGATACTAATGATTTCGAGGACCCAAGAAATCAGTCCCAGTCAGATACGTACCTCTCAATTATGTAACATTAATATTATAGACCCATTAAACACGCCTGGTAAACTATCACAGGTACCTCCGCGGAGGTACCGATAAAAGTTGTGACAGGCATCCGGAGCTACCTGTGACGGTCCAAAAATAAACAAAAGCGGGTAAGTATTCGTCTTTTTTGATAAAATACATTATAACCAGGGAGTTTATTGAAAATCAAAGAATGCTATTCGACCCTTATATAGATTAAGTTATGTCACACAATATATCCCCGGGAACTTTACATATAAACGGGAGATATGGCTTTTGAAGTGGCTTTAAAGTCAGTCAAAAGTACTCAAAACAAGAACAAATCGGTTGTTTTAGGTTTTAATGCACTTTTCTTGCATAAGAATCTGTTGATCTGGACACACTGACGTAAAGTAAACCTGCTTGCCCAAATATAAATGCCGATAAACTCCAAATAAGGCTGGATCTGTAAAAAGAAAACAACTGGAGGCGCCTGTGACGGAAGGGAGGTGCCTGTGATGTAAGAAAATATAGCGAAAATCTAAAAATTTATTGCAGTTGCAAAAATATTGATATTTTTCATCTCTAGACCACTGCCTTGAAAGAATCGTCCATTCAACGTCGCAATAATCTATCACAATGCGAATATCAAGCTTATTTTTGTTAAAACGACAGATAATGATTATGATCTTATACAATCAGATTCTACATCCTGCTACCAAAACCAAGATGGAAGTAAGTATGCATTGACAATACACTGTAAACCGAATAAAGAGCTCTTTCCCAGACAGGTGGTCATTCACCTACCCCAAATGAAAACAACGCTAACTTCTGTTTTACCTATTTTATATTTTAATTACCAAACAAACCAGAAAGCAAAGTGGGCGACTGTAGGCTACAGGTGACCTTATTACCAGAAGACTACTGTACTGTGTAACAGACAAGCGGACATAAGAACACGTAACATTGATGCTTCACAACAGAAATCCAAAATCCAAAGCATATCATCTCAAAGAGTTATTGCGCGTTTTGTTTGCATATATGTTAGTCAAACATTGACGAGTCATGCGTAGCTGTTGAAAATTTACTGCCTAATTCAGTGCTAGAATAGTTATGAAATGCGCTTAAATAAGAGGCAACGTTTTTGTGAATGGTGATGACTGCCTATTAGTCATTCCAAATCGTTAGAAATTATCGAGGTCACACGCCATGCTATATATACTCTGGGAGCCAAGTCAGCTAAAAATTGAAAGAGGTGGCACCCTCTGCTATCCTTGGTTTGACTACGTTTTCTATTAGCCATAACCTTCTGAAAGGAGGTTTGATTGTTCTGCTCTCAAAATTTTATTGTCATGATGCTTTAATTCACATTTGTTCCTTGGTACCCTATGGCTGAAATCAACACCATTAAGGCATGTATTGTTACACTGTTGCACTTTAGCGAAAGTCATATTTTGCAGCAATACCACTCTTTTCCTGCTCTAGAGATATAGTTTCAATACAAGTGTTACTAATTAGAGCCATAGTGCAACAAAACGATTTTCCGCTTTATTTTTTGAGCATTTTTCTATATGAATTTACCCCACCCACTTGAGAAACAGGTAGGCTAAATTGTTCAATGAGATAAAACTCAATAATTTCGTCCATTAAATGGCATAGTGGTAGATTTAAATGTCCAAGAAACTAACAAAATATGTTCCGCACTCAAAAGTGACTGGCATGGTATTGTGTGTATATACAACGATTCATGCTAACCCATGCAGAAAAAAGGTCCAAAGAAATATAATATTTAAATGAAATATGTAAACAAACACCACTTTAGGTCTAACGCCTACTCTTTGCCCTAATAATACTTACATGTACTTGTGGTCTGCATGTATTCAGTTATAATACAGCAACACAGACTTTGGGATGCAAGTTTATTTTACTACCCCATAGTAACGTCTTACTACTTGTCTTATAACTTAACCTTTACGGTGCTATTTCCAGTTTGGTATCGTGGGTTGGTTGTTGCACGGATAGGATCAATTCCTAAACATTGCCTTTTACACTGTTTTATCTGTTCTAACCCTTTCCTATAAAAAACTTTATATGAAATCAAAGATTAATAAAAATATTTTGCCTTATCGCATTTATTTACACCAAAATAACGTATATAACAGGTTAAAAAGTAAGAGTTATTCTACTCTACTGCCACAAGTGTAAAGTGACGTGTGGCTAGAACGAAAAGCTCTCTCTTTCTTACTTCATCGTGATGAAAATCATGTTTAGAATCATTTGGACTCAGTTTGAAAAAAGGAACGTAGCTCGAGCTGTTGCTAGGGGACATTGGCAGTGTAGCAACATTACATTACCGAACACACACTCAGCCAAACCGAGATTAATGTAGTGTTTTCTCTGATGCATAAGTTGCTTCCGGAGAACCTTCCTTTTTGGAATTAAGTTAAGCTTTAATCATTACACCAGACTTTCAGGACATGATTGATGATAATCTGAAAGCAAAGACCATTTGCGATAAAGAACAAAGCAGCTTTGGTTTCATTTATTCTGTTCTTGAAAGTGCAAATGATATTGTCCAGCCATGGGTAATATGGTTATGGCATATTGTCATTACTTTCAGTTCATTATGAAAATGAATTTTGAATCAAGTCAATGAAAAATCGCTTATTTAAACTCCTAATTTGGTAGTCAAAAATGGTAACGTATACAACATTCAACAATAAAAGAGTTATCGCATTACTCTTTTACTGTTATGAAGTTTTTATATTTATGCTTGGGTAATCTGGAGCAGAAAGTAACACGTCCTGAAGTAATCCTCAAATGTTGAAAGCAAAACATAAGGCTTCTTATTGTTAACATTACAGAAGTATAACTATAACTCTCTGAAGAGATTTGAATATTTGATGTACCCATTTTATTGCTTCAAATTGCAATTGTTACAAATAAAACATGTAACAGTAGCATAAGTACAGTTCTATACAGTGCCTAATTTGCATTGGAATTATGCTTGTTTTAGATGTTTGGCTTAAAACCGGTTATTTTCTGCACCCGGTAGCCCGAGCATTAATATGAGAAGCAAATGATAGGCAATGATCAGGAATTAATACAATCAGATCCTACATCCCGCCCTAAAACCAAAGGGAAAGAAGCACACGCACAAATTGACAAAAAGTTCACGAAAGACATGCACGGTAAACTGAATGAACAGCTCTTTCTCAAACAGGTGGTCATTCAGCAACCCCAACTGAAAACAACCAGAACATATATTTTTACCTATTATATATTTTATATTACAAAACAAAACAGAAAGCAAAATGGGCAGCTATTCAGGTGACCATATTGCTAGATGATGGTAAACAAGCCAACTTCTTAACAATAAAAGGGTTCGTTCCGAGAATTGATGCTTCATTTTATTGATTTTTCAAACAGAATATGCCGATATCATTAAACACCATAATACCTAATCTGACAACTCGTTTGCATTTAAATGTTGTGTTTGTTACCTTTTTATCATCACTACAAATGAAAAAGTAAGTGAATTATCATTGACTCGATTAATATAAGATCATTTTGATAATGTCATAATCATATCATCCTTGCCCAGACAATATTGTGTGCACTTGCCAGGAATCTGCCATGTTCTTTCCCACGCGTGCTCCTTATTTCTGAATGATCTCCAAACATGTCATGGAAATAATACTGTATTAATGTTACCTCAATGATTTACTGCAGTTTGTTAGAACGGAAACAATATTTTCGACCTCCTATTTGCTTCTGTGGCTTATTTAACCTTCTTAAAATCAGGTTTACTTTTAACAGAAACACTTTTCTCCTAAAGAAGCAAATTCTTTCTTTTAACAGTTTACTCCCATTAAGAAGAGAAGGTAAGGTAAACATGGCAGTTATTTCAGCGTAATATTGTATCCATTCACCTAAAATACTAGAAACGATAGGAGCTTAACTAAATTCTGAATGAGAATTCTCTGGGAGCAAAGAATGCATCGCAGGAAACAAAGACATCAGCCTCGGTGTCTGTGAATAAAATGTTATAACATTGCCAATGCCCCCCCCCCCTCCCCAAGCACCAGCTTCGGCTGAATTCTTTTTTTTCTTATAAAACTGACTCTGAATGAGCCCAAATGATCCCTTACGACCAAAAGCATATACTTTTTTTCAAATTGATGAAGTACAGGGAAGCATTTTGCCGTAGACACATGGCACTTTACACTTAGCTGCAATGGAGTAAAAATAACACTTACTTTTGAACCTGTTACATACGTTACTTTGTTTAAATATTTGCAAAACGGCCAAAATATTTTAACCATGGTTTTAATATTGCTTTTAAAAGAAACTGTCAAAACAGATAAATTAGTGTAAACGGGCAGCGATAAGGGATGTGTTAAATCGGTGTCACAACCCTCCCATGACACCAAACTAGAAATAGTAAAAAGACAAGTACTCAAAATACTAGAAGTAGCTAAATAAACATGCAGCCCATTCCATGCAGATAACCCCCAAGCTAGCCTTACACCAACATGACCAGGCACACAAAACGTCAACTTTCAACAGGATAATGACGAATTAAAAGACAAAATAAACCAGTGTTTTAAAGACAATAAAAAAGCGGACAGCACAAACTGTAACATCATTACATCACAATGAATGGACCGCCTTGGAAATATCACTGATAAATTACGTACGGTAGGTTTCAACGGATTTCACATGCATGTAGAAATAACTCGAACTAATAAAGCCTTGGCGTATTTGGCATTTGCAACATTTAATCTCAAGAAATATTTTCAAATAAAAGTTACTAGTACTACTGCTACTATCTTTCTGAGTTCAAAAAGTAATTTATTAAATATTAAAACTAAGTTTGTATTGTGTGATTCTTAAAAATCATTAAGATATTAATAAATATAAATAGATTAAGTAATTTTCCATGTACAGAATAATTCATGAGCGCTTCTTTTTTTTTCTTTTTTTTGGACAATTTCAATTTTTCTTGTCATGTAAACAACACTGTTTGATGTCTGAGTAGGCAACTAAACAATGCAAAAATTAAATATTTTGATAAATAATAAATATATTTAGCACAACTGTGTTGTTTAACAGGCAAAGTTTCAAAAGAGTGTATTCCTGGGTGAATGATAGTCTTTTTACACAAACATGTTAATCTGATAATTACGTTACTTTGCTGACGATATGTGTTGTAAGGTCAAAACTGATTTAAAGTGTTGTGTTGTATCATGTTTAGTATTATCTTAATGAAACAGGCCAGGTTTTTCAGTTTTAAATAGCTTATTAGCTACGTTTTATCAAACAATTGCGTGAAAAATGACTTTTAAGCCGCTTACAATGAATAGGTGTGCCTTTGTTCGACAGTTCACTGTTGACCTAATATAAAAACTACGGATCTCAAATTGAATTGTTAGAAAGCTATTGAAAAGGGCCAGTTAGACAAAATGAAAATTCAATATTGGGGTCATTTTATCACAGTCTTTTCAAAAAAACTAAAAAAACTTAAATTATGTTTTAAATTTTCAAGGGTTACATGAATTGTGATAACGAAAATAACAGACTGTAGGTTCTTAATTGTTTTCTGTGTAGCTTAATTATGGCATATTAGCTATTCTTACAGAAAAAAATGACATTTGATACAGTTGAATCGTTACAAAATATTTCTCATCAATTCTTATTATATATACTTAAAATTTAATAAGGTAACGTATATTACTGCCCATTACAGAGTTATGCAAGGTTTGCCAAGGTGGCAAACGCTAAATCTGATCACTACAGATCAAGACAATTATTTTGATATATAAAACTAATGTTACACGACGTGGACCACTATCTCTCTTTTCTATGCCACTTATGGTATCATATTTGCTCCACTAAGGTAGTCATATCCATCGCTTAATTTGACTATTTTGACAATAAAATTTGGCGAGCAGAACAATCAAACCTAGTTTCTGAAGGTTTAGACTATTCAAAAATGCATTCAAACTAAGTATAGCAGAGGGTGCCACCTCCGACCCTTATTTTGGCAAGATAGGCGATTTTGGCTCCTAGAGTATAGCTACTCGAAACGTTTGCAAAAACAACAATGTTTCGGAAGATGAGTTTATGTAGTAAAAGTGCTATTTTGTTACCAAATTTGATCCAGTGGCTATTCGGAGACTTTGAATTACACATACTTTACAATAAGATTCCGATCACTTGAACATACTAAAAGGTGTAATGTTGAGAATATGTCATCTGCCAATGGTGTAATCTGTAGGCCTTACGGATGTATTTGGATTCTAGCGCCAACTATTCAAAACTAACCAGACTGAATCACTTGTAGCACCTATCACTCCAGTTACCACAAAGTTAACACATATAGCGAGCGTCATACGACACATGCGAGCGACACGCATATGAGGTACCAAAAGGATCAATACTATAGATACCTGTACGTGTATGCCTGTTGACGGGTATCGGCAATTTTGACCCATTTGACACACCATACGTGTAGCTTGCATGACGTGTGACCTCGACAATTTCTAACGAGTTGGAATGACTCACAGGCAGCACCTCCCAATCACAGTCATCACCATACACAAAAAGGTTGACTCTTATTTATAAAGCGCTCATTTCATAACGATTCTAACACTGAATTAGGCAGTTAATTTCCAGCAACAAAATGAAATTCGTCAACTATCAGAAGTGGGAACAAAATGGGCAATAACTCTTTGAGATGGTGTTTAGGAATTTTAACATGGAATTTCATGATATACGCATTATGATAGCTTAATGGAACATTGAATGAATGATTCTTTCCAGGCAGTGATTCAGAGAAGATGTCAATATTTCCAGCTGCAATAACTATTCAGATTTTCACTATATTTGCTTACATCACAGGCACCTCCACATCATTGCAGGCACCTCCAGCTGTTGTTTTGAAGAATCAAGCCTTATTTGTAGTCAATCGACATTTATATCTGGGCAAGGAGGTTACCTTAACATCCTTACCTTGAAAAACAGATTCGTATGCAAGATCACTGCATTTAAGACCAAAAACGGCCGAATTTTTTATGTTTTGAGTACTGTGGGCTGACGTCAAAGCCACTTCAAAAGTCGTATCTTTGGTTAGTTCTGGAGGATATGATGTGTGAAAGTTCTGGAGGATATGATGTGTGACAAAACTTTATGTCTATAAGGGTCGAATAGCACTTTTTTATTTTTGATATACTCCCTGGTTATTTTTCTTTTGTCAAAAAAGAGGAATACCTACCGTTTGTTGTCATTTTTTTTACTGTCACAGGCAGCTCCAGATGCCTGTCACAACTTTTTATCGGTACCTCCGCCGGAGGTACCTGTGACGTGTTAAAGAGTATGGCCATTACTGGCTCAGAAATATTTTTAGCCTTTGATATTTTAGATGTGAGAGCCCTTAATTTGTGTATGTCAACAATATTTTGTGAAAAACAAATCTCCTAAATACCTTCCTGGTTAACAGAAATTTTACAGAAATGCTACCTGTAGAGTGAAGACGTCCATATTAAGTTTTGGTGAAATTCTGATAAGCACTCTATCGAAAAAAAGTATTTATTTTGTGGTGCTCTTAAAGTCTGCTTTCTAATTTGCATGAAATCTGCATAACATGCCAGCAAATATGCATAAAAGGTTCAATACATACGTGAAGCTGCTACATATGTTGTGACAAGTGTATTTACTTTTCACAAATATTCAATTTGGTCTGGAAAAATTTCTGCAGTAGAGGGAATTAGCTTAGAATTAAATATATTTAAAAACAGATGTTTCATCGAGATAGTAATAAACTGTGCTGTTTTGTACTTTTGACTCTTTTATCCTTTTCCATTTTTAAGGATTTATACATGTATATGGATATTTACTTTTCAGATGATGTTCTACACTTCATTTCCGGCAAATTTGTTTCAAGTATAAACGAAAGTACTTTATTCGGATTGCATATTTAGGGTAAAGTCGGGTAACTTCGGACAGCGGGTAAATTCGGACATACTTTTGCAAACAGTGAAAATCCAGATGAGACGGCCCAGTTAATTTTGTTTTAATTCCTAACACCTGAGATATAAAGGAAACAATGTCACTGTCCAAATTTACCCGCTATCTGAATTTACCCGACTCTACCCTAATTGCCATGCTGGCTGGACTGTAACATGCTTCTGATGACACTGATGAAATTGAGGCAATGATTTAGGTGTTAGATTTTCAACAAGCAGAGCTACCATATCTAGCATTGTCGATACTTACAAATACTGAGGGATTTTAAAAACGCACCATTGTATATCATGTATTTTACCCAGAGTTTGCAATAGTGGAAACGTTTGAGCACTCGTGCGAGTTAGCATGGTTGGGCTCTTTAAGTCTGCAACCGCTTACAGAGAGTGTGCAACCGTGCATAGAAATTTCGAGAAAAATGGAATTTTGGTTACTTTTTCGCATAAAATTTTAACGAATTCACATTTTGTCGAATTTTAATGTTTATGCATCTGAATGAATATCACACACTGTAAAAACAATGAAAAATGGCAAAGATCCTTGAAAAAGGGTTTTATCGATGTTCGAAATTTGTTTTTTTTTTAAATTTTGGGACAATTGATGGTATACCTTCCCAGGTCATGAGAGTATGTCTTAATGTACCAGTTCCAAGCAAATTTGAATAATCATTCAAATGTTGTCCGTTACCTTCACTCCCAGCTTGTGTGCAAACAGATTGAATCTTTGTAAAATGACGTCGAAAAGAAATATATGTAACCGATAAAAAGAGAACACAAAGCATGAACAATGAATAACCTCTGATTTTTATGTCATTGAAATCTGATCAGCAGTTACGAAATTGCAGCTAACTGAAAATCACACTTCAATCACCATTGGATTAATGCGAATTTATCTCCCTTTAGGAATATTTTAAAGCCAAATTTTGCATTCATTTTGAAAGCTTGTATTCCCGGTTAAAATTGGAATAAACCAAAATTACAATAGTTGATGGCTGTATGAAACAAACATTATTGCATAAAAAGCAGTGCCGAGAGGTATTAACAGCCGTGTATCAACCGGCGAAAAGCCGTGTTTCAACAATGGTTTTCACGCGCTGTTGATGCACAATGACAGTACTTTCATTCTGCTTTTGCCGGGCCACAAAAAAAAAAAACGCCATGCAACTTTGTCTCTCCCGTTTCGGTTGAATTACAAAAATTGGTGGTGCGCTACATAAGTATGCCTATATGACGTCATCATGCCTTTGTAATCTGACGTCATCGTCGTGACTCAGGTTTAAAGCGATGTTGTTTACATTCTTACGATGTCAAATGGAGAGTAAATAAGTGTTAAAGAAAACATGCATCTCAAGCTTTCAGCAATCAAGAACTGCAGGATGGTATATGAATGTATCTGGCTTGTTCTAAATGGAGATTATTGCTCAAGGTATCTGCTTTTTGTTGATTAATTGGCAATCTACAACGACCATCTTGGACAATTTTTCCGAAGTACTGAGGTTGAATAGGATGATGGCAGCCATTTTGAATTGCTGAATGTTCTCGGGCCCGGAAGACGAATATTAGTAAAAAGATGCACCAGCGCGTTGGCTGTCAAACGGTGACAAAATATAGTGCCAAGTTTTTTCTCTCAAATTTTAACGAATAATTCGTTGAATTTATGAAATAACAGCGATCAAACATTTGTTTCCAATGCGTCAACATCTGCCAGGTCCCTCGGGAGATGCTGAAAACCTCGGCCTTCGGCCTCGGTTTCCAACATCACCCTCGGGACCTTGCAAACGTATTTACATGAAAAACCATGTTTGATCCCCATATTTATTTTTCTAGCATATCCAAAGCTACAAATTGGTGCATTTCTAAAGTCTCTCAGTATATATGCTTTTCATAAAAATTTTGTGTGGTTTTAAAAGCTGTATCTATACTGAGTCAATTCAAGTGCAAAGGTTCAATGCCAAAGTCTTTTGAAGATTTTACATCTACCAGAATTGCCATTGTAATAATTCAGCATGTCCGACGTGAACAACTAATATTTACATTCTCATTGCACTTAATATTTAAAAGCCCTATAGTAAACCATTAGATCGTAATGTAGTTTATACTTCAATAACTACATCGGTTCACGCGACGTCACATGCCACTAAGTGACGTAAAAATAAACCACGGTTCTCTACATCTGATTGGATGTAGGCGGCATTATGACGTGTTGACGCTGTTCCGCCCGTACTGGCGTAGTAGAAAAAAGTGTATAAATGTTTTTTTATGCTCCAACTGTAGCCCCATAATGCAAATTTGTGGTCAGATAATTGATGGAAAAGAATGTAGATATAAGCAATGAACATAAGCAATGAACTTAATTTTTCTGGTGTTTATCGAAGTATAAACTACATTGGGTCGCTAGCAAAGTTTACATCAGAGGTTCGGGGTTCACTTACTTTGCAGTGACGCGACCCAATGCAGTTTATACTTCGATAAACATCAGAAAAAATGAAATTCATTCCTTAATTGCCTTTCACACAGCAACTATCACAGTAGGCCTACTGTGAAAGCAGTGAATTTCGCAGCACCAAACAGTGCTTTAGTTCATGTATCAGACATATATTCTGGTTCAGCCTCTGATGCAGCCATCGTTGAATAGTGTAAGTACTTGAACAATGCATCATGAAGACCTTATTTTGGCTGAAAAGGGTCTTAATATATATATTACAAACTCCGTTTGTCTCTAAACATTCCTTCATTTCTATAGGGTAAGGCACACTTTATCATATGACGTCGCATCTGAGAGTGTAATAAAGCCATGCATTAAAAACGATAATCCACTAGTGGATTAAATATGCAAATTACGTCGTAACGTTATACGTTGACGTCCAAAAGAACGCCGCGTTTTCTAATGGCGAAATCATGACGTTTTAATGCAAAATTTGCTAATAAAATGCAATTTTAGTGTCGTATGATAAAATAGAATCTTGAATTCGTGCTCCGGCACAGCCTCGCATCTTATCTTTTCTCCCAATTCGTTTAATAAATTCAATAATATATCCTCTGTTTCAATACAGGAAGCAGAACTGTGCTACAAAATAGTACGGAGCGGAATTCACGTTGAAAGGGCAAATGAACGGATAAAAAACTATGAAATTCTTAATCATATTCCTGCACACTATAGACACTCATTAACTGATATATTTCAGTTTTGATCTTTTCTTAATAAGCAAGCACCATTGCCGACAGAAATTGCTGAAAAATATGAAATTTAGAAATCCCATTTATTTTTATGATTAATGCCAGAGGATTTACTTGATATGGTGAAACTTCCTGTGCTACATTCCAATGTCAAAAATAAGTTAAATATGTTCATGGGACAGGTGGCCCCAATTAATGACAGGGAAGAGATACCTGGCAGATCCAACCGGAGGTGCAGCCTGTGGCTGCAAGTTTGGCCGGCATTGGCTCTATAACATTAATTGAGCCGCGGAACGAGAAAACCAACAATGTGGTTGTGCGCCCAGCGCCCACTCAGATCAGCCTGGGCATCCGCCCAGTCTGATCAGAGTCTTCGCTAGGCGCTTAAAGAGTAGCTTAGAGTCTAAGCTACCTTCATGCGGACAGCGAAGGCTCTGATCAGACTGGACGGATGCCCAGGCTGATCTGAGTCTGCGCTGGGCGCACAACCACATTGTTGGTTTTCTCGTGTCGTGGCTCAATTTATTTTGTCAATTGCTCATCCTCTCACAAATAGGACACTATGACTAACAGTTTTTAAAATGTACATTAATAACGATACTGACAAAACTTTTAACAAAAGTTAGTCAAGCAAGAAATCTAGGTCGCAGTGACATAATTCTTGTTTGATTCTTGCCATCTCATCAGTACCATTTGTTTACAAATCAATATGATCCTATGACCTAGAACATTTACGATGTACATTGATAATGCTATCTAACAAAACTTGAAACAAAACTCGGAGAAGAAAAATTCCGAGTCAAAACGACATAATCTTGTTGAATACTCGCCTCCTAATCAAGTGCCATATGTTTACAAGACACCATGATCCCATGACCTACATTACTCAAGATTTACATTTATTGCATTTCCAGGACAAAACAGTGACCGACGTCAGTAAACTGGAAAATCTGGGTCAAAGTGACCTACCTCTCGTTTGGGTACTCAACTCCTCATCAAGGGCCAACTGTTTACAACACATCACGATCCTTTGACTTGCGGTAATTACGATATTCATGGAAAACTTGTTCTTTATTCAATTTATTTTTTTTTTTTATAATTTTATACTTTCTATTTTTTGTGTGCAAAACTCTAATCAGGTATTGGCGTGCATGTGCACAGTCACGGTTAGACAGAAACGACAGCAGTTTCCCCTACTGTGTAGAAACGAACTAAAAACAAGACGAATGTGGTCACCTGTCGACGGGGCTATCAGTTGTGACATATACACATGTATATATAGTCAGATAACCTTTGTTTTCCCAGCGCATGCACTGCCAATTGAACATATATTTTTTCCTGGACATTGTGTATAAGTATTGAATGATCAGTGAAAAACCTTTACAATTTTATAATACAGAGTACGTTTTTTAAAGTTCGGACGAAAATGTAATCGTAGGTTGCGTAAAAATTCAAAGTTTCGGCTAGCAGGAAGTAACTGAAGCACAGGTCTGAAAATAGCTTACACGAAACATGTCATCATTATCAAGCTTCGGATGAAATATGAAATCATTCCAGTTGATGCAAGCTAAGATCACTTTCAGCGAGTTCGATAAAAATTCAAAGTCTCGGCAGACAAGAAGTAACTGTCGTCTGAAATATTATGTCATGTAATGTTCTGAAAATTTAATGAATGCATGTCTTAAATCCTCCAATGAAAATAATTTAAAACCTTATAAAAACTGAAAATAAATGTTTTTTGTCTGAAAAAAAAAAGAAAACTCGCAATATTCATGAAAGTTTGGTCTATACAAACAACAAAATATATAGACTTCTTTGTCGCATTACCACAGGGTATAATCGATTCCGCTAATATTCGCTTCCTGCAGAGACTGTACATCATATTTGGCTTCCGCCGAGACTGTCCGCGATCTTTTGCTTCCTGCCGAGACTTCTATACATGATAAATGGCTTCCTGCCGAGACTGTCCGCGTGATTCTGCTTCCTGCCGAGGCTCTCGGCAGGAAGCAGATTCACGCGGACAGTCTCGGCAGGAAGCCATTTTTCGAGGACAGTAGTCTCTGCAGGAAGCAAGAGTTCGCGGACAGTCTCGGCGGAAGCCAATATGACGGACAGTCTCTGCAGGAAGCGAATATTGGCGGAACCGATTATACCCTGTGATTACGATCAGAACGATTAATGAATGACATGATTAGCGATTATACTGATTGAATATATTATGACACTGTGCATCACTAACTGTCAAATCTACATGTGTATTCATAAATGCAAATTACATGACATTTCTTTGTATGAATATATAAGTTCATTAGTTTATTAAAGTCTCATTTTGGTGTACAACATCACAGTACATACATGTTTATATACAGATATATAAAAATACACCAAACCATTCTGTACAGAATTATAAGAGACTATGTACATAGATTTATCTTATCACAGCGGATCAAATATGCTTATATAAAGGCATCCACAGAGGTAGAAATAAAAAAACAAGTCGCCCAAGGGCAACGATCGCTCACCTGTCAGTATATGCTCAATTTATATAAAATTGGTAGTACTACAGTCCCAGATACTACAATCCAAGTTTCAAGGCAATTGGCCCAGTGGTTCTGGAGAAGAAGATTTTTCAAGGTTTTTTGCCATATATGGTTGGTCATGTGACCTGGACAGAATATAAATTTTGTTTCCAACTTTGCCTGAAGGCTGCATATGAAATTTAATTGAAATTGGCCAAGTAGTTTCAGAGGAGAAGTCCTTTAAAAATGTTGACACATTACAAACAAATGACCTTTAGCCAAGGTCACTAAATGACCCTAACCCCTAGAATTCCTAGGGGTTCAAGTTGTCTGCATTTCCATATCACAGAGCACTATATCAACAAAAATGACCCAGACCCCGGGTATAAACTTTCGTTCCCCCATCCCACTGAGACTCCATATGAAATATGGCTTCAATCGGCCAAGTGGTTTCAGAGGAGAAGATGTTTCAAAATCTTGACGACGGATGGTCTGGCGGAATGACCTTGACCTTTAGTGACATAATATCTTCATCTGGTCATTTAGTCGCCCATGTATACCAAGTATTGTACCTAATACTTAAACAGTTTCTGAGAAATCCACTGTTTAAGCGTTTTCCCATATAAAAGCCTAACGTACCAAAGTTGACCATGCCGTAAATTAGGTCAAAGTCAACGCAAGGTCATGATTTGTATAAAATATGATGGGCCCGCATGCCCAATTTTACATACCAAGTTTCAAGGTCATAGGCCTTTTGGTTCTGGAGAAGAAGTTTTTTGAAGGGTTTTTACCATATATGGGCATGGCGGCCATCTTGGTCATGTGACCCAGACCCCGGGTATAAAATTTTGTTCCCCTATTCCACTCAGACCCCATATGAAATTTGGCTTAAATTGGCCCAGTGGTTTCAGAGGAGAAGATGTTTGAAAATCTTGACGACGGATGGTCTGACGGAATGACCTTGACCTTTAGTGACATAATATCTTCATCTGGTCATTTAGTCGACCATGTATACCAAGTATTGTACCTTAGACTTAAATAGTTTCTGAGAAATCCACTGTTTAAGCGTTTTCCCATATAAAAGCCTAACCTACCAAAGTTGACCATGCCGTAAATTAGGTCAAGGTCAACGCAAGATCATGATTTGTATAAACTATGATGGGCCTGCATGCCCAATGCTACATACCTGGTTTCAAGGTCATAGGCTTTTTGGTTCTGGAGGAGAAGATTTTTAAAGGGTTTTTACCATATATGGGCATGGCGGCCATCTTGGTCATGTGACCCAGACCCCGGGTATAAACTTTCTTTCCCCTTTCCCACTGAGACTCCATATGAAATTTGGTTTCAATCGGCCTAGTGGTTTTAGAGGAGAAGATGTTTGAAAATCTTGACGACGGATGGTCCGACGGAATGACCTTGACCTTGACCTTTAGTGACATAATATCTTCATCTGGTCATTTAGTCAACCATGTATACCAAGTATTGTACCTTAGACTTAAATAGTTTCTGAGAAATCCACTGTTTAAGCGTTTTCCAATATAAAAGCCTAACGTACCAAAGTTGACCATGCCGTAAATTAGGTCAAAGTCAACGCAAGGTCATGATTTGTATAAAATATGATGGGCCCGCATGCCCAATTTTACATACCAAGTTTCAAGGTCATAGGCTTTTTGGTTCTGGAGGAGAAGATTTTTGAAGGGTTTTTACCATATATGGGCATGGCGGCCATCTTGGTCATGTGACCCAGACCCCGGATATAAACTTTCGTTCTCCTATCCCACCAAGACTCCATATGAAATTTGGCTTCAATCGGCCCAGTGGTTTCAGAGGAGAAGATGTTTGAAAATCTTGATGACCGATGGTCCGACGGAATGACCTTGACCTTTAGTGACATAATATCTTCATCTGGTCATTTAGTCGACCATGTATACCAAGTATTGTACCTTAGACTTAAATAGTTTCTGAGAAATCCACTGTTTAAGCGTTTTCCCATATAAAAGCCTAACGTACCAAAGTTGACCATCCTGTAAATTAGGTCAAGGTCAACGCAAGGTCATGATTTGTATAAACTATGATGGGCCTGCATGCCCAATGCTACATACCAGGTTTCAAGGTCATAGACCTTTTGGTTCTGGAGAAGAAGATTTTTGAAGGGTTTTTACCATATATGGGCATGGCGGCCATCTTGGTCATGTGACCCAGACCCCGGGTATAAACTTTCGTTCTCCTATCCCACTGAGACTCCATATACAATTTGGCTTCAATCGGCCCAGTGGTTTCAGAGGAGAAGACGTTTGAAAATCTTGACGACGGATGGTCTGACGGAATGACCTTGACCTCGACATTTAGTGACATAATATCTTCATCTGGTCATTTAGTCAACCATGTATACCAAGTATTGTACCTTAGACTTAAATAGTTTCTGAGAAATCCACTGTTTAAGCGTTTTCCAATATAAAAGCCTAATGTACCAAAGTTGACCATGCCGTAAATTAGGTCAAGGTCAACGCAAGGTCATGATTTGTATAAACTATGATGGGCCTGCATGCCCAATGCTACATACCAAGTTTCAAGGTCATAGGCCTTTTGGTTCTGGAGAAGAAGATTTTTGAAGGGTTTTTATCATATATGGGCATGGCGGCCATCTTGGTCATGTGACCCAGACCCCGGATATAAACTTTCGTTCTCCCATCCCACTGAGACTCCATATGAAATTTGGCTTCAATCGGCCCAGTGGTTTCAGAGGAGAAGATGTTTGAAAATCTTGACGACGGATGGTCCGACGGAATGGCCTTGACCTTTAGTGACATAATATCTTCATCTGGTCATTTAGTCGACCATGTATACCAGGAATTGTACCTTAGACTTAAATAGTTTCTGAGAAATCCACCGTTTAAGCGTTTTCCAATATAAAAGCCATACGTACCAAAGTTGACCATGTCATAAATTAGGTCAAGGTCATCACAAGGTCATGATTTATATAAATTATGATGGGCCCGCATGCCCGATGCTACATACCAAGTTTCAAGGTTATAGGCCTTTTGGTTCTGGAGAAGAAGATTTTTGAAGGGTTTTTACCATATATGGGCGTGGCGGCCAGCTTGGTCATGTGACCTGGACCAAATATATAAACTTTCGTTCCCCCATCCTGTTAAGGCTCCATATGAAATTTGGCTTCAATCCACCTAGTGGTTTCTGAGAAGAAGATGTTTAAATGTGTGAACGCCGACGCCGACGCCGACGCCGACGCCGACGACGACGGACGACGGACCAAGTCTATACTATAAGCTCACCTTGACAGGTGAGCTAATAAAAAAAATAAAAAAGTAATAATAATGATAAAAAAAAAAGAAATACAGCGAACGTTGTATATTACTTCCACTTACGTGGCACTGCAACCATGATGCCAGAGTACAGTCACTTCCAAAAAACTACACAATGGAATCAATGGTTTCCCCCTCCTCAGCCACACGGCGCATGAATTTACCAGAGGCGGCACAGTCAGGTACAGAGAAACATGTGGCGGAAACCAATGTCCAAACAGCATGCCCCCCCCCCCCCCCCCCCCCCTGCACCGACTTTGTGCACCGTAATACATGCTCCGTGAGGATGAAAAGAGGAAACACTTTGGAAAAAAAAGTCTACTATGTGGGAAAAATCAGACAGTTAAACGAATAAATATGAAGGAAGTAAACAGAATTTTCGCCGTGTATATGACGAGGTTGTTCCTCACTTACTGTCAAATTAATATTTCTAAAAGAATAACGTATTGTCCAATTTCCTTGTAGTATAGTTCTTGTATATTTGAGTTCCATACACACAAAAAAAATTGTGGATAAATAATTTGCTCAACAACATATACTGAATTGAAAAGTTTTTTGACTGAATAATTAAATAGTTACTTTCTTTCATGAAAACGTTTTATTTATAATATTCCAGAAAATGATTTTTACTGTTTTTATGGTGGCTGATTTGGGCCTCTTCGATTTACTACACTGACGGAGTGACAACCCGCTAAAGCGCCAAACCAGCACGACATTGCGACAAACCACAGCTCTGACGTGGTTTCAAACCGGTTTATCGCTTTGGCACACATTTTTGTAACAAGGCGGAAGCAACAAAGCGATATGAGTTTCAACCTGTTTTGTATAAATTCATAGGAGAATCTTTTAATTCTTAAGTCTTCATTTATTAAAAGACCAAGCAGCCCGAGGGTTAAGAGTATGATCTCCTCAACTTTTTATATGAAATAATACAATTTTATATATCAAGAAATATTTCAAAGAAAATTGTAATATCATTGCACATGTTTGTCGAGCGCAGAGTTATAAACTAACGAATTTTCTGGAACACCACCGAATTAGCAGTATTTGGCGTTTGCGTGAAACCCAGTGGCTTTATTCATAAGTTAATTTATGAAATGCTGAACTTGGTAATTGAAGCAAGGCCGGATGCAAAACAGTCCTTGTCGGGGCAAAAGTATAATATCATAAGTTTTCTTTAATTGGTACAACTATACAAAACAAAAAAAAAACTATTGACATAAATAAAATAGTTTCAAATATTCCATGACTCATTACCTATTTTTGAAAATTTGATAAACTGAATAAATTAATCACAAATGCCCTCATTAGGTTTCGAACCTACGCCCTATGGAACCAAATCTCCTAGCACTGAAAGACTCGATGACCTAACCGATTGCGCCATCTAGATAAGTTAAAGAAAACTTGTTACCTATTTTTTTTAAATTACATTCTTTGTATATAATCACAATTGTAACATTATGCTGTCATCAACTGAAGTAAATAACTTACACTATATGAGCCGCGACGCGAGAAAACCAACAATGTGGTTGTGCGCCCAGGGTAGACTCAGATCTGCGAGGGCATCCGCCCAGTTTACTCAGACTCTTTGTTAAGAGCTCAACGGGTAGCTTAGGGTCTAAGCTACCTCCATGCGGACAGCGAAGACTCTGATCAGACTGGGCGGATGCCCAGGCTGATCTGAGTCTGCGCTGGACGCACAACCACATTGTTGGTTTTGTCGCGTCGCGGCTCATATATTGGAATCAAATAGAAATCTGGTGAGCAGACGCAGCTTCGTACTTTTGTAATAGTTATTTCTCTTTATCTCGGAGGCATTCGCATGGCAATTTGTACACACAAAAAATGTGTAGAATCCATATTCTAATGATTTTAATTTATATTTGTTGCACTCATTGATGTTAATTTTAATGACGAAACCAAACCTCCACATCATAGTGACAAACCACAGCTTTGGTCCGTTTTCCAACAAGTTTGTTAATTTGTCGTACAGGTTTTGCGCTGTGTCGGTTTTTCGCACCATCAAAGCAACAAAGCGAAATGACACAAATCAGCCACTATAAATATGGTTAATCACAATAATGACCTCGCAAGATATATAAGTACAGTGCAAAACAAATTGCCACACAAAAAAACAAGATCTCCTTGCTTTTTACATATAAACTCCGCTACCACAGAATATTTTGCACCGCTAGCAAAATCATTTACCACCGTGCAAGAAAATTTGAATTGCTCAGGTAACGAGATCAATTATTTTTGTCGGTAATAACTGACGGGACAACAGGTGCGTTCCGCAACTACTGGTACACCTTTTACAATATTTCGCTTCCCACATTTATATACACTGTCACCAATTTGACATATACTGCTACTAAAGAATGAACCATTTTTTATCATTTGAGCCGCGACACGAGAAAACCAGCAAAGTGGTTGTGCGCCCAGCGCAGACTCAGATCAGCCTGGACATCCGCCTAGTCTGAGTAGAGTATTTCCTGAGTGCTTAAATGGTAGCTAAGGGTCTAAGCTATCTTCATGCAGACAGCGAAGACTCTGATCAGACTGGGTGGATGCCCAGGCTGATCTGAGTCTGCGCTGGGCGCACGACCACATTGTTGGTTTTCTCGTGTCACGGCTCAATTTCATTTTTTTGAAACCATGTCATACTGGCCGAATAACCTTTCCATCCAAACGTGAGCTGATTCAAAGACTCGTTACAAAGGTGCTCGTTGCCTTAGAGTAAGTATTATTTGTTTTTCAACCATAATTTTCAATAAAATGGATTTTATTTGTTTAAGGTGGAACCATACGTTAACTCGATTTTTGAAATATTCAGTTTTTGATCATGAACAAAGCATTTTATAAATTTTCAAACATATCTGCATGTGAAACTGAAATTATATTTTGGAAATGTTGTAATGCGTTGGCAGGTGTGACGTCTGAAAACGTGACTGTTTTGCAGTTTTGACGCCAGAAGCAGGGTGCAGAAAACGCATCATTTTTAACGATTCAGGCATTAATATTTTAAGGAGAAAATAAAATTTTATTTAAAACGTACATGCAGCCTGAGCTCTTCAAAGCTGTATGAAAGAAATCTAACTTTCCTTTATTGTTACTATTTTATTACAGCAAAACACTTATTTTTCAAATTTCAAAAAATACTAAAAATCTTGGTTTGACATCGAATTTCGAAAAATCGGCTCGTTAAAAATGACAAAGTTTTAATATTGTGTTCTGTAAGTAACCTTTTGTGGAACGATACAATGACAGTTATGGGTTTACCGTTTCGTTTTTTAGATATTGACGTTAACTTTACCCCACCCCCATGAAATACAGTAACGCAAGACTGGTGATGGTACGTCTTGTTTTAGGTCATTGGTGTTTAAAGTTAACGTCCACTGTTCCAAAATTATTACAAAGAAGTTTATATTGCATAAAAGAATGTAGATAAGGATACTTTGTAGTTCTAAACTAAGGTCAATGCTTGAAATAAAACAATACAAATTAGATCTCAGCAGAAAAAATGTTTTTTTTGCCGTAAGTGGGAGGAATTTACAAAACACACGATTTTAATCATACACCCCTATATTGTACATTTTTAGTCCCTCTTCCAGGAAATGTAATAAGAAGGGGGCTTATCGATGTCGTTTTCAAAATATGTGACTTCAAAAAACGTCGATTTTGTCTCATTTTGCTCCCGATCTTATTAAGGCATTCTATGGTAGTAAACTCACTTTTTGCACGTCTGTCTGAGATAAGACCCTTCATTATGAGAAAACAAAGCATTTTTTTCTTCAAACACTTTCACAGTGTGACTCGATGCAAAAATTAGTAGGTCGCCGACTATGTTTTCATACCACAGTACACCTAGCAACGGAATTAGTCCACAATTTCCACAGAAATGCTGACGTTGCTAATGACGACGTTTCTAATTTCTTTGCGTGCCACTATCTAACAATGGCTTTATTTATAAGCGCTACTTTACTTTAGTTTATGAGCTTACTTGAAATGTTTCTCTCTTGTATGCTTATCCTTAATATAGCCTAATTAATTTCTGGACTCCTTAAAAATCCCTGTCTTTCACGTTGGTATCATTTTAACCTTTATGATATGTTTGTGGTTTGGGTTGAGTTTAATGACCCTATACGACAGTAGTTCAGTTTATATCGAGTCGTCCTCCAGAGAGAGGAAAAATAACAGAAGAGAGTGCAAAATATCCACACAAGGCATTTTCGCACCTACTAAAAGAACAGTCGGTCCATGCCCAACCTGAAGAAAGACGTTTGTCATGGCGTCTTCCCCCAGCCTACTATTCTCAAATTTTTTGAAGAATCTAAATAGAGGGGTGGTCGGGTGGTGAGATGGTGCTGTGTTTAATTTGCAGTGCCGGGGTGTCATACTGATTTGGAACATTGTGCGGCCAGGGCCTACTGTGCTTGTAGGTGCGAGTAGGGGTTGTTTGGACATTTTTTCTCTCGTCTATTATTTCTCGTCTTTCTCCCTCTCTCTGGTATACGGCCCGACATTGACTGAAATGCTGTCTCAAACCCAAAACAATCAATCAAGAATCTAAATGGAGCAAGAGTGGTTCAGGTATTCGCCCTACCCTTGGGGAACATGAATTAGCGAGCATCCATACGTGTGATGAAAATGAAGAAACTTTAAAGCATCTGAAACGCATTTGGCGTTTCTTTCGTTTTCCTTTCTTTTATTCAAGGAAAAAAAAAGAATTGTTTATGCGACCTGTCTGTGGACACTACCATATGCACCCTAATAATCCGACAAAATCTTCGACCAAAAGCCTGATCTGACTGCTCTATAACGATTTCTGGCCTCATTTCATGAAGCTGCTAGTTCGTGCGGAGTACGTACATTTCTATTTTCTTTTCTTTTCTTTTCTTTTTTTGTTGTTATTCTTATCATTATTAATATTTATGAAGATTTATTTTTCGAAGCTCCATCTACTTATGCAGAGATATTCGGTGTAGCTGAAAAACAGCTTACCGCTAGATATGCGCTGGATATTGTATGATAGCTAATAGTTGCAGATGAGATGAAAAAGATAGCGAATGTGGTATAAAATTTAAAAACAAGCTTGCGGTTTTATGGCCTCTTCAATATACATGTAATTTCAGGCGTATTGGTCATATAGAGGGCTAGTAGTCAAAGGCTATGTGCAGTGGAACCTTGTAAACGGTAGCGGGATACAAACCAAGACCGCTAGCATAACAAGCCGCCGCCAAGCCCACTGTGTTACCGGTTGCAGCATGTAAATGGGCTCGGACCTCTGAAAATATGTCAACAGATTAGGATGAACCATGCATATAAGCAGGCTCATGGGTGTCCAATACCGACATTGGACCTTACTTCAACGAGACAGGGACTAGTCTGGTCTAGTCTAACCCATAACCTTGTGAGGTCGTTGGGGCACCACTGATGACACTATCCCTTTCCACTTAGTCCTGTCTTCATCTGCCCTAGTTGAGCTAGCAAAATCCATTCCTGTCCACTGCTTATTATTGTCTTCCCACCTCTTCTTCTGTCTACCTCTCGTTCTCTTTCCTTTCACTGTGCCCTGCAGAATTGTCTTCGCTAAGCCAGAAGACCTTGAGACATGGCCAAACCACCTTAGTTTCCGTTTCTTGACCAAGGTCAGGAGTTGACCATATTCTCAAATGGCTGCTTGGATCTTTCTGCGAACCTCCTCATTGGTTATATGGTCCTTGTACGAAATGTTCAGTAACCTTCGGTGGCAACTCATCTCAAAGGCATGCGTTCTTTTCTCTAACCCTTCTGTCAAGGTCCATGGCTCACAAGCATACAGAAAAAATGGATATGACAAGGGAGCGCATCAGTTTCACCTTTGATCCAAGAGATACAATGTGTGTTGCTAACTCTCCATATTGACTTCAGCTTTGTTAGAGCTACAGTGGCTTGTGCAATCCTTGAGATAGCCCCCGGTTTTGAGCCTTTATCTGGGACAATTGCTCCATGCTACTTGAAGCTTGTAACTGTTCCAAGCTTCTGTCCTTTTACCATAATCTCCCTCTGGATTCCGCTGGCGCTGTTTGTCATTAGCTTGGGCTTCTCAGCACAGGGACAATGGAATCAAATTGTTGCTGAGTTATTAACGTCAGGCCGGAATCAGAGTTACCAAAAGAGCGCGAACCATCGAATCAATCAATTATTTCTTCACATAACAGTCAAACTGAACTGATGTCCTATCTGTCATGAACATATGCAACTGAACCGAGTCTGCTATTTTCAGACTTTGACTGATCCGTTTCTAAACGTTGTCTTTCCGGATAATTTAGAGAGCGCATCTAGTGTCAGTCAGAATAGTGCACCGTACATAAGAATTACCTCGCTGCCACATCATTTTGAATAAGCATAAGAGGCTGTATAGTTAAGTGCCTAAATAAATGAGAATTTTATATGTTCGAGTTGTAGAAAAACAAACTAATGTTTTATCGGAATTTTGCTTCTTTTTGTGAAATTTATATGATTAAATTAACTGCAATGCAGCTACAAAATGATCTTTTCACTTGAGATGTAACTTGTATTGTTCATTTCAGGCATAAATGTTAGTTAGGAACTATAAAGTATCCAAGTCTACATTTACTGATGCATTATAAACTTCTGTGCAATAATTTTGGAACAGTGGACGTTAACTTTAAACATCAATGACGCCAAATAAGACGTACCATCACCAGTCTTGCGTTACTGTATTTCATGGGGGTGGGGTAAAGTTAACGTCAGTATCTAAAAAATGAAACGGTAAACCCCTACTGTCATTGTATTGTTCCACAAAAGGATATTTACAGAACACAATATTAAAACTTTGTCATTTTTTAACGAGCCGATTTTTCGAAATTCGATGTCAAACCAAGATTTTTGGTATTTTTTGAAATTTGAAAAATAAGTGTTTTGCTGTAATAAAATAGTATCATTGAAGCAAAGTTAGACTTCTTTCACACAGCTTTGAAGAGCTCAGGCTGCTTGTACGTTTTAAAAAAAATTGATTTTCTCCCTAAAATATTAAGCGGTGCGAAAACATTCAAAAGGTTAATTTTTGTGGAAAAAGGAAGTAAGTAAGTATCACTTAAACTAGTTTTTCAGCATGTTGCTGTTGAAATTGTATTTTGTTTTTCCCTTTCACTAAAATGTAAGATATGGTTAACTATGTGGATTTAACGATCTGTCGTATTTTTTTTTTGTTAAATCGATGAACTTTTAGAGCTTGCTATATGGTGTGAGGTTTCTCACTATGTTGAAGACCGTATGGTGACCTTTAGAAGTTTTGGTTTTAGTTGTTTTAAATGGTGATGGGATGTTGTCTTATTGATATTTACCCCATTTTCGATCTTTTTCATATTGAAATTTTCCATTTGACTATTATAAATAAATAGCAATATTTCATAACTTAAATAATTATTGTCAAAACTAGATTAAACTACTAAAATTTTGGCTGTGATGCAATACATGTACGTGTGTCATGATTGTTTAGAATGTTCAAAAATTAACGCTGAAAAATAAAAGTGATAAAATCGAAAAACTTAAAAGAATTTTGCGGTATTTATAACGCGAGTGTTGTGACGTTAATGCCATATTTTGTATCGGATGGCGGGAACAAGTGCATTTGAACCACGACACGAGAAAACCAACAATGTGGTTGTGCGCCCAGCGCAGACTCGGATCAGCCTGGGCATCCGCCCAGTCTGAGGAGAGTCTTCGCTAAGCGCTTATAGGGTAGCTATGGGTCTACGCTACCTCCATGCGGACAGCGAAGACTCTGATCAGACTGGGCGAATGCCATGGCTGATGTGAATCTGCGCTGGGCGCACAACCACATTGTTGGTTTTCTCGTGTCGCGGCTCATTTTATTCAAAGAAGGTTGTGCCTAAAAATGTTGCAAATTCTTGATTGTGAAAGATTGTAATATTATTGCCCGCAAAAGATTTCTGTTTAATACTTTAAGCATTGCCCATTCATGATAATAAAAGCAAACACCAATTGATTTGTCTGGATCCAGTATCACTGAGGAGGGTTGCTTACCCGATAAATGTTCGTATTTGGTGCATAAAAAAAGGTAAAGGTTTCCCATAGCCTAATAGCCGTAGGGGCAGTGGGGGTTAGAGACCCACTGTATCTTGGGCACAGCTGATGAAAGGCGGAGCCCATCCCTCTCCTTTCGCTTCCTTATCCTTCCCTAATTCGAAAAAGGTACCCATTTACTACTGGGTTGACAGAGAGAGTTTTCCAGTCGTCGGATTGCGATGGTGAGCCGCGAACTCAAGACCTTCCGGCGACTTTCTACACAATAACCAAGCCACTCTAATAGTCAGGACGCTGAAATTCAAAAAGGGCCTATTTTTCGAGTTTAATGCCCCGACAATTCGAAAGGATGAATTTGGTATATTATGAAAGTTTATCACCCCAACTTTAACTTAGGGTTTGATCAATGTGGTCCTGAAAAGTGGATCCAGGATGTAAAATAAGGGGAGATAACTGGGTACCAAAGAAATGCTAAAATTAATCGACTGCCTTTCTCCTTCTTTTTATGTCATTTTAAGCAGAGTTTCAAGAAAACAACAGAAGTTTAAGAAGAAGCCTATTATACTGCTAACGACTGATGCTAATTAGCTTTCTATCCATTTTGGCTTAAGCCCGTAACATTCGGTTAAAGACGTAACATATGAGAATATTCCCAAAATGTAAATAAATTGAAGGCAGAATCGTTTTGTTTTCTTTTGCAAGTGTATCCTCCTTTAAAATCATCTTTAAATATTAGAAGAATTACAGCCTGCTTGATTCCTTGTCATTCGCCTATGTTATTACTGAAATAACGTAGAATTAACGTAGATAAAATTATACAAAATGTATTCCATTACATCACTTATCAGCAATCTTCTCCAACTCCCAGGAAACTCTCTGATATGCAGTATTCAGACATTTTTAAGAAATATTGTTGACAGAAGTTTGTCGCTATTTTCACCAAGCAGTTTAAGGCCCTTGGAAGCTGCGTTTTATACGTGAAACAGAAAAGAGAGTTGTTATGTGTTAAAAAAACTTGACACATACTGAACAAACAGTCTTTTTTGCTATTTCTTTCTTCTTGTAGCAAAGCTTAACAATTTTGCTGACATGATTACACAACTAACATACGTGACTTTCAGTCAAAGCAATAAAAAGAAACAACTAGATAAATTGAAAGATAGAGAAGGAATTACCTCAGGGGAAATAAAACTATTGGTGCTCTGAACATTGTTATTTATAGTGGTGTCAGTCAAGTGACAATCAAACATCATCGTTCTTTTTAATATAAATAAATATAAAATTAGGGAATTACTAGTAATTTACATTACAACATCTGATGTTACATTGATTATTATAGGAAAAAAAATCGGTTCATAGAGAAAAGAAATTGAAAGACTACAGAAAGGTGAGAAAAGTAAAATACACACTGGAATTTAATGACATGAGACACAAAAAGTATCTGCCAAATCGAAAATAAGCATTTGCTTACAAAGTACGCATTCTTTTATGAGACTTGCATGGAGGCATTTTTCGTTACCAATAAAACAATGTTCAAGTGGAAGTTTCAGTTAAAATCAACAAACAGCCCATTTATATCAATAAATTACGATATTTCATTGCACTGGCCTTTTTTATCAATTTTTAAAGACGGTGATACATCATGCGTTTGGTAGAAGAACGTCGGAAACATGTAAACTTCTTATTAGTTAATGTTACTGTTAATCAACATTTTCACTGCCGAAATGCTACACGTTGAGATAATGTATTTTCACAGCCTCCAGCCTCCGGTCAACTACTCGCCGTCCGACTGTAAGTAAAATGTATCATTTTGTAACATTTTGAGTGCAGATAATACCATGTAGGAATAATGTGGCAAATATTGTGAATTATCCGTCCCGTTACCATAAATACTGACAAAACTCTTGAATAGACTGATGATGGGACATCGTATAAGTAACGGTATTTTCCTTCTTTCGTTAACTCGACACAACAAGAATATTTTTAATATTTTGCCTTATGACTGATGAGAGCGCTACAAACCGGTAACGTTGATAACATTTCAGGAAGTAAACCTTGGTACTTAATTGAAACACTGACAGTTTCTTTAAATGGATACGTAATTAACAGTCGAATACGCTATTCAAGTTTAATTTTGAGACTTTGTTGTAGATTTAAGTTGAAATGGAATGAAAAATCATAATATTTTAGCTATAAAAGCTTTCGTGTTTCATTGTTGCGATTTTATACTCAATAATGATAAAAGTATACCGTTTAAATATACATGATAAGTAAATTGTAAAGACTGAAGGCTTGAGGCATGCAGACATTGAGGCCTTGAAAGCAGCTTATTCACAAACAAATATTGTCGTTTTGGTACCAAATGAAACAATGTTCAAATTACAATTATGTAACGCAGTATAACGTCTATACATGCCAAACAGACGAAAGTTAAATACCTCCAACAATCTCGTTTTCTTATCTATTTATCTTCATGGTGGCATGTGCACCCACTACTTTCAAATATAGTCAATGGCTGTAGCATCTATGGCTATCTATTTTTCATATATCGAAGTTTTCCGGCATATGTTACGATTCTTAAAAAGTATTCACTGGTATAGCCAGTGCAGCACACACACATTCAAAATGTTTCAAGCAGTTAAGTCTACCATAGGCAAGATTTTACGTTGAATATTATAGATGTTTAGTAAGAATCTTTCATTTTACTTATATATTCGGATACTGACTTCTGTGCTGATGAATTATTTCTTCTGTTATATACGTGATATACATATGACGACTGTTGACTGAGCCGTTTGAAACTTCGTTTTTCGTTGCGTATTCAAATATCTAAAAACATCCATGTTTATGACGCAACGCCTACGTGTTATTGTTGCATCAGAAGGAAGTGTGAGGTTGCGCGAATAAAACTAGTTAAAGCCCCTGGTAGATTATGTACAACTTTCTATACAAATATGAAAACTTCTACATGCGAATCCCATTGGTTGGTTTTCTTACCTTATAGTCACTTGTATAGCTGTCCTATGTGCTTTCTATTTTGTTTTGTGGTTTACGATAGAAAATAGGTAAAATCAAATGTATTGTATGTTTGATGTATTTTGTATTGGTTGTTTTTTTTTGGCGCTTACTTATGTACAGTTCCTCTGTGTTGGAATGGAGTGCCTGTTACCAAAGATGTGCTGTTCCGTTTTGTCCTATGCATGTTTCCCATCTTCTTTCGGTGTCTTGGGTGGGCTGTGTTTTGTAATTGTCGCCTTTCCTGGGTAATTTCATTTACATTTTTCTATGTACGTTTTCTACATCTCATATACGTAAACATGGGTCTGCATGCATATCTAATAAATACACTGTAACAAAATAGCAAGAAGCAAATTAAAACAGTCAACATGTAAACGAGTTTTATTCTCTGTAGAGACGTACGAACTTGCAAAATAACGCTGTTCACAATGGTTTTAACCACCTACTGGAGGAAACAGTGATCCCACAACTCTGCTAATATCTACCGTATGCATGTTACTGAATAGCTTATTTTGATATCTAAGTAGTTTACGTTGTAATTATTCTTGAAACCATGACGTTTGGTTATTGTTTGAACATAAATTTGAATGCCGTTCATTTTTCCGCCTGTCAGTAAGTGAAAATATTCGTTAGTACATTGTCTTTTCAATTTTGATACTCCCATCATAACATTAGTGCCAATCCAACTTAACATGTTCACAGATGCTGTCAAATACTTCATTTACACTAAATACCAATTACATGTATAAAATTTCATTTTGATAAAGTACTGAATTAGCTTTTTAGACACGGGAAAAATGCAGAATTTAAAAGCACTATTTTCAAAAACATATTTGAACAACGTAATGATTTAAAGTTGAAATATTATTTCATTTTATTTATTATTTTTGTTTCATGGGTAATTTAAGTAAATAGTTTGTATTATTTGCTATTTAAAGCTTTTCGAAACATTTTTGAACAAATGATAGTAACTATACTCTAATGCAGTAAAACAAGTATGATCCTGTTTTTGTATTCTACATCTTTATATATCTTATGAATCGTCTTCATTCATTATTCTTTTTAACAAAATTGGATTAAGTAACGTATGTAACGATCGAGCTGTAACAGACAAACGCCAGAAATAATGTGAATGCGTAAGTTGTTGGAAGTCTTTGCAGACCCAGAAGTGGTTGGGCTGGTGTTCTTGTTAAAACTGCATTGCACGGGGAAAAACTCAAATTGAAATTCAAATTGAAATGAACGTCTGAGGAAAACGGGATCCGTGGTGGTGGTTAGACTCAAAAGAAAACGTTTTATGAAGTACAGAGTACAGTGTCATTATCATTGGATATTTTGCGAGTCAGCTGCTCTTTAATTCTATGCGTAGTTCGATGAGAATCTGGAAGACAGCTATTTAAAATGAAATTTAGTACCTTCGAACACAACAATTGGTAGGTTGAATTATCCTTGTGTAAATATGTGTATACACCGGTTTTCTTAATATTTTAAGCATGCATTTTGTAAATTATTACTAAAACTGATAATTTGCACACAAATACGTCATTTCATGAATTAATCAGAAAACTTTAGTGCACCTGTAAATGGACAGAATTATAGCGTTTTCATTTTTAGCAAAATAAGGTTTAAAAGGGGTAAAAGGGGGTAATTAAAAGCAGGGGATCCTATTTCAGTGACCACATCATACCCTATCATAAAGCCCAAATGTTGTGCTTATCAAATTTGGTAAAAATTTCCTTTCGAATCGCCGGGGCATTAAAGTTGCATTTTTTCGGCTTCAGCGTCCTGACTATAACCACTCGGCTACCGCGCTTCTCATTTTTGGTGCATATAAAATAAAAAAAGTTCAAGATTTTTGCAACGTCTGTGAAGCGCGGGTTGTGATTTTGATAATGTTTCTTATATCAGGATAGAATTGCATTTATTAAAAGAACTAAAAAGGTTGAGCCTTCGTCGGTGATTAGAAAGGTACATAGAGTGAAAGTAGGCTGCATCTAAAAATGTCGTAAAATTGACCTTTAATTAGTCTGGAATATCCTCAAAATTTAGTCGATAAAAACCTTCATGGCTTGACTATTCTTTGATTTCTACACTTTCATTTTAATCAATTTTACTTGTTGAATTTGTTGAACTATTCGGAACTGGTTAAACGACTAAATGTATATCTTTCAAAAGAATTGGGCGCAACATACGTGCAGCATTATCTTTTTTTTCTTTCGAAAGAACTGTCAATCGCACATGAAACGTAGTGAAATTTTTCCAATTTTCACTACCAAAAGTAAGTGCAATAAATAATCTTTAAATCCACAGAAGTACGTGGGGCTAGGGCTTGTACTTATTTGATTAAGTCTGAAATAATTTGAGGAGTCATTTGACCTGTTCCGAATACGTCTCAAGTAAATTTTAACCAAAGTCATTGGACCATGAAATCTATGTCAATTCGACTTAATTCTTGTTGGATGCTTGCTTGCCCTCAAGATACATCTACATGTGAGATTGCATGATCCTATCTCTTGTAGTGCCTGAGATATGAGCTCTAACTTAAGGTTTTATTGTGATAATCGGTTTTCCTAGTGAAAGTACTTATTTTTATTCATTATATATAGCACAACAAGAGGTCAAACGATCGTTTAATAACAGAATATTTAAACTATGGTCAGATTGTGTGGTTACCACTTTTATTATTCGGAAGACATCGGGCTATTCGGAAGTAGTAAAATGATTGCCACTCTATATCGAGAAAATGCTACTATTTCCTTCAAGAAAATTAATTTATGTCAAGTATCATGTAAATCCACTGGTAAATGTACATTGTTGACAAACTGCTTCGATTCTGAATAATGCTGACTCACACTGTCAGCATCGACGATTCATAACCCTATTTGGAAGTGGTCAAACGTCTGTACATATATATGTGTGTGTGTCTTGTCGAACTTTTTGGCTGTGGCAAAAATTAATAACAACACATGTGTGTTATACGTTCTTCGCAGAGTTGGATATCAAGTCTAGGTAGCCTGTTTCCTTTGACGAAGATGCATAGAGCTTTGATCCTTTTGGCTTTACTGATGGTAAGTGATCGTTTCCATCGTATGATTTTCAAGACCATTTCATGGAAAAAATTGGAGTTTCCATTGTTCTTCGTACCTGCATAAAAATTGATAAATAAATTTATTTCCTGTATATAGAATTTTGATTTGATAGCAGTATTCTACAGTCCCGATAATTAAACTATAAATTTCGAGCCTTAGCGAGAAATTTATACGTTTAATTATCAAGACTGTAGAAATACCGATAACCAACTGCAGGCGCTAACAATGCAACATTTTATTTCTCTAATTCATCCCATGGATTCATGCTATAAAATCGCAATTTGAACAAACCATGACGAGCCTCAATACGACTGCATATTATGTTGAAGAATATTTATCCGCCACGATGAAATTAACATCATGCCATTTTATAATGAATTTCGGTAATAAATTGTTTCTTTACGAGTTTGCAGGCGATTAATTTATTAAATTTATTTACTTTCTGTTTGAGGCATTATAAATACGTTTCGACAACTCTGAACGGCATTAAAACGAAATCCTAGCTTATTATTAGGCAATCATCTGCTGAGAGCAACAAAACTACACGTTGATTATTAAATTGTTCTCACATCGGTTGTGAGATGTGATTTCCACCAAGAATTAGTTGAAATTTGTAATCATACGTCGATATGAAAGCAAGGAATGTAAGATGTTAACATACACTTGCATTTTTCAAATTAATATTTTACTTGTTTTGAAAACATCCCCTCTGCGAAAATGGAAGCGTCTGTTAAGCAGGTTAGGTGCAACCACTAACTGGCGTATTATATCCTAATGAGCATATATTGATATACCCAAACTGGCGTATTTTGATGATATTCTGCCTTGTTCGGAATATTACAAATCCGCGTATCGAAGGTGCAACCACTAATTGGCGTATTAAATCCTAATTAGCATATATTGATATACCCAAAATGGCGTATTTTGACGATATTCTGCTTTGTTCATAATATTACAAATCCGCGTATCGAAAATCCTTTCCAGTCTGAAAATATGCCCAACGCCAAATACAAAGTGATCAGTGGAAACAGTTTTCCTAGTTTCGTTGCAATTTTTTTTTTAATTTAATAAATTAACCGCCAGCAAACTCGTAAAGAAACAATTTATTACCGAAATTCATTATTAAGTGATAATAAAAGTCTCAAATGTATTGCACTTGCTGATGTGTATAATAGTGAGACGTGGCTTAAGCGCCTTTTCACATGGCCAGCTCACTAAAACGGCATGTCGCCGACTAACATGCCATCTTCCGCGGTCCATTATCCGTTACTGACACCGAGTAAGCCAGTCGCCATTCTATACTCTTAATTTTGTGCCCCAGGCAAGGAAGCAACAGCTCGAATTTTTAACTCATTTGTTTGACCGGGCCGGCGTTAGAAGCCCACGTCCTGCTGTCCTCGAGGCGGACGCCCACACGGCCATCCAGGCGATGTAGACAAAATGATGTATTTTGTCTGTATGTTTAATGTTATATATCGGTTCTATCTAGCATAGCTGAAACATGCGGCATTAAATTTAAGAACATTGAAACCAAAAATTATTTATGTACTGATTAGAATATAAAATCAGTTGAGAGTAAATATTTAAAAAAACCCGTTTATTTCCCACTAAGAGTATTTTGAACTAATATTTATTCTTAATTTGCATCGCCTTCAAGATTAATCGTGATATTTTACGGAAAACAGTTTTAATGACTAATCTATTTAAAACTTGCATTTGGTCGTCAACTAGATCTTGTCAATAGGTATGACATGTCGGTATGTGCACTTATTGCAGATATGTGCGACTCCAATTAACTGTATGCTTTTCCCTATTACCACTCCTTAATACATTTATTACGAAAGCGTGAAGGGTGCGCTTACGGAGCATTAGATGCTCAGCATTCCGGAGCATCTGATCTCACTTCCAGATATCTGGGCGTTCACGCTTTATCATACAAAACAGTACCAATGTTTACTGGATATACTACCTGTTACTTTTTCTTTTCTTTATTTTGTTAATTATATTTAATAGGCAATGTACATATTTACAGGTATCTGCCATATTAGGCGGAACGGCTGAAGAAGGTGGGTTTCTTTCTTTCTTCTTTGCCTTTTATATTACTTTATCAGCACTATTTCTACTACTAGATTAATAAGTGTTGTCATATTTCATTATGCAGCCTGACTTATTGCTCTCTTAATTGCATCCGACACTTGTCCCGGTAGTCAAGCGTTCTTTTTATCTGGATTTTTAGCTCACCTGAGCCTTTAGGCTCATAGGTGAGCTTATAGTATAGCCAGGCATCCGTCGTCCGTCCGTCCGTCGTCCGTCATCAACATTTTCCAACATCTTCTTCTCTGAAACCACTGGGCGGATTGAAGCCATATTTCATATGGAGCCTACCTAGGTCGGGGGAACGAAAGTTTGTTCCGGGTATCTAGGTCACATGACCAAAACGGCCGCCACGTCCAACTATGGTAAAAACCCTTCAAAAATCTTTTTCTCCAGAACCAAAAGGCCTATGACCTTGAAACTTGGTATGTAGCATTGAGCATGCGGGCCCATCATAGTTTGTACAAATGATGACCTGGCGGTGACCTTGACCTAATTTATGACACGGTCAACTTTGATACGTTAGGCTTTTATATGGGAAAACGCTTAAACAGTGGATTTCTCAGAAACTATTTAAGTCTAAGGTGCAATACTTGTAGACCTTGAGCTGACCATAGACTCCCCTCCCCCTACAGCGGGAATTTCGGACACTATGATTTTCTAAAACTACATTTTATATGAAACAAAATGACACATGTTAGCCCTCTGTACGTTGGGGCATTAACGTGTAACGTCAACGTTAATTACACTACCTAAATTGACATATTCACGTTATAATAGAAAATACACGTTGGTGTACACATGTTAGTATTCGCCCTAAATAATGTTGGGTTTTGTCTGCTAGTACATAAATCGCTGTTTCAAGGTAATTGACATTGTCAAGGATAAGTTGACTAACCCGTATAACGTAGTTTACGTTGTATTTGACGTTTTTCCTCTTCAGTGTCTAAATACATGTAATATAAGGAGCAAATTGTAAGAACTGAAGTGAAGATAAAAGTAATTGTCATATATATGACTGTTTCAATAGTCTAGTATAATAAAAAAAACGAAAGTCTTACAAAACTCGTCAGCAGTCACGATAAATATGCAACGTATATAACCACAACAAAAATTCGGGAAAAAACAACCAGACTAAATCGCTAAATTGGTGGACTGAAGTTTATACGTGCTCCATCAATATTCTTTGATTCATGCCCAGCTTAGATAAGTTAGGCAGCAGTTAGCAGCGGATATATTAAATGTGGACGAAAACTATCTTATTTTTGAAGAATTTGACCTACAAAATGACGAGAAAAGCTAAGAAAGCCAACATCAGCTGCATGTCATTTGTAATGTTATCTGTATTATGTCTTAAGTAGACACTATTATATATGTAAATATGAAGAAACGCCAACGTTATGTGTCCTCAACTATAAAAAAAACATGGGATAGTGTATATTTAAAAAGCAATCTAACAGTAACGTTACGTTACATAATTGTAATATGTCGGGGGATAAGATTTGTGAGTCATTTGTTATAAAAAATTTAGTTCCCGGGCAATATGAATTATTCAATGCTGTAGTATTAGCTTACCACTGGTAGTCAGATGGCAATTTAGCTCTTTGAAATAACAAGAACCCAGCAAGACGCACATAGATTGTTATAGCTGAAGCAGTTCGACCTTGCCTTCAATTCAGTTTCACTTAAAAGTGACTTCATTAAAATGATTTTATTTTAATTGTATGCATAGAATGAAATAAGTAAGAGTTGATATATGCTGCAACTGATTAATATTTAGGTTTTCGTCATGATGGGGATAAAACCAATTTCGCTACCTGTGCTGTTGGCTGAGCCATTCGATTACCCTACATACAAATATGCAACTGTGACTGCCAGCCGAGGCAATCAAAAGCAGTACCAACTCTCCCAACAGGGATAAACACCATTTTTGCTATGCTGTCAGTCGAATCGTCAGCAACGAGCCTCTTTGCACAGTAACTGCTTTACATAGGTTAGCAAATATGTGTGGCTCCCGTGATCAAAACTTAGATGTTAATTTGTAATCTACGCGATCTGTTTATGCAGCTCCCGGCCATCAAATACATTACAAACTATTAACCATGTGAAAATTTAAGGCTGATAGAAAGTGATATACTTTATAACGCATACACCATTCTGTCATCAGCTTGTTCAGGAGTTCTATTTATCATTATGTTGTTACAAATATTTAACTGGTCAGGTAATTTTGCAAACCCCGTGGTTTCATTCCCATTTGTTGTTACTATCAAGGACTAAAGGTGTTACGAAATACAAATTTCAGTCAGACAATTTTCCAATATGTAAGCAACTAAAATTGTTGTTTGGATATTGCCAAAATGCTGTATTCCCTAACAGTATCTAACATATTTGGACAAAGATGATAAGATAAGCAGTAAGATATCATAAATAAGCAGTTTTCAACCAGATTTATTGCTAAAAAGTAAACAGTATAGTAATACAAGGTCACAGAGATCAAATGCAATAAGTTATTTAGGTTAACCCTTCCTTGGTACGTATAGGTATGCACTATTTCTATTGTTTGATTATTTGCTCTTTAGAAATACTGTATTGCTAGTTTAGGATATCAGAAATGAAGAATCCATAAACTCGCAATGAATACGTTGTATACGTTACTTGTTCGGTCTTTCTTTTCTTCTTTTTTCTCAATATTATGCTGCAAAGCATAACTACAGTGTAGGTGAATACATTCTGAAGGAGAACAACTAAGATTTGCTCATAGATATCTGAACAGCGAGGACCAACAATAATATATTCTGTCATTTTCATTTGCCATTTCATTATGTGTGCAGAGCTACTGGAAAACTGTCCCTTAAAAAACATTTTTGTCCAACTAAACGTATCTTTATGTTCTATGGTGAATAGATGCTTTAATAAATGGTTGAATGTAGTTAGACTCTTTAAGAGATGATCGAAAGTAGTTAGACTTTAAAGAGAAAGAAACAAAAGTATAGAAATATAGGCCACCAAAAATTGCATCTATAGATTGCTACAGTATGCTAGTAAACTGCCAGTGTCTCTTTTCTGTATTAAATGTTTCTGATACTATTCTCCCCAACTCCTGGTTGACATATTATTGTTAGTTACATAAATGAACTAAATAAAGCAATTTATTGACACTACCATTAATTATTTTCAAAAGTTTGTTTCTTAACTGTAACTCAGCAATGTTGTTTCCCTTGGTAACTTAAAATATACGATAGTCTTACAAAAGTAAGTATACGCTGCCAGCAAATATCGACTTTAGCTTTGATGCAGAACTGTATTTGGCTTAAGTCTTCAAACTTCAGGTTTACTGTTCTGCTTTATAGTTTTTTCAGTGTGCACTTAAAAACTATACCAAATCCTGTCAATAAACAAAGTGGTACTCCATTTGCATTGTTACTTATTGATTATTTTATAATTTTATACTAAGCACGTCAAAAGCGCTTAGTTTTTAATGTTATCAAACTGACAGTATATCATTTTTTTCGAGCCCTGTATGCAAAATATATGCTGGCTTAGCTGCGGCTTTATCTTTTTTATCTTTTCTGATGTGATATTTTGTTTATTTATATTTTAAGTTGTATATTACAAAATTTCACGTATGTTACTGTCTTTAGAACTCAAATGTACAAATTGTAAAAAAAAACTGGGCAATGCCATTATGAAATATTTTTGTTTTTGATATAATAAAGTTGCCAGAAAAAAAGTTTTACATGAATGCCCTTAACATTACAATTTGTAGTATACTGTGTTTAATCACGTATAAAACACACCTCATGAATCCCTAAAAGTAATAACTGAGAGGAGGGTTGCTAGGTCCAAGTACACAATATATCATAAGAACAACCAGACTTATATATGATATTGTTTTTTATGTGACAGTGGGAAAACCTGATTAAAGGTATTATTAATGAAATATTTTATATGTTAATGTTATTTACGTTACTACTAGTAATAACTTATCATAGAAAATAAACCAGAATGCATTTTTTCTTTTACATTAAAAGATTCTTTTATGAAGAAACTGCTACCAACGAAAATCAAATGACTCTTTCGTCAAATTATATAAGTTTAACAAAAATAGCCCTCGGTAACGTATATAATCGATCATTATGGCTGACAAAATGCGTTCAAAATATTGTGGAATTGTTCCTTGCTGTTTAGATAGGCTGGCATATTCAATATTACCTTTTACTGTTTTTTTTAATTCAAACAGTGTAATTCAAGCACTTGAATTATACAGCAAGTGATAATTGTAATATGGAACATTTATAAGGGGGTACTGTGTTAAACATCCTATTTCTCCCAAAGTATACAAGATAGGATATTACTTTTTGCATATCTGAAAAGATCAATAAATTGTCTTTAATACATTAACAAACATATGGTCTAATGATAAAGGAGTAACTTACAAAAAGAAAGTATTTTGGATGGAAATAGCAATTTTAATGGAGTGTAAAGACAAATGTCACGTATATGACTACGTGTAGGCTAAAGTGACCTGTCAAACATCATAACTTTTAGCTACTGGATTGTTCAAATAGACTCTACTATAACTATAAACATAGGAAAGTGAGTTCTATTTTTTTATAATTTATGATAATTTTTATTTTATGTTTATTTTTTAATGGGTAACGTTTGTAACAGGTTGTTACAGCTTAACGCCCCACTCGCCAGAGGGCTAACATGCTGCAAAATACTTTTAAGATGCTGGGCTTTAAGAAAAGTATGGTCTAAAAAAATCCCACTGAGGGGGGGGGGGGGGGGGGGGGGGGGGAGGTAAACCATATTTGGCTCATGGCCTATTAGTATACGTGGTCAACTAAATGAGCAAATAATGGAGATATTATGTCACTAAAGGTCAAGGTCATTCCGTCGGTCTATCCGTCGTCAACATTTTCAAACATCTTCTCCTCTGAAACCACTGGGTCGATTGAAGCCAAATTTCATATGGAGTCTCAGTGGGCTGGGGGAACGAAAGTTTGTTACCAGGGTCTGGGTCACATGACCAAGATGGCCGCCACGCTCATATACGGTAAAAACCCTTCAAAAATCTTCTTCTCCAAAGCCAAAAGGCCTCTGGGCTTGAAACTTGAATGTAGCATCGGGCATTGGGGTCCATCATAGTTTTTACAAATGATGACCATGCGGTGACCTTGAGCTGAAGATATTATGTCACTAAATGTCAATGTCATTCTGTCAGCCCGTCCTTCGTCAAGATTTTCAAACATCTTCTTCTCTGAAACCACAGGGCCGATTGAAGTCAAATTTGATATGAAGCCTACCTAGGATGGGGGAACAAAATATTGTTATGGGTATCCGGGTCACATGACCAAGATGGCCGCCACGCTCATATATGGTAAAAACTCTTCAAAAATCTTCTTCTCCAGAACCAAAAGGCCTATGACCTTGAAACTTGGTATGTATCGTTGGGCATTTGAGCCCATCATTGTTCATACAAATAATGACCGTGCGGTGACCTTGACCTAATTTATGACACAGTCACTTCGGTACCTTAGGCTTTTATATGGGAAAACGCCTAAACAGTGGATTTCTCAGAAACTATTTAAGTCTTAGGGACAATATTTGGTTTAAACAATATTTTATTCAAATAAATACATATATGTAATACAAAGCATAATGGAACAGGATCTGGCAGTAAGCAAAATGCTTAAATATAAGCCATCTCCTGAAGTACAATATTTGGTATATATGGTCAACTAAATGAACAGCTGAAGAAGTTATGTCACTAAAGGTCAAGGTTATTCTGTCAGCCTGTCCGTCGCCAAGATTTTCAAACATCTTCTCCTCTGAAACCACTGGGCTGATTGAAGTCAAATTTCATATGGAGCCTACCTAAGTTTGGGAAAAGAAAGTTTGTTTGGGGTATCCGGGTCACATGACCAAGATGGCCGCCAAGCTCATATATGGTTAAAACCCTTTCAAAAATCTTCTTCTCCAGAACCAAAAGGCCTATGACCTTGAAACTTGGTATGTAGCATTGGGCATACAGGCCCATCATAGATTGTACAAATGACGATCGTGCGTTGACCTTGACTCAATTTATGACACGGTCAACTTCGATACCTTTGGCTTTAATATGGGAAAACGCTTAAACAGTGGATTTCTCAGAAACTATTTACGTCTTAGGTACAATATTTGGTATATATGGCCACCAAACTGAACAGTTGAAGATATTATGTCATTTAAGGTTAAGGTCATTCTGTCAGCCGGTCCGTCGTCAAGATCCTCAAACATCTTCTTCTCTGAAACCACTGGGCCGATTGAATTCAAATTTTATATGGAGCCTACCTAGGTTAGGGGAATGAAAGTTTGTTCGGGGTATCCGGGTCACATGACCAAGATGGCCGCCACGCTCATATATGGTAAAAACCCTTCAGAAATCTTCTTCTCCAGAGCCAAAAGGCCTATGACCTTGAAACTTGGTATGTAGCGTTGGGCATGCAGGCCCATCATAGTTTGTAAAAATTATGCCAGTGCGGTAACCTTGACCTAATTTATGACACGATCAACTTTGATACGTTAGGCTTTTATATGGAAAAACGCCTAAACAGTGGATTTCTCAGAAACTATTTAAGTCTAAGGTACAATATTTGGTATATATGGTCAACTAAATGAACAGCTGAAGATATTATTTCACTAAAGGTCAAGGTCATTCTGTCAGCCTGTCCTTCCTCAAGATTTTCAAACATCTTTTCCTCAGAAACCGCTGTGCTGATTGAAGCCAAATTTCATATGGAGTCTCAGTGGGATAGGGGAACGAAAGTTTGTTACCAGGGTCTGAGTCACATGACCAAAATGGCCACCACGCCCATATATGGTAAAAACCTTTCAAAAATCTTCTTCTTCAGAGCCAGAAGGCCTATGACCTTGAAACTTGGTACGTAGCATTGGGTACTCGGGCCCATCATAGTGTATACAAATGATGACCTTGCTTTGACCTTGACCTGATTTATGACACTGTCAGCTTTGGTATATTAGGCTTTTATATGGGAAAATGCTTAAACTGTGGATTTTTCAGAAACTATTCAAGTCTAAGGTACAATATTTGGAATATATGGTTAACTGAATGACTAGATGAAGATATTGTCACTAAAGGTCAAGGTCATTCTGTCAGCCCGTCCATCCGTTTTCAAGATTTTCAAACAGATTCTCCTCTGAAACCACTGGGCTGATTGAAGTCAAATTTCATAAGGAGTCTAAATGGGATGAGAAAACGAACGAAGGTTCCCAGGACCTGGGTCACATGACCAAGATGGCCGCCATGTCCATATATGGTAAAACCCCTATACAAATTTTCTTCTCCAGAACTAAAAGGCCTATGACCTTGAAAATTGGTATCGAGCATTTGGAAGTTGGGCCCATCATAATTTATACAAATCAGGACTGTGCATTGACTGTGACCTAATTTATGGCAAGGTCAATTTTGATGCATTGGAAAATGCTTAAGCAGTTCATTTCTCACAAACCATTCAAGTCTACGACATGCCGATATAGGGTAAAACACCTTCAAAAATCTACATCTCCAGAACCAAAGGCACAATGACCTCGTGGCATGGTATGTAGCATTTAGGACTCGGGGCCATCATAGTTTGTACAAAGCATAACGGGGCATTGACCTTGACCCAATTTATGGCGAGGTCAACTTTGGTATGTTATGCTTTTATGTGGGAAAATGCTTAAACAGTTGATGTTACAGATTTTTTTAAGCCTAGATATAATAATTGGAAAATATGGTTAACCAAATGAATTCATGAAGACAAGGTCATCAAAGGTCAAGGTCAATTTTTGAACATTGCTCAAGGTCACTGTGATTTTGGAATTAAAATATGGGCACCTTTTAAGCTACTGGTTTCAAATTTGTAACAAATGAGCGAAATCACAAATTGTGTCTGTTGACAGAAGGTGTCAGGTGAGCTACAGGACCATCGGTCCTCTGGTTTAAATTGTTTCGTAAATGTAACGAATTAGTATTTTTTTTCTTTGAAGCGTGATAGGAAAGCTTTAAGACTTGTAACATAAACGTTTATTTCATTAGCTTACAATACTGCTTACGTTGCACGCTAATGGGCTTATAATTACTTGTGGCAAAGTGCCTCATTGGAGATTTTGGCATGACTGACCAGATAAAAATCTCCAATAACACCAGAGACGATTAACTTTAGATTACAACTGCTGACTGTTCTGCTCAGCATGTTTTTTTTCGATTATTTCCTCTTCCCTTTTAGTAATAAACAGTAATCCAACTCAAGGTTTTTGTCAATAAAAACAAGTTGCTTTACATTTTCTTCATAACTGATTTCAAATGTGCTTTGCTTAAAATGATACCAATGGTACAAAGATGTATGTTAATTTATACTAGTTTTGGTGTGACAAAGGACTAGGTACGTTTTGGGTCATTTTCGGCCCTGTTTCCAAATTTGTTCAAATTTGCAGCAATTACATGTATGGCTAACGAAATGTGGTTCACTTTTCCCACTATGACTATTATGTGCTGAGAAATAGATCCGGAGCCGAGGTGTGCCGAATATCAATTTTCCCGCCTTTTTGAGTTTTTTCGACTTGTCCAAGTTCAAATGGAAAGTCTAGTAAATTTGTTAGATCTATTTAATATAGTAAACAGTAATATTTCTAGAAAAAATATAATTATTAGTTCTAACCATCTGAGCATTCACTAGGCATCGGTTGTTATGGTAACAGGTAACTACATATAAATGTGGTATACATATTAGCGAAGTATTCAGTGTTATACAGTCACAAAGACTACAAAAAGCCAATTAAACAAGTTGAGACCTGCGACATCCGTATTACAGTTAAAATGTTTTCTGGTACATGTAGCTGTTACATATCCTCAGATCATTACCTAATTTGAAGTCACGAGAATCAACCTGCAGGGTATATGATTACTGACTGACTCTTCAAGAACGACTAGCAGTAACTTTAGAGACCAGCAAAAGATTCACTGTTTGTTTTCCTTGTGATTTTTTCTTCTTTTTTTGCGGTGCCAGTAAACTCAATTTCCGACCAGGCAATCATTCAGTTGATGCCGTCATACATTTGGGTGACAGGTCATGCGTGGATAAACTTAAAACAGTTTAAGCGTCTAGGACATTGGTTGCAACATCTCTCGTATAAGAGATTCAAAACATGTTGACCGAGTGCTTTGATCACGCGGTTTAAACGGAAAAAGATCTAACTTTATAGAAAAAATCAGCGATTCTAAGTTTTCTCGACAAGAAATATAAACAAATTTTTTATGTTTGTTCCGAAATTAAGACCCTCTTAGTGCACAGGTGTTGCTTTCCCGAATTCGGAAAAATGGTGGCACTAAGGCCTATAAAGAGACTTCAGAAGACGAAAAGTCTGTTGTCTCTAGGCACTTTAATGATATAGCCCTCAAGTTTTCTGTAAATGTAGAGGAACGGCAGGACAAGCTTCCTACGATGCACTGGTTACCTAAACTTCATAAACGACCATATAAAGCCAGGTTTATTGCTAATTCTAATGCTTGTACCACTACTGAACTTTCCAAATTATTAACTTCTTGCCTTACCGCTATCAAAATTCATGTAATTAGGTACTGCGAAAAAGTTTACGAACGGTCAGGCAAAATTTTGTTTTGGTCAATTAAAAATTCTACTGAGGTTCTTGATAAACTGAAGTCTAGAGGATATCGCGCGCGTGTAGTTTGTCTACATACGATATTTCTACACTCTATACAACTTTGCCCCATAATTTGATAAAAAAGAAACTAATAAATTTAATTGAGACTACTTTTCAGAGAGAGGGTGCTCTTTATCTTGCTTGTAATGATAAACATGCTTTTTTTACTTCCGATGACCAAAAAAGGTTTAAAATCTGGTCTTGCCAAAATGTTTGAGATGCTTTAGTATATCTTCTAGATAACATTTTCATCAGATTTGGTACTAAGTTACACAGCCAAATTGTAGGAATTCCGATTGGTACTAACTGCGCTCCTCTTGTAGCAGATTTGTTTCTATTTTGCTATGAAAGAGACTTTATGATGCCTCTTTTTGATGATACTCAAGCTCATGTCATTGAAGCATTCAACTCAACGTCTAGATACTTGGACGACCTTTTAAATATTGACAATCCTTATTTTGAAGGTTGGTTGGTTGGTTGATTTGATGCTTAACGTCCACGGTAAACAACTAAGGTCATGTCGGGACGGTCAGATAACCTAACCACACTATTCCTGGGCAGGCTTTGACCTCCTAAGCGGTTAACCAGTACTAAGTGCACATACTTTCGCCAGTAACTGACATCTGACCTTCTTGAATCAGCGGAAGGAGAAACGAAAGTATGTGGCCAGACCGGGATTCGAACCCAGGACCTCTGACTTACGGGTCAGGTGCCCTACAGATTGCGCTACCCGGCCCGGCATCTTATTTTGAAGGAATGGTTAGTCAAATTTATCCTGCTGAATTGCAGTTAAATAAAGCAAATACTTCTGATACCGAGGCCCCATTTTTGGATTTACATTTATCAATTTTAGACGGATTTGTTTCATCTAAAATTTATGACAAACGCGATGATTTTGATTTCGACATTGTTAATTTTCCGTTTTTGGATGGTGATGTTCCCCGCACCACTTCTTATGGTGTTTACATTTCTCAACTTATTCGCTTCGCCAGGGTGTCTAGTCATTTGGCTAATTTCAATGCTCGTAATAAAAGTTTGACTACAAAGCTTTTACAGCAGCGGTATCGGTATCATAAATTTCGGAAAGCTTTTTCTAAATTTTATCGTGGACACTTTGAATTGGTTTCTAAATATAATACAGGGTTAAGGACTTTTGCAACAAGGCCTATCGGAACCTGAATTTTATGGTGACTTCGTATATAAATTACGCAATATCGTAGGGAAACAGATTTTGCTGATCAGTTTAAGAAAATTATCATGCGATTGAAACGCATTGGCTATACATAGATGTAATGCGACAGTCTGCATGCTTAGTGGTTAACCCAATCACGGTTGGAAACTTTGCTTTCCTCTTTAATTGCACGCCGGTGGGTTGGGGTTCAGACTCTATGATAGCCCCTACATAAAGCTATATAATAGTTGGTTGGGGCCGGATGTTTGTCTGTTTCTTGGCCCACCGGGGGGTTCAACTGGTGGTCTTCTTTAGCTCCAGTGTTCCAGTGGTGTTGCTGACGCCCCAGGGATCTCCAGGTATCTCAACACGTTTTGGCTGTCGAACCTCATCCTTGCTTCATCACAATCTTTTCTTGATTTTAATTGTTGCCCGTGATGACTCTCTAATGAGTTAGGGGACCTCCATACGAACCGAACTATCCGTATGTCAGAGTCAAAGTTATCTAATTCTTCATATTCAGCGTCGTTTATATCTCTAAAAAGTATATAGTCATCGACCAAACTTTTCCCCTTATGTTTGCCAGGTCTTTTTTAGCTTTCTTCATACTCATCTGCTACGAAAATTTATCAATTCCAACACAAAATAAATGTAAATTCGAGGCGACTTTAAAGTGCCACTGCGAAGAAAAAATGAGCTGTTTTAATGCAAACGGGTAGCAATGGCTTCATGTGGTAGTAGGTTAGTGTACTGTCAGCGAAAGGAGAGGGATGGGCTCCGCCTTTCATCAGCTGTGTCCAAGATACAGTGGGTCTCTAACCCCCACTGCCCCTACGGCTATTAGGCTATGGGAAACCTTTCCCTTTATGTCGAAATAGAAGAGAATGACATCATGCATCAAAGCCACTAATAAGCTAGCAAGTTTAATTACCCAAACGTATATCTGGGGAGTGGTAAAAAGTCGAATAATTATAAAGTAATTGGATTTCGATAACAACAACAGACGAAACCTAGTACATTTACATTTGCACAATAGCCGAGCCACTCTAACCACTCGACTACGGCGCCTCTCTTTCGACATAAGAATTCTTATAAAATGAGTATTCTCTCCTTTATACAGAATATCGTAACTTTAGGAGTCCTTACACTTATCATTTCAAATTTTGATCCGCTGATACAAATGAAGTATTTTCTGATGAAAGCTGAGAGAGTTCGATAAATCTTTTAAGTCATTGCATAACGAATGGTCTACCGTAAGATAAGAAATTTCGTAAATCACACAAATATTGAAAAACATAAAGTGCGATTAGAATTCCTAAGAGATATACTGACGCACGGAGGAGTCATTATATGGTTTCTCGAGTACCCTTATAGTTGTTTCATTTTTTTTACATCTGAGTAATTTTCTTGGCCGATACAGTACACTAACCTACTACTACATGAATCCATTGCTACCCGTATGCATTAAAACAGCGAATAGGTAGACCTGTTCATTTTTTCTTCGCAGTGGCACTTTAAAGTCGCCTCGAATTTACATTTATTTTGTGTCGAAATTGATAAATTTTCGTAGCAGATGAGTATGGAGAAAGCTAAAAAAGACCTGGCAAACATAAGGGGAAAAGTTTGGTCGATGACTATATACTTTTTAGAGAAATAAACGACGCTGAATGTGACGAATTAGATAACTTTGACTCTAACATACGGATATATATTAAGAATTGATTTGATTATTACATAATAAGAGTGATGTATGGCGATATAACTTTAAAACTATGATTTTTATTGTTTCTAATGTGCCTCACTCTGACTTGCAAATCATCTTCATAGGACCACAATGGAAATAAGGGAAATCACTTTCTCTTTTTTGTGTCATCCTGGGAAGTAATTGGCAAGCCATGGAACTTTGCAAATTTTAAGCTAATGTATATAGAGGATCTTACATGAGTGCTCATGTATTATTGAATTTATTAAACGAGTTGGGGAAAAAGATAAGATGCGAGGCTTTGCCGAGCATCTTATCGGTTTTCCCCCAAAGAGTTTAATAAATTCAATAATACAGGAGCACGAATGCAAGATTCTATTTATCATATGACACTAAAATCGCATTTTATTAGCAAAATTTGCACTAAAACGTCACGATTTTGCCATTAGAAAACGCGATGTTTTATGGACGTCAGCGCATAACGTTACGACGTAATTTGCATATTTAATCCACTAGTGGATTATCGCTTTTAATGCATGGCTTTATTACACTCTCAGATGCAACGTCATATGATGAAATATCTTATTGTATTGGATAATGCTTCGAATCTGTGATACCAAAATAAATAATAATGTTGTTGTTGTTGCCAAAACATGCTTGGAAAGGAAAACGATATTGATCCTAAACTGAGCAATAAGATTTACTAATGATGATACTTTTTTGTAATTTGTAGACTTGAATGCAAACGATGTTGATTCTAAGCTACAGCGGTAAGATCTCTCCCTCTCTCTCCTACATTTTACATGACGTATATGTTTCTAAATACACATAGTGACCGATTTCATATCATAATTATTCCAATATTGATTGTTACGTCGATTTTTTTTGGCTGACTATTGTCGTTCATTTTTTGATGAACGGATTCAGTGTATGAATTCACGTGGCGTTAAATATTCCCTTCATTTAAATGAAATAAACGGCTTCAAAATTGAAATTTTATTACAATGTATGGAATTAAAAGGAATAAAAGCTGTTTTGGGGGAGTTCATCGGTGTATGAACGAGACCATCTCACAAACTAAATGAAGCCCGAATTCGGAGGAGTTCATCGGTGTATGAACGAGACCAACTCATTCACAAACTAAATGAAGCCTTCGGGCTTCCTTTAGTTTGTGAGTGACTTGGTCTCGTTCATACACCGATGAACTCCTCCAAAACAGCTTTTATTTCTACAATAAATTAATTTGTAGTACGACTGTTTTAATATGTTGAAAAAAATAAAACCACATGTGTATAGTAGGGAGCCGTAGAAGTTTGAAAGAAATTGCCAACATAAAATAAAATTTGTATGATCTCATACACAGGGAATTGCTCACCCTGGGTTCTATGGTGACCTTCCCGAACAATGTAGAATATAGATGGTTTTCAGGCTTCTAGTTGGGGGTTCTTGTGTAGGTTTCATTATGACACATTATGGTAGAAATGTCGTTGTGCGTACCAATTTATGGGTTTATCGAAGGCTTTGGCCTTCATTCCGCTCCGCGTTGGCTGGAGTTGCGGAAAGAACGTCATCAGGGCCGTCATTCAAAACCTCTCATCAAAGCAGGATGGGTCTTGATTATTCTCACTGTACACTAGATGGGCATTTTTGAAAATGTTCCTTAACTATCTACCAGCAAAGCGCAGTGCAGTGGGATTATTCTCATCGTTATACACAAAAACAACCAAAATGTATCATTTATGTAAAAGTAAAAAGTATGCAAAGATCAGGAACTGAAACAATCAAAATCCAAATCTTGGATACTTGGCATTTATGTATCATGGATACTTGGCGTTTACCCGTTTAGGATAGATTTCTTTATTTCCTCCATATAGAAGAGCAGCATGGTAACATATATACAACTACAGCATGGTAACATATAACATATATACAACTACAAAGAGAGAGAGAGAGAGAGAGAGAGAGAGAGAGAGAGAGAGAAAATGGAACATGTCAACAATGATATATACATGTACCTATATTGACAGCATAGACTTAACTCGATTACAATAGTTGCATCGAAACATATACACATACATGTGCACACAGAGAAAAGCCACAGGACACAACACATGTCTAAGGAACACGCCGAAATCAAATGCCCAGGCATGAACGCAAGTGATAGCTGGCGTTGCCTATAAATCTGCCAGTTGTGCATAACCCCAAGGAATCTATATTAGCAAACGAAGATCCTCACAGACCGGCCTGAGCCCTTGATGTCCGCGGACACAAGCACATCCCCAGGTGATTCGGCATACCAAATAATATGACACAGTCCATGCATGATATAACATAGGCTAGGCATTATATCGTAAAGAGTATCTCTTTACCATATAATGCAGAGCTATACCCCATCATTCAAAGACGCACCTAAGCCCACTACAGTCGCTTAACCAGTAAACCATTTAATTTATAGATCCCTTACCGAAGGAAATGCAAGAGACTAAGAATGAGTCACATATCCCAGCAGGCACGCAATGTCGAACCAGCATCGAACCAACAATGATTCAACATCACGACTTTGAATCAACATTGATTCAACGTCGATCCAACGCCGAGAGCCCACCGGGATATGCATGGTCAAAATAACAATAGCTCAGGGCTCAATTGACATCCATGAATGCAAATTAATATCCCATACCGGATGGAAAATCATTATATTTCGACCACATTCTATGCAAAAATGTAATACATATATACCAGAATCTACCTGAGGAGTCTTCCAAAATCGTGTTGAAATTACAGTCTTCCGCTCCAAGAATTAGAGAAGACAAAGAGATTTTATCAAGACTCCTCAAGTAGACGTATAAGTTAGTATTACATTGATAAATCTTTTCCCAAAACAAAACTCTTTCACTATGTAGATATGCACATTCACTAATACAGTGATCTACAATGTTAGTATAAACTCTACTGCATATGCAGCATACATCATTATTAGCATTAGATTTTACAATGCATGAAATCATCCGAACGATTGTCTTACAGGCTGTCAAAAGCTTTGGATTTTCTTTCGAAATTTTCCAGAAATAATTAACTCTGAATGTATTATGTACACGTTTAAAACGATTAAATTCCGGCAGTGAGGTCCGCTCATGCCACAACAACAATTCACGCTGTTGAATTTTTTGTTTTACCATTTTCTTCCAAGAAAATTTACCGCGAAAAACATTATCACTTTTATAGAATTCAATTACATGCGAAAGGTCATACTTATCAAGTAACTTGTGAATAACAGCTGATTATCTCCCTTCATAGTAAATGAAGTTAATCTATTTAAAAATACAAACCGTAGCCAGTGATCAAAACTTAAACGACAAAACTGTCCAAATAATGTCAATTTTTTAAAATCTATTTCAGACTGAATGGTGTACATACCGAGAAGACTTAGAGAAATATCAGTTCGTGTTTGTCTATGTAAACCTGCATATACTTAATACAATATCAATTAGCTCTCTCAAGAGTTAAAATATGACTCTCGGTTAAATTATTCCAGCTCTCACAACCATATAGAGCACTCGGTAAAACAACTGCCTTATACATTTTCTGGCATGGTAAAGGGTGTAGACCAGACTCACTAACAATACCACTAATTATTAGACTGACAAAGATACCCTTTAGCTTGTCAGAAGCATCTTTAACACTAGATTTTAAAGACATATATTTATTACAAGTGGTGCCAAGATATATATAACTTTCCTTTTCTTCTACAATATGCGAACCCAGGTACCAGATTCTCTCAGCTCTCTGGTACTGATATTTTGTTTCACCAAAGACAATAACAGAGCTCTTAGATGGCCCATACTCATAACGCCATTTACAGGAGTATCTAAAACATATTTCCATTAAGGCATCAAGACCGACTTTTGATAATGACATTAAAAGCATGTCATCAGCAACAGTTGGTGCACAAATATTCCTGCTACACATTTTAAACCCACTGTTACAACGCAAAAGTTCATTGATCAGATCATCAATATAACAAAGGTATAAAAATGGTGACAAAACACCACCCTGACGGGTCCCCTGTAACACAGGAAACCAGTCAGAGTAGTTCCCCTTATACAGAACACAACTCTCCATGCCGTTATATAGATCAATTATGGTACGCAGCAAATTAGATTGGATTCCTTTTTCATATAATTTCACAAACAAACCATTGTGCCATACTTTATCAAAAGCTTTTTGCACATCTAAAAAGCAAACATTTAGCTTACTGCGATTTTCTTTAGCAAATAAGATGCATTCCCGCAACATAATCGAAGACATGTTACAGCTTATGTTAGCTCTAAAACCTCCTTGCATAATATTTAAGGGTACATTTAAGGCAGATTCGGCCAGGCATAGTAAAATTTTCTCAAACAATTTAAGAATGGAAGAAGATAAAGTGATGGCTCGATAGTTGCTTGGGTCCATTTTCGATTTCCTGCCTCCCTTGTAAATAGTTATAATTATACCCTTCTTAAGGCAATCTGGGATGTAGGCATAATTGTACATGTCAGTATACAATAAGGATAACTGCTTATATAATATGTTTCCCCCATTTATTAAATGCTCATTAAAAATGCCATCATTGCCACACGCTTTCTTACGCTTAAGTTGCCGTGCAGCTTTATGTACATCGTCAGAAGAAATACAGATAACATCTGTTTCGCATGTTGATAGAAATTCGTGCTTAATAGAATCAACTTTATTGTCATTTTGAACTTTAAAGAGCGGATCATAATAGGGATTTTCATTATCAGAATATAATTTCTTGACATAACAGCCCCATCCCGAAACAATATCCTCCGGCTCACGACACACTTTATCACCAAATTTAATCTCGCTGCCCGTATGCGTGGGAGACTTTTGTCTGCGTGAATTAACTTTTTTCCAAAAGAAATTGCTGTCGACCTCAGCAGCTTGGTCTATCTCAGCATTTAATTCAAGTAAATATCTTTCAGCACAAGCCCTATGATGTGCACGAAATAGCCGCTTTGAAGACTTATATGCATTATAAGAAACGTAGTTACGCCCTCGTGGACGACCCTGGCGAACCCAAACTCGAAGTTTCTCGCGCATAGCTGCGTGTAGGTCTTTTAATGTCCTGTCCCAGTAGAGCTTAAGGTATGGTCTGAATTTCGTTTTTGGCAAAATCAAGTCAGATGCAGTAACAATGCTTTCTACAATTATTTTATGTCGCAATTCAATCCGGTCTCGGGCGCGTAGGCCTAAATCAAGGGGATTAGATTCACTGAGCAAAGTATTACTAAGTTCCGATTTATACGCCCTCAGAGTCTGTTCATCAAGCTTATGCCAGGCTATGCGTGTCGAATTGATAGTACTCTCACTTGCAAAATCTGTCAAAGGTATATTTAGGCCGCATACAATTGGCCTGTGCCTCGAAACATTCTTGTCTTTTTCTTTGTTAATATTTGCATTTCTTTGTAGTTTTGCCTTTGGCTTTCAAACTCATTAGGGGAGAGTCGGGTGACTTCAGACAGCGGGTAAATTCGGACAGCGACGTTGTTTCGTTTATATGTTAGTTGTTTGGAACTAAAATATTCATAACTGGCCAAACAGAAAAATTCTGATGAGACGGCTCATGATGAGCCGCCTCATCTGGATTTTCACTGTTTGCGATGGTATGTCCGAATTTACACCCATGTCCGAAGTTACCCGACTCTACCCTACTAAGCGTACTTTTTCAGATACATTTTCTCTCTCTTGCATCTAATAAAAAATAAACTGCATGATTCGCAATGTACATAATAAAGGATATTCAATTATTATGTTAGACGTACAAATGTAGCGTGAATATTTCACCATGTTGAATATTCAAACATCATTTATACAGTAATGAAGTAGCATTTAAGATTGTTTACACGTTTAAAATAAATTGTCAACTTAATATTTTTATTTGTTTGATTTTAGGATTTTGGGATTGCCCAGAGTTAGAAGGGTAAAAAGGAGGTTAGTGGATACTAAAATATTTTTTACGGACAAAGATATGAAGTTTCATCTAAATATGTTTCAAAGTACATATTATAAATGTTACCAAAATATTCAGGTATTTTGTGTCTTACTTCATCTTACTGAATGTCGAAGTAAATAGGAAGAGTAAAATAAATTTGAATGGAAAAGGGTGATCATTTTATGCTAAAGCGTTAAATTTTTTCTATTTCACCTACACTTTACATACTACACACATTGAACATACTTATTAATGCGCACACTGATGAAATTATACATAGTCTGAATATCTTACTATGTCGAATATTCCAACATCATTTATCAGTAAAGATCTGTAGTAATTACTAATGTTAACAATTTAAAATTTATTGCTTTATTGTAGCGATGAAAGGTCAGTACAACTCAAAGCGAAATAAATAAAGGGGAAGTATTACAAAATAACAGCAAACATCTAAAGTCCAGTAAACAAATGGTAAGATCTTGTATAACAAAGCGTGAACAGAAATATCTGGTAGTTAGATCCAGGTCTCCGAAATGAAAATAATTTTACGGACAATTATTTGTAAGTATCATTCGTATGTTTTCAAGTATATATTTGTTTATAAGAAGTTTTCATCACATTAGTGGGCATCCCCCCAAAAAAACATGTTTTATGAATTCAGATTGGTATAATAAAACAGCCAGGATTTGTGCTGTAATATCTAGAAATAAAAAAGGATAAAAAATCCATTTTTCACATATAATTCTGGTGTTTTTCCTTATTCAGACCTATGGCTGTATTGTAAGTGGATATTTTGACGTCATTAAAACTAGTTTATTAACACGACTGAATCTATTATATTCAGTCAAAAGTTGTGACACAGATATCCGAGTCACTGGTCTTTCTGCTTGTCTGATGTCTTTATTCGTGTTTTCATTTTCCTGTTTGTATATTTAAACTTGACTTTCTGGCTCATTCTACGGGTACTTTTTGTCAGATATATATTAACACTCATTTATTATGCTATTTTTGTGTGTGTTTTTTCAGCTGTGGTAGACACTGGGCTCCGTGCGGAATCTGGTCAAACAGACCATGTTGTTCATCAGGAACAGATTATCTTTGTTATTGTGCATTAGGCTTTTGTCAGCCACTAAGAATTGGGTTAAGTTGTTAAACTAAAAGTGCGAACTTCAGTCTTCAACAAAATTTCGGATCTCCAAAAGGAAACATTAATAAAAAATAAAAGCTTAGATATTAATCTAGTCTTTCAGATTATGGCCTTTTATTATAACAGTTTTAACTTTTTTTTCTACAATAGAATATTGTTATGGACGTACTTCTGCTGGCATATATCTCATTTAGAGGAGCCTTCTTATGTCTTAATATAACAAAAATAAATTTGGAAACTCTTAATATAATTTCAATTTTCACTGTTAAAACATAGATTGAATTATTTTGGCTTTGTGTTTATAAATGGAAACAGTTCCATGCCATAGTGTTTAATTTGATAAATTGTTACATGGAAAAGTGCACTTTCTGTACAACATGTATATCTGTGAACAAATAAGTAATAAACGATTACAACATTCGCTCTTCTGCACTGTACTCTATCAATCTTTCAATTGAACTGCATTAAATTATTGAAAGTGCTCGTTTTCATAAGAATCAGACAAGGGGAAAACACATAAAAAACAACAAAAACAAACGTTCAACTTACATGCACATTTGATGTCTTGGGTATTTAATAAGAAATAAAAGATATTACTTTTATGAGGCTCCGGTAACTCGAGATGATTTTTATATAGAATGATATATATAAACTGATGGAGTTATCTGCCCTGTTTAAACAGCTTACAGTGCTTTTCCCTTAATCATTATGTCCCATTACCAGAAAAATACGAAAATCAAGTTGGACTGTTTCCATACGTAACATAACAGTATGTATTTAAATCAATATAAACCTGTGCATTTTTTCCATTTTTTTTTCGGTCATGTTTTCCCACTGCTTGATTCTTAGGTAGACTGGCACTTAACCCTTCAAGCGCGAAAAAGCAGACGACAAAATTAACGTCTGCAAAAATTTCAAAATATGTTTTGTCCAAGCTATATCACATTGAGAATTCAAAGACTATGATGCAAACAGTGTGGATCAAGATGATGTGGCTCATTATGAGCCACCTCATCTGGATCTACATTGTTTGCAAATTCAGCATTTTTTTTCATTTTTGGCGCTTTAAGGGTTAATATATCGTTTCACATAAATTTTGTCATCATACTGTTTGCATGAAACTAATGGATGGCAATATATCTTCATTAAAGGCGATCAATCATGAAATATAGGTGAAACTGAATTGGATGCTGGACTCCCCATGATAAATCCCCAAGCTGAGTAAAAATATCAGTATATGAAAAATGAAATTTAATTAATGTAATAATTAACCAAACTTCGTAGAAGTTTCGAAGTCTGTACTTGCAATAACACGTGACTTATATAAACCCTTTTTGCATAGGGTACATTCTTTATTTTGGCTTGGAGTGTTTTTTATCCTTATAGCTTAGGAGTCGTGCCTTTGATTTGTACACTTTCCCACAAATTGCACGTTGGTTGACCTCTGCAATAATGATATATAGGCCAATAATATGTTTTGTAGAATTTTGTGATGGTCTCGTTAATGTTCTCCCCGCATCTCTTTTCATTCATACTTTTATATCTTAACTCGCATACATATATCAATTAATACTCATTATAGTGGCGTCCCTTATCCTATATTAGGTAAACTTTTTCAGTCAAAGACCCCATTGAAAAGGAATGCCTTCTGTCTGAAACAAATACTGTTTTACAAGGAGATTCCTAAATTACTCATTTTCTTTTCGGGGGGGGGGGGGGGGGGGGGGGGGGGGGGGGGGGGGAGGGGGGACGGAACGAAATAAAGACCTGTTGCCTGTTGCAATGTTACCAACATACTTGTATATTAGAGATCAACCGATTTCAAACCGTAACAACGGCATAAGTGTTCAATATAAATGTAATACATGTGATTAAAAATAGGTTTCACGCACAAGATTATGTGTAACACGCATTATTTACATATGCTTTACGAATGTGGCGCGAACGTTGACAATCACTCGTGAGTCAGACGCACGTCACAAGAAACAGAAGACTGGTTTGGCACCATTCATCTGCTTAACCCATTAATGCCTCGTGGACTCTTCTATCTGTATATATTGGATGAGTCCATTTGTCATTTAAGGGGTGTCAGGTTTAGTTTACTTTCGCTTTTTTGTTTTATTTTGAGGAAAAATACCCATTCAGCGTATGCAAAAAGTGTAGACCCTGATCAGACGCCGCATTTGCGGCGTCTGATCTGGGTCTGCACAGTTTGCCTATATCCCATTTTTGGGCACTAGGCATTAATGGGGTAACTGAACAAGTATCCAACAATTCCGGAAGTCGTCAGTTCTTTTATTTCGTGTTCTACGTATACCCTTCTTTGTCTGTGTAGTCAGGACGCTGAAGCCGAAAAAATGCAACCATAATTCCCCCGGCGATTCGAAAGGAAATTTTTACCTTTGATAAGCACAACATTAGGGCTTTATGATAGGGTATGATATGGTCACTGAAATAGGATCCCGTTCTTTTAATTACCCCTTTTTACCCCTACCCCTTTTGAACCTTAATTTGCTAAAAATGAAAACGCTATAATTCTGTCCATTTAGAGGTGCACTAAAGTTTTATGATTAATTCATGAAATGACGTATTTGTGTGCAAAGTATCAGTTTCTGTAATAATTTACAAAATGCATGCTTAAAATATTAAGAAAAGCGGTGTATGCACATATTTACACAAGGATAATTCATCCTACCAATTGTTGGTGTTTGAAGGTACTTAATTTCATTTTAAATCGCTGTCTTCCAGATTCTCATCAAACTGCTCATAGAATTATAGGGCAGCTGACTCGCAAAATATCATATGATAATGACATTGTACTCTGTACTTCATGAAACGTTTCTCCTGGGAGTCTAACCACCACCATGGATCCCGTTTTCCTCAGACGTTCATTTCAATTTCAATTTCAATTTGAATTTTTCCCCGTGCTGTGCAGTTTTAACAAAAACCAGCCCAACCACTTCTGGGTCTGCAAAGACTTCCAACAACTTACGCATTCACATTATCACTGGCGTTTGTCTGTTATAGCTCGATCGTTACATACGTTACTTAATATAATTTTGTTAAAAAGAATAATGAATGAAGACGATTCAGAAGATATATAAAAATGTAGAATACAAAAACAGTACCATATTTTGTTTTACTGCATTAGAGTATAGGTACTATAATTTGTAAAAAAAGTTTCGAAAAGCTATTCATAGCAAATACTACAAATTATATATGTTACCAATGAGACGAAAATAATGAATAAAATGATTTCAACTTTAAATCAATTCTCGTTCAAATATGTTTTTGAAAATAGTGCTTTTAAGCTCTGCATTTTTCCCTTGTCTTAAAAGCTAATTCAGTACTTTAACAAAATGAAGTTTTATACATGTAATTGGCATCTAGTGTGTAAATGAAGTATTTTGACATCTGTAAATATGTTAAGTTGGATTGGCACTAATGTAATTATGGAAGTATCAAAATTGAAAAAGACAATGTAGTAACGAATATTTGCACTTACTGACAGGCGGAAAAATGAACGGCATACAAATCTATGTTCAAACAATAACCAAACGTCATGGTTTGAAGAGTAATTACAACGTAAACTACTTAGATATCAAAATAAGCTATTCAGTAATATGCATATGGTAGATATTAGCAGAGTTGTGGGAGCATTGTGTCCTCCAGTAGGTGGTTAAAACCATTGTGAACAGCGTTATTTTGCAAGTTCGTACGTCTCTCTAGAGAACTAGAAACATGGTAACTAAAAGGGCCCCGCCTTTATGAAACTATTGATGACATTTAAGTCGCATGTGCCCGACCAGAAATAACAATATCAGCTTTCTATTATCATGTTGTTCCTTCATATTAAACATGTTGTTTGAAGTTAAGCCTCTGGCAGTGTCATTAAGATATGGGCAAAATACACAATTATGATTGATTAAAGCATGGGCAACAACTCTGTGAAGCAGAAACTGATGTTACCATTCTTGCATTCTGCACACCTTCAGATCATCTAATGATGCTTTAGATTTGTACCAAGTTTAATAAAAATATCTTTAAAGGCTTTAAAGTTATACAGCAGACAAGATCTCCATACCTAAAATAACAAAGGGAAGGTGTAGTTATGGTTCTGTTTCTCTGCACATTGTCTGATGATGTTTATATTTGTACCAAGTTTTGTGAAAATATCTTAAACAGTTTTAAATTTAGAGAGCAAACACATTTTCTACACTGTAAACTAGCAAGTGGAAAAATTCTGTAAAAATGTAGATGGAGTTACAGTTCTTATTCTCTGCACATTATCTGGTGATGCTTCATATTATGTATACAAGTTTTATGAAAATATCATTGGTGGTTTTAAGCTATACAGCGGACCTGTTTTCTATATTATTAAAATTACAAAGGGACATAATTCAGTGAAAAATGTAGGCGGAGTTAGGATTCTTGTTCTCTGCTAATTACCTGATGATGCTCTACATTTTTACCAAGTCTTGTGAAAGTATTTCTAACCGTTTCAGAGTTAAAGGGCGGGCAAGATTTATGTACTCAAAATTACAAATGGGCATAATTCAGTAAATTATGGAGACAGAGTTATGTTTTTATTCTCTGCACATCGTCTGATGATGCTTTAATTTGTACCAAGTCTCGTGAAAATATCTCTTAACGGTTTCAGAGTTGTGAGCCGGACACAATATCTGTTCTCAAAATTACAAAGGGGCATAATTCATAGGCAGAGTTATGGTTCTTGTTCTCTGCATATTGACTGATGATGCTTTACATTTGTACCAAGTCTCGTGAGATTATCTTTGAAGATTTCCGAGTTATAGAGCGGACAAGATTTCTGAACTCAAAATTTCAAAGGGGCATAATTCATTAAATAATGTAGGCACAGTTATGGTTCTTGTTCTCTGCATATCATCTGATGATGCTTTACATTTGTACCAAGTCTCGTGAAAATATCTTTAACGACTTCAGAGTTATGGAGCGGACGCGATTTCTGTACTCAAAATTACAAAGGGGCGTACTTCAGTAAAATTGTAGACAGAGTTATGGTTTGTGTTCTCTGAACATCGTCTGATGATGTTTTACATTTGTATCAAGTCTCGTGAAAATATCTTCAACGGTTTTAGAGTTATTGAGCGGACACGAAATGATGACGGACGGACAGACAGACAGACGGACGGACAAGATGATTACTATAGGGCCTCCGCAGACTTCGTCTGGCGGGGCCCATAATAAAACTCGTTTACATGTTGGCTATCTTTATTTCTTTTTAGTTATTTTGTTACAGTGTTTTTATTAGATATGCATGCAGGCCCAAGTTTACGTTTATGAGATGTAAAAATCGTACATAGAAAAATGTAAATGAAATTACCCAGGAAAGGCCACAATTACAAAACACAGCCGTCCAAAGACACCGAAAGAAGATGGGAAACACGACAAAACAGAACAGCACATCTTTGGTAACAGACACTCAATTCCAACACAGAGGAACTGGACATAAGTAAGCACCAAAAACAGTACAAAATACATTCGAACATTTAACACATCTAATTTTACCTATTTTCTATTTTAAACCACAAAGCAAAATGGAAAACACACATGACAGCTATACAGGCGACCACAAGGCAAGAAAACCAACCAATGGGGCTTTCATGTAGAAGTTTTCATATTTGTATAGACCGTTGTACACCATCTACCAGGGACTTCAACTAACTTATTCGCGCAACCTCACACTTCCTTCTGATGCAGCAAAAACATGTCTACTAGGCGTTGCATCATAAACATGGATGTTTTGAGATATTTGAATACGCAACGAAAAATGAAGTTTCACACGGCTCAGTCAACAGTCATCATATGTATATCACGTATTTAACAGAAGAAATAAAAGCATCAGCACAGAATTCAGTATCCGAATAAATGAGTAAAATGAAAGATTCTTAATAAACATGTAGTATAATTACTCAACGTAAAATCTTGCCTATCGTAGACTTAACTGCTTGAAACATTTTGAATCAGTATGTGCTGCACTGGCTATACCAGGTGAATACTTATTAAAACTTATTTTCTAAGAAATCTATCATATGCCGGAAGACTGCGATATATGAAGAATTGATAGCCATAGCTGCTACAGCCATTGATTATATTTAAAAGTAGTGGGTGCAGATGCCACCATGAAAATAAATAAATAAGAAACCGAGATTGTTAGAGGTATTTAACTTTCATCTGTTTGGAATGTATCTGAATAGACGTTATACTGCGTTATACAATTGTAATTTGAACATTGTTTCATTCAGTAACAATATTTGTTTGTGAACAAGCCGCTTTCAAGGCCTCAATGTCTGCATGCCTCAGGCCCTCAGTCTTTACAATTAACTTATCATGTGTATTTAAACCGTACACTTTTATCATTATTGAGCATAAAATCGCAACAATGAACCTCGAAAACTTTTATAGCTAAAAATTATGATACTTCATTCCATCTCAACTTAAATCTAAAACAAATTTTAATACTGTTTTTAATCTGCTTTTAAACTTCATACTGCACTAACACTGTCATCTTCTTTATCATTCTCACTTTTTCACTATCACATCTGCTAGAATCTAGCTTTTATCTCTGCACTGAATGCGCAAATGCACATAATACTCGTGAGAGGGTGCTGCAGTATGAAAAGATAGATAGATAGTCTTAGAATTGAACTTGAATAGCATAATCGACCGTTAATTACGTATCCATCTTAAAAAACTGTCAGTGTTTCAATTAAGTACCAAGGTTTAGTTGCTGAAATTTTATCAACGTTACCGGTTACGTTAAGCGCATGGTGTATCACCGTCTTTAGGGACTTTAAAAAATGACCAAAAAGGACAATGCAATGAAATATCGTAATTTATTGATATAACTGGACAGTTTCTTGATTTTAACTGAAACTTTCGCTTGAGCATTGTCGTTTTTATTGGTAACGAAAATTACCTCCATACAAGTCTCATAAAAGAATGCGTACTTTGTAAGCAGATGCTTATTTTCGATTTGGCAGATACTTTTCTGAGCCTCTTTCGGCAGATACTTTCTGTGTCTCATGTCATTAAATTCCAGTGTGTACTTTAGTTTTCTCACCTTTCTGTAGTCTTTCAATTTCTATGCTCTATGAACCGATTTTTTTTTTCAATATTCGATGTAATAACAGGTTTAGTAGTGTAAATTACTAGTAATTCCCTAATTTAATATTTATTTATATTAAAAAGAACAATGATGTTTGATTGTCACTTGACTGACACCACTATAAATAACAAAGTTCAGAGCATCAGTAGTTTTATTTCCCTAAGGGTAATATCTTCTCTATCTCTCAATTTATCTATTTGTTTCTTTTAATTCCTTTGACTAAAAGTCACGAATGTTAGTGTCATGAGAAGCGTAGCAAGAAAACTGAGCCGTTGTTTAATCATGTCAGAAAAAGGGTTGAGCGTTGCTACAAGAACAACGAAATAGCAAACAAGACTGTTTGTCCAGTATTTGTCAAGTCTTGTAACACATAACAACTCTCTTTTCTGTTTCACGTATAAAACGCAGCTTGCACGGGCCTTAAACTGCTTGGTGAAAATAGCGACAAACTTCTGTCAACAGTATTTCTTGAAACATGTCTGAATACCGTATTTATGAGAGTTTCCTGTGAGCTGGTGAAGGTTGCTGATTAGCTGTGATGTAATGGAATACAGTTTGTATAAATGTTATCTACGTTAATTCTACGTTAATTCAAGTAGTAACATAGGCGAATGACAAGGAATAAACCGGGATCTTGGGCATTAAAGAACGTACATGTATATTGAACCTTAATTTTACGACCGTATTAATTCTCGATTTTGTCAGGGGAACCAGTTAAGTCATTTCGGGACTTAATGACATTGATGAGGATGAATATAAAATAACAGCCTAAGAGGGTCTTGCATGTCTCTGGAAAACCGCCTGCTTTGGATACATATGTATTTATATGGTTGAGACAATGTCATACCTATACTATTCTGTCACTTGCATTTGGAATAAGTAACACTAAAATTGGCAGGATTGAAAATAGCGTGTGGATTGTATTATGGGAAGTAGTTTCTACTGTCATCATTTGGCCATCTATACAGAACTGGAGGATTTGCCGAGAAAGAAAGCCCGAAATGACTAATGTTGACTACATAGATAACACTTCACACGAAATTTTGATTCCACTAACAGAACCTCGGGACGAATTTCATAGTGGGCGTTGGGAATATCATTGTACACATACCCAGGTATGATTAATACAGTCTTTATTTCGCATGTGACAGTCTAAATCAAGTTTGTTTAATAGTACGGAAGCTAAGTGTTTAGTCAAATTCGCAAGAACACTAGTCAGCCGGTTTTTTTTTTTTCTTTTTATATACCAATCAATCACTAACAGTTCGACTAATTGAAATGGTTCAAAATCAAACAAGTTGAAATTAAAAAAAATAATAATAAAAAAACTGTACAGTGCGATACACGGTCGAACAGAGAACAACAGAATGGAACATCGCTTACGGTCGTCAAGGGCTATTAAAGTGAAATAAATGCATTTTGTCAGATTTTTCTTTTGTATTCGATTTAAGAGTATATGATTTCAAAAATGTCATGATAGTGATTTATTATTTTACCAGAAAAAAAAAATTACAGTCAATAATATTGTTGTCATTTTGGTGGTCTCGTTAATGTCTCCTACATTTGCAGGTTGGTCCAGGATTGTGTTTTGACCCGGAGTTCGGAATAAAGACTCGGAGTTCGGGCTAAAGACCGAGTGCACCATAGGTTCTGTAGACTTGGAGTTCGGACTTAAGATCGGGTCCAACATGAGTTCGGCAGACTCGGAGTTCGGACTAAGGACGGTCCGACATAGGTTCGGCAGACTCGGAGTTCGGACTTAAAATTGGGTCCAACATGAGTTTGGCTGACTCGGAGTTCGGACTAAAGACAGAGTCCAGCCTAGGTTCGGCAGACTCGGAGTTCGGACTAAAGACCGAGTCCAACCTAGGTTCGGCAGACTCGGGGTTCGGACTAAGGACCGAATCAAACTGAAGTTCGGCAGACTCGGAGTTCGGACTTAGGATTGGGTCCAACATGAGTTCGGCAGACTCGGAGTTCGGACTAAAGACCGAGTCCAACCTAGGTTCGGCAGACTCGGAGTTCGGACTAAAGACCGAGTCCAACCTAGGTTCGGCAGACTCGGAGTTCGGACTTAAGATTGGGTCCAACATGAGTTTGGCAGACTCGGAGTTGGGAGTAAGGACTGAGTTCAACCTAGGTTCGGAAGACTCAGAGTTCCGACCAAAGATTGGGTCCACCATGAATTCCGCAGACTCGGAGTTCGGACTAAGGACCAAGTCTAACCTAGGTTTGGCAGACCCAGAGTTCGGACTAAAGACTGGGAACAATATTTATCATATGCTTATACTAGTATTGCCCTTGATACATCTAATTTGGTCCCTCTGTATTTTCCACACTGTGAGGTATGATCCAGCCATGCACTCCAAAATGCTATATCGAGGGACTAGAAGGATATCCAACTCGCTCTTGATTTACGCCTTAACCCCAGAAGGGGACACAGACGGTGTACTTTTGTACACTCCGGTGTTGCAGGATGAAAGCCTACATATAGCCATGTAGCTATAGAAGGGATCTTTCTCCTGCACAGGGGATGACTCTCCCTGCACAGGGGGCCTCCAGTTAACATCCCGATCCGAAGGACGGCACACTTGTTAGCATTATCCCTGCAAATGATGTTAGAAAAACGGGTTCGGACATAGGAAGATTTCACCTGGGGTGAGGCTCGAACCCACGACCTCTGACTTCAGAGTCAAGTGCGCTAACCACTGAGCCACCGCGCTTCTCCCACTGAGCCACCGCGCTTCTCAGCCCTCTTGAATCTGTATTTGAAAATTGGCAAAGTAAAGGTGTAAATTGCATCTCTCACTACTTTAACACAACAAATGCGTATTGACAGCATTGTTGCCTTTAATTCATATATGGAAAGCTTTAAAAACCATCATTCTTGACCCTAAATGCAGTCGATAAATGCTAGTGTAGTTGAATAACAAGACTGTCAGCGTGACAGGATAGCTCGCCTGACAGTACCTTGCCCATTACACAAAAAACTTTAATGTAAAACTTTAACATTTCACTAGCGGCGCCGCCGCCGCCGAGGGTAGTGCAATCGCTCTTCCTGAACTTTCGTTCAGACGAGCTAAAAAGAACCAAAACACGCACATTTTCCCGGTTCTGCTTACGTCTTGTAATTCTTCTCCGCCCAGAAAAGATTTCTGTGGTGTTTTATCACAGACACTTGTGTCGAAACAGTTTTCTGTAAACATCTTCATGAAAACAGCCTCGTTTCTCTAATTTCTTTAACTGTACTGGGAAATTAAAGACGACTCAGGTTGTATTAGACTCCAAGGATATCTGCAACTGCAACTCTCACATCGAAGGTCCAGCGGAATACCGGAGAGTTCCTCGGTGCTAGAACTGAGCATTCATTTCTATACACATAAGTACATGATAAAAAGATCATAACACGGTTGTTTTGATCTGAGCTCAGATCTCAGCCCTCTGACTGTATAAGCGCCACAGAACAATAATGTGTTGTTTGTCATGTCTTGTCCTATATGTTTATAAATGTGCAGTTGCAGTGATAGTTGATTTAGTGCGTTCAGAGTTACGTTTGCCAATTTTCTCTCTCTCTCTCTGTATTGGCGGATTTCATAAGATTGTTGATACAGTTTTCCGGCAATAAATACATTTCACCAACCAACTTGTCATTAATTGCTGTCCTGCTTATTGGCGCAGTCCTCGCCCTTCGGACTCGGACCAATCTGGTCAACTCAGGCTGGGATCAGGGCTGGGATCAAAACAACCGTGTAATAATCTCTATAGGTCAGCAGTCTGAGAGTTTGGACTAAAGACTGAGTGAAACCTGGGTATGGCAAACTTGGAGTCCGAACATAAGATTGGTTCCAACTTGAGTTCCGCACATGGTAAACCCTGCACACCGGGAGTTTGGACTAAGATTGGGTCCAACATAAGATTAGCAGACTTGAGTTCGGACTAAGGACCAAGTCCGACCTAGAATTGGCAAACCTTGAATTTGGACTAAAGACTGGGAACAATATAGGTCAACTAGGGACTACAACCCATCCAAAATATGAAAAATGCCCCATGCCACAATCATTGTAAGTCCGAACTCCGAACCTGCTGAAACCCAACATGGACCCATTGTTAGTCCGAACTCTGACCCTATCAAGCCCCCAAAGGGCTCATTTTTAATCCGAACTCCGAACCTGCCGAACCCAACAGGGACCCACAGTTAGTCCGAACTCCGAACCTGCCGAACCCAACATGGACCCACAGTTAGTCCGAACTCCGAACCTGCCAAACCAACCATGGAGCCACAGTTAGTCCGAACTCCGAACCTACCGAACCGACACACAACCCATTCTTAGTCCGAACTCCGAACCTGCCGAACTCATATTGGACCCACCTTTTTGTCCGAACTCCGAACCTGCCGAACCCAACATGGACCCACAGTTAGTCGGAACTGAACCAACAAACAACCCATTCTTAGTCCGAACTCCGAACCTACCGAACTCATGAAAGACCCGTTTCTTTATTCCGAACTCCGAATCTTTATGCCGAACTCTGGGTCAAAACACAATCCTGGACCATCTTGCAGGGCATACATTTGAGCCGCGGCATGACAAAACCAACAAAGTGGTTGGGCGCCCAGCGCAGACTCAGATCAGATAAGAGTTTTCGCTTTCCGCATGGAGGTAGCCTAGCGCTCAGCGAAGACTCTGATCAGGCTTTTTTTTCATTTTTGCCTAAAAAATGCAGAATCATCATACTTAGAGAGTAATGATTCTTCGGACAGAAAAAATTATTATGCCAAAGTGGCAGCTTAAGTTCATTAATTTTTGGCATTTACTTGCACAAGTATATCTTTCTTTTCTTCTTTTTAGAATAAAAGTGTTTTGCTTTACATTATAATTATACAATGGAGAAAACAACATGGATGATTAAGCATTTTAAAAGATATTTTCAAAGCTAGAAAAATGTGTTTGTAAAACACTATGCCCCAACCATATGCCTGACCCTAAAAGGGAACGGTCTGAACTAAAAGATAATGACGGAAATCATTCAAAAGTTAATCAGGCAATTAACATTTCATCTGCAATCAGCCGACCAAATTTCGGGTTTCTAGCTCAAATACTTTACAAGATATCTTGCTGACAAGTGGAGACTACTGAAATTTTCATTCGGCCATAACTTCTGAAAATATTGACGAAATTTTGTTCAAAAGTTAATCGGTTCATCTACTCATCATCTCCATCCAGCTGACCAGGATTCGAGTCCCTTGCTCAAACGCTTTTTGAGATATCTTGCTGACAAGTTTAAAATGTCGAAAATTTTAAAGGGCCATAACTCAAAAAATGTAAATAAAAAATAAATGAATAAATAAAAAAATCGTTCGAAAGGTAATCAGTAAATACATTCGTCATCTCCAATCAGCAGATCATGCTTCAAGCTCTTAGCTTAAATATTTTTAGATATCTTGCTGACAAGTTGAAAATGCCAAAATTTTCAAAGGGCCATAACTCAAAAAAGAATAAATAAAAAGTAATAATAAATGACTAAACTGACAGAATTCGTTCAAAAGTTAGTTAGTTCATTTATTTTCTCAGCATTTCTAATAAGCTGGCAAAATTTCAAGTCCCTAGCTCATATACTTTTCAAGAAATCTTTCAGACAACTTAAATGCCAAAATGTTCAAAGGGCCATAACTCTGAAAAAATGAAGGATTTTATTCAAAAATTAATCCATTCATATTTTTTATCATTTTCTATCAGCTGATTATGTTTCAAGCTCCTGGATTAAATACTTTTTGGGATATCTTGCTGAAATCGACGGATTTCGTTTAAAAGTTAATCAGTATATCTACTTATAATTCCTAATAAGCTGACAAAGTTTCAAGCCCCTAGCTTATATACTTTTTTGAGATATCTTACTGACAATATTTCATTATGATTTTTTCAAAACTGTAGCATGCACGGTTCTTATGATATGGTATATGTGACTCATGTTCGGACGTACGGACAATTCAGAAGCAATACGCCCCCTCAATTTCTTCGAAGTCGGGGGCATAAAAAGTGGGTGGGATGTAATTTTCTTGCAGGGTTTATAAACGGCTATATGTAAATGGCTATAAAGTGTGCATAAACATATGTACAGCACATTCGAACAGTAAAAAGAATGATTTAACTATTCAAACAGGCTCGAATATATATATACCACTTTGTTTAGTTCACTTGCTGCGAAGCGACCGAGCGATAAAAAATGTGTAGTCAACCTTATTGTCTGGAACAGCGCGCACTACGTTAGAACACTGTTCCAGAGTAATCGATTGGTGGTCCTAAAATTCGGACTGTGCGCACAGCCCAAACCAGCAACACTCTGTACTAGTGCAAAATATATTACTATTAGTCAAATTTGACCACTTAGATGTTAGAAATAATCGTGAACAGAAAAGTAATGTGCTTTTTGGGGTTATTTGTAGCAGATAAAAATCATTAATTGAGCCGCGACGCGAGAAAACCAACAATGTGGTTGTGCGCCCAGTATAAACTTAGATCAGCCTTGTCATCAAACCAGTCCGATCAGACTTCGCTAAGTGCTCAAGGCGTAGGTAAGACTCTTAAGCTACCTCCATGCAGAAAGCGAAGACTCTGATCAGACTGGGCGGATTCCCAGGCTGATCTGAGTCTGCGCTGGGCGCACAACCACATTGTTGGTTTTGTCATGTCGCAGCTCAATTTTTGTGAAATATTCTTGATAGTTTGAAGTAGCTCTTTCGACTGAGAATATAAGCAACTAGAACTGTCAGAGCATCTTACTATACGCCAACTGAAGTTTTTTTTTTATATAGGTCTATTTGGAGAAAAACCAATGTATATTGAATGAAAAGAGGCCACCTTTTCTTAACATGTCTGTATACATTATCAGTTTGAGGCTTCTTGAGCCGTGACACGACAAAAGCAACAAAGTGGCATGTATGCCCAGTGAAGACTCAGATCAGCTTTGAAATCTACCCAGTCTGATCACAGTCTTCGCTGTCTGCAAGGAGTAAACTTAGACCCATAACTACCCTTTAAGCGCCCAGCAAAGACTCCATTTAGACTGGGCGGATGTCCAGGCTGATCTGAGTCTTTGCTGGGCGCACATGCTACTTTGTTGGTTTTGTCGTGTTATTATTCCAGCGAACTCTTACACGCAAAATTTGGCATTGGGTTATATTAAAAGAATGAGAAGGATAAAAAAATGGAACAAATAAACAAGGAAAGTATGTTTTTCTCTGATACAATACAACTAATCATGGTTGTAAACTAAACCCATTTTGAGACTTTCGGCTTGCACAGTTTCTGAGAAATCTTCAACAAGAAAAAAAAAAAAAAAAAAAAAGAAGAACACATTGGCCTGCACGGAGAGTAACAAAAATTGAATAAAAGATGAGAAAGTAAGCCCAGAAAGTCCATTGCTTCTTACGCGACACGTTACTTCTTACGGATCGTTTACTGCTTCTGGATTGCATACTTTGACGAAAATTTAAACATTGGCTTATATGGAGAGAAAGGGAGCTGGAATAGGAGACCAACATGTAATCCGGGAAAGTACAATGTCTTTTAAAAGATACAACTAGACATGGTTATATACTATACCGAATTTGAAGCTTCTAGCTTGCATTGCTCCAGATAAATATTTGCCGAAAAAAATGGCCTATATGGAAAGAAAAATAGAATTAAGAAACAAAAAGTTGTGGAAGTATATTGTTTTTAATTAAACCACGCACCTAATCATGATTGTATACAATACAGAGTTTTGATGTTTTCGGCTAGAGAAACATTTGACGAAAAAGTACGAGGGATGATTGATAATTTCTGAGCCTAAGATACTTCTAGTAAATCTGCGCATGGATGCTTACCGCAAAAGTAATAAGTTGTCATTCACTAGCTTTCGAGGAAAGTTTCAAATATTTTTGGCAAAAAGGTTTCTTTTTTTACAGCGCCTTAAACACAAGAGGGGTGGCGTGTTTTTAAAATAACAATTACAGTCTATTTGCCTTGCATTTCCTTGAAAAAAACATTCTTCACATTCTACAAGATTTAAACGGTTCTTATTTAATACATGCAAGTATATTTAATGGTCAATGGTTTGATGGAAATGCAAAATATTTTGGCCTCTGGTGGCTTTACCGTAAACCCTTAGATATTGAAACCCCAAAATTTAGAGACCCGTACCCTAATTTCGTGTTTGCTAGGGACATCGTGGGCAAAACCAAACAATGTTTACACACAAATGAACACTGACATCTTACATGATTTTCGTCAAATATGTTAAAGATATCCACTTCTGTGCACGCAGAGCATGTGACTCCGATTATGCACTATCTGCAGAAACTCTCGAAATAGACACTTCCTGAAAATTAAATTTTTGCTTTTTATTCTGGAATGGAACAAATTTATGTTTGTTATATCATCAATAACCGGGATGCTGTAGGACATATATTTGCAAAAACAATTGCAAAATGTTTGACTCTGCTAAAGTTGTGGTCGGTCAAAGAGTTATACAGTGTACTCGTGGGGTAACTGTTAAAGGTGAAGTGTCATCCAATTGATATTTAAGATAAATTCCTGAAATTTGACAAATGTTGCTCTGTAGAGTGGGTGTGTAAATTAGAATACTCAAATCCACTCTAAAGGTTTCAAAACATGGTGAGGCTCAGGACTTATCAATCATCCCTCGTATGTATTGTATTGTGAATGATAATTGAGCCGCGACATGAGTAAACCAATAAGGTGGTTGTGCGCCCAGCACAGACTCAGATCAGCCTGAGCATCCGCCCAGTCTGATCAGACTCTTCCCTAAGCGCTTAGAGGGTAGCTGAGGGTCTAAGCTACCATCATGCGGACAGCGAAGACTCTGATCAGACTGGGCGGATGCCCAGGCTGATCTAAGTCTGCGCTGGGCTCACAACCACTTTGTTGGTTTTCTCGTGTCGTGGCTCAATTATCATTCAGCGAAACCGTTATTGCATCTTGAAGCCTTGTATACCCTCGCTACGAAGGAGTGGAGATATACTGGTTTATGTCTGCCCATGTCTCCGTTCTTCTGTTCTTCCGTGAATCTACGTTTCCGCTTCACTATTATATAAATTAAGGGCGCCAAATTCTCTTTTATACACTTATAACACGTTATTCCGAAGTGACGCGTCATTACTGAAAATCGACTTGACAATTGGTTTAAATAAATTATATATACATGTGATTAGTCTTTCCGATACATTAATTAACCATTCAATTAATAGAACCTTCAGACATATATCACAGAAACACAATAACAAGTACAAGTACAAGTACAAAATGGTTTATTAGAACTAAACACCAAACAGTGTTTCTCGTCCTCATACCAAGCAACAAGCACGAGAAGAGCATGGCAAATACAAACGTATATACAAAATAGATATGTAAAACATACTAATATGACATGACAATATTACAATGAGACATAAGGTTAAGCAACCTGAAGGTCTGACTTTTCCGAAGTATTTTTGCAGTTACACCAAAGCAGAGAGATGCCTTGGCGTAACCGCAAAGACACTTCAGAAGAGGAGTACGTCAATAATTTTCTGTGTTCAAAAGCCAAATACACATATTTTGCAAGATTTATGATAGTACGGCTACGAGAATCTCAGTCAGTAGCTGTATGAATTTAGTGACTGATGGCCATCTGCAATAATAAGCAGGTAAGCATGCTGTTTGCAGTGCTCTAAAAACAGGACAGACAAGTAAGAAACGAAATTCGCTTTCTATCATATCCATATTACAAAACTGACATAACCTGATATTTCGCTCTATATTACGATATCTACCTTCCTCTATCATTAACTTATGTGCTGAACATCTTAAGCGTGAAAGGGCTACTCTGTGCTTATTATTCAGCACGCAAGATAAATATTTTTCACAACAAAATTGAGTTTTCACTGTTTTATATGTAGATAGTTTAGAGGAATTATTTACATAACTATACCAATTTTGTAAACATTGATCATGTAACCTTTGTATAACTAGCTGTAATTGTAAATTAGTAATACTTTGACTATTCCATGAGTATGCAAACCAAGATCACACAAAAGATTTTTAACTTGACCAACCCATGGTAGGATGCCATTGAAATTTCGATTGTTATTTCTTTCATTTCCCTCTTCTAACATTTAAAATTCTATTTTATAAATTTTATTTAACAAGGTGTTTGAACTAGATAAATCAAACATTTTAATATTCATTCTTTTCTCTTAACAATCAGGGGAACTCTACCAAATTCCCCATATACTGCATTATTACAGGTCTGGGAGCGAACACAAAGGAGTAAGAAACTTGACATGTACCTTCTCTATGTCCATACTATCATGAAAACCCCATATTTCGCTTGCATACATCAGGATGGGCAAAATCATAGAATCAATTAATTTAACTTTATCCTTAATATGAAAAAAGGCACAATCAAACAGACTATTTAAAGTAAAAAGTGCTCTACTCACTTATTCTGCCAAGTGCTTCTGAAAATGATAAAACTCACCATTGCTAGATAAAGTAACACCTAAATAGGTAAACTTTTTGACCATTTCTAATTTGATAAATGCTCCATTCTTGAAAACCATAACTTTTGATTTATCCGTGTTTACTGTCAAATTCCACTTAGAACAGTATAGATAAAGTTCATCTAAAAGGTTTTGCAAACCCTGACTGGTCTCTGATAAAAGAAGAGTATCATCAGTGGAAAGCAACAACAATATTTAGAGGTTATTATATGGCGGAGGTGTGCCTCTAAGTCATATTGGCACTGGATAGCAATATTGGCCCGAGGGCTTTAGCCCGAGCCAATATTGCTACCCAGTGCCAATATGAATAAGAGGCACACCTCCGCCATATCGTAGCCTTTTTATTACATACTTTATGCAAATATACAGATAGAAAGAGAACAAAGTTGAAATTCAGATGGAAGAACAAAATTTGTCTTGAGGCGACCAAAAGAGGCGCGAGTATGACATTATTTATGACGTAACGTCAGCGTCACAACAAACGTCAGTTGGTAACGTTTTCAAGATGGCGGCGCCCTCGACAGTGTTTTTGGTTAAATATTTGCCTTTTTGCGTGTTTCCGATTTTTCGTGCAAGGAAACGGGTTAAAAACGAAAACGTAGGCGGAAGCCGTTTGTAATTTCAAATAGATTTTGTAATTTCAAAGGAAATTAAGCTTGAAATAGAACGCTGTTCACCTTAACAATCCAACATAGTAAACCGATGGGCAATGCAGCCCAATACAACAGCGATGGGCAATGCAGCCGAAGAAAAAGTTTAGGATGGACAAAGTTGGAATTATAAGAGATGAATTTCCTTTTTTGTAAACGCCGGCCTCACAAACTTAACAGAAAGCTCTTCGGGCCTTTATTCAGTTTGTGAATGATTCGCCGGCATTTACACATCGATACTCCGCCGCGCCTCCCGTCCCCGCAAAAAATAAATCAATCCTATAGTCAACAAAACAAACTCAAATGTTTCTGACTCTGAAACTTCCCGAAATCTAGACAAATTTCTCTCCTCAATCTTAGTTTCTAGGTCTAGATTTCGATCAGCTAAAGATCCCATCACCTCCGCCATTTTGAATTACTGGATAGAGCGTGTGAAAGGATTCGACCAATTAAAAAGAGGCAGTGCCAAAAATCCATATTATATGGAAAATTGGCACAGTCACGTGACTGTGCCTTTATGGATCCAGAAAATATTAACGGGTGGCAATGGGAAATTTACTATGTAGATCTTATTAAGTATGTAATAATTATATATCTATTGTCAGTAATTCTTCGTTATTTGAACTACCCTGTAGGAAGTCAGCTAAATCATTTATAAACAAGACAAGAGCGGGGAGAGTGGTTCCCACTGTTTTACACCAACATGACATTCGAAGCAATTTGAAAGAGAGCCATGACCCCTTACACATACCTTAACACTAATATACAGTGATTGTTAAGTCTTAACAAATTTCCACGATATACCCATTCGTAACAACTTAAACCATATTCCGTTCCGACACTCCAAATCGAAAGCTTTTCGAAAATCCACGAATGCGGAATAAATAACAATGTATTACGTACAAGTAAAAAATATAAAAATAATTATTGTCCACAACAAAAATTATATAAAATATAATCTCTGTATAATATATGATTGAGCACTTCATTCTTAACATTGGAGCAGTATATAAGCTTCCAACAGACACACAATGTTGAATCAACATCATGGTTGTATACAATGCAAAGTTTTGCACTTATAACCTCAGACTTTGCACTGTAAACTTCAAACTTTGTATTGGTATGCAACCATGATTTTGATTCAGATTTGCTAATCGACACTGAATCAATCTGAGGGTAAAGTCTGTCATATTAACAGCAGATGCATCAGCAAAACCGTGATTAGCAGTTGCATCAGCAAAACCGTGATTGCATCTTGAAGCCTAGTATACCCTCGCTACGAAGGAGTGGAGATATACTGGTTTATGTCTGCCCATGTCTCCGTTCTTCTATTCTTCCGTGAATCTACGTTTCCGCTTCACTATTATATAAATTAAGGGCGCCAAATTCTCTTATGTACACTTTAAACACGTTTTTCTGAAGTCATAGAAGCTCAGTAACGTGTCATTACTGAAAATCGACTTGACAATTGGTTGAAATAAATCATATCTACATGCGATTAGTCTCTCCGATACATTAATTAAACATTCAGTTAATAGAACCTTCAGACATTTATCACAGAAGCACAATAACAATGTATTACGTACAAGTACAAAGTATAAAAATAGTTATCGTCCACAACAAAAATTATATAAAATATAATCTCTGTATAATATATGATTGAGCACTTCGTTCTTAACATTGGAGCAATATATTAGCTACAAAGCATCCCTACAGACACACAATGTTGAATCAACATCATGGTTGTATAAAATGCAAAGTTTGAAAACCTCAAATTTTGCACTTATAACCTCAGACTTTGAACTGAAAACTTCAAACTTTGCATTGGTATACAACCATGATTTTGAATCAGCTTTGCTAATCGACACTGAATCAACAAATCAAGGTTGGTTCGATGTTGATTCAACTGTGTGTGTCCGTTGGGGTTTATTAACATTAAATATTTTGATTTAGCACATTGCACAGTTTTGAATTTCAGCAAAGAAAACATATCAAACGTCATACACATGCCAGACTTCATACCGACGTGTAAACAGGATCTTAAAAACTTATAGCATGATACAAACAGAGGATCTAACGTGAGTGCTCATGTATTATTGAATTTATTAAAGGAGTTGGGGAAAAAGATAAGATGCTAGGCTTTGCCGAGCATCTTATCGGTTTTCCCCAACGAATTTAATAGATTAAATATACAGGAGCACAAATGCAAGATTTTATTTATCATATGACACTAAAAACGCATTTTATTCGCAAAACTTTCACTAAAACGTCACGATTTCGTCATTAGAAAACGCGACGTTTTATGGACGTCAACGTATATATATATCGTTACGACGTAATTTGCATATTTAATCCACTATTGGATTATCGTTTTTAATGCATGGCTTTATTACACTCTCAGATGCGACGTCATATGATAAATAACATTAAAAAAAAACACACAAAATAAACATAAAGACAGTAGTTCTGAATAATTTGGCTTCTCACAGCAACCTTATTGCGCATTTTCCAATATGGCACAAATGAAACTTAAACGAAAATGTTATATAATACTGCATAAAACGTATTATCCCATGACCACACTGTTATACAGTGACGTAGCGTTATCTCCTAAATTCTCATATGATCATACAAAATACACAGATTGCATATCACCTAGATACGGTAAGGCGAAGAAACATTACACAACGAAACAGTCCCACCTTAAAGGAGGTGCTATTGCACTTACCTTTTCATCATCACCCTCCCGCTGTCCTGATATAACTGAAATACTTCTGGAAAAGAAACGTACAAATACAAGTCATCTACCCATCCTTCAAAGCGCATGTCACTGTGGGGAATGTGATTTTCTAGTTGCATAACTTCTGACAATCTAAGTAAATTATCGCCTAAAAACTTAAACTGAAACAATGGATGAACTGTTAGATGACTTGCAATTTTACGTCCTTTTAAACAGTATTTCAGTCATATCTAGACGATAGGTGTATGATAATGAAAGCGCAATGATCGCAATGGAACCCCATTCATGATTGAAAAGATCTCCTCCTGCAGCTGGGCTCGAACCAAGGACCGCTAAATCAGCCGGCCAGTGTTTAACCTAATGAGTTCCTAAACTGAAACAAGCGTTTGCGCTAAAGCTCAGATCAATGTCACTGAGGGCAGCTGGAGGTTTCACGGGCGAGAATGTGCTAATCAGTTTTTGAATGAGTTTCTTATGTTAGTAGAAAAAACTGAAATAAATCAAGATATGCATTATGGACGTAAGAGCTTAAATAGACTTACCAAAAACTTTAACATGGGATCGCTAAGCAAACTCTGAACCTGTGCCTCACGTCAGTTCCGACCAAAAAGACTCATAATGAAACTATTGAAATTAAAAAAAAGTTATATAAAGACATAGACACGGTTACCAATTCGGTTACGTTTAATACTGTTGAAACTTAGGACCAATTTCTATATCGTAGAAATATCAACTCATTCATGGGCTTATGGAGACACTGGCCACCTAAAACCTAGCCAAGCTATAATACTGAGTGGGATGTCGAAGTAACAGCTCTTCCTCTACATGCTGAGAAATAACAACTTTATAACTATGGGTAAAAATGAGTGCAAAGTTCTTTACTGAGTCTCAAGCCTTTGGTTCTAGTTCTGAGTTCTTTCTCTCTGTAGTGGCGTTGCTAGATGTTTCCTCCTGTAGTCTTTGCGGCGCCATTCCCCGCAGTTTCCTATTCCGTCTAAATCGAAGAAGACCAAGAGCCACCTGGATTAGTTGAAACAACACACCTGACCAGGACCCGAACTGAATAATAAAAGTAACGTATTAATCCTATTAGACGTCCCGAAGGCATTTCATTTCACGAAAGATGGGAGCGTTATTTGAGTCCTCAGAATAGTAAATCAACCTCTGCCATAAACTTGAAATAACAGTATTAAGGTGAATGGATATACTTCCAGTTGAAGCAATTCGATTATTTTCCTCTTATTTGCCTCTCTTCTCAAAACGGATCAGGGGCCGTATTCATAAAGCAACTTAAGTGGTTGCTATGCTGTTGCTAAGGCTGAATTTCTATAAAGGAGATTCCCTACAACTATGAAATTTGCTCTGGAGGAACAGTCTTACAAAGACTGTTCCTCCAGACCAAATTTCATAGTTGTAGGGAATCGCCAACATAGAAATTTACCCTTAGCAACAGCATGGCAATGACTTAAGTTGTTTTATGAATACGCTCCAGCTCTTCAATGAATTGGTTTTCTGGGAGCAAATTTGCATGAAAAAATTAAACATATTTTATTGACAAATAATCTGTACAGCAATTGGGTTGGGCCAGAAGTTCTTACAACATTAATTACGGCCCTCCCCGCTTGAAAAGTGGTGTACCCATTCAAAAAGCTGCGTCTGTCAGAGAAGCAAACAGGAATTCGTGTTGTTCCCCTTTATAAAACTGATAGAAAACACGCTGGTTAGCAAGTCACTATAACATAATTTGTTGAAAAAGCGGGAAGGAGCGTTTATGATAGAAGGGCATTTATAAGGATTACTATGGTTATTTTGTAACAATATCAATACTAGATATATCTATACTGTATATATTGGCCTGTCAGAAAATATATTGTAGTGGTATTATAACAAGGAAAGTGCAATAGGTTCCTCTTCGGGACATAAGGCGATTCAGCTACGTTACCCAGTGAACCATACGTTTTGGTGACGGTGACGTCTTCTGTGAGTATTGGTTTGCCCTACGTCTGGGACACGCGTTCCAGACGTTTTTCAGGAAAACGGACGTCTGCAGGACATCTCAAAAACGTTTTGGTACCCAACACCATTTGAACACTAGTCGGAGACGCTCAAACAAAAATTGTGTGACTTGCTTTTCTGACCTTTTGTTGGTCAGGGGTATATGAAAAGTTGCAAATTATATGTAAGTGTCGCCCTTTATAGTAAAATGATGATATCCTAATGTATGACGCTTCTAAAACGTATTTAAGACGTAGTCATTAGGTATTCACTCTGGACACGTGAGAAAAACTTGTTGGAAACTAAGAGTAAAAGAATGCTGAATTGTCTCTAAATCATGCATACTTGATATAGAATTAGTGCCGATTAATAAACTAATATTAATATGTAACAAACTCTCGATGATTTTAAGTATGGAATAAATACGTCTTTAATATGTCTGGAAGGCGTCTTAAAAGCGCTGACAAAGTTCACGTGATCTTTCATCCGGGTATTTGTCGTCGCCATATTGAAATGTGCAGGTGGTGGACTAAATTCATTTTAAGAGCGGTAAGTGCATTCTTTGATAAACTATTTGTATGGAACATCGAAAATTATGAATGCAACATAGCCGTTTAACGTTATATATTCCCTGCCTATTGATACATTCAATAAAAAATGGAAAAAAACTATGTAAACACATATGTTTCCCGCTCTACCAGAGACGTTTACTTTCTGTCTTTTACGTCAGATCTTCATTCCAAAAACATTTTGAATACTAGAATGAACTGATCAATACTCTCTCTCTCTCTCTCTCTCTCTCTCTCTCTCTCTCTCTCTCTCAGCGTTGTAAACGTTGAAAAATGCCTTTAGGAGCGGTAAGTGTAATTTGGTTTTAAAAATATCAGTCATATAGTATAAATGGAACGTCTGCGACCGGCTGAAAATACATGTTGTAAAAATTAATAAAAAGTGAAAACACTTTCAAAAATCTATTTTCCCGTCATAACATTGGAAGCGATGACGTGTTTTGCACGTCGCTGAGACGCTTTCTTTCACCCTTTAGAGTTGAATACCAAAGACGTTTTGTTGCGGTGTGCGCTTTATTCCGAAAGAGTCTGGTGATTTTAATCAACAGAAGACTTTGTTTTTGTAGTTTTTAACTTAAATGCGGCCTAATATGCAAACGTATAAAGCTATTTTATCGTCAAAACATCGGCAACTGAAACGTGTTTTGAACGCCGTTTAGACGCTATCTTTGAGTCTTTCTTGTCCAACTCTTTATTCCAAATTTCTTAGAAAGTTCAAAGGGGTTATATGTTGCTACTCCTTTTCAATAACCACCTCATACACACACACACACACACACACACACACACACACACACACACACACACACACACATGTGAAAATGGCGTGTTATGAACGTTTCAAAGACCTTGTTGCAGCAGTGATTTTAATTCAAGCTTTTAAAGAAGACCTTGTATTTAATGCAAATATACTGTCAAGTTATGCCGATCTCACCTTTTAATCTATTTCGCGAAAACTAACTAAAATGTTTTAAACATATAAATCAATTTTATCGCCGCAAATTCGATATCCGAAACGCGTTCCGAACGTCATTAAGACGCTTCATTTCAGTCTTTCTTGTCGGTTCTTCGTTCAGAATCATTACGAAAGCTTGAAAGGATTGTTCCCGTATGATAATCATTTTCTGTGATCTTTCTGTCTCTGTCTCTGTCTGTCTGTCTCTGTCTGTCTGTCTCTCTCTCTCTCTCTCTCTCTCTCGTGTGATGAACGTTTCCTAGACATTTTAAGTCGAATTCGAAGAACGTTTATTTTGTAGTTTTCAAAGAACAGGTCATAGTTGATGACAGTTTGACAATTTGAATGAATTGTCAAGTTCAGTCCTTTTTCAGCGTCTAATGATACCTTTTGTAAAGATGAATAGAACGTTTGAATATAGACTGAAATATACTCATCGCCTGAAACCTCGGCGGCAGCCGAAACGTGTTTTGAACGTCATTGAGACAGTTTTCAGTCTTGTCGAAACTTCGTTCAAAATCATTCTCTCTCTCTCTCTCTCTCTCTCTCTCTCTTTCGATCTTTCTATCTGTCTTGTTCAGGGGGTGAAAATAACGTGTAATGAACGTTTCCAAGACGTTTTGCAGCAGTGTATGCTATATGCTCAAGACTGGGTCTAAGCAGAGGAAGTTCTTTTTTCTTGTAGTTTTTAAAGAAGACCCAATAACTGATGTCATTATGACAATTGAAATGAATTATAAATGAGTCTAGGCAGGGGACTTTATTTTGTAGTTTTCAAGAAAGATATAATAGTTGATATCATTATGGCAATTTGAATGAATTGGCAATTTGAATGCCTTGTCAAGATCTGCCCCCTTCAGCGTCTGATAATACCTGTATATCTAATATGAATATAACGTTTAAACATAGACTGAAATCTACTTCATCGCCCAAACCTCGGTAGCCGAAACGTATTCTAAACGTCGTCAAGCCGCTTTTTTAAGTATTGTCGAATCTTCATTCAAAATCATTCAGACAGTTAGAAAGGATTCTCTCTCTCTCTCTCTCTCTCTCTCTCTCTCTCTCTCTCTCTCTCTTTGTAGTAAATCGGACCGGGTATGAACGTTTGCAAGACATTTTGCAGCAGTGTAGGCTGTATTCAACAATGAGTCTGGTAATCTTAAATCAAGCAAAATACCTTTTTTATGTTTTAAAGAACAATATTTACTGCGAATATGACCACCTCATCTAAAAGGCATGTAAAGATTAACCGTTTTCACCATCTGATGATACATTTTGTAAGAACGGATAAATGATTAAACCAATGCAGTAAATCCGTCTTATCGTCAAAATCTCGATAGCCGAAACGTGTTTTGAACGTCGTTTAGACGATTTATTTCAGTCTTTTTCATCATAGACGACATCAAACCTCCACTTGTATAGTAAAAAGGAGGTTTGATGAGGTACGGGAAAAAATCAAACTTAATGCACGTACCTATGAAATTCAATGGTCATCAATACTGTTTTAACCAATATTGATCCAATTAACATTTATTTTAAGAAAATTGAAAAATAATTTTCAAAAATTGATATTTGTTATTAAAACAGTTAAATGATATGAATTTACGGACACTACCAAGTCATTACGGAGACGTTTCCGTAATGTTTGTCAAACATTTAGAATAAAAGGATTGTTCCAAGAAACCCATTTTCTGTATTCACATCTTAAAGGGTTTACTGGACCTAAAATCAATGACCCATGAGAATAACTGTAGTGTCCCCACCCACTCTCTCTCTCTCTCTCTCTCTCCCTCCCTGGGCAGCAGGGTAAATTATATCAAAAATCCCATGTGACAAGTTGCAATTGAGCAAAAGACCTTTTAATGTTGAACAGCATAATTTCTACAAAAGCTTGACATTAAATTGTTACTTGCAGATAAACGATGCCCCCTTAGTCTAGAGCGCTGGCGGCACGTAGAAGAAGACGTGTACAAATGGACATTAGACGTATGGTAGAAATGGCGCAACAGGAAGATACTACTTCATCTTATGATGACTTGGGATACAGTCCACAACCGCCGGTGCTTCTATGGGTATTACCATACAATGCCGGAACAACTTTGTGAATTCATTTGGCATCGGAGAACAGTTCCTCGGACACAAATGTAGGCAAGGATCATGCTGCATCCTAGCCTCGTGCATCTCCTACCAAGTCGCGACAAAAGAAAAAGAGACTTGTGCGTGGAAAAAGTCTGCATATGTTGTTATCTGATGATACCAGTGTGAACGGCCGGGCCGCGTAGCGCAATCGGTAGGGTACCTGACTTATAAGTCAGAGGTCCTGGGTTCGAAACCCGGTCTGGCCACACACTTTCGTTTCTCCTTCCGCTGATTCAAGAAGGGCAGTTGTCAGTTATTTGCGAAAGTATGTGCACTTTGTACTGGTTAACCGCTAAGGAGGTCTACGCCTGCCCAGGAATGGTGTGGTTAGGTTAACTGACCGTCCCGACATGACCTTAGGTGTTTACCGTGGACGTTAAGCAATAAACAAATAAAAAAAAAACAGTTAGAACGATGAAAGTTTCTCTGATAATGCTGCTATAAGTGCAGATACTGACAGTGAACGTACTTAGATTCAAAAAATGATTATGGATATCAGGAAAGACCTATTTCATCATCTGAATCATCTGAAGCGACAGTGAAGGGGATGATGGGGGATTAACTGTATACACCCGTATTATTTGAGTTATTGATGATGGCTGGATACACCTGTATATTTTGAGCTATTGACACGATTGAATAACATCTCCGTCACAATTAGGTGACGTACAATGAAACACTTCCAGATGTTTCTGATATTGTTCATCGTGTCGGTAAATTCACATTTTCAAATATAATTTTCTTTAAAAGCACAACTCTAACCTTATTTGTAACACTGACAGTTTCGTCCACTACTGTAGACATCCCCGGAGTGACTTATGACTTGATCGTTTCTCATTCGCAGCTGCGAACCTCATGCATTTCTGCCAATTTTCCGTATACTGGTGAAAAGAGGGTCGTAGATCGCGGATTGGAAGGCCCCAGGTCCCTTTGGTTTAAACATATTTATTTAGCTTATTCTGTTGACATATATATATGTATACATACATAAACAAGTAAGATATCAGTACAAGCTATGGGATTAGAACGGAAGCAATGTGCTTATCAAGTTCTTCTACCCAGGTCCCTTTTGATAGCATTCCCTTGTAAATGAATGTGTCTCGCCTCCTTTGCTTTCTCATTCTCCTATTACTCTCCCTTTTCACTAATCTATCCCCTTCCAGTCTATTTAATGGTTTTGCATGGTCTGTGGTCGCACCTTTTACACATACGGTTACAATGGGTGGCTAAGGATAGGGATCAGGGGCCTTCTTATCCGGGATTTGCGACCCTCTTTTCGCCAATATACGGAACATTGGCGCAAATGCACGAAGTTCTCGCCCGCAAGTGAAACGTAATCAAGTCATCAGTCACTCCGAGGATGTCTACAGTAGTGGACTTAACAGTCATTGTTAAAAATAAGTTTAGTGTTGTGTTAAACACTAAACTTATTTTTAACAATGACTGTTAAAAATTATATTCGAAATTTTTTTTTTGTTTTTTTTGTTGTTGTTGTTGTTTTTTATATGTTCATAACAGTTTCTTTCACATTTGCAATGGTTTGTTATACTTTTCTTGTTATACTTTGCTACATGTACGTTCTGAACCAGGGTGGACAATCACGTGACTTTTATTGCTTTTTGTACTGGTACTCGGACAGAACCAGTAAGCAAATCGGTTATATTTTCTTAAAATCTGGACGAGTGTTCACGGGGCAGATCCCCAGTACTTCTATGAAAAGAGTTCGTTTCTTGTGCACTGTAGTTTTATCAATTCAAAATACCGAGGGCAGTATAATTTACATTTCAGGAAAACTTTTACAAGAAGGTATCTGCAGCTTATTGAATGCAAATCCATTTAGTATTAAGAAACTTAATAAATCGGGAGACCGATTTTCCCACTGTTTTTTCCGAGTACTAGCACAAAATAATTGATTTGGAAAAGTCAAGTGTTTGTCCACCTTGTGAACGTATTTCATGACATGTTTTGAACACAATTTAAAACATTACGAAAAGTGGTCATGTTCGGTGTCAAATTTTCCAAACGTTTGCAAGACCAAATAAAGAGGAGTTATAAAGTATGTTTTGTAACACTTTTAGATTGACGGACACGTCTTCAAAACTTGTTATTCGAAAACGTCACGGCCAAATTCGGGTTATGTAGAAGGAGTCAGTCGCACACGTTTCAAAAAAGGTGCTCATTACGTTTGGATGCAGTTTTCCAAACATTCCGAACATCAAATGAAGACGTCGTTAATTTGGGATAACCGTCTAAAATTGTTCTCATGCAAGGTTTTCAGATGGTCTTCTACACGTTACGAAGACGCAGTACAAACGTAATGGACATATTTGAATTGTAGCGCTTTTTTGGTGACATACACGTCTTAAACACGAGTTCAAACGTGTTGAAAACGTGCTCATATAAGGTTTTCATATGGTCTTTTACACGTTACGGAAAGGAAGTACAAACGTACTGGACGTCTTTAATTTGTAACGCTTTTTCGGTGACGTGTACGTCACAAACACGTATTAAAACGTTATAAAAACGTGCTCGTTTGAGGTATTCATATGGTCTACTACACGTTACGAAGACAAAGTAAAAACGTTCTGGACGTCTTTGATTTGTAACGCTTTTCGGGTGACGTACACGTCTTAAACACGAGTTCAAACGTGTTAGAAACGTGCTCATGTAAGGTTTTCATATGGTCTTTTACACGTAACGAAAACGAAGTACAAACGTACTGGACGTCTTTGATTTGTAACGCTTTTTGGGTGTCGTATACGTCTTAAACACGAGTTCAAACGTGTTAAAAACGTACGCATATTAAGTTGGCAGAAGGTCTTCTACACGTCTCGAAGATGAAGTACACACGTTTAAAAACGTTTTCGTTATAGATTTTTAATGTCTCGTTGCGGTTTGCCACACATTCGGAACATCAAATGAAGACGTCGTTGATATGAGATCACTGACACGTCTTAAACACGAGTTAAAACGTTACAAGAACGTGCTCATGTAAGGTTTTCGTACGGTCTTCTACACGTCTTGAATACGAAGTACAAACGTACTTGACGTCTTTGATTTGTAACGCTTTTTGGGTGACGCACACGTCTTCAACACGTGTTAGCTGGAAACGCCTCCGTCACGTTCAGGAGTCGTCGAATGGTTCACTGGGTATGATATCAGCAAATGTTCAACTGCTTAACAAAATGATTACAAAAAACTTATGAATTCTCGCTTCAAAAGCAAACATTAAGACACTATCATCACCATGAGGTTTTCAGTTGAAAACCATGGTGTGCCACAACCTGTATTTCTGTAAAGAAGATATACGTTCAAGTCAGGTAAACTCGGACAGTGACATTGTTTTCCTTAATGTGTCAGTTGTTTGAAATTTGAATAAACCTAACCGGGCAAACAGTGAAAACCCTGATGAGACGGCTCATTATGAGCCGTCTCATCTGGATTTTCACTGTTTGCAATGGTATGTCCGAATGTACCCGCTGTCCGAAGTTACCCTACTCGGCCATAGACGTCAGTGCAGCATTCTGAATATTCCGACTGACGCGAAGGCAAAGAAACCGTGCAAAGGAGAAAACAACTCAAGCCTCGGCCTTCCTCGGTGCACACCGGCCTGCTTTGCACTAAAAAATTTCTTAAGGAAAGCTCTTCTAATGACGTTATAATGAAAAAGCTTGTACTAACAGAAATCTCTGGCATTCTAAAACAGTTAAAATCAGACGTAGTTTTTTATAATTCCATATTTACCATGGCAATAGACATAAATGTGACATAATAACCCGGGTTAAAATTTGACTTGTTATTCAAGGAGATCCAGTCTCTATTCTGGCCTTGCGAACACCTGCAAAAACACAAGAGCAATAATGACCATAATGGCATACAAGCGTGATATATAAAACTGAGCAATTCAGACCAGTTATATCCCTTATTCCTTACTTTTATTTTCAATTACAGAAAGCCAAACAGATAATACTTTTGCTTATTCCCATAAATGTTGTTGACGTATTACTCTTCCGCACGGTCTCCGACGCAATTCGAAGAGGTAGTTTTGCTGTCATTCACCCGATAATTTCCGGATGTAAGGAGACTGGGTATACTTCCAAGATCAGCAATTACTATTTTCATATTTACCTCCGATTACAATGCCGGTCAACCTTTACAGGAAAAAATTTGCCCCCTCTTGTAGTAAATTCTTTCCTTTAAAAAAGGCCCGGGGGTTATAAAACTTGAGTACATTCTCAAACTCAAAATAAAGCACACGGATTGGCTGCTTTCGAGCATGTGCTCGGAAGCAGCCAATAAGTGTGCTTTATTTTGAGTTTGAGATTATACTAAAGTTTTATAACCTCGAACACTGAATCCCAATTTGGAAGGACTAGCTTAGTCGTCCAGAGAAGCAAACAGGAAATCAGTTTTCTCCCTTTGTAAAAATGTGGGCAAACATGATGGTGTACTCATTACACGCAAAACTTAAATGATGATCAAAGAAAAAAATGTAGTCACACTTTAAAAAATTGGTCGGCTAAAATGCGCCCTGGAATGTATATCTACAGTAACGAAAGATAAAGCATGTTTTTTTGTTTTGTTTTTATTTCTTTATCTTTTGGGGACTAAAAAAATCTCTTAGTACATGTTTTTATTTCTTTATCTTTTGGGGACAAAAAAGTCTCTTAGTACATGTTTTTATTTCTTTATCTTTTGGGGACTAAAAAGTCTCTTAGTAAATGTTTCATTTCTTTATCTTTTGGGGACTAAAAAGTCTCCTAGTACATGTTTTTATTTCTTTATCCTTTGGGGACTTAAAAAGTCTCTCAGAACATGTTTCTACGTAGTTTATACCAAATAATGCTTCATTTTTTACCCAAAGAGTTCTGCCTACCGGTAAGTTCACTTACTTGTCAAAAATAGTCTTTTTCTCTAAGTAGTTGTGACAAAAGATTGCATATCCAACGGAAACAATAAAAGCCACGATCATTGTGACAATAGTCAGCAGTATGTTCAACAAGAGAAATGGCATTACCCACATCTGAGACCTGAAAATAATATGATTCATTAATACTTCATTTGATCTGATGAAGCAGACGAATTAATACTGCATTTTGGCGTGTTGAAGCAGACTGATTCGCCTTTAGTAAAAAAGAAAGAATGTGATCTTTTCTATTCTATTCTATCCCATAACCTTACTAAGTCGTTGGAGCAGCACAGATGACTTCGAACAATCCGCTTCCACCTTGTTCTGTTTTAAGCTGGCCTAGGTGAGCAAAGTCCATCCCTGTCCACTCCTTAATATTGTCTTCCCACCTCTTCTTCTGTCTACCTCTTCTTCTTTTTCCTTTCACTGTGCCCTGTAGAATCGACTTTGCTAAATCAGAAAACATTGAGACGTGGCCAAACACCTTAATTTCCGTTTCTTGACCAGCGTCAGGAGTTCATCATAGTCTCCAATGGCTGCTTGGATCTTTCTTTGAACCTCCTCATCGGTTATATGGTCCTTTTACGAAATGTTCGTGTAACCTTTGGTAGCATCTCATCTCAAAGGCCTGTGTTCTTTTCTCTAACTCTGCTGTCAAGTTCAACGATTAACAGGCATACAGAAATATGGAAATGACAAGCGAGCACATAAGTTTCACCTTTGATCCATGAGATACGTTGTTATCTCTCCAAATTGGTTTCAGCTTGGTAGGAGCTGAAGTAGCTTGTGTTATCCTTGAGAGAACCTCCTGTTTTGAGCCATCGTCTGAGACAACTAGTCTAAGGTATTTGAAGCTTGTTACAGTACCCAACTTCTGCCCTTTTACCTTGATCTCCCTCTGGATGCCATCTGCACTGTTTGTCATCAGTTTGGTCTTCTCAGCACTGATCTCCATCTTATAGTTTGTGTAGGTTTGGTCGAGACTTTCAACTAGGGCTTCTAGTTCCTGCTCTTCCTCAGCTAGAGCATCCACATCTATGTCATCGGTAAACCGCAGATCGGTCATGTTTCTGCCGCCTATGCTACATTTTCGTCATGTTCTTCCAGAGCATCAGAAGGGGTGGTCGGGTGATGCAATGTTGCTGTGTGTAACTTCCATTGCCGGGGCGTCCTACTGATTTGGAACATTGTAGGCCAAGGGCCTACTGTGCTTGCAGTAGGTGCGGGTGGGGGTTGTTTGGACATTTTTTCTCTCGTCTATCATTTCTCCTCTTTCTCCCGCTCTGGGAGACGGCCCGATATAGACTTAAATACTGTCTCAAAGGGCCGTTAAACCCAATACAATCAATCAAAATCTAGAGCATCAGACACGATCCGTTCAAGAAAAATGTTGAAGAGGGTGGGTGACAGAAGACATCCTTGTCTTACATCAACTGTTGTTCTGAACCATTCCCCTTAGCTGCCATCCATCAGGACGGCACTTGTAGCCTTGTCGTATAGCTGCTCAATTGTGCGAACTAGATTTGCACTGATATTGTACTTCCGCATGGTGGCCCATATGGCTGCATGCCATACCCTGTCAAAGGCTTTTCTGAAATCAATGAAGACATGGTACAGATGGTGATGGTGGAGATACTTTTCACACAGGATTCTAAGGTTGAAGATCTGTTCTGTTGTGCTCCTTCCGGGTCGTAACCCAGCCTGTCCTTCAGCGATTATCTCTTCAGCTCGAGGTTTAAGTCTGTTCAAGATGACTTTCAGCATGACTTTGCTTGAATGACTGATGACGCCGATGGTTCTGTATTTCTGGCAGAGCTGTGGGTTGCCCTTTTTAGGGAGTGTAATAATCAGCGACTGAGTCCATGGGGTAGGCCATTCTCCCGTTCTCCAGATCCTGTAACAAATATCTGTTAAAACATCAATCATGGTCTCCCCGTCAGCTTGAACAAGTTCTGCTGGTATATTATCAACTCCTGCAGACTTCCCCTTCTTTAGTGCTGCTACTGCAATCTCAACTTCCTCACGAAGAATCGGTTGTTGATCTTCTTCTGGGGGCTGACTGCAGTCCAGAACCGCATTGTAACCGTAAGTCTCATGGCATGGTTGTATAGCTCTGAGCACTATTCTGTCCATCTGCTGAGAATCTGATCAGGATAACCATATGTTCGAGTGCGTGTGACAATACTTGGCAAGGGCATACTGTGCTTGCGGCAGATACAGGAAGTTTTATTTTCTATTTTTGTATTGTCCTTTCCTCAGTTCTCTCTAAGAAACAGCTCGATATAGATTTTTACTCTATCAGAAAGCCAATCAATCAGTGATCCATAAGATAACATTACAAGGTGAACATGCATATACTGGTAATGGTTCTGCCGCCTGTGCTAACCGTTCCATCATGTTCTTCCAGAGCATCAAACATAATCATTTCGAGAAAAATGTTGAAGAGGATGGGTGAGAGAAGGCATCCTTGCCTAACTCCAACTGCTGTTCTGAACAATTCTCCAATGCTGACATTCATCTGAACTGCACTTAAAGCCTTGTCATAGAGGTGCTGAGTGGCGTGAACTAGATTTGCATTGATATGGTTCTTCCGCATTGTGGCCAATAAGGCTGCATGCCATACCCTATCAAATGCTTTTTTGAATATTTGGCACAGATTCTGCTGATATTGAAGGCACTGGTGACACAGGATTCTGAGACTGAAGACCTGTTCTGTGGTGCTCCTTCCGGCTCTGAACTCAGCCTGTTCTTCAATGCTAATCTCTTCAGCTTAGGGTTTGAGCCTGTTCAAGATGACTTTTAGCATGACTTTATTCAGATGAATGATGAGGCTAAAGATTCTGTAGTGCTGGCAGAGCTGTATGTTGCCCTTTTTATGGAGTGTAATAATCAGGGTCTGAATCCATGGGGTTGGCCATTCTCCTGTTTTCTAGATCTTGTCACAGATCTTTATTAATACACCAATCATGGTCTTCCCGCCTGCTTGAACTAGTTCTGCTGGTATATTATCAACTCCGGCGGACTTCTGGGCACTTTTTTTCTGATGCCATTCAGTCTTTGGATCGACTCTTTATTAACAGTAACAAGAAATAACTTTAAAAAAAGATAGTCGGCTTAGATTAAATAGAAGTGTGTATTGTAATATCACGAGTCAGGTAAACTGTAAGATATTGAAAGTGCTGATGAGATCTTACAGATGCGCATGTTGATATGCATATTTGTTGTTGGGGTTTCGATTTCGGAAATGCTGTTGAATTTTGATTGGGGTCTGTGTTGCACACAACAATGAGGATTGGTTGGCTGACCGCCCCACATATATATAAACTTAAAAGTGTCGCAGTTTCAACACAACATCAACAATTAAGCCAGCAACAATTGCTTAATTTCGTCTTCGATTTCTGTGTCAAGTTATTGTGTTGGTTTCATATTTCACATGAGCGACATAACAGGCGAAATGTTCTTTGGCAAAAAGCGATTTGAGCCGAAATATCTAGATTCATCACGACACGGTTTATAGGCCAACAGTCAAATGACACTGAAAGTAGAAAGAGAAAGCGAAAGTAAGCTACTTACATCAAACTCCCGGGTGTATTTATATTGGACAATAAAATACTTAAAATGTAGGTCAATAGTAAGATTATACGGCTTAAGCCGAACAAAATTACAGTATGTATGTTTTTCTCTGGTTTTCGTCACAAGATCATGTCAGGGTCACTGATAAGGCTTCAGTAACCGAAACTTCGAAGTAAGGCTCATGTTCCTTCTTTGAATTTGTTCTTTGCTCTTGAAGGAACGCTTATAGAGTTTAATTGGACTTCACTGCAGCTGTTGGTGTGCCGTGTGGCGGCCGTAAAACGTCTCCCGTTACGTCATCTCTAAAGCAGATTATATTTTGTTTTTGTCCTTTGAGATCAGAGGATATGTTCTGAGAAGTCAGAAGTCAGAAATAATTGATTGGTTTGACTGTTTTTCCCTAGATCATCGCTGTTAAATTGTTCGGACCCCTTGTTTGTAGTCTTTGAATTAACTCCTGATTAAAAGTAAACAATCAAAGTATGCTTTTCTTTAACTTCGAACTATGCCCCATGTTACTGCTTTGAATGTGTTCTCTACTCTCTACTCTTGAAGGAATGCCTAAAGAATCTGATTTCCCTTTTTCAGTGCAGCGTCTGCAATTTCAACTTCCTCTCGCAGGATCGGTTCTAGAGCTTCTTGTTGCTAAGTGCAGCCCAGAACTGTATTTCAGCATAACTCTCATGGTTGTATAGCTCCGAGCAATATCCTTGTTCTCCAATATACAGTCGCTTATTGAGAATATTGTATTTTTAGCGGTGCGTTTATCAACTGTATGCTATCACACCAGCATTCTATGCCGCTAAGGGCATTCAGTATCTTTTAGTTGTTATTTCAATTCTATGCAGTAATGATTTCTCTTGTATTATTGTATTCTTAAGTTTACTTGCAAAATCGCCAAGAAGGACGAAAGTTTCTGTATATATTGCACACAAAAGCCAAATAAAAAAAATCAAAGAATTCAGAAAAATAAATACATGAAGGTGAAATATTATAAAAAGTGAAGACATTCAGTAAAAAATGGTAAGTTTAAATCAGCTAGTTCAAGTTTTAGGGTTATTACAGCCATTGGCATGGTGTCCCCAAAAGGTAGGAAAGTAACTGCATTAGATCTTTAGTAATCCGTCTCAAACTACATTACGGACAATAACCGAACTTATACTTTCATGTCAGGATGTACACTTGGACTGCTGCCTCGCTTTTTACTTTGTTCCTAGCCTGTACGCTCTGTTTTACCCCTTAATGCGCCAAAAATTAAAGGCGTTGAATTGGCAAACAGTGAAGATCCAGATGAGGTGGCTCATAATGAGCCACCTCATCTGAATCTACACTGTTTCCCTCTAGTGTTCGAATTCTCAATATGATATCGCTTGGACATTTTTTTTTAAATTCTGCAGACGTGAATTTTGTCGTCTGCTTTTTGGCACATTTAAGGTTAAAAACTGTGAATTGGAACTCCAACAATTGCATAAACGGTAGCTTGTATAACTTCATTTCTCTGAAATTGTACCTCCTATTATATCCCTGCAGAGACACAACGTTGAAAGAGTGTTGAATTGACAATGGATTAACGTTATTTAACATTGTTTCGACCTTGTGTGCCTCCTGAGATCAAATCTTGCTAACAGTTTCTTCTCGCCGTGGTCTCTGCTACTGTAAAAGTGCTAGGCTGGTGCAGCACACCGCTTAACGGACATTTTTTTTTATTTTTGTCATAAAACATTGTGTGGCTACTGAGATCAAACCTTGCGAACAGTTTTTTCTTCTAGTGATCTGTGCCACTGTGGTGCGGTACATAACTCCATGATTTTTCTTGTCATAGAAAAGCATAATTGAGCCACGACACGAGAAAACCAACAAAGTGGTTGTGCGCCCAGCGCAGGCACAGGTAAGACTGGCATCAGAGTCTTAGCTGTCCGCATGAAAGCAGCTTAGACCCTTAGCTGCCCTTTAACCGCTTAGTGAAGACTCTTATCAGACTGGGCGAATGCCCAGACTGATCTGAGTGTGCGCTAGGCGCACACCCACTTTGTTGGTTTTCTCGTGTCGCGGCTCATTTATGTAGTGAGACAGAATGATAAAATGCTTACCCAATTGTCTGATCCCGCCTTGACTTGCAAACAGCGTACATGTTATAAATCCCCATTGCCAAACCATACAGAGTCATCCCAAAAACGCCAAAATACACAGGAAACTCGCAGTTAGCCACATCACTGCTGTGCATAACAACCGAATTCTTATCCGTGGAACTTACAGTAAATGTTGCAAAGAGTATGCAATCTCCTTTGAATTTATTCTGAAACAAAATATTCTTGCAAGTATCAGTTTAGTTCAAACATATTTTATTACCACAAAAGGACAAGCAATTGGGTTGCAAGTTCTATCAAGATTAGTTACGGCCCTCCGCACAGAATATTTTCACTTGCAAGTATTACCCTTGCCATTGGAAATACTGTTAAACATTTAATATCTGCGGTATCAAAATTCTGCGGTTTCATGAAAATGCGCAGATTAATTTTGGCGGTGATGATGTACCATGATTCCAGATAATAAAGAAAGTTCGATATAAAGTTTTGCCATTTCTTCTTAAATTTTCTGTTAAGGCTAATGTACATTTTGGCATCTATTAGAATCGCATCGTGGCGGGGAACCAGTACCCAGCCAATGAGAAGACTAAACACAATGTGTTTCGGGTTAAGAGAATAAATATTAAAAACGAGCTCAAATTCAGTGATATTTATATGATGCAATTTTTTAAGCTTTTACTGTAGATGCGAGTTATAACTCAGCAGTTGCATCGAAGCAAGACACCGTTTGACAAGCCCAGAGTTAAAATACTTCAAACGCTTTAAAGAAACGGAGAAAAAGTTTAATTTTCAACAATGAGCCACCTCATCTGAACATGCACTACTTGCTCTCAAGTCTTCGGATTGAGTTAGGACGAAACAGTTTTAACAATTTATTGAAGTATCTGTATGCCTACTGATGTAGAAAAAGATTAAGTCGCACATATGTAAGTTACTGTTCAATTTTCGAAAGAAGGACAAAATTGCTCCAGAAGAGTAGAGATCCTTGTCAACAAGTAGGTTCACGTGGATTTTTGGGAAATTTAGGTATAAATTACAAGGCCTCTACATGCCTGCTACTTGTAATAGTATGCAAAGAGTGGTTCATGTTATCGCATAACTGTTTATTTAGATAAGGGGAGAAGATGAATTATTTGTTTATTTTTAAGGATGATAATGACACCATTTTAAATCGATTTCAATGCAGATAAGTACAACCCCGTGTTATCGCAAGTTTTGGCTGAATCATTAAGATACTGTTTAACCATCAGTATTTCAAAATGATATTTTAAATACTCACCCGATTTACTCCAGTAGTTATAGAAACAATTAAACCAGAGAAGAATAAAAAGAAATAAAGCAACGACTGCACAAAAATGTGAAAATCAAACACTGCCATTCTGCTTTCGCTTCAAAACAATAATGATAATAATGACAGTGCCCTTCCTCTTTCGTGTTTACATACACTGGTACTCGGCTCTGTACTTGGTGAGTCTAAGCGCATTCGGCATACACGCTTGGGCAATTGGTTGGTTGGTTGTGTTGTGTTGAACGGCTCTTTGAGACAGTATTGCAGTCTATATCGAGCCGTCTTCCAGAGAGAGGGAGAAAGAAAAGAGATATGATAGGCAAGAGAAAATAATAAGAATAATAAAACAAGAGGGCCAAGAGGCCCTGAATCGCTCACCTGACCAAAAAGGTTGAAGGTCAAACAAGGGTCATCATTTAACAAACCTGATTGTTTGCAACCACTTCCAAATGGATTTGAAGTAGATTTTTGAATATTTTTCTATGTATTGCTATGGTTCAAACCCTGGACCCCCTGGGGCCGGGCCATTTTGGACCCTGTGGCCACCATTTGAATAATTTTGGTAAAGGACCACTAGGTAATGCTACATACTAACTTTCAAGCATCTGAGCCAAGTGGTTCTGAAGAAGAAGATTTTGAACATTTTTCTATGTATTTCTATGGTTCAAACCCAGGACCCCCTGGGGCTGGCCATTTTAGATCCTGGGGTCATCATTTGAACAAAATTGGTAAAAGACTACTAGACAAAGCTACATACCAAATTTCAAGCATCTGAGCAAAGTGGTTTTGAAGAAGAAGATTTTTAAAATATTTTTCTATATATTTCTATGGTTGAAACCTAGGACTCCCTGTTTTGGGCCCTCGGGCCACCATTTGAACAAACTTGGTATAAGACTACTAGGCAATGCTACATACCAAATTTCAAGCATCTGTGCCTTGGGGTTCTGAAGTAGATGATTTTTCTACATTTTTCTATGTATTTCTATGGTTCAAACAAGGGACTCCCTGCCCCGGAACCATTTTGGACCCTGGGGCTACCATTTGAACAAACTTGATAGAGGACCACTAGGCAATGCTACATACCAAATTTCAAGCATCTGAGGCAAGCAGTTCTGGTGAAGAAGTTTTTAAAGGATTTTTAGTTTCGAACACAAGACCCCCTGCCCCAGGACCATTTTGGGCCCTGGGGCCACCATTTGAACAAACCTGGTAGAGGACCACTAGGCAATGCTACAAACCAAATTTCAAGCATCTTAGCCAAGCAGTTCTGGAGAAGAAGATTTTTAAGTATTTATGTAGTTCCGAAACCCAAGACCTCCTGCCCCAGGGCCATTTTGGGCCCTGGGGCCACCATTTGAACAAACTTGGTAGAGGACTACTAGGCAATGTTACATACCAAATTTCAAGCATCTGAGCCAAGCAGTTCTGGAGAAGAAGATTTTTAAGTATTTTATAGTTTCGAACCCAAGTCCCCTGCCCCAGGGCCAATTTTAACCCTGGGGCCTCCATTTGAATAAACTTGGTAGAAGACCACTAGACAATGCTTCATACCAAATTGCAAGCATCTGAACCAAGCAGTTCTGGAGAAGAAGATTTTTAAGTATTTTTTAGTTTCGAACCCAAGTCCCCTGCCCCAGGGCCATTTTGGACCCTGGGGCCACCATTTGAATAAACTTGGTAGAGGACCACTAGACAATGCTTCATACCAAATTTCAAGCATCTGAACCAAGCAGTTCTGGAGGGGAAGATTTTCAAGTGTTTTTTAGTTTCGAACCCAAGACCCCTGCCCCAGGGCCATTTTGGACCCTGGGACCACCATTTGAACAAACTTGGTAGAGGACAACTAGACAATGCTTCATACCAAATATCAAAGCCCTAGGCCTAGCGGTTTCAGAGAAGATGTCATTTAAAGCAAACTGTTGACGACGGACACTGGGTGATCACAATAGCTCACCCTGAGCCTATGGCTCAGGTGAGCTAAAAACACCTACTGCAAGCACAGTAGGCCTTTGCCCTACCATTATCCAAATTAGTAGGACGCCTTGAACCATCGCCCGACCGCAACCATCCCCTGTCCCCTTACTTGGTTAATTTAGCTGTATTCAGGTGACCCTGGTATTTCGTGGGTTTTTTTTTCTGTTTGTTTTTTCAAACGCCGGTAATGTTGGTTATCCGAGCGAGAAATAGCATAGTTTCTGCCACCAGGCTAGTTCAGTTTTATTTAAGTAAGGCATCAAGTTTTGATTTCTGACTTATCCGGCTTACTCTCTTCATTCAATAGGAGAGTGTAACTTTGAGTCGACTTCGAGTAACTCGTAGAGTACTTGGCTGTAGCCTGGGACCAACCTGCCCCCCCCACCCATGATGCCTTGAGCGACAAGAACCCGCCTTTTTTCCCTTCTGTGCCTGAATACAGTAGTTGGCTCCATTGCTAACGAGCCACCTTTTCCTAAAGCCGGGCCGCGTAGCGCAATCGGTAGGGCACCTGACTCATAAGTCAGAGGTCCTGGGTTCGAAACCCGGTCTGGCCACATACTTTCGTTTCTCCTTCCGCTGATTCAAGAAGGGCAGTTGTCAGTTACTGGCGAAAGTATGTGCACTTAGTACTGGTTAACCGCTTAGGAGGTCTAAGCCTGCCCAGGAATAGTGTGGTTAGGTTAACTGACCGTCCCGACATGAACATAGTTGTTTACCGTGGACGTTAAGCATCAAATCAATCACCTTTTCCTATGCAACTGGAACTATGGGTACTGGCATGGTAGCAACGTCATGCGCTCGCAACTCAAATCGTCGTATCTGAGTGGAGTTCACCTGTTTATGATTATTGATAAAGGCACTAGCAGCATGAATGCAGCGTGAGCCGCAAGGTTCTCTCAAGGAGGTCGTTATTACTATGAGTGGTGCAACGGAAAACGACAAAAGTAACCCACAATGCTGGTCTGTTCTGGGTAGCACTGAGCTGTTGCATGCCATGTACTATTCGAGTTTACTTGCGTGGCTACGTCGAACGTGCCCCTCGTATAACGATACCTGAGCGTTAAGAGGGCTGGTCTTTCTGTTCTATACTCGATTGTATCCCAAAATCTTGAAAATGTTTTGCAGTCATTTCTTTTATGTTTGTCCTGTTTTCAGTTGCTCTAGTTGTGCTGGAAAAGGCCATTTCTCTGCAGTCTTTAGTATTGATTTTCTGTTCTCTGCCTCCCCTTTTCACTTTAATTTTGGATGTTTATTATTAAACCAGAAAACCTTGGTAAAACGTCCCTAGTTACCGTTCTCTGATCATCAGCAGGAGATTGATATGTTCTCTAATGACTGATGGGATCTTTCGTAAGCTAAGCGGACCTTTTACGAGATGTTCATTAACCTTCGGTATTTTATAATCTCAAATGCCTGCGTTCTTTTCTCTAGCTCTGTAGCCAAGCTCCACGTTTCACAAGCCTGCAGAAAGATCAATGTAACTGGGGAACACATTGGTTTCATCTTTGATCCAAGAGATGTGGTGCTAGGCATATTTCTTGAAACTGATTTCAGCTTTTAAGAGCAGCAGTGTCTGCAGTGTCTTGTACAATCCTTGAGTGGAACACCGGGTCGGAACCATCTTCTGAGACAATTGTCCTATGGTACTTTTGTTTTGTTACAGTTCCCGACTGCTGTCTTTTTATCTTGCTCTCTATGCATTGAATCTTCTCAGCAAGAGCGTCAATGACGTCGACCAACCGGTAGTTCTGCTGCCCTCTATGCTAGTATTTGCATAATGTTCTCCCAGAGCAACATACATGTAAATAATAATTTCGAAAAGGTGTAGTGGTTAACTCAAACTATTTAAGCAAATTGTCTCCCCCCCCCCCCCCCCCCGCCCCAACCCCCGTGTTGTTGTTCATCTGGAATGCACTACTTGCAGCCTTATCGTAGAGTTAAATGATCAGTAACATTGAATTAAATTCACATCGATACTGTCCTTCTGCATGGTGGTCTGTAGGGCTGCATACAATATCTTGTCAAATGTTTTTTGTTTTGTTTTTTAGGATTTTGAAGACATGATTCAGACTATGCTGATGTTGAAACCAGGAAAAAAGACCTTTTCCATGACAAGCTTTTCAACCTTTTCAAGGTTCGGTTCAAAATTAACCAAGCGAGCACATGTCGTTGAAATGACGTCGTACTTACATCGATGCATGTCGCACCGACGTGTCTACTTGGAAAAGTACATTGACACAACATTACTGGTAAACAAATTGGATCTACATTGACAATATCTTTAAAGCCGTTGCTTCAGACCAATATATTATATGTGTTTAAATTATCTGTATTTGCGTTAACAAGTATTTTTGTCTGCGCTACATTCAAGTATGCCTCACAATTTCAATTACATGAAAATTTATAGCAGATTTCATAAATTATATAAGACATCATCAGACAATAACAAACACCAATGATGAAATTCTGCTGTCGAGTTTTATGAAATATAACTGGCTATGTCTGCGATCGTGAAAGTTTATGACAAATGTGAAATTCAAAACGCCATTAGTGTTAAATATGTATAAGGTGAATGGATACACTTTCTGGGGAAGCAACTGTCATTTTCATTTTTTGCCTCCCTTTTTAACGAGGATAAACTCTTGAGAGAAAGAATTTGCTCAGATGTTTTCCTTTAAGAGTTGGTTCCATTTCAGAAGGCCTTCGTTTGCCATGGAAGGTAAACAGAGATACAATAAATATTTTGCTTAGTTAAAATAGCGGAAAAACATGGGTGTGTATCCATATACATGTAACTGAATTCTGTACGACTTCCCACACTCTTAGACTCTAATTTGTAGTAATGAAAGTTTATGAGCATGCAATACCAAAGCCCCCTAAATACGGCCAAGTCGTGTAAATTCTGACAGCAGGTAAACTCGGACAGTGACATTGTTTCCTGAAAATGTCAGTTGTTTGGAATTAAAACAAAAATAACTGGGCAAACAGTGAAAATCCTGATGAGACGGCTCATTATGAGCCGTCTCAACTGGATTTTCACTATAATGAGCCGTCTCAACTGGATTTTCACTGTTTGCAATTGCATGGTATAAAAAAGGCCGTTTGCGAAAAAGTGGAGGGCAAAAAATCGATTTAATTTCTTTACTACTGAATGAATTTTCATGAAACTTTGCAGAACTTAATCTATTACCCATACGAACTCATGCAAGGAAACATAGATTTTTTTGATAATTAAATAAAAAATTGTCAGATCAACTACATGTAAAAATCTGTCCCTAATCTTTGAAGTTTTACGCTTGGTTGGTGAAGTTTTTGGAACAGCCAGTGTTGTACAGACTATATCCCTGATATGGACATTTACTCATATATAGGAGAAACACATAAGAAAATCCTTGTCAATGATTGGCCCATTATCTTTAAAGCCTCTTGTTTACCCAGTAGTGAGTGAGCCCATTTCAGACCACATGGTAATTTGTGAATGAGTAATAGTATTAGTATAGTAACTATAGAACAACAATGGCTGTTATACCATTATGGTTACCTTCTGTGTAAGGATGGCATAAAACTGAGAAGAAAAATGGTAATGATTAATAGGGAAACTTTTAATTCAAAGGTCAAAAAATTCTACATTTCCTAGCATGAGTTCGTATAGGTAACAGATAATGGTATGCAAAGTTTCATCGAAATCTATTCAATATTAAAGAAATTATATGGATTTTTTGCCCTCCACTTTTTCGCAAACGGCTTATATGGTTTGCAATGGTATGTCCGGATTTACCCGCTGTCCGAAATTACCCGACTCCACCCTACTGTCAAACTTAAGGTGAATCACAACACATTCTGGGGAACACTTTTGCCATTTTTATTTCAGCTATCTTTTCAACTGATGAGCTTTTCCCCCATTTAACCCAGTTTATGCCCGGTAGACTCTTCTGTTCTTATAAACTGGATGAGTCCATACGCCAAAAAAGGAGTGTCTTTCTATTTTAGTTTAAATTTAAGAAGAATTACCCATTTTCTTATGCAGAAATTGTAGACCCTGACGAGACGCCGCGTTTTGCTGCGCCTGATCTAAGTCTGCAATTTTGCCAGTGTTCCTTTTATGGGACACTAGACATTTATAAATGGGTAAAGACTAGACCCCGTTAGAGGTGGGCAAGAACGATGGGGAACGGAGGGGGGATTTTCTTACTAGACATCCGATTATAAATCCTGAAAGTTGTTTCCCTTCGAAAACAATGGCGGAAAGACTGCAGTTGCATCGATCCACCTTAAGCGCTTTCTGTTATAAAAAGGGCTTCCAACAGATTTAATTGGAGTTCTTGAGTTCTTCTCTCGGTAAGTCTGTTTATTTTCATTTATTTATTTTCTGTTGCTTTTGTCTCTATAGACCATCCACGTCGAAAATGAATTGAATTTGGAAAAAAATAAAATAAAAACAAACAAACAAACAAAAAAACCTTAATGGGTTAACCGGTAGCATAATAACTTTATTCACGTAAGCTAAACTAAACTCTCTTTTTTGTGATTCACTTATAAACTATTTACTTATAGGCCTACACCTTTATCATGCGGAGGCACTTTTAGACGCTTCAGATCTTTTAACGTAAACGCATTAGTTACATGTAACGCATCTTCCATACGAAAGTGTTCAAAGAGCAATTTTTGGTTTGAATTGTTAGACGATGGGAAGTTTGTTATTAGGTTCTATGACAAGAGGGTAAGAGGGTCTTCAATCTTTTCAGCGTTAAGACGCAATAGTCCCACGGTACCTGCATGCGGAGCTTATATCTTTCAGTCAGTTATGCTAAGGACTTTGTTGAAAGACGAAAGCTCCCATGACTATTAGTATATATAGCAGAGCAAAACTTATGTCAACCGATTGTATAGGAGACCTGTGCTCGTTTTCCCCTACAATCTGACCGCCTCTCAATAATTTGATGCGGTAACGGCCGAATCATATGCTTTCAGTTACCACACTTTCAGCTGTATCGGACGTTCCATCAGACACACGGACATGGCAGGTACTAGGCATGTGATTATTTCTTTTTGCGAGCGCCCGATAACTCAGTTAAGCTGGACCATTAGCGGACAAAAACTGGCCATATAGATATAGCCATGCAAGAATCCGAGTAAAATTACGACCATGATGATCAATATATCTGCTTCCAAAGTATGAAACATTTTCAGATAACAGTTTTAGACTAATTACGGAATAAAATCAGTTTTAGAACGATACCCTTACAACTGAAATTTAATGACGTAAATCATGAGGTTATGTAGAAACGTTGAAGGAGACGTCGCATACGATTTCTTGGACATGAGTAGCATTGCACATTTGCTTTCCTACCGACATTACATTATTTTCGCTGGTTTCAATTTCAAATGTTTCCTTTTGCTTCGTTTAATTTGTTGCTGTTGTTGCTGTGTTATTGTCATACGTCCACGATAAACAACTATAATCATGTCGGGACGGTCGGTTGCCCTGACCACACTATTCCTTGGCAGGCTTAGACCTCCTAAGCGGTTAACCAGTACTAAATGCGCTTACTTTCGTCAGTAACTGACAACTGACCTTCTTGAATCAGCGGAAGGAGAAACCAAAGTATGTGGCCGGACCGTGTATCGAACCCGGGAGCTCTGGCTCTTGAGTCAGACGCTCTACCGACTGCGCTACGCGGCCCGGCCTGCTTCGATTAAAAGAAAGAGTTTTCACAAACTCTTTGTTGATTCGTTTAAAAGAAAGAGTTTTCTGTTACATGTAATCAAAAGGCATCAATATTTTCAAAATGTGGTCTTACTGACGTTGTGATGTAGGTTACATCATGCTATTTGGTTTAAACATATTTATTTATGTTTTCTTGTACACCAGATATTAAAGGACATCTTCGAGTTCTACCATATTCACTTTTCTAGCGTTAAGAGTTTTCTGTTACATGTAATCAAAAGGCATCAATATTTTCAAAATGTGGTCTTACTGACGTTGTGATGTAGGTTACATCATGCTATTTGGTTTAAACATATTTATTTATGTTTTCTTGTACACCAGATATTAAAGGACATCTTCGAGTTTCACCATATTCACTTTTCTAGCGTTAAGACGCAATAGTCCCACGGTACCTGCATGAGGAGCTTATATCTTATAGTCAGTTATGCTTAAGGACTTTGTTGAAAGACGGAAGCTCCCATGACTATTAGTATATATAGCAGAGCAAAACTTATGTCAACAGATTGTATAGGAGACCTGTCCGCGTTTTCCCCTTCAACATGTACAATCTGACCGCCTCTCAAGTATTTGATGCGACAACGGCCGAATCATATGATATTTTCAGATAACAGTTTTAGATTAATTCAGGAACGAAATAAGGGGAAAACTGTACTCAAAATTGTCATTAGGGGAGGTAAATCATCGGTTTTATGGTCGGAAATTATGTTTTACGGCGACGCGTAACAGAGGATGACGTCTTGAAAACAGCAAAATGACGTCAGGTTATGCATGTAAGGAACCGAACGGCGATCGTTGAAAGCGGCGGCTCATTTATAATTAAAACACCAAAATTATGCATTTTAACAATTTCTAAGTTTAAAGGCCTAGGTGGACTATAAAAGGCAGATTTAGGTAGGTGGACTATAAACATGATAAATGGCAGAATTATTTGGCTAATCTCAGTATTTCTCTAGACTCCTAAGGGTAAGCATCTCCAATAGGTCATAAAATTCCAATACATGAGCAAAATGGATGTCATTTCCATAAATGGTAAAAACCGTACAAAAATCTCCAGAACAGAAAAGTCAATAACCTTGTGGCTTGGCATGTAGCATTTGAGGACTCAGGCCATCGCAATTTGAATAAATGATGACCTAGCGCTGACCTTGACACAAATTATGGCAAGGTCAACTTTGGTGCGTAACGCGTTTATATGGGCAAATGCTTAAACAGTGAATTTAAATATTAAGTACAATGTTTGGTAAGTATGCTTATCTTTAAAAGCAGAAAAAAGACATAATGTTGCTAGAGGTGAAAGGTCATTCCTTGACTTTTGTTCCAGGTCACAGAGATACTGTTGCCCATCAAAATTTTCTAACATCTTCTTCACCTAAACCCCTGGGGTAATCTAAGCTGAATTTCATATGAAGACTCAGTGAGATAGGGGAATGAAAGTTTGTTTTCGGGGTCTGTATCACATGGCCAAGATGGCTTCTACGCCCATATATGGTAACAACCCTTTAAAAAATCGTCGACAGACCCGAAAGGCCAATGACCTTGTGGCTTGGTACGTAGCATTGAAGACTCGGGCCCATAAAATGTGAACAAATGAGCCGCGACACAAGAAACCAACAAAGTGGTTGTGCGCCCAGTGCAGACTCAGATCAGCCTGGGCATCTGCCAAGTCTGATCAGAGTCTTCACTGTCTGACGGACCCTTAGCTACCCTTTAAGCACTTAGCGAAGAGTCTGATCAGAATGGGCGGATGCCCAGACTGATCTGAGTCTGTGCTGGGCGCACAACCACTTTGTTGGTTTTCTCGTGTCGAGGCTCAAATGATGATTCAGCATTGACCTTGCCCTTTATGACAAGGTAAACTTCGATGCGTTATGTGTTTATATTATAACGGAAAATACCTAAACAGTGGATTTCTCACAAACTGCTTTAGTCTAAGGCATACTATTCCAGGTACATAACCTTTAAAAGTTGAAAAATATAACTTGAAGCAGTTAAAAATTATCCTATTTACCACTAGTTTCAAAGTGGGGCCGTATAAAATAACTTATTTAGTTTAAGTCTGAAATCATTTAGGCCAAGGTCAGATTTGCAAACTCCAAAAACATAACTGTTTAAATTAAAAAGTTGTTAATTTCCGGATCTTCAAGGGCATTGAGTACCTATTTCTAGACGATGCGTACATAATTTTGTTGCTTAATCATAAAGTTATGTAAGAGATGTTTCAGGGAAAATTACCCACCTGTCCATAAAAATTGCTATAACTCCAGAATATGAAGGTGAAAAAAGACACTTTAACTTAAACAGGTTACTTTTGCTAGAGTCGCAAGAAATTATAAATGCTTCAAGTTAAGATTTTTTTTAACTTTTAACGGTTATGTACTTGTATTCGGTATATATGGTTAGCTAAAAGAGCAGATGAAGACATTACGTTTGCGAAAGGCCAACGGTCCTCTCTTTACCTTTGAACATTTCCTTTGCAGCCATTGTGCCGATTGAAGCCATATTTTTCAAATGGAGCCTTTTTGGCTTAGAATGAAAGGTTGTTCAGGTTGTGTTACTCACATAACCATAATGGATGTCGTCATGCCCAAATATGGTAAAGAAATACTCTTATAAAATCTTCTTCTCCAGAACCGAAACGCCAATGGTCTTGAAAGTTTGTTTGTAGTGTTTGAGTTTCGGGCCTACAAAGTTTGCCCAAATGATAACCCTGCATTGTCATTGACCTAATTTATGGCAAGGTCAACTTTGGTATGCTATGCAGATGGATATCTTAACAACTCTTTAAGTCTAATGTATAATATTTGGTGTATACGGTATGGTTAACTAAATTATCAGATGAACACATTATGCTGCTAAAGGTCAATGCCATTCTTTGATCTTCGTTCCCGGTCACTGAGACTCTGTCTCCCGTAAAATTTTTCAAACGTCTTCTCCTCTGAAGCCACCAAGCCGAATGAAGTCATATAGGAGAGACCGGAGCTAGTTGGCCTGAAAATTGCTTTTTTTAAAATGCTGAGGTTAATTCATTTGCTGGTATAACTTTTGCATTGCGTAACTAATATAATCATTTTTCTAACTTCTTCTAAAATTTTTCGCTCAGAAAATGACAGATTCTAATAAATATTTAAAGAGTAACTACACTTCAGGAACTGACTGAATCAGATCCCAAACCCTATCCCCAACATCAAAGGGAAAGATTGACAAAGATATCCCAACAAACTATAAATTACAAGTGATAAGCCGAGTCAGCAGCTCTTTCCCAAATAGGTGGCAACTCAACTATCTTTACTGAACTAAATAATTTAGACCAACAGAAGGGTTACAACAGACTAAGTAAATTATACTAAAAACATTTCACAACTAGTTTTACCTATTTTCTATTTTTATTATACACGGCTGGTAATGTCGTAAGGGGCGATCAAAAGTTATGCATATTAAATCCTTACGAGAGTTTCCGGACATGAGCAACGGGAACGAACTACTATGGCAACCGCAACGTAAGTACCAATATTTTATCTGTTTTTACTTCTTCGCAACACAATATAGGCAAAAGGAGAATGTGATTCCCAACAATAATCATTTCTGCACAAGAAACGAAAGAATCAGACGTCTGACAGTCAATAGCTGACGTGTAATCTAGGTTCTCCCATATATGGTGTAGCCGTGTAATCAGTTTTCGTGGTTGTTTTCACAGGTACTCTTTACAACAAATGGTCTAAACTGCTTTATGGTTGTAAGTTATTGTATTCTTTCCCCACTATCTTTCAAGCAAAATCAACCAGCGTTAACTTTTTGGTGCCACATTGTTACCGCGACGAGCTTTTGGTAATTATTACCCCTTACGACATCGGATGCCCCCATCGAGACGATTGCTCATTACGAGACGGGGTGGGGGCGGGGCGTCATATAACAACTGAATGTCCCCACAGTGCTGGGCTTTTAGCAGGGATCAAAAACACTGTCACTCACTGGGACTGGGAGGGCCATGGTTACAAGTGACTAGGTAGTGCATGAATGCTTGTAAAATGGGATGATTTCAAGTGTCTTTGGAGTTTGAATGATGCTCGAGCGTTTTACCAAGACCCATCAATAGAGACTTTAAGAGTATTCCGTTGGTTATTGGATAATCAGAACATAAACCAAATTGACCCGTAAGGGGTAACCGACCCGTAAGGGAGAGTCGCTCTCGTAAATCATAATTTTTTCCTATTTTTTTAAAATATCAACCTTTATAAACCGAATTTTAATGACTTTCTATTAAGACATAAAAAATATTCGTAGTTAGTATTTTTGTCTCACTAATCATATAAATTTACGCCTAAAACACGCGTTTTCAAGGTCAAAACAGATAAATCAACAACCCCCCTCATCCAGGAGAACTGGATTTTTAGACACACTTTTTTGTTATAAACCTCTGTGACCTCTTTCGATTGCGCAAAAATGCTAATTGTTGGGAATAGCATTGTCCGATTTTGGAATATTTACCTAAGAGCATCATAATAAATGATAAATTCGCCTACGTGGCATGTTTGTTGTTTGTTGTTCGCTCCCGTTGCTCATGTCCGGAAACTCTCGTAAGGAGTTAATATGCATAACTTTTGATCTCCTCTTACGACATTACCAGCCGTGTTATAGAAGGGTTAAAATATATAGCCGTTTTCTGAGACGATGTCAACAGGACCAACTTACTCCGCTATCTGGGTAAGTTGATCCGGACAGCGGGGTAAGTTGGACCGGGGTATGTTGGAATGAAAATAATCCTCAAACAATTTTTTTCATAATAAACAACAATAAATAACAAAACTATTTTAACATGTTTGAAAGAGTGTGCATTTATATTTTTCTTTGATAATACCTCAGTCACATAAAGGTTTTGGCGCCGATTTGATGTTATTTTGTGCATGTTGTGAGGTTGATAAATAAGAAAAATGTATTTTTAACAGTCTTCTGTTTTTCTTCGCAAGTGTTTTGTTATTTTACAATATGTTTCTGTGTAAGCTTATACTTTTGCCGGAGACGCATCTGTTTTATTGCAAACATTCAGTGGCCCTAGAGTGGCGCGCTGGCAACCTAAAGATTAAACCAAGTAAATGTTGACGGCTGATTTTCTGAGTTTCATGGGATCGGACTGTTACTACCGCTTTGTGATTTTAATACATACCTATCTGGACATAGAAATTTCAGACTGGTAATACAGTATATTGTTTCATGTTAGCTGTAGCTGTGTCTGAAAAGTCCTGTGAACCCTTAAAGGTGGAAACATGTAGGGGAGACCGGGGCTAGTTTGTCCGAAATTGCATTTTGTTCAAAGGCTGAGGTTTGCGTAACAAGTATAATCATTTTTAACTTATTATATAGTGTTTCGTTCGGAAAAATGACAGATTCCGACGGACCAACTTACCCCGTCGCAGATGGACCAACTTACCCCGACCGTACCGCCGTCTAAATCTTCACGTATGACCGAAACGCCATTGAATTTAGAATCAGCAAATATGCACGATTGACTACCAAAGGTGATGAGCTTTCAGGAAATGAATGTTTCAGCAAAAAAACAAAAGGTTACAGGAACAACAAAGTTACTTGTCAGGTAAAAAATCGTTTTTTTTTTCCTTCTCAATATTTTATACGCTTTCTCTGATCCCCATTTTGTTCTCTTCAGTAAGTGTGACACAATAGGCCACGATCCAGATATGGTTTACCTCCAACCCCCCCCCCCCCCAGGGGGAGTTTTGTAGACCATACTTTTCTTAAAGTCCAGCATCTTAGAAGTATTTTGCAGCATGTTAGCCCTCTGGCGAGTGGGGCGTTAAGCTGTAACAGCCTGTTACATTACGTTACCCATTAAAATAATTAACATAAAATAAAAAATATAAAAAAATTATAAAAAATAGAAGTCACGTTCCTATGTTTAAAATTATAATGTAGTCTGATAGAACAATCCAACATCTAAAAGTAATGATGTATGAAACATCACTTTATCTTACATGGTGTAATATACGTGACGTTTTTCTTTACTCTCCATTAAAATTGCAATTTCCATCCAAAATAGGTTCTTTTTGTAAGTTATTCGTTTAATATTAGACCAAATGTTTGTTACTATGTTAAAGAAAATTTATTGATATTTTCAGATCTGCAAAAATTATTCTCCTATCTTGTACACTTTGGGAGAAATAGGATGTTGAACACAGTACCCCCTCATGAATGTTCCATACTACAATTATCACTTTCCGTATAATTCAAGTGCTTTAACTACACTGTTGGAATTGAAAATAACAGTAAAAGGTAATATTGAATATGCCAGCCTATTTAAATAGTAAGGAACAGTTCAACAATATTTTGAATGCATTTTAGTCGGCCATAATGATCGATTATATACGTTACCTAGGGCTACTTTTGTTAAAAACATATAATTTGAAGATACAATCATTTTATTTTCTTTGGTAGCAGTTTCTTCATAAAAGAAACTTCTGATATAAGAGAAAAAATGCATTCTGATTTATTTTCTATGATAAGCTATCACTAGTAGTAACGTAAATAACATTAACATTTAAAATATTTTCTTATAATACCTTTAATCAGGGTTTTTCCACTGTCACATAAAATAAGACATATAAGTCTTGGTGTTCTTATGATATATTGTGTACTTGAACCTATCAACACTTCTCTCAGTTATTACTTTTAGGGATTCATGAGGTGTGTTTTATACGTGATTAAACACAGTATACTTCAAATTGTAATGTTAAGGGCACTGACATATTCTGCATTTGTAAAACGTGTTTTGCTGTTTACTTTGTTATTATATCAAAAATAAAAGAGTTTCATATCGGCATTGCCCAGTTTGTTTCTTTTACAGATTGTACATTTGAGTTCTTAAGACAGTAACACACCTGAAATTTTGTTATATACAGCTGAAAAATAAAAAAAAATCTGAAAAAAAAAACACCACCACCAACAACAACAAATACTTCAGAAAAGATATAGCTGCAGCTATTAAAAGCCAGCATTAATTTTGCATATAGGGCTCGAAAAAAATGATATGCAATCAGTTTGATACCATTTAAAGCTAAGCGGTTTTGAAGTGTTTAGTTTAAAACTATAAAATAATCAGTAGTCAGCAATGCAAAATAGAGTTCCACCTTGTTTATTGACAGGATTTGTTATAGCCTTTACATGCACACTGAAAAACTATAAAGCAGAACAGTAAACCTGAAGTTTAAAGGCTTAAGCCAAATACAGTTCTGCATCAAAGCTAATGTAGATATTTGCTGGCAGTGTATACTTACTTTTGTAAGGCTATCGTATATTTACGTTACCAGAGGAAACAACATTGCTGAGTTACAGTTAAGAAACAAACAAACTTTTGAAAATAATTATTGGTAGTGTCAGTACATTGCTTTACTTAGTTCATTTATGTAACTAACAATTATGTGTCAACCAGGAGTTTGGGAGAATAGTATCAGAAATATTTAATACAGAAAAGAGACACTGCCAGTTTACTAGAATACTGTAGCAATCTATAAATGCTATGTTTATGATGATCTATAGTTCTATGCTTTTGTTTCTTGCTCTTTAAAGTCTAACCACATTCAACCATATCCTAAAGAATCTAACTACATTAAATCATCTCTTAAAGAATCTATTCATTAAAGAATATAAAGACACGTTTAGTTGGGCAAAAATGTGTTTTTTGTCCTGGGACAGTGTTCCAGTAGCTCTGCACACATAATAAAATGGCAAATGAAAATGACAGAATATGTTAATGTTTGTCATCGCTGTTCAGATATTTATGAGCAAATGTTAGTTTTTCTCCTTCAGAATGTATTTGCCTACACTGTAGTTATATGCTTTGCAGCATAATATTAAGAAGAAAAAAAAAACAAGAGGGCCATGGTGGCCCTGAATCGCTCACCTGAGCATTAATCAGTTCACTGGCTCTGGTGAAGATTTATAAGAGTTTTTACCATACTAACATTTGACCTAGTTTTTGACCCGACATGACCCAGTTTCAAACCTGGCCTGGATATTGTAAGAATAAACATTCTGACACAGTTTCATTGAGATTGGATCAAAACTGTGCCCTCTGGAGCGTATACAAGGTCGTTCTTATATTTGACCTAGTGACCAAGTTTTTGACCTGACAAGACCCAGTTTCAAACTTTACCTAGATTTCATTAAGATAAACATTCTGACAGAGTTTCATGAAGATTGGATCAAAACTGTGCCCTCTAGGGTGTACACAAAGTTTTTCTAAGATTTGACCTTGAGCCAACGTGACTCAGTTTCATAGGGGGCTTAGATATATGGACAATAAACATTTTGACATAGTTTCATGAAGATTGGATCAAACTTTTGCCTTCTAGTGCTTACACAACGTTTTTCTAAGATTTGACCTAGTGACCTAGTTTTTACACGACATGACCTACTTTCAAACTTGGCCGAGAGTTTATGAAGATAAACATTCTAACAAAGTTTCATAAAGATTTAATCAAAACTGTGTCCTCTAGAGCGTAAACAAGGTTTTTCTAAGATTTGACCTAGTGACCTAGTTTTCAACCCGACATGACCCAGTTTCAAACTTGTCCTACATTTTATGGGGATAAACATTCTGACAAAGTTTCATGAACTTTGAATCAAAACTGTGCCTTCTAGAGCGCACACAAGGTTTTTCTAAGATTTGACCTAGTGACCTAGTTTATGACTCGACATGACCCAGTTTCGAACTTGGCCTAGAATTTATGAAGATAAACATTCTGACAATGTTTCATAAAAATTGGATCAAAACTGTGTCCTCTAGAGCGTACACAAGGTTTTTCTATGATTTGACCTAGTGACCTAGTTTTATAACCGAATTGACCCAGTTTCGAACTTGTTCTAGATACTATGAGGATAAACATTCTGACAAAGTTTCATGAACTTTGGATGAAAACTGTGCTTTCTAGAGCGTAAACAATGTTTTTCTAAGATTTGACCTAGTGACCAAGTTTTTGACCGGACATGACCCAGTTTTAAACTTATCCTACATATTATGAGGATAAACATTCTGACAAAGTTTCATGAACTTTGGATCAAAACTGTGTCCTCTAGAGCGTACACAAGGTTTTCCTATGATTTAACCTAGTGACCTTGTTTTTGACCCGACATGACCAACTTTCAAACTTGGCCAAGAGTTTATGGAAGTAAACATTCTAACAAAGTTTCATAAAGATTTAATCAAAACTGTGTCCTCTAGAGTGTACACAAGGTTTTTCTATGATTTCACCTTGTGACCTAGTTTTTGACCCGACAAGACCCAGTTTCAAACTTGTCCTACATATTATGAGGATAAACATTCTGACACAGTTTCATGAACTTTGGATCAAAACTGTGCCTTCTAGAGCGTACACAAGGCTTTTCTAAGATTTGACCTAGTTTTTGACCCAACAAGACCCAGTTTCAAACTTGGCCTAGAGTTTATAGAGATAAACATTCTGACAATGTTTCATAAAGATTGGATCAAAACTGTGTCCTCTAGAGCATACACAAGGTTTTTAATATGATTTGACCTAGTGACTTAGTTTTTGACCCAACATGACCCAGTTTCAAACTTATCCTAGATATAATAAGCATAAACTTTCTGATTAAGTTTCATGAACTTTGGATCAAAACTGTGCCTTCTAGAGCGCACACAAGGTTTTTCTAAGATTTGACCTAGTGACCTAGTTTTTGACCCGACATGACCCAGTTTCGAACTTGTCCTAGATACTATGAGGATAAACATTCTGACAAAGTTTCATGAACTTTGGATGAAAACTGTGCCCTCTAGAGCGTACACAAGGTTTTTCTAAGATTTGACCTAGTGACCTAGTTTTTGACCCGACATGACCCAGTTTCGAACTTGGCCTAGATTTTATGGAGACAAACATATTAACAAAGTTTCATAAAGATTGGATCAAAACTGTGTCCTCTAGAGCGTACACAAGGTTTTTCTATGATTTGACCTAGTGACCTAGTTTTAGACCCGACGTGACCCAGTTTCAAACTTGGCCTATATTTTATGGAGATAAACATTCTGACAAAGTTTCATAAAGATTGGATAAAAACTGTGTCCTCTAGAGCATACACAAGGTTTTTCTATGATTTGACCTAGTGACCTAGTTTTAGACCCGACGTGACCCAGTTTCAGTGTTGGCCTAGATGTTATGGAGATAAACATTCTGACAAAGTTTCATAAAGATTGGATAAAAACTGTGTCCTCTAGAGTGTACACAAGGTTTTTCTATGATTTGACCTAGTGACCTAGTTTTAGACTCGTCGTGACCCAGTTTCAAACTTATCCTAGATACTATGAGGATAAACATTCTGACGAAGTTTCATGAACTTTGGATGAAAACTGTGCCCTCTAGAGCATACACAAGGTTTTTCTAAGATTTGACCTAGTGACCTAGTTTTTGATCCGACATGACCCAGTTTCGAACTTGGCCTAGAGTTTATGTAGATAAACATTCTGACAAAGTTTCATAAAGATTGGATAAAAACTGTGTCTTCTAGAGCGTACACAATGTTTTTCTATGATTTGACCTAGTGACCTAGTTTTAGACCCGACGTGACCCAGCTTCGAACTTGTCCTAGATACTATGAGGATAAACATTCTGACAAACTTTCATGAACTTTTGGCTGAAAACTGTGCCCTCTAGAGCGTACACAAGGTTTTTCTAAGATTTGACCTAGTGACCTAGTTTTTGACCGGACATGACCCAGTTTCGAATTTGGCCTAGAGTTTATGTAGATAAACATTCTGACAAAGTTTCATAAAGATTGGATCAAAACTGTGTCCTCCAGAGCGTACACAAAGTTTTTCTATGATTTGACCTAGTGACCTAGTTTTAGACCCGACGTGACCCAGTTTCGAACTTGTCCTAGATACTATGTGGATAAACATTCTGACAAAAATTCATGAACTTTGGCTGAAAACTGTGCCCTCTAGAGCGTACACAAGGTTTTTCTAAGATTTGACCTAGTGACCTAGTTTTTGACCCGACATGACCCAGTTTCGAACTTGGTCTAGATTTTATGGAGATAAACATTCTCACAAAGTTTCATAAGGATTGGATCAAAACTGTGCCCGCTAGAGTGTACACAAGCAAAAGTTGACGGACGGACGTCCGGACGTCCTGACACACGTACGACGGACGACGGACATCAGGGTATCCCAAAAGCTCACCCTGAGCACTTCGTGCTCAGGTGAGCTAAAAAGAAAGACCAAAACAAGAAGCCCAAACAAGTAACGTATACAACGTATTTATTGAGAGTTTATGAATTCTTCATTTCCGATATCCTTAACAAGTAATACAGTATTTCTGAAGAGCAAATAATCAAACAATAGAAATAGTGCATACCAATACATGCCAGGGAAGGGCTAACCTAAATAACTTACTGCAGTTGATCTCTGTGACCTTGTATTACCATACTGTTTACTTTTAGCAATAAACATGGTTGTAAACTGCTTATAAATCATATCTAACTGCTGATCAAATCATCCTTGTCCAAATATGTTAAATACTTTTAGAGAATAAAGCCCGTATTTTAATTGTTACATTATTGAAAATTGTCTGACTGAAATTTATATTTCGTAACACCTTTAGTCCTTGATAGTAACAACAAGTGGGAATAAAACCATGGGGTTTGCAAAATTATCTGACCAGTTAAATATTTGTAACAACATAATATAAATAGAACTCCTGAACAGGCTGAAGAGAGAATGCTGTATGTGTTATAAAGTATGTCACTTTCTATAATCCTTAAATTTTCACATTGTTAACATTTTGTAATGTATTTGATGGCAGGGAGCTGCATAAACAGATCACGTAGATCACAAATTAACATATAAGTTATGATCACGGGAGCCACACATATTTGCTAACCCATGTAATGCAGTTACTGTGCGAAGAGGCTCGTGGCTGACGAGTCGACTGACAGCATAGAAGAATGGTGTTAATGCATGCCGGCAGAGTTGGTACTGCTTTTGATTGCCTCAGCTGGTAGTCACAGTTGCATATTTGTATGTAGGGTAATTGAATGGCTCAGCCAACAGCACAGGTAGCGAAATTGGTTTTATCCTCATCATAACGAGAACCTAAATATTATTACTTCATTTAATGCATAAAATTTGAAGAAAAAAACCATTTTATGAAGTCACTTTTAAGTGAGACTGAATTGAAGGCAAAGTCGAACTGCTTCAGCTGTAACAATCTATGTGCGTCTTGCTGAACTCTTGTGTATTTCAATGAGCTAAATTTGCCATCTGACTACCAGTGGTAAGCTTATAATACAGCAATGAATACTTCATGCTGCCAGGGAACTAAAATTTTGATAACAGATGACTCACAAAATTTATTCCTGGACATATTACATAATGTAACGTAATGTTACTGTTAGATTGCTTTTTAAATATACACTATTAGATTTTTTTTCATAGTTTGAGGACACATAACATTGACATTTCTTCATATTTACATATAAAACAGTATCTACTAAAGACAAATTAAAGATAACATTGAAATATAAAATGCAGCTGATTTTGGCTTTCTTAACTTTTCTCGTCATTTTGTAGGTTAAGTTCTTCAAAATTAAAATAGTTTCTGTCCCCATTTAATGTATCCACTGCTAATTTAACTGTTGCCTAACTTATCTAAGCTGGGCATGAATCAAAGAAGATTGAGGGAGCACGTATAAACTTCAGTCCACCAATTAAGCGATTTTGTCTTATTCTGTTTTTTTTTTTTTTTTTTTTTTTTTTTTGTGGTTATATACGTTACATATTTATCGTGACAGCTGACGAGTATTGTAAGACGTTAGTTTGTTTCCTTTTTTATATTAGACTATTGAAACAGTCATATATATGACAGTAACTTTTCTCTACACTTAAATTCTTATAATTTGCTCCTTATATTACATGTATTTAGACACGTCAAATGCAATGTAAACTACGTTATACGGGTTTGTCAACTTATCCTTGACAATGTCAGTTTGTTTGAAACAGCGATTTATGCACTAGCAGACAAAACTTAACATTATTTAGGGCGAATGCTAACGTGTATAACAATGCGTATCTTCTATTCTAACGTAAATATGTAAATTTGGGTAGTGTAATTGACGTTGACGTCATACGTTAACGCCCCAACGTACAGAGGGCTAACATGTGTCATTTTGTTTCTTATATAATGTAGTTTCAGAAAATTATAGGGCACAAAACTCCTCCTGGGGGGGAGGGGGGTCTATGGTCAGCTCAAGGTCTACAATCAAAGATTTCATTGCATCTGATACTGTCGTCATAACTTTTCTCAGTTACGAAAAAATGCCCTTGGACCTACTTGCCCCGCGGACCAACAAGCCCCGGTCTCCCCTACTCGTATTTATTGGAACATGATCAAAATTGCTGATAAACAGAACAGGCATGAACTCTCAGATGAGATTGAAATTAAGCTATTTCGTACAATTCGTCTTGGAGTTCTTACCTTTGAGTGCCTATATTTGACCTTGTCCTGGGCATAGGGACTTTAAGAAATATTTTTTTCTTGCCGTGAATTATCGCTGGCTAACACGTGTTGTTGGATGGCAGATCACGAAATGAGCCGCGACACGAGAAAACCAACAATGTGGTTGTGCGGCCAGCGCAGACTCAGATCAGCCTGGGCATCCGCCCAGTCTGACCAGAGTCTTCGCTGTCCGCATAAAGGTAGCTTAGACGCTTAGCTACCTTTTAAGCGCTTAGGGAAAACTCTGGTCAGACTGGGTGGATGCCCATGCTGATCTGAGTCTGCGCTGGGCGCACAACCACATTGTTAGTTTTCTCGTGTCGCGGCTGAAATAATAATTCACGACGGCAAGACCTCTGTAAAGCAGGAAACTGGAGCGACCATACTTGCACTATACACACCTTCAGATCATTTGATGATGCTTTATATTTGTACCAAGTTTTGTGAAATTATCTTCAAAGACTTTAAAGTTATAAATTGGACAAGCTTTCAGTACCCAAATTACAATGGGGTATAATTCTGTAGAAAATGAAGGTGCAGTTATGGGTCTCTTTCTCTGCACATTGTTTGTTAACGCTTTATATTTGTATCAAGTTATGGGGAAATATCTTCAACAGTTTTAAAGTGAGAGAGCGGAATGACTTCTATACTGAAAATTACAAGGAGCATAATTCTGTAAAAATGTAAATGAAGTTACAGCTTTTATTCTCTGCACATCGTCTGATAATGTTTTATATTTGTACAAAATTTCAAGAAAATATCTTTGACGGTTTTAAAGCTGAAGTGCAGACAAAATTTCTATACTTGAGATTACAAAGGGGCATGAATATGTAAAAAATGTAGTTGACTTATGGTTCTTATTCTCTGCACATCAGCTGACGACGTTCTGTATTTGTACTAAATTTCATGAAAATATCTTTGGGAGTTTAAATTTATAGAGCGGACAAGATTTTCGTACTGAAAATTACAAAGAGGCACAATTCAGTAAAAAGAAAAGTATGTGGAGTTACCGCTCTTGCTCACTGCACATCGTCTGATGATGTTTTACATTTGTACCAAGTTTTGTGAAAATATCTCAGTTGATTTCAAAGTTATGGAGCGGACACGATTCCGTACTGAAAATGCTCTCTGTACATTGTCTGAGAATGCTTTATATTTGTACCAATTTTCGTGAAAATATCTCAAACCATTTAAGCGTTATGAAGCGGACACAAAATCCTGACTAAAATTACAAAGGGGCATAATTCAGTAAAAATATAGGTGGAGTTATGGTTCTTGTTTACTGCACATTGTCTGATGATGCTTCAGATTTGTACCAAGTTTGTGAAATTATCTAAAACGGTTACAAAGTTATGGAGCGGACACGATTTCCGTACCAAAAAATTACAAAGGGGCATTATTCAGTAAAAATGTAGACGGAGATACGATTCTTGTTCTCTGCGCATCGTCTGATGATGCTTCACATTTTTATCCAGTTTCATTAGAATATCTTAAATGGTTTCAGAGTTATGGAGCGGACATGATTTCCATACCAAAAAATTACAAAGGGGCAAAATTCAATTAAAAATGGCAAATAGTGTAGACCCTGTCAGACTGCTCCTGTCTGATCTGGGTTTGCACTATTTGCTCAGACCTAACTGTCCCAATATATAGAATTCTTATGGTATACTGAGAGTATGATAAAGGCATAACTGCTCTACCTGTATTTAATTAATGCATGCAGTGTACATGCACCATACATGGTCAGACATTTGAGAAAAAGTGACTGTTTTCATCTGGTCTACCTTACAAATTTGAGAAAGAGTTGGAACAATTAATTCCTAGGACGCTTTTTTTAATGCATTAAAGAAACTTCAGAGCTAAGTATATTTTCAAGAATGAAGATAATTTCTAGATTTATGCGCACAAAATTACCCTTTGATTTTGTCCATATAAAACACCATTTTAACAGCACGTCTCTCTATTCTGTATTCTAAACTGTAGAGAACAACAAAAATAAGAAGTCAGCAAACTTTCAGGGAGATACGTTAATTTTTATGGTTTTATGCAGATTTTTGTATTCACCACCGCGAGGAGATCTATTCTCCGAGCCAGTGCTTAACCCACTGAGTTCATTATTGAGGCTTCTCACTTACACAGCGCCATATTTTCTTCCTTTGCAGCAACAAACTTCAATGGTTCTCTGGTTAATCTTTAATTGAGCCGCGACGCGAGAAAACCAACAATGTGGTTGTGCGCCAAGCGCAGACTCAGATCAGCCTGGGCATCCGCCCAGTCTGATCAGAGTCATCGCTGTCCGCATGGAGGTAGCTTAGACCCTTAGCTATCCTTTAAGCGCTTAGTGAAGAGTCTGATCAGACTGGGTGGATGCCCAGGCTGATCTGAGTCTGCGCTGGGCGCACAACCACATTGTTGGTTTTCTCGTGTCGCGGCTCAATTCATGCTCTCAATTGTTTATTTGCAGATTATTTGAAGACACGTAAACATCAAAATGCACATAAGAACTCGGCAAATATTGTTCCTGATTTTGAATCAGTATCTAAGAAGACTCATCGTGTCTTCGCTTGGTTCATTTTCTGAAGACACACCAGTAGTTACGCAAGAGAGAAGGTCTCCTGATTCATTCGCAGCTGCGTCTTCTCAACAGATTCGTGTATGTTCCAGGCATTCTACATGCTCCAAAGAGAACACATTCTTTAATTCTACATGCTGTGGCTCTTGTACATGCGAAAGAAACTGCCTTACCTACGGATCATGCTGCCTAGATTTATTTGAAAATTTTGAATATGCACGTGATTCAATACAACACAGTTGGTAATTATCGTATATATTCGTTTATAAGAAGGAAGTTCATCCTTCTGGAATTACCACAAATATGTAAATCATTTATGTGTAACTCAGCTATAAAATGGGGTTTTCTCTTCCAAGAAAGATCTCAAAGATCTAGATCTGTCTTACAAGACATTGTTTTGGAAGGCGGATCTGGACGCTTGATGTCACAGGGTAAATGTTCAGTATAACCGATGATACACTTGTACTGCCTTGCGGTACAAGCCGGGTAGAGTGTTCACAGTTAGATCGAAGGGTCCCCCGCATCATATAATGCCGGAACATTTAGTGTTTTGGTCCTGCATATGTGTGTATACGTCCGCCCGAAGGTGATCCTGTTACACTCAGGTTTAGATTGTTGTAAGAGTTAGATTTCAGGGTTCCTATTATTGTAGCAACATAAAATTTTGTATGAGGGTTTATATTCACAAGTTCAACAGGATACACAAGAATCAGGGCATGCTGATCTTTATGTCACGGTCCACTGACTTCAGACTTAGGCTAATTTTGCAAGGTTAAAATTTTTGTAAGGGGTAGGTTTTAGGGTTCCTATTATTGTAGAGCTTGAAATTTTGTACAAGGATTAATATCTATAAGTACAATAGGAATATACAATAATCAGGTCATGAAGATCCGTATGTCATGGTCCACTGATTTTGGACTTAGGCTATTTTGCAAGGTCAAGATTTTTGTAAGAGGCTAGTAGATGTTAGGGTTCCTATCATTGTAGCAACTTGAAACTCTGTATGAGGAGTTATATCTACAAGGACAACAGGAATATACAAGAATCAGATCATGATGATCCATATATCACGGTCCACTGACTTCGTCTCTAACCAGGTTTTGTAATATACAATTCCGGCATTTACTATTTTGGTCATACAGTAACTCTGAAAATGTATAAAGGGAAGTAGTTTTTGTCACATTTCAAATGCTGGGTGACACTTGGCCTATGGCCTGTTATTTTATACAAGTCTGTCTCTATGAACCTATTCATCCTATAAGTGCCGGTACCTTAATGAAGGCACCATATTATTACAGAAGGCACTTGGTGGGGACATCCGTTTCCTGTGGACACATTTCTAGTTATTTTTATTTACTTATTAGCTCACCTGAGCCTATTAGCTCACTGGTGAGCTTAAAATATTGCAGAGGTGATTACTGATGGTGGTCGGGCGATGGTGCTGGGTAATTTTCAGTGCCGGGGGTCCTATTAATCTGGATAATAGTAGGGCAAGGGCCTAGGCCTGCTGCGATTGCAGTCGGTGCGGGTGTTTTTGCTTTTACCGTCTCAAAGAGCCAACCAACGAATCAACCAGGCATCCGTCCGCCCTCAACATTTTTAAAAATCTCATTTGAAGCCACTAAGCCGATTGCAGCGATATTTCATGTGGGGCCTCCCTGGGTCGAGGAACGAAAATTTGCGGGGTAAGGGTCCCCGCCACGCCCATACATGGATACAAAACCCTTTGAAATCCTCTTTTTTAGAACCAAGAGGCCTCGCATAACACTAAATAATCTGAAAATTAGTCTGAGACATGTCCCCGTGGAGGCCTAAACCCCATCATAGATTCTATTTATCTTTTACAAGGCTGAAATTTTTGTACAAAAAGTTTACTTACATGAGTCAAAAAGCATCGTTGTAGATTGCCTACCAATCTACAGAAGCTTAAATGTTTACCCAGCAGGCACATGAGGTCGAAATGACGTCGCGCTAACGTCGATGCGACGCAGTGACGTCGCATCGGCGTCGATGTGACGTCATTCCGACGCCATGTGCCTGCTGGGTAATTTCCAGATGGGAATAGCATGGCGCATTAGCCAGGCGCGATACAGACATAAAATAAAATTAATCCATTCAGGGCCGTGACGCGAGAAAACCAACAATGTGGTTGTGCGCCCAGCGCAGACTCAAATCAGCCTGGGCATCCGCCCAGTCTGATCAGAGTCTTCGCTACTCGCATGAAGGTAGCTTAGACCCTTAGCTACCCTTTAAACACTTAGAGAAAACTCTGCTCAGACTAGGCGTATGTCCAGGCTGATCTGAGTCTGCGCTTGGCGCACAACCACATTGTTGGTTTTCACGCGTCGCGGCTCATCTGTTCTTAAGCATTAGGTGATTTCATTTGTCAATAAAGGGGTGTTTTGTTTTGTTTATTTCATCATTTTACTATATGTTGTAGGGAAAAATACTCATTAATCCCAAGCAAATAGTGTAGAGCCTGATCAGACGCCGCGCTTTGCGGCGTCTGGTCAGGGTTTGCGCTACATGCCAATATCATTATAACGGGACACTAGGCATAATGGGTCAACGTAACTAACACGACTGCAGTATCATTTCACAGGTTTGGTTGTGTCTCTACACAGTATCTTACGTCTGAAAATACAGACTTTAACACGGACAAGGCTGTTTGGATGTTAACCAAGTGCCCGTCGATTTATAATGATATTGCCATCATCAAGAAATGTGAACACCCGGACGAACTTCTAGAATCAGTAGTTCCTGTTACGGCGACAGGCTCAAGTTTGCTTTATAAAAATAAAAACTGTGCTTACTGCCACTGGCTTCCGAGAGACAAACCCCTGATTTATTGGAAACTTCTGATACTTAGTAATCAAGCCCTTTCTTTCCCACACGATAATTTGACACATGTTATAAGAGAGACTAGAGGCAATATTTTCTTCAGACAACCAGAGTTTATTGCAACACAGCCCTGTACTCCTGTGCCAGATAATTTAATAGAAACCTGTAATGAGACCGGACTTTGGACAGAATACAACGCAGATATCAAAACAGCATGCGAGTCATTTACAGATCCATTCAATTACACATATAAAAATTATTTTTGTTATATGTGTAACACAGCAGCAGCAACAGTAAATTCGCCAGATAACTGGACATGTCCAATTAAAGAACAAGGTGGTTCCATAAAGTCGCCAGAGTTCTCTGCCGTGGTGGACCTGCAGTCAGTAGTCAGCCGTGAAGATGAAGAGACGATGGACTGTGACAGTACACAATACCCGGATATGATAAGGGTATGTACAGCAGTCCCTGGTAATACCCATGGCATGATGTCTCTTTTTGTGTATTACCAGATCCGGCACGTTTGTGTTTTTTCTAGGGGTTATTGTTTTGTTGTTGCTGTTTTATTGTTTTGCGTCCACGGTAAACAGTTATGGTCATGTCGGGGCGGTCAGTTACCCTAACCACACCATTCCTGGGCAGGCTTAGACCTCCTTAACGGTTAATCAGCACTATGTGCACATACAGTATTCCTCAAAATTATTGAGAATTGCATTTTAGAACACAGTTGCTAGACATACATGTTCAACAATATTTTAAACACGGTAAATACAATAAAAGAACCTTTGTTTCAAGTTGGATATACAAAAATGACAATATGATGCATTTTCTTTCGTCAGTGGTAGGTAAGGATGGGCTGGGGTACACCCCTGTAAAAATTTGTCCCTTGATTTCGACTATATTCTTCTATACCACCTTTGCTAGAAATAAACTATCTCAGGTGAAATAATTCATTTTCTTCATTGAGCAACACGATCTACATTAGTAATGTTGCCTTTAATATTTTGCATGATTTAAAGTTACTTATTCCAGTTTCTTTGTCAAGGACTGGCTGTTATATTACAGGAAGAATATTGAAAGCATCAGAAACAGCCAAAAATCTGATCTGTTAGTGATCTGAACGGAATATTTTTGCAAATGTATAGATAATCATTACAAAACTCACATCCCTTATAGCACGTTTACTAAGCCTTACGAAAAATATGGTTTTGTGCCGTTTCCATGGAGCTGTATAGAATAGGAATGAATCAGAGCAACATACCCTCTGTCAAAATTGCAATTTCCCCCAATTTCGGGCACTTTTTCGAAATGAAGTCACGTGTTTGAACGCCAGCAGCATCTACAGCTGACAAGCTCGCACAAAATTCTGTTTTCAGTTTGCCAACACCTTATCTCTAGATGAGAAAAACATTCAGAAATCAACTGATTTGTCATTATATTTTCCACAAATATCGATTTTATTTGGTAAGGGTACATAATTTTCCAGTCGGACAAAAATTCTCTGGGTGGCACAATTCAAGGGGAGATAACATTTGTGACTCAAACATATGAGTAATACTGGTACGCTAAAAAGTTCACAGAGGGATGTTGTTAACTAAGTAAACAAACATATTAAGTATATACATGATCTGTCAACTACCAGTGCTTAATTTTCACTTTGCAAAAAATTCTCAATAATTTTGAGGAATACTATACTTTCGCCAGTAACTGACAAATGCCCTTCTTGAATCAGCGGAAGGAGAAACGAAAGTATGTGGCCGGACCGAGTATCGAACCCAGGACCTCTGTCTCTTGAGTCAGACGCGCTACCGACTTTGCAACGCGGTCCGGCTTTTTTCTAGGGGTAAATTCTCGAGGGTATGACAAGATTCATGATCGTTGCGTCTCTTTCTGTGGGTATTACTAAATCCGAAATTTTGTGTTTCTTCTCATGCCCAGCGGGCACATGACGTTTAAACGACGTCGCAATGACGTCCTTCAGTATGACGTCATTACGACGACAGTTGCATACTTAGTGGATATTAAAGATACCGTATTTGTCCAGTTATAATACGGGAATTTCCATTTCAAAACAATCCCAAAAATCTAGATCTGTCTTATAAGACAGATCTAGATTTTTGGGATTGTTTTGTGATTGTTTTGGAAGAGAATATAACAATCCATCATGAATGTCCATGTAGGGTAGGGAAATCTCAACGGAGGGGTCGGAATTTCTACCAGGGACGAGGCTTGCATATGTGAAAGTGAGAGAGAAGCCCAGCTTATAGCTGAATTAAACAAGAATGATTTATATACTTGTGTTTTAGGGGTGGGGGGGGGGCATTTCGTCTTAGAGCCAAATAAACACAGTACAAGATGTGTGCTTCTTTTCCTAAGTATTACAAGACTCAGAATTTCTTGTTGATTACCAGTGCATTTTTTTCTAACAGTTGTATGGCCATTGAATGTGTTAAATTAATTGCTGAATCCAGCAGAAGCAGTAAAACAACTAGAGCAAGTGAGCAGGGACTCGCATATACCTCGGCCAGCAACACCGCCTTTTGAAGAAAAAAAATAACAAAACACTTAAAACTTTAAAGTAAGTGTTAACAAACACACAGACAGAGGACTAATCTATGATAAACGCAGTGAAAGGCCTATAGACTAATGCAAAAATTCGCAATCAGCAAATCAGCAAAAAATATGCAAATTGTACATAAAATTTCAACACAATATACACAAATTTCCATGTCTGTTACTTTGACCTCAAGTCAGCAGCAGCATCCATTTGATGTCAACTTATCAGTTTCAACTTAGATGTAAACCTAGTAGCAAAGCAAACGGTTCCAATTAAGTATATTGAAAGTAAAGGCAAAAATACAACTTCACACAAAAATTTAACCCTACGGTGTACAAATTTCTACGTCTGCGTTCTTGCCCGTAGGCCAGCAACAGCATTAAGATGATGTCAACTAATCAGTTAAAAAAAACCTAGAAGTCAACGTTTTAGCATAGCCTAAGGTTCTATCGATATATGCAAACATATTGCTTAAAACAAAAAATTAACGCAAATCATCAGTGGTGTACAAATTTCGAAGTCTGTGACCTTGACCTTTGATCAGCAGCAGCATCCACATTATGCACACAAATATGAGGCGCTCTCTGTGAAAACCGGGCTAAATGACATTATGTAATAATTACGTTGTGAACGGATGAAAAACACCAAAATTAATGATTTTTGGACTTCTATTTATTTCCATGAAAATACCTTAGGCGTTGAGATATAACAGAAAACCTATGAATTCGGAAAAAAACTCCAGTCATAAATATTACATATGTTGCCATGACAACGCTTATTCCACGGTAACCCCAAAGCCTTGAAAGCAAATGGTATACCTTCACAAAGACCTATTATTTGAGAACTAATGTTCAATCATGCAAATTGTCATGTGTGTTCTTTGAAATACACATTGAAAATGAGCAAATACACTTTTTGTCCGAGTTATTTTGTGTAACAAGCACAGAAAGCGCGTTCAAACAAACGTAATGACGTTGACGTCAAAACAAATTCACATGACTTTAATAACATCATAAGCTGTGAGTTTCCAAAAGTCTATTTCTCGATGATAAAAAATGGTAACCATCTCAAATTTTCTGGAAATGTTTAGAAAAGCTATTACGTTTCCGTGATGCAGCTAGTTAATTTCTTAGCTCACCTGAGCCAGCGGCTCCGGGGTAGCTTATAGGATGGAAAGGCTCCGCCGTCCGTCGTCCGTCCGTCCGTCGTCCGTCCACAATTTCAAACGATTTCTCCTCTGAAACCACAGGGCCAATTGAAACCAAATTTCATATGTAGCCTCCAGGGGTCTTAGGAACGAAAAATTGTTCAAACGGTCCGGGTCACCTGACCAACATGGCCGCCATGCCCATATATGGTAAAAATCTATAAAAAATCTTTTTCTCCAGAACCAGTAGGCCGATGGCCTTGACACTTGGTATATAGCATTGAGTATGCAAGTACTACCAAGTTTATTCAAATTATGACCTTGGATTGACCTTGATCTTTTTTACGCTAAGGTCAAATTTGCTTCCTTGAGCTTTTATATGGCAAAATGCTAGAACATAAGATATCTTGGAAACTGTTGAAGATTTTGGGCTAAAAATTGGTATATACAGTCATCTGAATGAATACATGAAGATTTATGAGTATGAGAGGTCATGGTCATTCTTTGACCCAGGTCCCTTACATTTCGAAAATTTCAAACATCTCCTCAAAATCCACTGGGCCAATGGTAACCAAATTTCATATAGAGTCTCCACGGGGTGGTGGAACAAAAATACGTTCAAACGGTCCACGTCCCATGACCAACATGGCCACCATGCTCATATATGGTAAAAAGCATAAAAAAAAATCTTCTCCAGAATCAATGGGCGGATGGCCTTGAAACTTGGTATGTCGCATAAGGTACTTGAGTACTACCAAGGTTGTTCAAATAATGACCTTGTGTTGACCTTGACATTTTTTTGCGGCAAGGTCAAATATGGAAAAATGCTAGAACATAAGATTTCATGGAAAGTTTTGAAGATTTTGGCCTAAAAATTGGTATGTACAGTCGTCTTAATGAGATGATGTCGGAAGAACTGTGAGTACCAAAAGTCAAGGTTATACTTTGACCTTTGACTCTGATCTCTCATATATTGACATTTTCAAACATTTCCTCAAAGGCAAAGAGCCAATTGTAAACGAATTTCATATGGAGCCTCCAGAGGTTGATGGAACAAAAATTTGTTCCAACGGTCCAGATCACAAGACCAACATGGCCGCCATGCCCATATATGGTAAAAAGCATAAAAATCTTCTTCTCCAGAACCAATGGACCAATGGCCATGAAACTTGGTATGTAGCATAAGATACTGGAGTACTACCAAAGATGCTCAAATGATGACCTTGGGTTGACCTTGACCTTTTTTGCGGCAAGGTCAGTTATGGGAAAATGCTAGAACATAAGGTCTTATGGAAAGTTTTGAAGATTTTGGCTTAAAAATTGAATATTGTTATGTACAGTCATGTTAATGAGTACATGAAGATTTATTAGTACAAGAGGTCAAGGTCATTCTTTGACCTAGGTCTCTCAATTTGACATTTGCAAACATTTCCTCAAATGCCAAAAGATCAATTGTTAACACATTTCATAAAGAGCCTCCACAGGTTGATTGAACTAAAATTTGTTCTAAAGGTCCAGGTCACATGACCAACATGGCCACCATACCCATTTATGGTATAAACCTTTAATATTTTTCTTCACCAGAACTAATTCATCTTGAAACTTGGTAAGTAGCATGGAGTACTAGAGTACTACCTAGGTTGTTCAAATGATGACCTTGGGTTTACCTTGACCTGTTTTGTGGCATGATCAAATAATTGGAAAATGCTAGAACATAAGATTTCATGGAAATTTTTGAAGATTTTGACCTAAAAAATGGTATATTCGGTTGTCTTAATGAGTACATGAAGATTTATGAGTACAAGAGGTCATGGTCATTCTTTGACTTTGACCCAAGACTAATATTTTGACAATTTCAGACATAAGAAAAAGCCACTTTGCCAATTGCCCAGGTGAGCGATTCAGGGCCTCATGGCCCTCTTGTTATTTTTATGTCATTAAGCCCGGTTTTCGCAGAGATTCATATTCTCCAATGGCTGCTTGGATCTTCCTGCGAACCTCCTTATTGGTTACATAGTCCTTGTACGAAATGTTCAGTAACCTATATATCTTTAAAGCCTTTGAAGATATTTTCACAAAACTTGGTACAAAAGTAAAACATCAGATGATCTGAAGTGTGCAGAGTGCAAGAATGGTAACTGCTTTTGCTTCACAGAGTCGTTGCCCTTGTATTAATCAGTCATGATTTTGTATTTTGCTCATATCTTAAAGACTCTATCAGAGGCTTAATTCCAAACAACATATTAAATATGAAGGAACAACAAGATAATAGTGATTTCTGGTTTGGGACATATGAATTAGATGCCATCAACTGTCCCATGTTACCATGTTTCGAGTACAACCTTTTCTTCAGTCTGCTGTTTCTTTTTTCCCGTGTACTGTTAAGTCAAATCCACAAAGCCAAGTGACCTTGCAGTGTCGCCATACCATCTTAGCTACTATTTCTTGGCCATGGTCAGAAATAAGTTATATTCTACTATGGCTGCCAGGGTCTTACTACGAACAACTTTTTAAGTTTCATGGCCTTTATATGTGGTGTTTAGTAATTCGATAGCATCTCATTTCAAACGCCTGTGCTCTTTTCTCTAACTTGCTGTCAAGATCCACATTTCATAAGAAAGACAAGGGAGGGCATCAGTTTCACATTTAATCTAAGTGATATGTTAATGCCTCTCAAAGTTGGTTTCAAATTTGTTGAGAGAACATTCGGTTATAAGACATAGTCCATTCAAATTTCACATTTCAAATTAGACCATTTCAAATTCATTACAAATACGGTGAGAAAAATTATAGGTTTGAGAAAATCACACTTTTCCATCGTATGGTTTTCAGGTAGCATCTCACTTAAAATTTCAGAATTATAATTGAGATGACGTCATATATCTGTTACCATAGCAATTATAAAATAACCAACTGTTGACGGTTCGATGACGTCACTTACACATCAATGTGAACTTTTAACTGTTGTGGTAACAGATCTGTGACGTCATTGGTTCCGGAGCATTGCAGGCAATGTATGCCATGCTCCGCCAATTTTCAGTGATATTAATATTACAAACTAAAATTCTTTCAACAGAAATTTCAGATTTTCTCTAAGAATTAATTATTCTCAAGTCTTTTAATCCTTTATTTACAGTTTCGAACTTCTGTCCTTTTACTTTGATTTCCCTTTGACACTGTTTGTCATCAGTTTGGTCTGTACGGGACTAATCTCAATTTTATACCTGGTGCAGGCTTTGTCGGGACTTTCAACTAGGGATTCTAGTAACAGTCAAAATTATCGGCAAACCGCAAATTGGACTAGTTTTGCCGCCTATGCTTACCTATCCATTATGTTCTTCCAGGTCAATGTTGAATGGCTAGTGAGAGTATGCTTAACGCCGACTGTTACTCCAGACCATTTCCCCGCACAGCCGTATATCTAGAGCTGCTCAGTGCAACGAATTAGATTAGTTTTACAAAAATATTGTACACCCGTAATGGTGGCCAATAAGGCTGCATGCCATACCCTGCTTGTCTTGTCAAAATCTATATGAAGATATAGTTCATATTGTGCTGGCATTAAAGATACTTTTCACATAGGGTTCTGAGGGTTGAAGTTCTGCTCTGTGATCCTCCTATTGGCTCTGAACCCAATTCGTTTTTCTTTGATTATCTCTTCAGCTTCGGATTTAAACCTGCTCAAGATCACTGCGGATAGGCGGCAATCTAAAACGCTCATGCAGTCGACGAACGCGGATCAAAAACCATCAGAAACAGCGTTTTCGATTGCAAATTGTCGTCAATTTGCAATCGAAAACGCTGTTTCTAACGGTGTTTGATCCGCGTTAATCGATTGTTAAGAGCGTTTTCGATTGCCGCCTACCTGGTGTGAAGATGAATTCAGCATGGCTGATGCGACTCATGGTTCTATAGTTCTCACAGAGTTGTAAGTTGCCCTTTTCCGGATGTGTACCAATTAGCACCAGAGTCCAAAGGGCATTCTCCCGTTCTCCAGCCGTTTTTACAGATATTTGTTAAAACATCAGTCAAGGTGAAGACTGATGATCATTGCATCACAAAACAGTGTCTTTCCTATTCTAAACAACTATTCCATCGGGCGCACAACGTTGACTCAACATTGAATCAACCCTGATTCAATGTTGATTGGACGTTGTGTGTCAGCTTTAATGTTTTTCTATTTTTGTCATATGACGTCGCTTCTGAGAGTATATGAAAGCCATGCATTAAAACCGATAATCCACTAGTGCATTAAATATGCAAATAACGTCGTAACGTTATTGACGTCCACAAAAACGTCGCGTTTTCTAATGGCAAAATCGTGATGTTTTCGTGCAAAATTTGCTAATAAAATGCGGTTTTAGTGTCACATGATAAATAGAATCTTGCATTCCCTCGTTGGGGGAAAACGATAAGATGCTTGGCATAGCCTCGCAGCTTATCTTTTCCCCCCAACTCTTTTAATAAATTTAATAATACATGAGCACTTATGTAAGATTATCTACCTATTTTTACAGATGACATGTCGTGATGTGTTGTGCCACGAAGAAAGACAACTGACAAACGGAATTTGCAGACCTGTGGAAACAAAGTTTAGTGACACATGTATTTCCGTCTTCATCAGGTTGGGGCCAATATCTTCGGAAGTTTTCCAAGTAGACAAGATTGTATTAGCAGATAGTGTCAGAACTGAATTTACCACAGGCAGAATGCATGAACATTCTCTGGCTGAAAAGGATAAAAGGTCTACTGAATCGCTAAGAAATGAAACACAGTCGTTCCTTTTTTTCTATAATACAAATGAGGTGGGCGATTATTATATTATTGTTTATATTCAGACTGTAATCCGATCGAGCATTATGAAAGACGAGTTTCTTAAAAACCTGATGAAGTATACTACCAATATGGGTGTTATTAATGAAGATCGGGAAAATGTACTAAAAATTTATCGTGAGCTGGCGATATACAATTCGTCCGTCTCTGGTGAGAAAATGAAAATATATGTACCAGTTGAAGACACAAAGCTTGTTGATGAATTAGTGTCCGATGCAAGTATATCTGACACGATGATTTGTCATCATACCGATACTGTTCAACTGAATGCGTTGCGTTTTTGTCCGCATGTTATACTTGATGCTCATGAGTTTTCTTGGGAAGTACAAAATGAATATCTTGTCTTTTTTGAACGTAACAATGAGGAGACGTTGCGGTTAACTTCTTTATCCAAATGGTGGTATGAAATTCACGATGATAAAATCCACATATGTTTGAAAGACTATTTCCGTGTGTATCACTCGGTGGCTGCCCCAGAACCGCCTGGACCGGTTGTCTTTAGCAAAGCTGCTGATTACAAGCTACTTTTGTCATTTGATCTTTTATCGCTCTTGTTGTTTACAGTTCTGCTGTACGTTTCAACTTGAAAGCTTAAACTAGAAATTAACTTTGTTTTCTAAACAAAAAGAGATTCCCGTCACCCCATCCCAGGTCACGTTTCTGTCTGTGCATGTCTAAATTAAGATAATAGTGGGGATAAGAAGGGATTTTTACGTAAAGTTTAGAAAAGAAAGCTTTTATTTCTGGCATTTTTTTTCTTTTTTTTTTCAGGATTTTATGCATGTACATAGCCCTGAGAAAGGCACATAACTGCAAAGAAAAAAAACTTCGATTGTTTATTAAATTTCATTAAAACATTACAAGGAGTAAAGGAACAACAGATTGGAAAGGGAATGATTCCGCAATGAAATAAAAGAAGATTTACTGTTCTTGTTTTTGTCCCATCTTCTGCTAATAGTTTTTATGTGCACCAATTCTCATTAATATAATTGAGCCACGACACGAGAAAACAAACAAAGTGGCATGCGCTACCAGCGAAGACTCAGATCAGTCTGGGCTTCCGCCCAGTCTGATCAGAGTCTTCGCTTTGCGCTTAATAGGTAGCTAAGGGTATAAGATACCTCAAAGGGGATAGCGAAGACTCTGATCAGACTGGGCAGATACCCAGGCTGATCTGAGTCTTCGCTGGGGGGGGGGCTACATTCCTCTAGCTGGTTTTATTGTGTCGCGGCTGATATTATATTTAATGGCTTTAAAGTTTTAAAGCCGGTGTAACGAAGTAAAGTGACCCCCATAGAATAACGACCCCCCGGTCATTATTCTTCAGAAGAAGTGACCCCTTTACTATAAAATACTGACTGCCTTGAAAAAATAAGACCCCCTGATGCCATCTATAAAATAATGACCCCCGGTCATTTTTCTTTAAAGAATAATGACCCCCACCTCCCACCTCGGTCATAATATTATGTCTCCCCATGAAGCAATTGTGTCTTTATAATGCTTATGCATGCAGGATGTTGTGTCCGCTGTTACGAAATGGATCTAATCGTCCACTATGTCGTCGAGATTATTTTAATCCTTTCAATCAGTAAGGCTACAGTTTTTAGGGTAACTGTGGTAATAAAACGTTTACGGAAATTGTGACTACGTTATGCATGGGTTGTTTGTGAATACCTCTCGTGGACAGCATATTGCATGATTTTAATGTGAGTACCTGCACGCTTATATTCAATTCCCATGATTTAAATGTGAGACGCATACTATTTATACGCCTATTTTTTAATGAAAAGTTAGACGTGGCTGTTTAATTCTTGATGGATGTTATATTGTTGTGTGCCCAGATTCTGTGTTAAGACCTAGAAGGGTAAGATTTTATTATATTTATTTAGAATAGTTTGGCTAAGAATGAAAAATGTGACTTCTGATTGATATGGTATGATTATATGTGTCGACTGATTTGATTTTGTTGGCAGTGATCAGGCTGCGCATGTGTCGACCGATTTTGTTAGTAAGCATGCTGCGCATAATATTTGTATATTAGGAAGTTTTGTAAATTTCGGAAATAGTTTATATCACTGATGTTGGTTGCAATGGTGTGCGTCTATTTGACGTCCAGTGACGTCAGTTGCATTCATGTTATTCATGTGACGTCAGTTGCATTCATGTTATTGCGACGTCAACACTTTTTATATTAGTTTCACGTATACGTGGCCTATAGAAGGAGATTGATTTGTAATGGAACTAATTCATATACTCGTGACGTCAATTGACGCCATAGCATGCACCGCATTAAGGGTTTTTTTTTCATAAGTTATAATGGTAACATTTGGTCATCATGCGTTTGATTTGCCTTCATTAGACGGCGTCATATGATATAACATCATTGATGTCATGATGTCAGATCAAACGTTATGATCCCAAATGTGTTAGAAATGTTTATTCAGCTATTATATTCTATGGCAAATGGTATTACGCTTAGTTAAAAGAAATGAATTAATACATATGCGAGTTAGATTTTGGTCAATCAATTTAATGTAAATAGGTCATTGTTTAGATTCATTCATGTTTTATGTGGGGTATGTCATGGTAATGCCTGTTGACGTCAGTATACTTCTTGACAATGTTTGACGTCAGATCCTTCGACGCACATGCGTGGTAGGATCTACGTTTCTTCATTGGCGGAAGTGGTAAGCACAATTTTGGCTTTACATCGTGAGCGCGAGTCGTGTCTAGTGACACGGCTGGCGTGTGCACGTTATGCTCGGCATTCGCCGGGGGCGTTGTATGGTATTTCCAAGACAGGCCCAAGTCTTACGTATTGTTATTATGTAGTTACAATGTATTAAGTGTAAGTTCGTTATTTTTAGGCACATCAAGTCCGGCAGTCAGCTGTTAGGGCTTAGAGCCACGTCTCACCTGGAGATGCGATATACGTCTCCAGGTTAATACTAACCCGGGTAGAGGCAGTTACAACGCCGTTTGTGTCTAGTTCCTAAGCAGAGGCGGGAAGCACAAAATGTAGGCGGAGTGGTTAGCTCAGTTTTGCCAGATTCTGTGATAAGATCTGAAGGTCACATCAAGTGTGGGACAGTGTTCGTCCACTAAGGTGTGTTAATATATATAGACTGGTCCCTGGTACGATCCAGGGAGCGACCAGTATATAATCGTGCACGTGTTAATAAGAGTTGGTGTTCCTCATGATATATGGACTGGCCCATGACATGATCCAGGGAACGACGAATTGAAGTCTACCAACATAAGGCCTTGTTTTTTTTGTATGAGCTCAAACTAACGTTTTTTGTCCTTTGTGTTTTCCTTTAGTTCATGGCGCTGAGCCGAGTACGGTGTTGACGTCAGACGGTAATCTATTTGCGTATTGTACGCAAATCGATTACAGATTTGAAACAAACACCTTACTTGGGCCAGCGACATGAACTGATATGTGTTGAATATTATTGTAATTGTGACAGTTGTAAATTGTGTTGTTGTATATAGAATTTACATTATATATATAAACTTAAAAAATTCTAACGTTGTTAGAGTTTCCTTGTCAGTGTATTACACTAGTAGATAACCCTTTAACCGGAAGTCACCCTCCGCCGTCCTGGCGACGCATAAGGCTCTACACCCGTGTCGGCCGAGTGTAAAACCTTCTGCGTAACATAGGTTTCCCCTTAGGGAGAAAAAAACATAACAATGTTTCTTTTCTGAAATAGTACGAAATGCGATCGAATCGTAGGCTATGTCAAAACTGGAAAACTAGCTATATACACAACAACGATGCGATGCATAACGTGGCCAAACTATCTACTAAGGTAGTCCGCCCCAAAATTATCTTGGCAACAGATTTACCTAATCCCAAAGTCAATCAATTCTCTGTGTCGTACCTGTCGTGCCTCAAATGGAATGGGGAAGTATGGGTAAGTCTGATCGAACACTAGGTGGAAATCGCCACCTTTAAGTGAATCAGACGTAAAATTAACGTTGTCTTTGACATTACACCTACTTCGCACGACAGATCCCACAGGATCCGTTGCCTCTGCCTCTAATCTACAATCGCCACCGTGTTCTTCCATGTTTGCTTTCTGAATCGACGTTACGTCGTCGGGCTTTACGTTTTCACGTATGAAGTCATATTGGGATACGTCCTCTGACGTACAAATGTTAACTCTTTGGACATTCGGATCACTGTGATCCTCTGATCCAACATTGTCACGTGCATTAACAACTGCAGACGACACGTTCTTTTGACGTTGAACGTACTGCTTAATCATGTTAGCAGGATAAGTATTCACGACGCCCTTGACGTTAATCTTGTAGTTCATTGCATTGACTACTTCGACAACTTCATATGGCCCGTTCCATTGAAGTAACAATTTATTGCACTCATTCGGGAGTAGCAAAAGTACTTTGTCTCCGACGTCAAACTTACGCGACCTCGCGCGTTTATCATAATAAGCATTCTGCTTTACGTCCATTTTCCGGACAATATCCTGTGCTAATTTACACGTTCTCTCTAAACGTTCTTTTAGATCAATAACGTACTGATACGTCAATAACGCACGTTGGTCAGTTTCCTCTACAGACCACAATTCCTTTAATATTTGCATAGGACCCCTAACATTACGCCCATACAACAGTTCAAACGGGGAAAAACCTAACGACTCTTGCGGAACTTCCCTTACTGCGAATAATAATGCTGGGAGATACCTGTCCCAGTCATTCGGACGTTCTACGCACATTTCACGTAATATCTGTTTCAATGTATCATGGAATTTCTCCACGGGTCCTTTACTAGTAGATTGATAAGGAATAGTTGTCAGATCTTGAAGCGACAACAACCTACTAACCTCTCTCATGACGTCAATCGTGATCTTACTATCATGCTCGATAGTTGACCTTAATTGAGTGTAGGTTACATTTACAAAGAATTTAGTGGCAAAATTGCTCCCCTAAAATTCACAGCCTTACAAACATCCTTACGTCACCTACGAAAAGAACAATCAGAAAGTCAATAATAATCGTGGATTGAACCGGGGTGAAACTAAGTTTATTCGAAAGAAAGATTTATTGTATAGGCAGTTTACTAAGGGAAACAAGGTCACTTTGCAACTTATTATCCCTGAAGGTTTTCGTGAAAAGGTGTTAAGATTGGCGCACGAAACCTTGATGTCAGGTCATTTGGGCATAAAGAAAACTATGGATAGAGTTTTAACTGAGTTCTTTTGGCCTGGAGTTTGTGGTGATGTGGCAAGGTTTTGTAAATCTTGTGACATATGTCAAAGGACTATTCAAAAAGGTCGTGTCACTAAGGTTCCTTTAGGAAAGTTGCCACAGATTGACACACCATTTAAACGAGTCGCTGTTGATATAGTTGGACCGATAGAACCTCGTTCTGACAGGAAATCCCGCTATATTTTAACAATGATAGACTATGCGACGAGATATCCCGAGGCGGTAGCGTTACCCGGCATTGAAACGGGACGCGTAGCCGAAGCGTTAGTTGAGATGTTCAGTAGATTAGGAATACCGAGTGAATTGCTAATCGAGCATGATAGTAAGATCACGATTGACGTCATGAGAGAGGTTAGTAGGTTGTTGTCGCTTCAAGATCTGACAACTATTCCTTATCAATCTACTAGTAAAGGACCCGTGGAGAAATTCCATGATACATTGAAACAGATATTACGTGAAATGTGCGTAGAACGTCCGAATGACTGGGACAGGTATCTCCCAGCATTATTATTCGCAGTAAGGGAAGTTCCGCAAGAGTCGTTAGGTTTTTCCCCGTTTGAACTGTTGTATGGGCGTAATGTTAGGGGTCCTATGCAAATATTAAAGGAATTGTGGTCTGTAGAGGAAACTGACCAACGTGCGTTATTGACGTATCAGTACGTTATTGATCTAAAAGAACGTTTAGAGAGAACGTGTAAATTAGCACAGGATATTGTCCGGAAAATGGACGTAAAGCAGAATGCTTATTATGATAAACGCGCGAGGTCGCGTAAGTTTGACGTCGGAGACAAAGTACTTTTGCTACTCCCGAATGAGTGCAATAAATTGTTACTTCAATGGAACGGGCCATATGAAGTTGTCGAAGTAGTCAATGCAATGAACTACAAGATTAACGTCAAGGGCGTCGTGAATACTTATCCTGCTAACATGATTAAGCAGTACGTTCAACGTCAAAAGAACGTGTCGTCTGCAGTTGTTAATGCACGTGACAATGTTGGATCAGAGGATCACAGTGATCCGAATGTCCAAAGAGTTAACATTTGTACGTCAGAGGACGTATCCCAATATGACTTCATACGTGAAAACGTAAAGCCCGACGACGTAACGTCGATTCAGAAAGCAAACATGGAAGAACACGGTGGCGATTGTAGATTAGAGGCAGAGGCAACGGATCCTGTGGGATCTGTCGTGCGAAGTAGGTGTAATGTCAAAGACAACGTTAATTTTACGTCTGATTCACTTAAAGGTGGCGATTTCCACCTAGTGTTCGATCAGACTTACCCATACTTCCCCATTCCATTTGAGGCACGACAGGTACGACACAGAGAATTGATTGACTTTGGGATTAGGTAAATCTGTTGCCAAGATAATTTTGGGGCGGACTACCTTAGTAGATAGTTTGGCCACGTTATGCATCGCATCGTTGTTGTGTATATAGCTAGTTTTCCAGTTTTGACATAGCCTACGATTCGATCGCATTTCGTACTATTTCAGAAAAGAAACATTGTTATGTTTTTTTCTCCCTAAGGGGAAACCTATGTTACGCAGAAGGTTTTACACTCGGCCGACACGGGTGTAGAGCCTTATGCGTCGCCAGGACGGCGGAGGGTGACTTCCGGTTAAAGGGTTATCTACTAGTGTAATACACTGACAAGGAAACTCTAACAACGTTAGAATTTTTTAAGTTTATATATATAATGTAAATTCTATATACAACAACACAATTTACAACTGTCACAATTACAATAATATTCAACACATATCAGTTCATGTCGCTGGCCCAAGTAAGGTGTTTGTTTCAAATCTGTAATCGATTTGCGTACAATACGCAAATAGATTACCGTCTGACGTCAACACCGTACTCGGCTCAGCGCCATGAACTAAAGGAAAACACAAAGGACAAAAAACGTTAGTTTGAGCTCATACAAAAAAAACAAGGCCTTATGTTGGTAGACTTCAATTCGTCGTTCCCTGGATCATGTCATGGGCCAGTCCATATATCATGAGGAACACCAACTCTTATTAACACGTGCACGATTATATACTGGTCGCTCCCTGGATCGTACCAGGGACCAGTCTATATATATTAACACACCTTAGTGGACGAACACTGTCCCACACTTGATGTGACCTTCAGATCTTATCACAGAATCTGGCAAAACTGAGCTAACCACTCCGCCTACATTTTGTGCTTCCCGCCTCTGCTTAGGAACTAGACACAAACGGCGTTGTAACTGCCTCTACCCGGGTTAGTATTAACCTGGAGACGTATATCGCATCTCCAGGTGAGACGTGGCTCTAAGCCCTAACAGCTGACTGCCGGACTTGATGTGCCTAAAAATAACGAACTTACACTTAATACATTGTAACTACATAATAACAATACGTAAGACTTGGGCCTGTCTTGGAAATACCATACAACGCCCCCGGCGAATGCCGAGCATAACGTGCACACGCCAGCCGTGTCACTAGACACGACTCGCGCTCACGATGTAAAGCCAAAATTGTGCTTACCACTTCCGCCAATGAAGAAACGTAGATCCTACCACGCATGTGCGTCGAAGGATCTGACGTCAAACATTGTCAAGAAGTATACTGACGTCAACAGGCATTACCATGACATACCCCACATAAAACATGAATGAATCTAAACAATGACCTATTTACATTAAATTGATTGACCAAAATCTAACTCGCATATGTATTAATTCATTTCTTTTAACTAAGCGTAATACCATTTGCCATAGAATATAATAGCTGAATAAACATTTCTAACACATTTGGGATCATAACGTTTGATCTGACATCATGACATCAATGATGTTATATCATATGACGCCGTCTAATGAAGGCAAATCAAACGCATGATGACCAAATGTTACCATTATAACTTATGAAAAAAAAACCCTTAATGCGGTGCATGCTATGGCGTCAATTGACGTCACGAGTATATGAATTAGTTCCATTACAAATCAATCTCCTTCTATAGGCCACGTATACGTGAAACTAATATAAAAAGTGTTGACGTCGCAATAACATGAATGCAACTGACGTCACATGAATAACATGAATGCAACTGACGTCACTGGACGTCAAATAGACGCACACCATTGCAACCAACATCAGTGATATAAACTATTTCCGAAATTTACAAAACTTCCTAATATACAAATATTATGCGCAGCATGCTTACTAACAAAATCGGTCGACACATGCGCAGCCTGATCACTGCCAACAAAATCAAATCAGTCGACACATATAATCATACCATATCAATCAGAAGTCACATTTTTCATTCTTAGCCAAACTATTCTAAATAAATATAATAAAATCTTACCCTTCTAGGTCTTAACACAGAATCTGGGCACACAACAATATAACATCCATCAAGAATTAAACAGCCACGTCTAACTTTTCATTAAAAAATAGGCGTATAAATAGTATGCGTCTCACATTTAAATCATGGGAATTGAATATAAGCGTGCAGGTACTCACATTAAAATCATGCAATATGCTGTCCACGAGAGGTATTCACAAACAACCCATGCATAACGTAGTCACAATTTCCGTAAACGTTTTATTACCACAGTTACCCTAAAAACTGTAGCCTTACTGATTGAAAGGATTAAAATAATCTCGACGACATAGTGGACGATTAGATCCATTTCGTAACATCCGCTCTGTTACAACTCTCTTGTTTGATTATTGATTTTAAAATAACTTGACATAAATGTCAAGACGATGTGTCGCGCGCAAGTCCTAGGTACCTAACTCGAAGGTCAAGATCACAGAGATCTTTTAAAGATAATGGTGTCCTGCTATATGACTCTGGCCAACAGAATGGCGTGTCTGACCTGTAAACTTTGTCATTTGTTGGTAGACTTTCAGATAACTGGAAACAAATATTAGCCACATAAAGACAATGAATCGCGTGCAAGATATAGGCCCAACTTCAAAAAATTAAAGTCAATGTCACAAATTAAGATAAATGGCAATGTTGTTTCTTTTATTGACTTAAAGTGTTATTTGTAATTCAATATAAGAGTTTAGCATTAACAGGTAGACTTATGCACTATAAAGAGGTTTTGCTGTTGAGTCTGAAAAAGCATCACATCTGCACACTTACTCTCACTGCCTTTCTCAAGAGGGGTACATGACATTTTCAGTCTTCTTCACCATATTTTTCGATTTTTCTTATTTACAGAATTTATTTTGTAAAATATGCTTACAATGAAGAAAATACTATAGCTGCTCATAGTATGCAATACTTTGTAAATGGATAGTATGCTAGCCTTATTCTAATTTGCAGATAGTCTAATTACCCCACCCACTTTTCAGTTTCTTAGCTGTATACTATCTCCGCCTCCCCTCTGCCTAAGCATGCCACTCACATATAAAGTATATATAAAAAATCCGCGCATACATGCAAAGTGGCAAAGGAAAGTATCTCTATAAAACTTTGCTGATTTTCAATGTCATTCAATTGTAAAAACACCAAACATCTAAGTCTATCAGCTTAAAATGAACAAAGTGCTATTTATAGGGAATTCAGAGCAACACCTTTGAAAGGAAATTTTGAAATATACCAAAATATTCATTTTTGATTCCTTTTTAAGCAATTTTTTCACGTATCGTGTCATTTAACTTCGTGTAGAGGTGTCATAATAGTATGCCTAGGGTACTTTTCTTTAAAAGATAATGGCCGGGGCCAATTTTCTTAAAAAAATTGACGCTGGTCGTTATTCTAGGCGGTCACAATTCTTCGTGAGGAGTCATTTAACTTCGCATCGGAAGGGAGTGTGTGTGTAAAGTGTGTGTGTGTGTGTGTGTGGTGTGTGTGTGTGTGTGAGGGGGGGGGGGGGGGGGGGGCAGCGTCATAATATTATAATGTTATGACCGGGAAGGCAATATTTTTATCACCGGAGGGGGTCACTTTTCTTTAAAGAATGATGACCGGGGTCCGGGGTCGTTATTCTATGGGGAACCCATAACGAACCCCGGTCATTATTCTATAGAAAAAATGACTCCGTTTCTAAAACATACTAACTCACGTTAACCCCCTCGATGATAGCTATAAAGTATTAACCCCCCACCCCCACCCCACCCACTAATCGACCACTAATTGACTATGAGCTACTGCAAGTGTTATTATTGTTTATACTTGTTGATATTGTCGGGAAGGATGTGTGTGTGTGTTCGTGTTTGTAGGGGGTGGGGGAGGGGGATGCCTTATAACATATTAAAGCTATTACCGCGGAGTCATAATATTATGACGGGGTAGGGGGTCACTATTCTTTAAAGAATAATGACCGGGGAGTCGTTATTCTATGGGGAACTCATAGAATAACGACCCTGCGGTCATTATTCTATAGAAAAATTATTCCATTTCTAAAAGATACTGACATTCGTTAACCCCTCGATGATTGCTATAAGATGATAGTCCCCACCTAATTGAGTACTGACTATTAACTCCTGCAAGTTGTATTATTGTTAATACTTGTTGGTGTTGCTGTTGCTACCGCAGCTGTGGCGGCTATCATTTCGATTATTTTGTAAAACAGTAACATTTTACACAAGGTACGTTTCTTTAGAAACCAACTGACAAACTAACGCACCCCTCCCCCCCCCCCCATACACACGCACACAAATCCTTCCCACGCAAAGTTAAATCACTCCTCACGAAGAATTGTTACCGCCTAGAATAACGACTCCCGTCACTTTATTTTTTTTTAATTGACTCCGGCTATAAGTTTCAAAAGAAAAGTACCTTGGGTAGAATGATACTTATTAACATATTAATCGAAATGACATGTGTTTGGTCGAATTCTGGGTTGAAGATTTCGTCAAAGGGGGGTGGGTCTCCATAATGGCCATTTTCTGGTTACAAATGGATTTTCACCAAAACTCACCAATCTCCACTTGTAAGTGTTGGCTTTCATATACTGAAATACTGATCTCATCGAAAGTGTATTTTGAGTGAAGCGCAGTGTCAAAGTGGGTGGGGTAATTCCACCCCAGACCTTACCATGTATCATTTTTTCCATTATCTCTATAAGTATTAGTGGCTGATTTACCATTATGATTTGAAATAATACAGGCATATATGCTAATTAATTGGTTATATAACTTACCACTGATTGCTTATTCAATACCAATATATGAGCTTATAAGTGGTAGCAGGAATTTTACTTATTTTTGCTTCTCCAGATTTACGAAAAACCACAATTTTTCTTTATTCGTCCAGATATATAAAGGAAACTTTGTCATTATATTGACATGATAATATGCATTGCAGAATTATGAGAAAACTATCTTAGGCATATCAAAACATGAATTATCGGCCCTTGATTTAAGACAATATAAGTTATTAAATTGGAAATGTAAGATCGAAATTCTACACTGGAAGGTATATTTCTGATGACTCTTTTGCTCATGTTTCTAATATTATACTGATTGTTGAGCTTTCAGATCCGTATGGTGCACATGATATTACACAAGAACTGTAACTGAACATCGGAGCTCATCCTGCTACATGCCACTTAATTACATCACATTCAAGATATCATTTTCCGACCCAAAGTTTGATTTATGGATTTTATTGATTTTACTAACTGAGATATCGAATGTCATTGAATACCTTACTTTGAAATTTAAATTTCCCTCACTTTCTTCAAGAGTTACTTCCCTTCGATTAGTATTTTAGGCTATTTTTGTGTATACTTAACTTGTGCATACCATAGCTTGGTAACTGTTTGAAATATCTTGATGAAACTTTGTAGTGGTCTGCATTATTACAAGACAATGCGTCGCACATAAGAATGATTTCTCCCCCTTACTTAATTTTGGAGTAACGTCCCTTTGATTAGTATTTTATTTTATTCCCATTCACTCCATAACTCCTTAACCCTTTAAAATATTGTATAGAAACCTTTCTAGGAATATGAAAATAATGAAGCAATGCATCCTGAATAACAACCACAACTGTGGCTTACTTAATTCCTAAATTATGTGCTCTTGAATAAACTTCCTGTTTATTCTGTAACTCCTTAATCGTTCAAAATGGTTTAAAACAACTTAATGGTGTTGTGTATATTGTCAAGGGTTTATATTTGGACCAAGAATGGTAGCTCTAGTTTACTTGGTTTATGAATTATCTCTCTTGTTTGGCTTTGGCATTTCTAAACTTAACGGGTGTATTATTCACGGCTTGCGAAGCTCTTGTTACGCCTTTGGTTAATTTCACAGATTCTCTTCTTTAAGGGTGTTCATGTATTATTTCTTCTGGCAACTTTATGAACATTTTCACACAAAAGGTCTCCTCGGAATATTTTCTTTGGTAAACATATCTCCAACAACGTCTGTGAATGTCTTTCATCTCTGCATTTGTTCTGGTGACGTGGCCAGCCCATCTTAGCTGAGCCAGTTTCAAAAGGGTATATATGCTTTGCATCCCTGCCTGTCTTCAGGACTTTCTTATCCTGTCTTGCCATCTGAGTTTTAGGAGTGTCCTCAGACAGTTTATGTGTAACATTAGGATGATCACCGTCAGATATATAAAATATTGCGTGTGTTGGGCAGGAGGGTCTTGTACACTGTCTGTGTCGTTAGTTTTCAGTGACACTTGTAAATTCTAAACAAAGGTATTCAACAACATTTGATATATCAATAACTAAAATCCATAAATCAAACTTTGGGTCGGAAAATAACATCTTGAATGTTATGTAATAAAGTGACATAAACAAGGATCAGCTCTGCTGTTCAGATACAGTTTTGTGTAATATCACGTGCACTATATGGAATTGCAAGCTCAACAATCAGTATATTATTAGAAACATGGGCAAAATATTCATCAAAAATATACCTTCCAGTGTAGAATTTCGGTCTTACATCTTCAATTTAAATACTTATAATTTCGTGAATCAAGGGCATATAATTCATGTTTTGATATGCCTAGGATAATTTTCTCATAATTCTGTAATGCACACTATCATATCAATATAATTACAAAGTTTCCTTTGTGTATCTGGACAAATAATGAAAAATTGAGGTTTTCCATGAAGTTGGAGAAGCAAAATAAAGTAAAATTCCTGTTACCACATATAAGCTCATAACAGGATAAGCTCTGCTGTCCAGTTACAGTTCTTGTGTGATATCATGGACACTATATGGAATTTAAAGCTTAACAACCAGTATAATATTAGAAACATAAGCAAAAGAGTCATCAAAAATATATTTACCAGTGTGGAATTTCTTTCCCTCATCTTAAATTGAATTACTTATATTTTCTTGAATCAAGGGCAGATAATTCAGGTATTGATATGCCTAGGATAATTTTCTCATAACTCTGCAATGCATACTATCATGTCAATATAATTACAAAGTTTCCTATATATATCTGGACAAATAAAGAAAAATTGTGGTTATTCGTAAAGTTGGAGAAGCAAAAATAAGTAAAATTCCTGCTACCACTTATAAGCTCATATATCGGTATTGAATAAGCAATCAGTGGTAAGTTATATAACCCAATTAATTAGCATTTATGCCTGTATTATTTCAAATCATAATGGTAAATCAGCCACTAATACTTATAGAGATAATTGAAAGAAAAATGATACATGGTAAGGTCTGGGGTGGAATTACCCCACCCACTTTGACACTGTGCTTCACTCAAAATACACTTTCGATGAGATCAGTATTATAGTATATAAAAGCCAACACTTACAAGTAGAGATTGGTGAGTTTTGGTGAAAATCCATTTGTAACCAGAAAATGGCCATTATGGAGACCCCCCCCCCTTTCATGGAGTAGCACGAAAACAAATTTTCTTCATGAAATTTGTAAGCACTACTATTGCTACGATAGCCGCCACAGCTGCAGTAGCAACAGCAACATCAACAGGTATTATCAATAATAAAACTTGCAAGAGCTAATAGTCAGTACTCAATTAGGTGGGGACTATCATCGAGGGGTTTACGGGTGTCAGTACCTTTTAGAAATGGAGTAATTTTTCTATAGAATAATGACTGCGGGGTCGTTGTTCTATGAGTTACCCATAGAATAACGACTCCCCGGAAGTTAAACTTTAAAAATCTTATGCACTGGAACCAAAATATTGAGGGCCTTGAAACCTTGTTATAGCTTTGGGCACTGACTTAATCTCAGATTTATTCGAATGATATTGGTTTGACCTTGACCTTTTTTATAAAACGGTCACATTTTCTTTATATTCGAAAATGTCATAACATATTTTGAAGACTTTGGTATAGTCAATCAACTTAATGAGTATTTAAAGAATTTTAGTACCAGAGGTCAAGGCCATTCTTTGATCGTATTTCAACAGCTTCAGACAGCTCTGTCAAAATGACTGAGTCGATTGAAGCATAATGTCACATGGAATCTCCATGAGTCAGGGAAACAACAGTTTCTTGTCACAAGACCGAGATGTCCGTCATGCCCTTGTGTTACACACCTTTAAAATTGTTCTTCTCCCAAACATCTAATGATATTGAAAATATGATATCCAGCATTTAGGGATTCATATAGTATCAGGTTTGTTCAAGCGATGACACTATTTTGATCTTTGACCTGTTTTTTACTCTGGTGAGCGATTCAGGACCTCATGGCCCTCTTGTTTTTCATTTCATAGAAATTGCTATAAATTTTATGCAAATAATGAAGAAAGTGATCAGGCGCGCATTTCTGCTGCATCTGATCTTGTTTTCGTTGTTTGCCTCTGTCCCTTTTTAAGTATGCTAGACTTGACTGGGTTAATGAAATCGTATGAGCCATAGGTGCGAACAGTATACTCGGAATGACTTTATTTTTCCGTCTTTCTCTATTCATTTGTTATTATTTTGTACGGGGTGGTTGTGGGGAAGGGGGTTGTTAGACTGGGTGACGTTCTTTTCTTTTTCGCGAATTGTCATTCAACTTCGCGTGGAGGGGTAATAATATTATGACCAGCAGGAGGGGGGAGGTCTCTTTTAAAGAATAGTGACCGGGGGGTCGTTATTCTATGGGGGTCGCAATTCTTCGCGAGGGGTCGATTTATTTCGTGTATAGGGGTCATAGTATTATGACCGGGGAGACACTATTCTTTAAAGAATAATGACCGGGGGTCGTTATTCTATGGGGCTCACTTTACTTCGTTACACCGGCATGAAGCCAAAATAAAGCATAAATAAAGGGGCACAATCCCCTGAATATTGAAACGAGTGTTGCGGCTCATGTGCTATGTGTGACTGTCAAGTTATATACCAAGTCTACTGAAAGTACCTTCAGCTGATTTAATGTTATGGAGCTGACATAATTTCCAAAAAAGACTTTAAAAAGAAATCTGATTCCCTAAAATGAAACTCGAGTTTTGAGCTTGTTCTCAGCATATAATCTAATCATACTTTGTGTTTGTAGCAAGTTTCATGAAAATATCATTAACCGTTAGCGGATAAGATTTCCTTAAGGAATAATTCCGCCAAAGAGTAAAGTGGAGTTATGGTTCTTATAATCATCTGATGATGTTTTACATTTGTTTAACAATGTTTTATGAAAAGAGCTTCAATGGACATAAAAAAGCGAATACGATTTCCATACTAAAGTACAAATGGTATAATTCCGCCAAGAATTAAAGTGAAGATACGGTTCTTATTTTTCTCTGAACGTCGCCTGACGAGGTTTTTCTTTTACATTTGTATATGTTTAATGAAAACATCTTTGAACAATCGCCGAAGTCCGGTCGTTAGAACGCTAGGTTGTAGTGCAGAATATTATAGGTTCTTTCTTGGGTCGGGACAGGAACTGCAAATTTTGACTCGCCTACACTGTATAATCGACAAGCGACAAGCGGACAAGGGAATTGTTCAAATGCCATAACACGAAGAAGCTAGCCCACCCTTAAGTTGTTGCTTCAGAGAGTTTGTCAACTCGGTTGCGCGTAAACTGTTTGGGAGGGCATAATGGCAATGTTTTTTTATTAGCTCACCTGAGCCAGCGGCTCCGGGGGAGCTTATAGGATGGTAAGGCTCCAGCGTCCGTCGTCCGTCGTCATCCGTCCGTCCGCCCACAATTTCAAACGACTTCTCCTCTGAAACCGCTGGGTCAGTTGTAACCAAATTTCAGATGTAGCTTCCAGGGGTCTAAGGAACCGAAAATTCTTCAAACAGTCCTGGTCACATGACCAACATGGCCGCCACGCCTATATATGGTAAAAACCTTCAAAAATCTTCTTCTCCAGAACCAATAGGCCGGTGGCCTTGAAACAACTTGGTATGTAGCATCGGGTACGCAAGTACTACCAAGATTGTTCAAATTATGACCTTGGGTTGACCTTGACCTTTTTTACGGTAAGGTCAAATTTGCTTTCTGTAGCTTTTATATGGAAAGATTCTAGAACATAAGATTTCTTGGAAACTATTGAAGATTTTGAAATGAAACTTGGTATATACAGTCATCTTAATGAGTACATGAAAATTTATGCGTGCAAAAAGTCAAGGTCATTCTCTGACCTTTGACCCTGATCTCTTATATTGTGACAATTTCACACATCTCCTCAAAAGCCACTGGGCCAATTGTAACCAAATTTCACATAGAGCCTCTAGGGACTGAGAGAACGAAAATTTATTCAAACGGTCTGGGTCACACTGGGTGCCATGCCCATAGACGGCAAAAACCTTTACGAATCTTCTTCTCAAGAACAAAATGATCAATGGCCTTGAAACTTGGTATATAGCATCAGGTACTCGAGTACTACCAAGATTGTTCAAATGATAACCTTGGACTGACTTTGACCTTTTTTAAGGCAAGGTCAAGTATGAGAAAATGCTAGAACATAAGATTTCATGGCAAGTTTAGAAGATTTGGACCTAAAAATTGGTATATACAGTTGTCTTAGTTAGTACATGGAAGATTTGCGGGTACAAGAGGTCAAGGTCATTCTTTGACCTCTGACCCATGTCCCTCATATTTTGACAATTTAAGACATCTCCTCAAAAGTAAAAAGTATGCAAAGACCAGGAACTGAAACAATCAAAATCCAAATCCAGCCCTCAAACCATAGTTGGAAACAACTAAGATTACAAATAATCAAGATACAGAGAACATATGGCCAACCGAGTGAGCAGCTTGTTCCCAAAAGGTGGCCACTCAGCAACCCAAACCGAACCAAAAATAATAATAACATACATAAGGTAAAACATCACAGAAACTCTGACACCAAAAACAGGCAACAAAGAACCACAACAGAACTACCGCCTTGGAACGGTCAGTAATGAATTACTGGGGGGCTTAAATCGATTTTACAGGCCCAACCTCACCCTCAGTTTCTGAAGTGGTACAAAACATTTAGTTGGTTGTTCGGTTCGCATGATAACCCTCTAACTCGTCAATGAATCATCACGGTAAACACATAAATCAAATTTCAACACCATGAAGAAGCAAAGACGAGGACTCAACAGATACAACGGGCCGTCTGACAGGTGGAGATCCCTGTCCTGCCAAACAACCCCACTGGAAATCTGAAGCAAAAGAAGGTCACCAGTTGAGCCCCGGTGGACCAAGCAACAGACAAAAAGGCTCAGCCACTGGGCTAATTGTAACCAAATTCCATACACAGCGACCATGGGCTGAGGTTTGTTCAAGCGGTCTAGGTCACATGACCTACATGGCCATCATACTTAGGTGAGCGATTCAGGGCCCATGGCCCTCTTGTTATTTAAAAAAGGTTAGCCGGACGGCTTATGCAGAGAAACATATCTGCCTTAGCCCTGCATTTTCCCGATTACCATGCGTGACATTATCATTTCAGTCTAAAGAGACAGCAAACCGGGCATTTATCTTGTGCACTTAAGCTCGAAAGCTTAGTCGGCGGCCTACTCTTTTTATTGCTGTAGTGTAAACTTCTATCATTGGGCATTACTGTGTTAGCTTTTGAAGGAAAGATGTGTTTTGGTTTGTTTTCTCAGAATGGAAGTTTTTGTTATAAGAAAGACGTGCAAAACAATGCGTTTTCCATGTAACGCCATTATAACGTCGGGCAGAAAATGATAGAAAAAATGACTTTTTCTAGGTCTGATATCTTGAAAACGACAACGGCGACCCCCGCCCCCCTTTTTTGTTACATTTTCTGAAAGAGGGGCTGAAAATGTACAGTATGGGCAAGTATGAATAAAATCATGTGTTTCGTCAATTACTCCCACCTCGCCGGGCCGGGTAGCGCAATCGGTAGGGCACCTGACTCGTAAGTCAGAGGTCCTGGGTTCGAATCCCGGTCTGGCAACATACTTTCGTTTCTCCTTCCGCTGATTCAAGAAGGGCAGTTGTCATTTACTGGCGAAAGTATGTGCACTTAGTACTGGTTAACCGCTTAGGAGGTCTAAGCCTGCCCAGGAATACTGTGGTTAGGTTAACTGACCGTCCCGACATGACCTTAGTTTTTTACCGTGGACGTGATAGACCTTGAGCTGACAATAGACCCCCCTCCCCCCCCCCAGGGGGAGTTTTGTACCCTATAATTTTCTGAAACTACATTATATAAGAAACAAAATGACACATGTTAGCCCTCTGTACGTTGGGGCGTTAACGTATGACGTTAACGTCAATTACACTACCCAAATTTACATATTCACGTTATAATAGAAGATACGCATTGTTGTACACATGCCCTAAATAATGTTGGGTTTGTCTGCTAGTACATAAATCACTGTTTCAAAGTTATTGATATTGTCAAGGCAAAGTTGACTAGCCTGTATAACGTAGTTTACATTGCATTTTGACGTTTTTTCCCTTAAGTGTTTAAATACATGTAATGTAAGGAGCAAATTTTAAGAATTTAAGTGTAAGGAAAAGTTAATGTCATATATATGACTGTTTCAATATTCCATTAAAAAAGAAACAATCTAAAGTCTTACAAAACTCGTCAGCAGTCACGATAAATATGTAACGTATATAACCACAACAAAAATACGAAAAAAAAAAAAAAAAAAAAAAGCAGAATCAGACTAAATCGCTGAATTGGTGGACTGAAGTTTATTCTTCTTTTATTCATGTTCAGCTTAGATAATTTAGGCAGCAGTTAAATTAGCAGTGGATACATTGAATGGGGACAGAAACCATCTTATTTTTGAAGAATTTAACCTACAAAATGACCAGAAAAGCTACAAAAGCCAACATTAGCTGCATTTTATATTTCAATGTTATCTTTAATTTGTCTTCAGTAGATACTGTTGTATATGTAAACATGAAGAAATGTCTATGTTATGTGTCCTCAAACCATAAAAAACATCTAAAGTGGATATTTGAAAAACAATCTAACAGTAACATTACGTTACATAATTGTAATATGTCGAGGAATAAGATTTGTGAGTCATCTGTTATAAAAATTTTAGTTCCCTGGCGGCATGAAGTATTTATTGCTGTAGTATAAGCTTACCACTGGTAGTCAGATGGCAAATTTAGCTCTTTGAAATAAATAAGAGTTCAGCAAGACGCACATAGATTGTTACAGTTGAAGCAGTTCGACCTTGCCTTCAATTCAGTCTCACTTAAAAGTGTCTTCATAAAAATGACTTTTTTTTAATTTTATGCATTAAATGAAGTAAATATAAGTTGATATATGCTGCAACTGATTAATATTTAGGTTCTCGTTATGATGGGGATAAAACCAGTTTCGCTACCTGTGCTGTTGGCTGAGCCATTCAATTACCCCACATACAAATATGCAACTGTGACTACCAGCCGAGGCAATCAAAAGCAGTACCAACTCTGCCAGCATGCATTAACACCATGTTTCTATGCTGTCAGCCGAATCTTCAGCCACGAGCCTCTTTTCACAGTAACTGCTTTACATGAGTTAGCAAATATGTGTGGCTCCCGTGATCATAACTTATATGTTAATTTGTAATCTACGTGATCTGTTTATGCAGCTCACGGCCATCAAATACATTTCAAAATGTTAACAATGTGAAAATTTAAGGATTATAGAAAGTGACATACTTTATAACGCATACAACATTCTGTCTTGAGCCTGTTCAGGAGTTCTATTTTTCATTATGTTGTTACAAATATTCAAATGGTCAGGTACGAGGGGCATTTCAGAAATAGTGTAAATGAGTCTGCCATTCCTTGGAATGTTGACCGATTTTTAAATTTTATGTCTTAACTTTTAGGTTTACATATCACCCAATGGCCTTCACTTAAAAATTTTGAGTCACTGGTAGTTTCTTCAAAATATGCCTTGACAATTGTTGTAAGGGTAAAGACACTGAGTAGAAACGGAAGAAGTCTTTATGTGAAAACAAATTCATATTTTCTTAACTCTGCCTACAAGCAGCTCTGGATTGATACCTATATTATCTGTAATACTGAAAATATTCCGGTGTAAAAAACATTGTATCAGCTTTGCTAAAACATAAGATTTGCCTTGCAAAGTAGGCTAAACATGGAACAATGCACATTTCTGATGACGTCCTTTCCTGTGCTTAATTGAAATGTAAAGTAAGCTGTTTAAACTTCGGTTTTGAGATCAGTTTAAGTGAAAGTGAATGTTCGATGACAGATATGAAAGAGAAAATAAATAAAATTTAATTCGTCATGCCTGTTTTCTGTCATAATTAACGGCACCAAATGCGTTTTTGTCAGTGGCCCACCTGATTTTTTACGATAAGTTTCCCCACCCACGCACATTTTTCAATGCCATTATGTCATATAAAATAACAAGTATTTCAAGTCTTTGTTTATGAATTACACTTTTAATATGTCCTTCTAATTTTTTACATTAAACAAAGTTAAATATATTTAGCCTATGTCTTTTTATTAGAAGATAAATTCATTTTTTTTTGTTTTGTTTGTTACATGAATTGATGCTACTTTGCAACTTCCGGCATGGAGTTTGCACACGTATAATCCAGTTTTATCAGTGATTTGATGCCAGTCATAACAAATTACACTGTCCTAATCATTTCAGTCATAAAATGTCTGTCATTTGTTGAAATTGGATGTGAATAAGTCGAAAATCACAATTTATTGGTACATTGCATTTATAATAAAATTGCATTTATAACCACATAGCAGAGAAAAAATCTCGTTTATTATATTACTTGTGTAAAATCTGGAAACGATTTCTGTATAACTTTCTAATTTTACATTTAAATGATAGTATTACGTGATTCTTTATTAAAATATATCATTTTATCATGGAGCAAACAGCAATAGAACACAAGAGACTTTCGGTGAAAATGTACAGTTTCCAGTATCCACACCCTTATGACGTATACGCACTTGCTGTCATACATGAGTGACTTAAAATTTCTTTTAATACATACCATTCTAAAGCACTTGAATTTACCTTTCCAATGATATATAAATCCAGTGCTAAATATCAGCCAGTAGACTACCCAGAGATCATTTACATTATTTCTGAAATGCCCCTCGTAATTTTGCAAAGCCCATGGTTTTATTCCGACGTGTTGATACTATCAAGGACTAAAGGTGTTACAAAATACAAATTTCAGTCAGACAATTTTCAAGAATGTAACAACTAAATTGGGGCTTTATTCTCTAACAGTATTTAACATATTTGGACAAGGATGATTTGATAAGCAGTAAGATATCATAAATAGGCCGTTTACGACGGTTACCATATTCATTGCTAAAAAGTAAACAATATGGTAATACAAGGTCACAAAGATCAAATGCAGAAAGTTACCTAGGTTAGCCCTTCCTTGGCGTGTATAGGTATGCACTATTTCTATTGTTTGATTATTTGCTCTTCAGAAATACTGTATTATTAGTTAAGGATATCGGAAATGAAGAATTCATAAACTCTCAATAAATAAGTTGTATACGTTACTTGTTTTGTCTTTCTTTTTTCCCAATATTATGCTGCAAAGCATATAATTACAGTGTAGGCAAATACATTCTGAAGGAGAACAACTAAGATTTGCTCATAGATATCTGAACAGCGATGACCAACATTAACATATTCTGTCATTTTCATTTGTCATTTTATTATGTGTGCGGAGCTACTGGAACATTTTCGCTTGAAAAAAACAAACATTTTTGTCCAACTAAACGTGTCTTTATGTTCTTTAGTGAATAGATTCTTTCAGAGATGACTGAATGTAGTTAGATTCTTTAGGAGATGGTTGAATGTAGTTAGACTTTAAAGAGCAAGAAACAAAAGCATAGAAATATAGATCATCTTAAACATAGCATTTATAGATAGCTACAGTATACTAGTAAACTGCCAGTGTCTCTTTTCTGTATTAAATATTTATGATACTATTCTCCCAAACTCCTGGTTGACACATAATTGTTAGTTACATAAATGAACTAAGTAAAGCAATGTTTTGGCACTACTATTAATTATTTTCAAAAGTTTGTTTTGTTTCTTAAATTTTGTTTCTTAAACTGTAACACAGCAATGTTGTTTTCTCTGGTAACGTAAAATATACAACAGTCTTACAAAAGTAAGTATACGCTGCCAGCAAATATCTATCTACAGTAGCTTTGATGCAGAACTGTATTTGGCTTAAGCCTTTAAACTTCAGGTTACTGTTCTGCTTTATAGTTTTTCAGTGTGCACGTAAAAGCTATAACAAATCATGTCAATAAACAATGTGGAACTCCAGTTTTCATTGTTGATTACTGATTATTTTATAGTTTTAAACTAAACACGCCAAAACCCCTTAGCTTTTAATGGTATCAAACTGATCGCATATCATTTTATTCGAGCCCTATATGCTAAATCAATGCTGGCTTTTAATAGCTGCGGCTTTATCTTTTCTGAAGTATTGTTCATTTTATTTATTTATTTATTTTTTTTTTGGATTTTTCAGCTGTATATAACAAAATTTCAGGTATGTTACTGTGTTTAGGTCTCAAATGTACAAATTGTAAAAGAAACAAACTTGACAATGTCATTATGAAATACTTTTATTTTTGATATGATAACAAAGTAAACAGCAAAAGTAAAAAGTATGCAAAGACCAGGAACTGATTTTACATGTGCAGAATATGTCAGTGCCCTTAACATTACAATTTGAAGTATACTGTGTTCAATCACGTATAAAACACACCTTATAAATCCCTAAAAGTAATAACTGAGAGGAATGTTGATAGGTCCAAGTACACAATATATCATAAGAACACCCAGGCTTATATGTGTTATTTTTTTAATGTGACAGTGGAAAAAAAATGATTAAAGGTATTATAATAAAATATTTTAAATGTTAATGTTATTCACGTGACTACTAGTAATAGCTTGTAATAGAAAATAAACCAGAATGAATTTTTCTCTTATATTAAAAGATTATTTTGTGAAGAAATGCTACCAAAGAAAATAAAATGATTCTTTCTTCAAATTATATGATTTTAACAAAAGTAGCCCTAGGTAACGTATATAATCTATCATTATGGACGACTAAAATGCATTCAAAATATTGTTGAACTGCACCTTGCTGTTTAAATAGGCTGGCATATTCAATATTACCGTTTACTGTTGTTTTCCATTCCAATAGTGTAGTTCAAGCGCTTGAATTATACGGAAAGAGATAATTGTAATATGGAACATTCATAAGGGGTTACTGTGTTAAAAATCCTATTTCTCCCAAAGTATACAAGATAGGATTATAATTTTTGCAGATCTGAAAAGATCAATAAATTTTCTTTAACACACAAACAAACATTAGGTCTAATAGTAAAGGAATAACTTACAAAAAGAAAGTATTTTGGATGGAAATTGCAATTTTAATGGAGAGTAAAGAAAAACGTCACGTATACTACACCACATAGGCTAAAGTGACGTTTCAAACATAATAACTTTTAGCTGTTGGATTGTTCTATTAGACTCTATTATTATTTTAAACATAGGAAAGTGACTTCTATTTTTTTATAATTTTTGATATTTTTTATTTTATGTTTATTATTTTAATGGGTAACGTAATGTAACAGGCTGTTACAGCTTAACGCCCTACTCGCCAGAGGGCTCACATGCTGCAAAATACTTCTAAGATGCTGGTCTTTAAGAAAAGTATGGTGTACAAAAATCCCCCTGGGGGGGAGGTAAACCATATTTGGCTCATGGCCTATTAAGCATCAAATCAACCAACCAACCAACTCCCACCTCAACATCATTTGATTCCATATTATTCTTGTACCAAATTTCAATAAATTTTGTTAAAATACCTTCAATTGTTCAAAGTAATAGTTATGGAGCGCGCACTATTTCCATACTATATTCACACATGCTGCCACCAAAAATAAAGTTGGGTTGCGGTTCTTGTTTGTTGTTCATATTTCTACGTAACTGGTTTCAGGAAGAAATCTAAAAAACATTTTAGAAGTAATGGGACAGACACGATCTGTGACGGACAGACAGGCGGACAAACAAACGGACAGCCAGCCAGATAGATGCCCCTTCAAACTAGACAAAACACGTCCGTCCGTACAATTAATTTATGAAATAAAAATCTTAAATAGGTAAAGTCGGGTAAATTCGGACAGCGGGTAATTTCGGACAGTGACATTGTTTCCTTTATATGTCAGTTGTTTGGAATTTAAACAAAATTAACTGGACAAACAGTGAAAATCCTGATGAGACGGCTCATTATCAGCCGTCTCATCTTGATTTTTACTGCAATGGTAGGTTATGTCCGAATTGACCCGCTGTCCGAAGTTACCCGACGCGACCCTATGTTCCTTTAAGAGCCATGAAAACATTCATTAATTCAACGTATCAAAGCAGGTGTGTGCAGGGTTCTGTACTTGGACCAGTCCTCTTCCTAATGTTAGATATTACATGCCCTTCTACATCAATGAAGAATACCTTGACATGTATTCCGATGACAGCCCAGTACATCATGCCGATAGTGGAACAATTTCTGAAACGGAACAACTGGTTACAGCCGCTGGTGCTGCTCAAACAACATGAACATTCACAATTCAATTCAATTCAGTTCTTAATTCAGATTGCCAAATACATTTTAGCGCATCTACAACATATCAAAGAAACAAGACAAGCAAAAGACATCGCTGATGATGCTCGGTTCCTGTCACAATATATCGAAAAAAGGTTTTCTACAAATAATTCTTTGTAACGAGCTAATTGAAAATGTGGAAAATCAAAAATTGGTTGACATAATAATTTAAAAAAAAATCTTAATATGAAATAACAAATTGATAATGTGAGCATAAATATTACAAGGTGCATAAACTCTATGGAAACTCCTGTCATAATACGTAAATCAATATTTTAATTCATAGACTACATTTTGCCAATATTCGATTACGGATGTTGAACATGGAGCCGTGGTTCATCAACAAATCTTCTGAGGCTGTCAACACTCCAGAAACGAGCAGCTAGAATAATCTTAAACTGCCGATATTAAACTCCTTCGGAAAACATGTTCAAAGAATCCCAGAAAGCACACAACGTCCAAATGACGTCATACTGACGTCTATGTGACGTGATGACGTCGCATCGACGTCAATACAATGTCATTTCGACGCCATGTGCCTGCTGGGATATAAAAGTGGTTGTCTTTTCCCAAACGCATACTATATCATTAATCCATCATGATATTCAAAGTCTTACACGGCATTGCACCTGAATACATCAGCAAAATGTAAAGACATCATAAATTCATAGTCGATCAATACGATCTGCTGACACTGATATGCTCAGAGTCCCGTTTGCAAGAACAAATTACAGTCAACTCTCAATATCTCGAAGTCGAAGTTCAGTTTTCTGGAGCATAAACTTATGCTTGAGCTGCGTTTTAAGACGAAAGACTCTGTATGAGATGTACATAATAAAATAGTTGACAGTAGTTTTCACTTAAAAGAGTTCATCACAGACGCAGTTTTTGAAACATCACTGGTATGCAACAACAATAATACTTAAACTATGAATTGGGAAAGCAGTGCTACCTTTGTCCAAAGATGTCAAGTCGAATGAAGTTTGTTAACGTCTCATCTTGGTATGTACAACATACATAAACACATTTAAATACTGAATTCATTGATTGATTGATTGATTGATTGATTGATTGAATTGGGTTTAACGGTCCTTTAAGACAGTATTTCAGTCTATATCGGGCCGTCTCCCAGAGAGGGAGAAAGAGGAGAAATGATAGACGAGAGAAAAATGTCCATACAACCCCACCCGCACCTACTGCAAGCACAGTAGGCCCCTTGTCCTACAATATTCCAACTCAGCAGGACGCCCCGGCACTGGAAGTTACACACAGCGCCATCGCACCATCCAACCACCCCCTTAAATACTGAAATGTACAGCATAAAAAGTTATTTTTTATGTGTTTATGTATGTTGAACGTTCTGTTATCTCAAACTAATGATATCTCAAAGAAAATTTTCGGGTTCCAGAAAACTTACTTTGAGATATCAGTAGTTTGGGGTGAACTTCGACTTCGAGATATGGAGAGTTGACAGTAATTTGTTCTTGCAAACGAGACTCTGAGCATATCAGTGTCAGCAGATCGTAATGATCGACTATGAATTTATGATGTCATTACATTTTGCTGATGTATTCAGGTGCAATGCTGTGTAAGACTTTGAATATCATGATGGATTTATTATATAGTACGCGTTTGGGAAAAGACAACCACTGTTATATCCCAGCAGGCACATGGCGTCGTAATGACCTCGAACTGACGTCTGTGTGACGTCATCACGTCAAAACGACGTCAGTATGACGTCATTTGGACATTTTGTGCCTTCTGGGATTCTTTGAACATGTTTCCGAAGGAGTTAAATATCGGCAGTTTAAGATTATTCTAGCTGCGCGTTTCTGGAGTGTTGACAGCCTCAGAAGATTTGTTGATGAACCAAGGCTCCATGTTCAACATCCGTAATCGAATATTGGCAAAATGTAGTTTATGAATTAAAATATTGATTTACGTATTATGACAGGAGTTTCAATAGAGTTTATGCACCTTGTAATATTTATGCTCACATTATCAATTTGTTATTTCATGTTAAGATTTTTTTAATCAATTATCATGCCAACCAATTTTTGATTTTTCCCTTTTTCAATTACACGTAGCCCGTTATCAAGGATCATTTGTGGAAAATCGTTTAAAACGATATCTGTTGACAGGAACCGAGCATCATCAGCGATGTCTTTTGCTTGTCTTGTTTCTCTGATATGTTGTAGATGCGCTAAAATGTATTTGACAATCAGACCAAAGAACTGAACTGAATTGATTTGTAAACGAGCAGCTCCAGCGTTTGTAACCACTTGTTCCGTTTTAGCTGATGTTCCACTATCGGCATGATCTACTGGTTTGTCATCGGCATACATTTAGAGGATCTTACATGAGTGCTCAAGTGTTATTGAATTTATCAAACGAGTTGGGGAAAAGGATGAGATGCGAGGCTCTGCCGAGCATCTTATCGTTTTCACCAACGAGTTTAATAAATTTACTAATACACGAGCACAAATGCAAGATTCTATTTATCATATGACACTAAAATCGCATTTTATTAGCAAATTTTGCACTAAAACATCACGGTTTCGCCTTAGAAAACGCGACGTTTTATGGACGTCAACGCATAACGTTACGACGTAATTTGCATATTTATCATAATATGACGTCGCATTCGAGAGTGTAATAAAGCCAAGCATTAAAGACGATAATCCACTAGTGGATTAAATATGCAAATTACGTCGTAACGTTAGAAGTTTACGTCCATAAAACGTCGCGTTTCTAATGGCGGAATCGTGACGTTTTAGTGAAAATTTTGCTAATAAAGTGCGTTTTAGTGTCATATGATAAACAGAATCTTGCATTCATGCTCCTGTATTATTAAATTTATTAAACTTGTTATGGAAACCGATAAGATGCTCGGCAGAGCCTCCCATCTTATCTTTTTCCCCAACTCGTTTAATAAATTCAATAATACATGAGCACTCATCTAAGATCCTCTATTTTATCCACTAGTGGATTATGGTTTTTAATGCAAGGCTTTATTACACTCTCAGATGCGACGTCATATGATAAGTCAATATATTATTCATTGATGTAGAGTGGCAGATCATTAACTAACATCAGAAAGAGGACTGGTCCAAGGACTGAACCCTGCACACACCTGCTTTGATACGTTGCATATATGAATGTTTTCATGCGGCTCTTAAAGGAACCTAGGGTCGCGTCGGGTAACTTCACACAGCGAGTAAATTCAGACACAGCCTACCATTGCAGTAAAAATCAAGATAAGACGGCTCATAATGAGCCGTCTCATCAGGATTTTCACTGTTTGCCCAGTTAATTTTGTTTAAATTCCAAACAACTGACATATAAAGGAAACAATGTCACTCTCCGAATTTACCCGCTGTCCGAATTTACCCGACTTTACCCTATTTAAGATTTTTATTTCATAAATTGATTGTACGGACGGACGTGTTTTGTCTAGTTTGAAGGGGCATCTATCTGGCTGGCTGTCCGTTTGTTTGTCCGTCTGTCTGTCCGTCACAGATCGTGTCTGTCCCATAACTTCTAAAACGTTTTGAAGATTTCTTCCTGAAACCAGTTATGTAGAATTATGAACAACAAACAAGAACCGCAACCCAACTTTATTTTTTGGCGGAAGCATGTGTGAATATAGTATGGAAATAGTGTCCGCTTCATAACTATAAAATAACTGAAGGTATTTTAACAAAATTTATTGAAATTTGGACAAGAATAATGTGGAATCAAATGATGTTGAGGTGGGAGTAATTGACGAAATACATAGAGGATCTTACATGAGTGCTCATGTATTATTGAATTTATTAAACGAGTTGGGGAAAAAGATAAGATGCGAGGCTTTGCCGAGCATCTTATCGGTTTTCCCCAACGAGTTTAATAAATTTAATAATACAGGAGCACGAATGCAAGATTCTGTTTATCATATGACACTAAAAGCGCATTTAATTAGCAAAATTTGCAATAAAACGTCACAATTTCGCCATTAGAAAACGCGACGTTTTTATGGACGTCAACGTATAACGTTACGACGTAATTTGCATATTTAATCCACTAGTGGATTATCGTTTTTAATGCATGGCTTTATTACACTCTCAGATGCGACGTCATATGATAAATGATCTTATTCATACTTACCCATACTGTACATTTTCAGCCCCTTTTTCAGAAAATGTAACAAAGAAAGCGGGAGGGGGGGGGGGGGTCGCCGTTGTCGTTTTCAAGATATCTGACTTCGAAAACGTCATTTTTTTCTCATTTTCTGCCCGACGTTATAATGGCGTTACATGGAAAACGCATTGTTTTGCACGTCTTTCTTAGAACAAAAACTTCCATTCTGAGAAAACAAACCAACACATTTTTCTTCAAAAACTAACACAGTAATGCCCAATGATAGAAGTTTACACTACAGCAATAAAAAGAGTAGGCGGCCGAATAAACTATTAAACTTTCGAGCTTAAGTGCATAAGATAATTGCCCGGCTGGCTGTCTCTTTAGACTGGAATGATAATGGCACGCATGGTGATCGAGAAAATGCAGGGTAAAGGCAGATATAGTTCTCTGCATAAGCCGTCCGGCTAACCTTTTTTCAATAACAAGAGGGCCATGAGGCCCTGAATCGCTCACCTAAGTATGGTGGCCATGTAGGTCATATGACCTAGACCGCTTGAACAAACCTCAGCCCCTGGACGCTGCCTGTATGAAATTTGATTACAATTAGCCCAGTGGCTTTTGAGGAGATGTCTTAAATTGTCAAAATATGAGAGACATGGGTCTGAGGTCAAAGAATGACCTTGACCTCTTGTACCCGCAAATCTTCCATGTACTAACTAAGACACCTGTATATACCAATTGTTAGGCCAAAATCTTCTAAACTTGCCATGAAATCTTATGTTCTAGCATTTCCCATATTTGACCTTGCCTTAAAAAAGGTCAAGGTCAGCCCAAGGTCATCATTTGAACAATCTTGATAGTACTCGAGTACCTGATGCCATATACCAAGTTTCAAGGCCATTGATCATTTGGTTCTTGAGAAGAAGATTTGTAAAGGTTTTTTGCCGTCTATGGGCATGGCATCCAGTGTGACCCAGACCGTTTGAATAAATTTTTGTTCCCTCAGTCCCTAGAGGCTCTATATGAAATTTGGTTACAATTGGCCCAGTGGCTTTTAAAGAGATTGTGAAATTGTCACAATATGAGAGACCAGGGTCAAAGGTCAAAGAATGACCTTGACATTTTGTACACATAAATTTTCATGTACTCATTAAGATGACTGTATATACCAATTTTCATTTCAAAATCTTCAATAGTTTCCAAGAAATCTTATGTTCTAGCATTTTCCCATATAAAAGCTACAGAAAGCAAATTTGACCTTACCGTAAAAAAGATCAAGGTCAACCCAAGGTCATAATTTAAACAATCTTGGTAGTACTTGCGTACCCGATGCTGCATACCAAGTTGTTTCAAGGCCATCGGCCTATTGGTTCTGGAGAAGAAGATTTTTGAAGGTTTTTACCATATATGGGCGTGGCGGCCATGTTGGTCATGTGACCAATACCGTTTGAACAATTTTCTGTTCCTTAGAGCTCTGGAGGCTACATATGAAATTTGCTTACAAATGACCCAGCAGTTTCAGAGGAGAAGTCATTGGAAATTATGGACGGACGGACGGACGACGACGGACGCCGGAGCCTTACCATCCTATAAGCTGCCCCGGTGCTGCTGGCTCAGGTGAGGTAATAAAAAAAGAACCGAAAACATTGCCATGATGCCCTCCCATACAGTTTACGCGCAACCGAGCTGACAAACTCTCTGAAGCAACAACTTAAGGGTGGGCTAGCTTCTTCGTGTTATGACATTTGAACAATTCCCTTGTCCGCTTGTCGCTTGTCGATTATACAGTGTTGGCGAGTCAAGTTTTGCAGTTCCTAACCCGACCCAAGAAAGAACCTATAATAGTCTGCACTATAACCTAGCATTCTAACGACCGGACTTCGGCGATTTTTCAAAGATGTTTTCGTAAAATGTGGTACATGTACAAACGTAAAGGAAAAAACCTCGTCAGGCGACGTTCGGAAAAAGAAAATAAGAACGACAAAATCTGCACATGGTATAAATGGAGTTAAGTGTGAGTGCCAGTGGCATCCTAAAGGAAATCAAGGTAAAAGGACAGAAGTCGGAAACGTTACAAGCTTCACCTTGCAGCAATCGTCTCAGATGATGGCTTAAAACCGGAGGTTCTCTCGAGAATTAAACACGCCACTGCAGCTCTGACAAAGCTGAAGACAACACGGAGAGAAAACATATCCCATGGATTAAAGGTGAAACTGATGGGTTCTTTGGTCAAATCCATATTTCTGTATGCCTACGAGTCATGGACCTTGACTACAGTGTTAGAGTAATGAATGCAGGCCTTCGAAATGTGAAGCTACCAAAGGTTATTGAACATCTCGTACAAGAACCATGTCACTAATGAGGATGTTCGCAAGAATGATCTAAACAGCCATTGGAGAATATAACGCACTTCTGGTATTGATAAAGAAACGAACACTAAGGTGGTCTGGCCGCATCTCAAGCTGTTCTCAATACAGGTGCCATGGTCGAGTGGTTAGAGCAACTTGTTTATAGTGCAGAAGGTTACGGGGTCGAATCCCGGATTGGGGTTGTCAACCCAGCAGTGAATGGATACATTTTCAAATCAGAGAAGGCTAATGCAGCAAAAGGTGAGGGAAGGGATGGGCTGGGCCTGTCAAATGATGTGCCCAAATCTATATAGCTATCTATCTAATCTATCTAATCTATCTATCAGGAAATTCTGCGCGTCAAGCAATTAGAAAGTGGTGAAAAGCAGGTAAAAGCAGATGAAAACCAATGTGTTTTTTTTTTTTTTGCTTTATGGCATTGAATGGTCACAAGACCGGACTGCCTTTCTACAGTGACCTATAGTAGGCAGAACGAAAAACATTTTCGGGCAAATTTTTCGATTGCGCCACAGTCAAAGAAAAACATGAGTATAGAGATTAAAAGATGCGTGTATTTCACGCAAAGTGAGGTGTGGTTGTGATGGATTGTTGGAAGTAAGATGGTATGGGAAGAGAGGCATGTCCATTAATAAAATTGTAAAGCATTTTCAGTCTTGTATCGGATCGCCTCTGCTCCAATGGCCTCCAGCCAAGTTCATGTTGCATCTCAATGACACTGCTATGTGGAGAATAGTCATTAATGTCCATCTTATAGCACTGCGTTGGACCAATCTCTAATGTTCTAATGTCCTGTTTTGTGGAGGGGCTACAAATGCTAGAGGCAGATTCTAATTTTGGTCATAGCAGGGTCTAATATGCGCTTCTCGGACATTTGGATTTTTGACCCTGATGTTTCTTTTTAAGAAGCCAAGGGTCTTATTAGCATTTGAAGCAATCCGATTTATATGATGTTGAAAGTTCAGATTGCTTGAGATGTCCACCGAAGGTAACGAGCAGTGTCAACAGTGTCTAAGATTTGGTTGTGCATTGTATATTGGCAATTGTTGGGACGGTTAGCTCGAGTCATATTCATTACTACACTGTTGCTAGGGTTAAATTCCATGTCCCACATGGTTTCTCTCTTCTAAAACTGGTCCAGACCACACTGGACTTGCTGAGGATTGAGGACTATCTATTTGTCTAGAGTTAAATAAACTGTCATATCATCTGCAAATAAACGGACTTTGGATTTTACTTCATCTGGCAAGTCGTTAATATAGAGTAAAAACAGTATAAACCCCAACGCAAACTTCTGACGTGACTGGTAGTTCTTCAGAGCTGATACCCTCGAGATCCACAGTCTGGGATTCCTGTTAAAAAAGACCTGATCCTCCTCAGAGTGGTGCCTTCAAGACATTGCATTCTCACCTTGTATTTATAAAAGCTTAAAATGACTGAAGTCAACTGAGCCCCCACTGCCTTGCGGCCACCAAGCAATGGAAAACCGTTACAATTGAAAATGACATTGACAATGACAATAATTTATTCAGTACTGTACTACTGGCCTCCGGCCCATAATACAAAATACAATAAATCCAAAATATTATAATATCGAGTGCGCTAAACTCAATTTACCATTCACATATTCACATCAAAAATAATGTATCCCAACTGTTCTATCCTACACGCCCTACGCGTTCGGGTGAAAACACGTAAATAAGGTATATAAGATCCGACGCTAACCGTGCACAGCCCACATCAGAACCGAAGCTTATCAGATCTGCCTGCACTCGAGTGCGTATTGCGTATAGTAACTATACAAAATAATACCTTAGATCCGATACCACTAAACATCGCAAAATAAAGACAACGTAAATTATTCCCCATCTATCAAAGAGGAAACCGATCCTTACGAAAACGACTATAAACATAAACACACAGCTTTGCTAAAAAAAACTACGTATCCCATCAATGACATTTATATATCTGTATTTCCAAATCGGTTGCACATCTTCAAAAACCTTCATTATTTATAAATTTATGAACTTGATTCTACTTTAATCATTCTTGGTTCGAAATATATGTATATATATATAAAAACTCATCGAGATAACTTTCCTGCCAAAAAGACTCCGCAAAAAACAGCTAGAGTATGACCCCCATCACATATTTCGATAAGTAAAATTCACGGTCAGAAATATAATGTACATATCGGAAATAATGCCCATAGCTAATAATACAAAATGTCGATAATTGACAACATGCGTCTGAAATCACGCGACAGAGTTTATTAATATCCTTTGCTTAAATGGGAATATTACTAATCACTTTATGTTGTCTCATTAAGCTTATCCCTTCTTATGTTAAATGCATAATATATATATATATATTGCTAAATTTAAAACTTGATCTTTATTACCTTTAAAAAGACAATAGAACGTATCAACTGTTGCATGCTCGCTGTCAATATCAGGAAAACATACTATTCTAAGAGAATGATAAACGGGACAACTCATTACAACGTGAAACTCGTCCTCTATTTCGTGTCTGTCGCAGAGAACACACAATCTTTCCTCATACGGAATATTATTATGTCGGGCAACTTCAACATTCAAACTATGAACAGAGCATTTTAATTTTGACAACGCTATACGGAACTTTATAGGTATATTATAGTGAATATAATTTGCCACCTGCATAGCTGGCATTATGAATTTATAATGCCGTGCTTTTAGAACACCAATCTTGGCTACTACAATCAATTAACCTCTGTTTAAATATCATAAATAAGCTTATATTACCAACATCCTCTGCAACCCAAACATAGCCAAATCCACATCTAAATAGTAATTCTCTAACTTTAGATGCCCATGTTATTCGCCCATTTTCGTCTAAATTTCTTAACATTCTATAGCATTTATATTCATTCTTGTTAACTTAATCCAATACTTTATACATCTACAAAAATAGTCAACATAAAAAGTACCTTGAGGTAATTTCAAACACTTCTTACAGACGTCATACTGAACTCTTTCTATACAGTCAGATACTTCAAAACCCCATATTTCCGCCCATAACAAAGAATAGGTATAGCTACTGAGTCAAAGAGTTAAAAAATTTCAGAGTATTCAAAATATCCTATAGCATTTTGCAAGTTTGCCAAGGAAATAACTGATTTTCTATCCTACATAGCTAAATTCTCTTTGGCCTTAGTCCAAATAAATTTAGGAATAAGATACACGCCCATATATTTATATGATGAAACTGTCTCAATGGATTCTCCTTTAAAATACCATTTTTCATATTGTGTCAGGAAACCACCGTTTCTAAAAACAATTACTTTAGTTTTAGACAAATTAATTTTCATATCGGTCCTATCGCAAAAATTTGAAATAACATCAATCTGCTCTTGCAAAGCCCAAACTGTGTCACTAACATTAGCCATATCATCTGCATATAGAATCGCAAGAATATGTTATTCATCATTTGAAACCTGTATACCTGTTATACCGGAATCATTTAATTCGTCAACTAGATCATTTATGAAAAGACTGAAAAGTATAGTGGACAATTTACAGCCTTGCCTTGTACCAGTATTACATTTAAAATAAGATGTGCACTTGTCATTTCTTAATTTTACACCGGTATGCAAGTTATTATACATTGCGATAAAGATTTTAAAAACTTACCATGGACACCTTTACGTATCAGGGAATTTATAAGTTCTGCATGATTAACCCTATCAAAGGCTTTAGAAAAATCCACAAATAAGCAATAAAAAATCGTCCACCCTTCTTGCTTAAGTACTTCTGACCCATTGGCATTAAAGTAAAAAGATTATCTGTGGTGGAATAACCTTTCCTAAAACGCGCTTGACACTCATCTTTTTTAGAATTTTCTTCAGTCCATTCATAAAATCTATTATATAACATTCCAGTTAAAATTTTGTTCAATACATCAATTAATGAGACTTCCCTTAAATTATTTGGTTACAATTACCTTTACCAAAGTCTTCTGGCTCAGCAAAGACGGTTCTACAGGACACAGTGAAAGGAAAAGGGAGGAACAGTATGGAGTGACAACAATAAGGAGAGGACAGGGATGTACTATCATTGCAAGCAAAACTATGGCACCTGAAGACAGGACTAGGTAGAAAGGATTGATGTAAAGTGGGCTAGGGACCAGCTTCCCTGATTCACAGGTCCTGGTGAATGATTGTCCTTGGACGTATCACCAGTAAACAATTCTGATTCTGACCTGTGGTGCTCGAGCGACCTTGCAAGGTTTTGGTATGGAGTGGTGTCTTGGGTGGATTATGGTGTTTCGACGGACCGGCGTAACCTGTTTCTTCATCAAAGTATATTGTCCGGGGGGAGAGGTGTTTGCATACATACGAACTGTACTCAAAGCTTAAGTGATAGTCATTGATGTGATAGATATAAATTTCCTCTGAACATTTTTTAGGTTTTCCGGTCAAGTGAAAGCTAGTAATCTCCGTTACGCCGCACCAAAAACTAACATTCAAACGACGTTGGATACTGGGACGACGTTGGATACTGGGACGACGTTGGATACACAAACTACGCGCCGCGCTACATATAACATAGGTTATGCAATACATGTAATACTGTAGAAGATGAAATTCACTTTTTGTGTCAGTGCCAAAAATATGAAAATCAAAGGAAAGTACTTTTTGATATTTTGAAGCATTCAAATATTTTTCCATGTGCAGATCCGGCAAAAACATTTCTTAACATAATGACAAATAATGACAAAAGTGTTATAAAAGCTGTAGGTAAATATTTACAAGAATGTTCTGTCGTATAACTATAATTATTCTAATTAGTCTCAATCTTATACTCCAAACCATTGCTATTACTGTATTGAACAGCAAATAATGTTTATATTGATGTAATTGTTTATGTGTGCGCATGCGTGTGTATGTGTGTGTGTGTTTTGTTTAATGTTACCAACATTGTTGTATAGTCATTTGCCTATAACCCATGATTAGGGTATATCTGTGCAATAAAATTTTATTCCTTATTCCTTATTCCTATAACATTCGAATGACGATGGATACTGGGACGACGCTGGATATTCAAACGACGTTGGATGTTCAAACGACGCTGGATATTCAAACGGCGCTGGGTATTCAAACGATGCTGGGTATTCAAACGACGCTGGACTCGCGTAAACAACGTTGATTGCTGCGCATGAACGACGCTGGATCCTACCTTAACGACGCTGGATAGCCCATCATTGTAATAAATATAAGCACAGATACTGTTAACTAACTCACAAGTGTAATATAATAAGCACAGTTTATAGGAACTTCAATTTAATGCCCTGCGCTCAGAAAAACAACATACGCCTCGGCGGTGACCCTTTATAGGGTGGATTTCCTACCAAAAGAAGGGAAGGAATAGAAGCCGGGACCCGGGACCAAATTCCGGGACCAAAATCCGGGACCAATTTTTGTTGGCATTAAAATTGTACTAAACATGCAAACAATGAGCTGAAAATTGGACCATAAGTAGATTATAGTCTCTTCTCAAAAATGCATAAAAAGATTTTATAAGACTTTCAATATTTATTGAAATTTTAACAAAAATACAGGACCACGTCGAGCTTTTTCGACCCGGGACCAGTGTTTGCGGGATTGATGATATCAAGCAAATCTCAATGTTTTCCTACAGGAACATTTCAAACCCCATTTTTTTACATTTCGTCATCTGTAAACATACCAAAGAAGATAAAATTTTAAAAACTGTGAAATTTATCTATGATTTTCGCTAAAAATTCCACCCGGGACCAACCCGGGACCAAAATTGTCATTTATCTATCGTGCGATGTTAACGATGTCAATGAATTTTCAATTTTCTTCTACAGTATCGTTTAAAATCTCATTGTTTTACTTTGTGTCATATCTAAAAATGCCAGAAAAGACGAAATTGCAAAAATTTCGTAAAATATATCCCTTATTTTAAGAGAAAACCTACCTGGGACCAAATGATCATTTTCTGCGGTTTAGACATTGTCTTGGTACGTTGCCATAGAATCTGAACATTCCACAAAAGCAGAAATTGATCAGCTTCTAAAATAAATGGGGCCAAATTAAGGAAAAAAAAAAAGAAATGTCGACGTATTTTAATTTGAAGCACTTAAGCACTTAAAATCATTAACGAGACTGGAAACATGTTTGCACAAGTTTAATATTGGGCTTAACAATTGCAATTGCAATTGCGAATTGCACATAATTGTATATAATTAATTATTAACTAATTAGATTTAAATATGATAGGGGCTCACATTAAAATGATTTCTTTTTTTCATTTCTATTTCTTTGGCATCTCTACATACGAGTAAATGTAAAAATTAATGGGACTTTAAACGTTTATAGAGAGAAAAACTGAAATTTCCTTCACACCATGACGATTTTGGTCCCGGGTTGGTCCCGGGTCAAATGTTTCGCAAAAATAATAGATAAATTTCGCATTTTTTTAAAATTTAATCTTCTTTAGTATGTTAACATATGATGAGATGTAAAATAATTTGGGGTTAAAATGTTTCTGCAAGAAAAAAAAGAGATTTGCTTGACATCGTCAATACCGCAAAAACTGGTCCCGGGTCGAAATTGCTTGACCTGGTCCTGTATTTTTGTTAAAATTTCAACAAATATCGAAAGTTTTATAAAATCTTTATATGCATTTCTCAGAAGAGCCTATAAACTACTTATGATCCAATTTTCGCTTGTAATTGGCATGTTTAGTACAATTTTGAGGCCAACAAAAATTTGTCCAGGAATTTGGTCCCGGGTCCCGGGCGCTGGTCCCGGCTTCTATTCCCTCCCCAAAAGAAAAGAAAGAAAAGTAAAAAGTATGCAAAGACCAGGAACTGAAACAATCAAAATCCAAATCCAGCCCTCAAACCATAGTTGGAAACAACTAAGATTACAAATAATCAAGATACAGAGAACATATGGCCAACCGAGTGAGCAGCTTGTTCCCAAAAGGTGGCCACTCAGCAACCCAAACCGAACCAAAGATAATAATAACGTAACATCAGGTAAAACATCACAGAAACTCTTACACCAAAACCAGGCAACAAAGAACCACAACAGAACTACCGCCTTGGAACGGTCAGTAATGAATTACTGGGGGGCTTAAATCGATTTTACAGGCCCAACCTCACCCTCAGTTTCTGAAGTGGTACAAAACATTTAGTTGGTTGTTCGGTTCGCATGATAACCCTCTAACTCGTCAATGAATCATCACGGTGAACATATAAATCAAATTTCAACACCATGAAGAAGCAAAGACGAGGACTCAACAGATACAATGGGCCGTCTGACAGGTGGAGATCCCTGTCCTGCCAAACAACCCCACTGGAAATCTGAAGCAAAAGAAGGTCACCAGTTGAGCCCCGGTGAACCAAGCAACAGACAAAAAGGCTCCGGTCCCAACCAACTAAAATATATAGCTTTAGGTCGGGGCCATCATAGAGTCTGACGACCGATCCCCCGGTGTGCAATTAAAGAGTGCAGCAAAGCTATCAACCGTGATTGGGTTAATCACTAAGCATGCAGACTGTCGCATAAGATATGGTACCGGACTTTACCCTTCATTGTAAAACTTGGTACCAGGAACAGTTTTTGTTTGGACCAGAAAATTGCTGCAATGGCAATTATCGACTTCCATGTTTTAGCGCAAGGGTTAATTTACTTTTCTATGAGTGTAGCTGGTTTAGTTATCTCTATAACTGTTGGTGTCAACCGAGTAAGTGTTTGGAATCATCATTGTTGTGCTTGATATTGCATGTGGTTTGACCGGATACCGATGATCACTAGTTGTCGTAAGATTGTGGAGAAGTTGAAAGTGATTGTATCAGACTGTGATTGTGGAGAAGTTGAAAGCACAGAACACTTCATACTACAGTGCCCAAACTATGCTGCTCCAAGAGAAAAAATGAAACAGGAGATATTCTTGAGATTTGGAGTGAAAGACCTGACATTAGAGATGTTTCTAGAAGAGAAAGAAATGGATGAAGAAACAACATACATTCAACAAGACCTCCTCAACCTTTTGGACACCTATATTGACTCAACAAAAAGATTTTAAATTATTAAGAAAATAGATATGTTAAAAAAAAAAAAACCTTAAACACTGAACTTCACATTGCGCTTTAAAAAACTACCTTGAGTTTATACCCAGATGGAACTTGAAACTACTGAAGAAGACTATACCTTTGTGCTACCACGGCCTACAGATGGCTAAGAAACGAAACGAAACTAAGATGTTTTATTTTGATTTGGCAAGAAGTACAACATGTAACATCTTACCAACACCTTTCAAAAGCTCATCAGAGCTTCAGAACAACATGTAACACAAGTGCTGATGAGCTATTGAACAGACTATTGACAAACAATTTGTAGTCAGGCCCCACCAGCGGCCACTTCCAGGAGTATTTCATTTCACCTAATGTTTGAAACTTCAACGTGTTCCAGACTACCAGATAGGCATGCAATTTTAGGAAAATCCATGTGTTCCTGGTGAATGATTGTCCTTGGACGTATCACCAGTAAACAATTCTGATTCTGATATGCCAAATTTAGACAAAAGGGGGGTCTGTATAAAATGCAGCTTTTTATGCAGGTATATAAATTATATAGGAAAAACGCAGCCACTATAGAAATGGTAGGGAATGCAGCCAATATGGACTTAGAAGGAAAAGGTGTTAATAGGCCTTTTGTTGGTAGTTAATCAAGTGTGGAATGACTGCTGATATCAGTGTTTCCCCCAGACTGAAAAAGGGGCAGGGTGCTGCTGAAAAAGGGGCACTTTTAGCGCGGCGAAAGGCATCTGGAGGGGCAATGTTACTTACTTTGTTCGGCCTACATATAAACCTCAAAAGTATGACATTTCATCAGTGCAGTAACACTACCATTATGTGTTAATATGTAGTGTAATTTAACAGTACTGTTCATCAGTGTTCATAGTGTTAGTGTGACCAGTTCATTGTTGAATAACTCTAAAAAAAAAAAAAAAAAAAAGATTGAACTGCTAAAAAAAAAAACAAAAAAACAATCCGGCATTCTCAAACCATCACTGCCTCCCCAGGCCCGGATCCAGACCACCACGTACTGGTGGGGCTCTGGATAACTGATGGGGCTGGGAGGTGCCGAGGTATATGTGTGTAGGGGGCGGGGAGGTGGGCTTGAATAATTATGACAATTAGGTATCCATTTTAATGAGAAGTTTTGATAATGTGTCTGTTTTTGCATTGTAATATATGCTGTGGCATCTCATTAGAATCGCCTCGCCGAGGCGATTCTAATGAGATGTCACAGCATACATTTTAAGCAAATGGATAAATTATCTAGAACTGTCATCAGATAGTTATTATCTGGAGTTCTAATATTATACATAACAGAGGCCAAAATGGCGGGGCTGAAGCCCCAAAGCCCACCCCCTGGATCCGGGGCTGCTCCCCACCTTTCCCTCACCCTCCATATACACTTCCAAAATTGCACCTCGGATGATGGGTCTGATATGTTCTAGTGATTTTGATCAAAGCTGATACTTGTTTACACTCAAAATCTGTCTATTTCAAAACCGAGTTTAATTCTACACTTAGATGAACATACCTACCGTAAGACCTCTCTAGAATAGAAGGATCACATATTGTTGCATATCTGGGCCGGTAAATTTGTAAAATCGCAAATTACTGCATAGTGACAGCTGAGCTGTTGAGATTGTGTCTGTGTCCCCTTCGGGGGTTAAGGCGTAAATGGAAGAAAGAAAGATTGCTGAGGATCGCGGATTTCCCGAGGTACTATTAATAAATATTGACTGCTTCTCGTTCCACAGATAGTACACTTGAATCGGCGGGAACTAGATAGAAAAAACGCGGGAAACTAATCTTAAAGTGAACGAACCGACATTCATAAACAGAAATCGTCGGCACCTGTGACGATTTCATGAAAATATGTGTGATCTGATCAGCCTGCGCAAATTTAGCATGATCCGTATTTGTGATGACCGTACATTACGTATCTGACATGTTTACTGGGAAAATAGATATTGAATCATTGCATTGTCATACGCGTGTAATAAGCCTCGATTTCTCTGGAATAGGCTTTTAGCGCAATGGGATACGGTGAAAAAATAGTTATCGGTATTGATGCGGCAAGTGGAACTGTTATGCCGATTGAATCCCCACCTGCCACATCCTCAACTAGGCCCGTGTCATTATCGGAGCGAGGCAAACGAGTTTAACAGTGCTACCCGTTAATTTCACAGTCGGAACAGGCTGGTCACTTTAACGAGAGTTTCTTTAATTGCCCTGGTTACTATCGTCATGTCCGCAATGCATTTGACATCTTAAAAGCGGGTAACCAGCATGTGTTTTCAGTTGGCGAAGTAATTTTCCGCTCCAATTAACACATGACGGTCGGGGTATAGCGAGGTGATAATTGCCACAGATTAATCACCGTGATTGGTGTTTATTGATGAGCATATGTACAGATTATCGATCCACTAGAGTTGTCAGTTTTTACAGGTATGGGTCACAATGGAACCGAATCGTAATAGCAGCGCGGGAAGAGGGACTGGTTACTGATATTTTTTCGGGCAGGATGGCGCTTGTGTACATTTTTGGGGCAGAAGGGCGGGACCAAAAAGGGGCAGGGCGCGGCGCCCCGCCATTCCGCTTTAGGGGAAACACTGTGATATAGTCAAAAAATGTAGTTTCTTGAGGGGGAAATGGAGTTGATAATATTTTAAGCATTTAATACATTCTGTTTTGTTTTTGTCACGTAATATATACACCTCGCCAAAAGTTTAGCATATTTCAACTCTGTAGGTCCTTTATTACAAATTTTGAAGAAAACTTGCAAACAAATAAATGACAGGGCTCTCACACCCCTTTTTGGGAATGGGGCCGGGGCCTTTTGAATTGGGAAAAATAGCGTTGTTTTGTCTAAAATTGGGAAAATTTCCATTGTTTTATGTGTGAAGTTTTCATTGTCAGACCAACACAACTTACATATGGTATTGTTATATATTTTCAGAGGAATCAAGTCAATAAGCAGACATAAATCTAGCAGATAGTGAATCATAATAAACTTTATCAAATAGTTGGGATATTAGATAATAACAAAACTATTTGTGTGTGTTGAGTTTTTTCTTTCTTTCCTTTGAACTGGCAACTTCCCCATCTTGCAACTCTCAAATTGGAGACAAGACTGGGACCTAGAAAAAAAGTGTTTCAATATAACAACAGTATAACACTCTAGGTTGAAGCATCTGTGAACTAAGCATATTGTGAAGTTGAGAGAAAGTGTAGTCACAATGCAGAACATGACAAAACTTTCAGTCCTGCAAGTACAAAACATCTACGGCATGTCACTATCACTATACTAACTCTTGAATGTCCCGGTAATCCTGTTTATGATTTTGGATATGGCCGAAAATGTCTGTAAAAATTGATTCAGGTACGAAACGCAAAAACAGCAGAATCATCCACCAAAGCTTAAAACTCCGATCAAATTTTAGCATTGGAAGGCTTTAAATTAAAGAATAAGTCAAAATATTGTTCACCACAACAATATTGGCCCTTGAAGCAAAGAAAATATTAACATATTGCAGCGAAATTCGCTAGGTAGTAGTAGTAGTTCCGTAGATCCCGCCAATCAGTGGCGCACCGGTGATCCCTGGATGAAGAATCTCCGTAATCCAAGTGAATATAATCCGTTGATAGAATACACGACGTTGGAATATACACAAACACAATTCAGGCCCAGACTAGAATATTTACATTTTGGGTAAATGAGAGGGGGTGGCCATATTTACATCTTACAACCGGAATTAACGGAAAATTTTTTGATATAGCTGTAATCTCTTCATATGCAATTTGTGACAAAGACGCCTACCCAATGTCTCCAGGCAACACAAGAAACTTCCCTCAACGCTGGAATCTGTCTGACCATTAATGTTGGAACTGTCCAAACACAGGGCGACAATCTGTAGACTTGACCGGGACAACCACCACGACACACCAAACCGTTGCGTCAAGAGCACTCTGATGGAAGAAAGCAGCGGACCCCTAACTTCAGATAGAGCCGGGCATCTCAACAGCATATGTTGTAAATCCTCTGTAGCGAGCCTGCACAGTGGACAGACTTGCTCAACTTCATACTGGTTGAATTTCGCTTTTGTTGACTGTAGTATGTAGACACCTGTAAGCATCCTCGCTTTGGTGATACCTCTCTTCACGTCAACAGTGTTGTTACCTACGTTCTCCCAGATGACGTGCGTTCTCCCCACTGCCATTTCCATCAGGTTGCAGTTGCTCAGCGTAGATTTTTCAAACGCCTCGTCTCTTAACTTCTCCGACCAGTACAAAGACACTGATTGTCGACACATGTTCTTCCACTTGAACTTCGTAAGTGTTGCTAGGGTTGATATGTCTGGTAGTCCATATAAAGCCAAAATGTCCTGTACCGTACGAAAAAAACTCTCCGAACTCCCTAGCGCCAGCTGACGGTACATCAGATCCTGTAGTCTGACATTACTACTTCGTACAATGGAGTGTATGAGACTAAGCTGTCTTCTGTGAATCTCGGCCTGGATAGGCCAGGCTCCCAAGAGAAGCTGTACAACAGATGAAGCTGTCCTAATAGGAAGGGATTGAAAGTTTCTTAGGTTTGATATATGGAAGTGTTGTAACTGGTTTAGTTGTGTTTTATTTAGATGCAAAGTCTCTAAATTGAACAAGAGTCTTGGTATGACATAAGCCTGATATATCTTAAAAGACACTTTTGGATTTAGTCCGTTATTTCCATGAACACCTGCTTTGATTAGCGCATACAACGTCCTCCTTGCTAACTTTACTCTATCAGAGATGTTTATATTGTTTTCAGCTTTCTCGGCTCTAATTAGACCCAGATGCACTGACTGTGAACTCACACTAACACTGGTAGAACCTAACTTCCAATCTGAGATCACTTCTTGTTTCTGTTTAGCCTTGGAAACATTCTTCCGGACTATAACAGTCTTTTGTGGATGTATATGGAAACGTTTCTCTTGTGATTTAATATATGAAAGGTTTAACATCAGCTGCAATTCAACATCATCCTCCGATACAAGCAGGACATCATCAGCCACTGTCGGACAGCCAACATAGATTGGTCCAATGAACTTCCCCAAGCCCCTTGACTAGGCTATTCGTCCTCTAATGGAAGGAAAGTAACTCTAACAGTACATGAAAGGGAAGTAACTCTAACAGTACATGACTACATGATAAAACCCGGTACCACTTTCCAGTAACAAAACATGACGATCATGATTGAAAATGTAATAGTAGTATATAATGTAGATGATGCCCCAGTGTTATGATCATATTTTCGGAGGAAATGATCATATTCGATGAAAAGGTTTGACCCGGTCAGCGACCCGCGAGCGGCATTTCGAACTAACACTAATATACTGGAGATTATATCAGCGAGTTTTTGAATATAAACATACGTTTCCTCTGGGCATAGAGATTTTTAACTTATTGTAGCGCATTTCAGGTTTATACAGAATAGTGTCCAGTGTTTAATAAAAGTGAATTAAAATAAAAAAATTACAATGGCTGTGCTTTGTTTCGGATGCGGAAAAACGTTTCCTTCTGACAAGGAGATTAAATCTCACAACTGTACGGAAATCCAGCAGGAACGCACATCGAATGACGGGTGAGTTTAATTACTATAGCTAATAAGAACTTAAAATTGTGAGAAATTATTTTAAAAATACAGACCATAATTGTTTTCAATTTAGAGTTTCACAAAGATAAAACCGCGACGCATGTACCTAAATAGTTTTTTTTTATCTCAAAATATAACCATACGAAAAATATAATTAAATTATTCGTTTTTTTTTTCAGCGTACCAGATACAAGGCATGCTGATACTTCTTGCAGACATTGTCATAAGAACTTTGCATCTAAGTACAACCGTGCAAGACACGAGGAGATATGCCAGAAACCCGTCAGGCAGCGTAAAACGACTATAACAACCTGCGGCAAATGTCGGAAGAACTTTTCAGCGTACACAAATAGACTGCGGCATGAGAAGCAGTGTAAATTTGATAGGCAGACGCCATCCACTTCCTCGAGTTCACCTGATAAAGAAAGCGTGTATTCCTGCCGCGTATGCAACTGCGAATTTCCCTCCGTTTCTCAGTTGGTTAAGCACTGCAAGAAGTCAGGGCACGGTGATGGAGAAAGTTCAAGCGAAAAAAGAGACCCCCATGCGCTCTCAAAGAGAAAAAGAGTCAGCGAAGAGTCGTCTGACAGGAGTGGCAAGAGGGAGTGTTTACGGTGTAGAAAGTGCGACGGAACATTTGCCTCTCATTCGGAATTGTATGCTCATCGTGCAGCAGTACATCACCAGTCGCAGGATAATGCTACATCATTTCAACCTATACCCAGCCACCCTGAGTCTGAACAGTTTCCATGGATGAATGAGGACGGTACAGAAAATGAGGGATTAAAAGAAATTTACTGTCAGCATAGACACTTAATACTGAAGCGTAAACGCACCGAACTTACAAATACGATTCAGTACAATTTCCCAGTAAGAAATGACATTTCATTGCCCGAGATAATGCAGCAGATGGAAGAAATCTATGCTGACAACCAAAACGCGTTTAAAGTAAATTTATCTTTCGGAGTTATATTAGTTAATATTGAAACTGGGCAATATAGATATTTTACGCCTTATTCTAATGAAAATGTTTTCGATTTACCTATGTTAATCAGTGACAGAAACAGTTTAAACGCTTTCGAAAGAAGAATAAGCGGGTTGGATGTGCCGGGTTACATTATGCAGCAAAGGCCCGACACAAAGTACAAACCTGTTTTAATAACTAATATCACGTATACCGTCTATAGAACGTCTTTCCCGTTAGGCAGCGGCAAAGTTTTGCCAAAATTTATAACAAAAAACAAATATGTAATTTCTTTCGAAAGGCATCCGAATACGCGCAAATTGTACGACGATAACTTATGCATGTTTCGATGCTTAGCTTACCACCAAACCGGCAGCGTATTTATTGAAAAGTTAGCGAAAGACTTACACACGCGCTGGGTTTCATACTGCGAAGAAACAAAAGCGCGTTCAGTGGAAGTAAGTCTCACAAATATATGCGAAGTAGAATACTGTTTTAAGCAGGATATAAATATTTACACTTTACACTCAGATAAATCCGTCGCTCCGATGTACAAGTCCAGACAAATACAAAAGAACGGAAAAAATATTATGCATCTCAATTTATTCGAAGACCACTTGAGTTATATCACTAAATTTAAATCATTCGCTCACAAATTTAAATGTAATTCTTGCGAGAAGTTATTCACTAATTCCTTTCAATTAAACCGACATCAGAAATCTTGTAAAAATGCGACTAAACTTCGTTTCCCTGGGGGTTACATGAAACAAAACAGGTCGGTCTTCGAAAAACTGGAAGAACTAGGTATCAGTGTAGATAAAGATCTCAGAGTCTATCCATGGTTCTCGGTCTTTGATATGGAAGCGGTCTTAGTTCCAACCCCGTCTTCCACCAGCGAAAATAGTTCAAAAAGAGCGCATACAAGCACTCACGTTCCCGTTTGCGTATGTTTATGCAGTAACGTGCCCGAATTTCAACGAGAAAAATTTATTTTAAACCCAAATTTAGAAGAATTAATTTCAGGCTTGATTCAATACTTATTAGAAATTAATGTTAAATGCAAAGAACTCGCGCGAGAACGTTGGTGTCGCGTGTTTGACGCTCTAGATGAATTAGAGAGAAAGTGGAGTGATAAGAGGGAGAATGAGACTGGGGAGAGTATGAATCTAGAAGATGAGGGAGATTCTGATTGCGAGGAAGCGGCGGAATCGACTCAGTTCGAACCACCGAGTAAGGAATTCGTTCGCGCAATAAGTAAAGAAAATGTTTGGTATTCCACTTTAGAAAATTTAGAAAAAACGAACAGAATGGACGTACAGTATAATGACTGGACAGACAGCGACTCTGACGGCGACACAGAAAGCTCAGTTCTCCCTTCTCAGGCGATTAACAATCGCGATTCATACTCCGACGAAGACCTCTCATCATCCCGGTCAGCGAACCAACCCCTATTTCTGCATAATACTGCGAAAAGTCAACACGAAACAATTAATAATGGATTGGACGCGAAAAATGAAGAGAGCAGGATCAAACGTATGATGTTGCAAAAAATTAGAGAAATGCGAAATGAATTCGAGTTTTATTGCGGACAAATGCCGGTATGCGGGTTTAACTCTGGCAAGTATGACATAAATTTAATCAAGTCCAGCCTCGCCAAACAATTAAATCTTCACGATAGTAAAGTAAAAAAGTTTGTAGTAAAGAAAAATAATAACTACATTTGTTTGTCAAATGATAATTTGAGGTTTCTGGATATGTCTAATTATTTACCCCCCGGCACTTCGTACGACTCATTTTTAGTAACTTTCAACGTTCCAGTGAGGAAATCTTACTTTTGTTACGAATATTTGACCGATTTTAACAAATTAAATGAAACGAGCTTACCTCCGAAGCAATGTTTCTACTCCTCATTGAAAAAATGTAACGTTTTAGAAAATCGAGAAAGGGTAAAATTTGAAAGACTAATTAACTCTGAAAATAAATCGGTCAGTGAGGCATTGCATATTTTACAACTTTCGGAAGTCCCTTCGTCCACGATAAATGAAAACTACGCACAATTAGTTGATATTTGGCGGGAAAAGAATATGAAAACGCTGGGAGACTTCTTGCAGTATTATGCAGAGCTAGATGTAGGTCCGATGGTCAAGGGAATCGAAACATTTCAAAACTTCTTTTTTAGGAAAGGACTGGACGTGTTTAAAGACTTTTTATCGCTCCCGGGGGTGGCTAGAAAAATGCTGTACGATGCGGGCATAAAAAATGGAGCCGCGTTTTCTTTGCTTGACAAATCTGACGAAGACTTATATGACACCTATATGCGAAATTTGACTGGCGGGCCGAGTATAATTTTTAAACGAAAACACACCGTAGGGGAAACTTTTATACGAAATAATGATGCAAAGCCATGTCGTTCTATTTACGGGTACGACGCCAATAGTTTATATTTATGGTCAATTTGTCAGGACATGCCCACGGGGAGATATATCAATCGTAATAAAGACGCAAATTTTAAACCCGTAAATCATCAAAAAAATGTATATGCTATGTATGACTGGATGAACTGGCTGAACCATTCAGAAAATAAAAACATCCTTCATAAAATGAATAACGGACGCGAGTTTAGGGTGGGGCCGTATTTAGTAGACGGTTACGACCCCGATACTAAAATAATTTACGAGTTCTTAGGTGACTGGTACCACGGAAACCCGGCTCTAGAAGTGAGAGAAAAGTACAGACAACAACAAACGAAACGTTATAATCGAACCATGGATAGACTCTCGTTCCTCCGTAGACAAGGTTACTCTGTCCGCTATATTTGGGAGACTGAATATCGCATTCAGTTGAAAGAAAATCAAGAAATGAAGCGGTTTGTTAATGAAAGTTACCCCACATTCTATAGAAAGCACCCTGGTGAAGTAAATTCCGAACAAATCATTGAGGGAATATTGAATGAAGACTTATTTGGATTTGTGGAGGTAGATTTGCAAGTACCCGAGAGTTGGGACGAAGTAAATTATAAACCTGCAACGTCATTAAGCCCGCAGGAATACTTTAAAGAAATGAGTCCTATTTTCTGTACGACGGAAATACCTTTTGATAAAATCGGAGAACACATGAAGACGCACGCGAAAGAACAAAATTTATCTCAAAAGTCCAGGTATTTATTGGTAGGGGGGATGAGAGCTGAAAAAATACTTCTGTTCACGCCTTTACTAAAATGGTATATTTCTCACGGCTTGAGGGTTACTAATATTCACCGGGTCATAGAATACTCTAAAAAAGCTTGTTTTCAATCCTTTGGAAAAGAAGTTACAGATGCGCGCCGAGAAGGAGACAAGCATCCTTCGATGAGCGTCATGGCCTTGCTCATGAAGCTCATAGGTAACGCCGCTTTCGGGGGAACTATCATTAACAAACAAAAGTACAGGCATGTAAAATATGTACAAGGATTCAGAAATTCTTGTATCGCCGTTAACCACCCTAGATTCGAGCAGTTAAACGAAATAGATAATAATTATTTCGAGGCTGAATTTAGAAAAGCCGGAATCAGTATCGATAATCCTTTACAGTTAGGTCTCGCGATTCTAAATTACGCAAAATTACATATGTTGAGCTTTTATTACGACTTTATGGATTCGTATATCGACAGAAATGATTTCGAGTACCTCGAGGTAGACACGGATTCTGCTTATTTCGCGTTATCGGGAACTTGTATAAGGGAAATTATTAAACCGGAAATGACGAAAACTTACGAGCAAAATATCTACGGGAATTGTCGTGACGAGTTTCTGCCGCGAGTAGGAGACAATGGAGTCTGGTTTCCTAGAGAATGTTGCGCCGCGCACCAAAGGCACGATCAGCGTGAACCCGGTTTGATGAAAATAGAATTCAAAGCAACGGATATGATTAATTTGAATTCTAAATCATATGTAGCAAAATCTGCTGATAGCGGTAAAGTGAAATATAGTTTAAAGGGTGTCAACAATTATTTCGTAGACCCTTCAGACTTATTTCAAAAAGTCTTGAAAGAAAAGAAACCTTCGTCCGCTACAAACACGGGTATCGCTGTCTACAACAACTCTATGTACTCGTATCAACAGCATAAGTCTGCCTTTACTTATTTCTATTGCAAACGGGTTGTCTGCGATGACGGCATTCATACCGAACCATTAGACATATGCTTAAAACCGACTAAAAACAACGGAAATGTATACAGCTAACTGGATTTGGAAAGACAACAAACATCGGTTTTATAATTGATATCGAATTTAATACTTATATACAGTAGTATACGATTATGAATAACATGCATATAGGATTATATTATGTACTAGAAATATAAATATTTATGTACAGTCGTACCCCAGCGGACACATGACGTCGGAATGACGTCGCACCGATGTCGACGCGACGTCATGACGTCGCATCAACGTCAGTACGACGTCGTTTCGACGTCATGTGCCCGCTGGGATATATTCTCTCTCTCTCTATATATATATATATATATATATATATGTAAATAAAATCAGTATGACAACCATTTGATCGTCTTTCTTCTCTCTGTCTTATTTTTTCTCCCCACTGTGCCTGGAATCCTATCTGATGACGATCGAACGACGCGCATCACACTGTCCATTTTATTCTCTGAATCCACTGAGTTGACAACGTCTTTGTCTCTAGTCAAATCGTTATTATTACTGGTGGTACTAGTAGTAGTAGTAGTAGCAGCAGTATTAGTAGCGACTTTTTCATTAGACGAAGTACTGTTGTCGTCATTATCAGTATTATCAGAATTGACGTGCGTCAGTGCAGGTCCAGACCCTTTATCGTGAGTCTCCGTCATGGCTCTGTATTTATCTTTCGCGATCAAAACAAGTTCTTTAGCCGCCATATTGCAAAGGAATCCACTTTAAAGCTGCACGTAATATTATGGAAACTTCTTTGACTCTTTTGACAAGTTCTGCTTTTTTCCTATTAAATCCAGAGTTCTTTTTCACAATAATTTTCCAAGATGAATTGTATTTTTTCAACACTTTTAAATCGCTTTCAGATAGAGGGAACGATTTTCTAACGGCGTTAAATATTATCCCGCTTAGGACTGTCACTTGCGATCTTGTGAGATTCTTTAACACACTTTTCTTGTCTTTGTCGCTCAGTTTAATCAGATAATGAAGAAACAAGCTCTCTTTCTTCAATAGAGTTTTCATAATACGCGTTAAACTTTAGGCTGGTATATTATCGTATCTTCATTTGGGAATATATTTGTCCTCAAACGATACTCGTCTTTAGATAAGTTATGAAGATCTACGACTAAGTAGCCCCAGCGAGGTTCTGTGGCTGAGTGATAAGCTGACATAAAAAATTTGCTTTTATGCGGGTAAACCTGTCTCGCGAAATGTTGGATTTGCAACGCGTCTCTGTGATTTTTAAACAGAATATAATATTTTGTGTTTAAACTGATAACTCTCGCCGAAGGTGATTTTTGAAATAAATTATGCGCTAAATATATAATAGTCATATTCAAATGATGAGAATGGATTGTCCAAAGCTGTTCCGCGGTTGGACTAGAATTAATTTGAGAAGCTAAATCATCCAAAATCAAGCACGTATGCTTTCGTTCTGAGGTAAATTTTCTGATTTCTTCCTCAGAAGGTAGCCCTTCTTTAAAGCTGATGTTCGGAACTTTTTCCAACATTTCATCGAAAACAGGTTGCCACGCACTCCCGTAACAGTAGAGAATAGCCGAAACTTTATCCTTAAACATGCCATCAGAATGTTTTAACAGTTTACTAACGAACGTAGTTTTTCCTCCGTTCGATCCAGAAATCAAAGATATGGTAGACGGACTTTCAAATTTTATCAATGATTCTTTTTCATACCACGACATTTCGTAAAAAAAAAAAAAAAAAAAAAAAATTTTAAACTACAGTACAGTTTGACTCTGGTTATCTCGAACACTGATATCAGAAAGTATCAGTTTAAGACAAAAAAAATTGAAATGAAAATTTTTGGATACAGTTTGTATGATTATTATTATTTTTATTTCAACTCCTATTATCTCCAACTAGCGCTACCGCCGAGTATTTGTTTCTAGTCACTAAAACTTCGAGATAACCAGAGTTGACTGCGTATATACTATAATTACCTATACGTCACCACAGTAATCGGATAAAAATAAAATGATACACAAAACAACAAACAAGTAATTGAAATGACACTATTGAGCGACAAACAAACTATATTTACTTGAAATATAATTCATTCGTGAATATATTAAAATAACTATGGTTCTATAATATATGTCTCTTTTGCTATTTATTTGTTTGTATTTTATATCACTGATACACAATTACGTCTCTGCTTTGAGTCAATTCGAAGTAGCCAATTCCCTCCGTTAGGATAATACAGGAGACGGTATTTGGTAATGGTTTCGAAAAGTTAGCCGTTATCCTTACGATGCCTTGTTTGACGAGCGATAAATATCCTCTATCATGAAACGTTGGTTCTAGATCAAATACGTATAATGCGTAGCCGTTGGCTATGTCAGCTACTTCTAACTGATTCCCTTTGTCAGTGAGCCATTTCCCTTTTGAATGTAGCATCCAGTGGAATGTCTCTACACAATCGATGCCTCTACCTTTGTCAAAATTTACTCTGATCGGATTACCAAGAGCCGGAATACCATCCACAGAAACCGTAATATCTGTTAAATCAAATCCTTGAAAGTTCCATGGTGAAGTGTTGAAGTCACCAGCAACTGATTGTGCCTTCACGAATGCTATAACGATTCTGTTTGGTTTGATTCCCTGACACACGTTATCTATGTTAAAATTTACTTGTCCTTGTGATATAGCCGACATGCGAACTTCTGTTTTTACGTATGGATATTTTGCGTTGGTTTTCTCTAACACTTGACTTTGCGCGTAAATTACGGCCGGATTTACTTGGACTTTACATATATTCAATACCATTTCTTCGATTTTGATCTTGTAGTTTGGACTAATAGCGTCAGTCATTAAATAAAACTCTGGTTTGGCTCTGTAGAACTTTAAATTTATCGCAACTTGGTTGAGTATGTATCTGTCTATCTGAAAGAGATCGTGTGCTATCGGAGCTATCATGTGCACTAATTTGCTTTCTCTAAAAAGTCCAGTACGTGTAATAAAAGCGTCATTGGTGCCTGTTTTTGCATCATCATCGTCAACGCGTCCCGGTATGTCTTTATAAAATAACTGAGATGTTAACTGAGAAGATTTTGCGTCGTTTCCGTATTTCAACAATGTCTGGATCATGGCCTTGTATGGATAATATCCCGCAGCGGGTGTTATGAATTTTCCTTGCACTGTAGCGTCAACCTGTTCGAATAAGGCGTGAGAAAGCAGATTTACAGGCCCTACATATTCCGTTGCCTGTATATCACTTCCGTCCAAATGCACGATTTTAGCTTTAATGCTCATAAAACTATCTTTAGTATTGATAAATTCCATGCCATTCTGTCCTGTAACTGTAAACTGAATAGGAGATGAATCCGAAATTTGACTAATTGGAAGCACTTGCTGGTAATAGATTTTTTCCACGGCAGTCTGAGTCGGTGGAAGATTAAAAAGAGATAACTCGCTCGGTTGAGCTTCGACAAAAAAATCCGTATTAACTGCTGCCATTATCACACAAAAATATCTTTTGATAGCCTCTTTCCGCTCTTCTTTTTGCGTTGTCGCTTGACTTTCCTACCGCTCGCTTTACGTCCTGCCTTTTTGAATGTTTTTTTAGAACTAAGCTTTCGTTTAGAAGGTCGACTCTTTTTTGTTCTCCGCATATTAATCCTTTCTAATTCACTCTCTGCCTGCTCTACGGTTTGTTGCGACGGTGATATGAGTTTTACCTCGGGTGAAGCGTCTTTTTCTTTATGACTATGAATTTTTTTCTCTAGTTCAATCGGAATAATAGACTGGCTTGACTGTGTTGTGATCCTAGTTTCTTCACCTTTGTCACCCGTGTTGACTACTCCAGACGTTGGAAGTAAATGTCTATGACTTGAAACACTTTCGTAGTAGCGAAGCCATTTTTCGTGACTCGGTACATATAGATTCTTCGCATTCATTATAGAAATATTTCGCGTACAGTCTTAAAATGTATCACTAACACTACAGGGTCTTTCAATTCTATCGCAGGCGATCCCTTTTCTGTCTTTATCGAAAACTCAAGTTCATTTATTTCTGATTTGACAACTGAAGTATAATACGGTGAATTGAAGATATAATTTTTGCTCCCGTGAGCTTGCACACTTCTAAGCAAAGGCGCGTAAACTCCGTCAATGATTGTTTCGCCGCAAATATTACTATAAATGTGAAGAGGGGAATGTATTTTGTCGCCTCCCTTAATCGTTACTTCCGTTAGTCCCATCATCCATTCGTTATCTAAATTTAAAGGTTGTCTCAATTTACATCTAAAATTATATGGTTTGTTATTTGGAAAGTATTGCAGATTTCCATCACTATTTATAATCATGTAAAAAGACATTTTACTTTCGTATATCTTCCACAGCGCTCTGGTCAACCCACGAATTGAACTTCGCAGGCCATCCGTCGAATTTAACTAGGTACTGAACCTTCCCAGCTTTCTTTCTTTTTCTGATAATCTTTTCAATTACCCATAATACGTCATCACTTTTTTTAGATATCCTCTGGAGTTCTTGTTCATAGAACGTGGAGTTGACTGGTTCACGAAGGAAATCCACAATTTTGTATATGGGAAGATCCTGCTTGAAATATCTTTCCGAAATTTTAAATAACTCGCTCGTCCATTTATGTTGATAGTCTCGCTGAAAGGTGTATTTGGAGACTGATAATCTTACGATGTCGCCAATGCGGAACTTGAACCGGAATCGTTTCGTGTATCTCTGTTTTGACTTAGAACTATTACCGTCGCTAGCTTTGTTATACATTCTGTCCCATATCTCCGCTTCATTATCCACAGTTACCTGATTCGGTGAGAGACGTTTACCTAAACTTGAGTGAGGGGTTGAATTGTAACTGTCTACTATTTGCTGCAAAGTCTCTATAAACCGATAGGATCTTTTATATCGAAACATTCGGAACATCTTGTTTCGAATAGTACGAATTGTTCTCTCTGTTATTGCAGCCTTAGTTTCTTCATTTTGAGTCGTGAAATATTTAATATGTTTCGTTTTTAAGAATTTTTTGAACAACGCGTTGTTAAGTTCTTTACCTTTGTCGGAATACACAATTTGCGGTACGCGACCTTTCTCGATAATTTTATCGAACGCATTCACAACTGACTTAGCTTGTTTGTTCTTTAAAGGCTGGATATGTAAAAATCGGGAAAACGTGTCCACGGCGAAGAGAAGAAATTTTACTGAGTCATTGGATGAACTTATATTTTCAACACTAGCTAAATCCAGTCCCCATTGGATATCAACCCCTGATGTTATAATTTTTCTTCTGCGGAATCTTCTTTTGATATCCTTTTGAATCGAATATTCATCCCTGTCATTCAACCACGCTTTGATTTTATTCCGACTGACTTTAAATTTTCCTTCTCTTTTGACTATCTGGTATAATTTTTCGGGTCCCGAAAATGCGGCTGCATTGGCTGGGTCCAAATATATTTTTTCTAAATATTCATTCATCTTTCATTGTTTACTTTCCGCTTTCAACAAAGGAACAGCACAAAAAAATGGTTTCCTTTAAATCGCAAATTTCGGAAAGAAACTGTCTGGAGATCGTTACAGAGCGGGTCCCTCTTCTAATGTTAACGACGACATCATTTTGCTCATTTTGAAATATAGATATATAATGTTGTTCTCCTATACACAAGTTAACCTTTCGTTTGTGTTTTTCATCCGTCGCAATAATTTGAATATCCTCTTCTTTCGATAGTTTAGAGTGTACTTGCGCCTGCGCCATTATTAAGAATTTACAAATCCGTCTGTTTTAAAAACATTTCTCTGGACTGGATTGCTTGTTTCTTCGACCATACCCGTCGTTCACATAAGATACATAGTTCAATTATAACTATCGCGCATGCAAATAAAATAAATATCCCTGCACAAATGAAAACAGCAATATCGAAAGACATGTTAGTTTCAACGGTCACGAATGAAGAATGATGAAAGTAATATCGCCTACAAACTAATTGGAGTTTACGTTACTGTTTCGCTTCATTTGCTTCATTGAAGACGAATGGACTATGTCCTAGCGCGGTAACCCCCCCCCCCCCCCCCCCCACGCCCCCTCGTAATAAATAGTAACAGCTACAATGTCCACGCCCATGAGCGTAACTTCGTCGCTGCTCAAAAGTGTGTAGAGTCTACGCGCAGGCGCATAACTGCGTAAGAAAAGGACAGATATCATTTTCAGCAAAAATGCTACAAATTTGTTATTATTATTTTATGTTAAATACTGCTTGTATGTTAAATACGGCAGTGGAAATAGTGGAATGGACTCCGCCTTTCATATGCTACGCCCAAGATCATGTGACCTCTAATTTCCACTAACCCCCTTACGGCAACTAGGCTATGCGTAACCTTTACCTTTTACTGCTTGTAGTTATCGTAGTATCAAGAGTAAGCAGGGGTTGGTTGGGTGATGCGATGGTGCTGCGTGTAACTTCTTCCAGTGTCGGGGCGTCCTACTGATTTGGATAATAGTAGGGTAAGGACCTACTGTGCTTGCAGTAGGTGCGGGTGGGTGTTGTTTGGACATTTTTTCTCTCGTGTATCATTTCTCTTCTTTCTCTCTCTCTCTCTCTCTCTCTCTCTCTCTGGGAGACGGTCGCGATATAGACTGAAATATTGCCTCAAAGGGACAATAAATCATTATCAATCGAGAGTCAGTGGTCTTAATCGTATTATTACCATTTTTTGTTTCAAAACTTATCATGATAAACTTGTGTTCTCTCTCTCACACACACACACACACACACACACACACACACACACACACACACACACACACAGAGTATGAGTGTGCGCGGGGATGATTGAACAAAAAGGGCTCAGTAGCTTTAACAATCCACTATTATAACACAGTCCAGGTTTTACAATCACTTTATCGTGTTTATTGCGCACGTTATAGTTCTTGACCCGCTCTGGAAGAGTTCATTGTGTAACTAGGTATGACCTGAATAAGAGCTGGTTGACACAAAAAATGTAGGAATTGAATAATTTGTATCTCACAAGTTGTTGCCTATTTTGAAATAAATTCACTTTTAAACAAGATTTCATGATTTATCCCTCCTACAATAAAAAATAAAAGCGTCGATTCTTCCACCACTTCCTGCGCACCCCCGCTATTCCATTTTAGGAACCACCCATGTTTTGAAAATTAATTACACAACAGAAACGTGTTGGATCGCAATTAGAGAAGCTCGTGATGAACATGAAACGCTGTGCTATTCTGTTCTGGTTCTTTTCTCTGGCGGCAGGGATTTTGGTGAATCAACACAGATGTGCTTTTAATAAAGCAGAAGAGAGTCTGGAATGCCCTTATGAAGGCGAAGGGATATACGAAGGAGACAGAATGCTGACTGGGATCAAGCAAATTAACTTCAAAGAATTCGGACTGGGTCAAATTAATCTCACAAGTGACTATTTCCCAGATTTAACCAAGATCCAGATCCTGGAAGCTAAGGTCGCGGCTGAAGTCATCTGCCAAAACCTACTCCAGACAACTGCGGCGGTTTGGGTCGAAGGACAGGAGTGCAATAAACAGGTAATTTCCGTAATTTTAGCTATTCTGGACTGGAATGGATAAGATACTCTACATCCCGCTGACTACAATGTTAAAATTCTTATGATGATACTCGTACTGGAAAGGATTTGCGTGCGGGAGCAAATTCTTTACAGGAAAGAATTTGCTCCATTAGCTGGAACAAATTCTTTTTACATGAAAGAATTTGTTTCCTTGGTGAGAGTAAATTCTTCCTGTATAAAGAGCGACATATTGTAGATAGTGCGCCATTTAGTTCATTTGTATTGTTACTTTTTGCTAGATTAGGACTTCTTAAAGATTATTAGCTGTGGCTGAGTGGGTAAAGCTTGAATCTGCAGTTTGATTCTTGCTGGTGGCGGAAATCAGAGTGTCTCCATTGCTCACAGTATTAGATTATCCCCCTCTCATCGTCCTGACATGACTGAAATAGTGTTGCAAAAGGACGTAGAATTGCTAGTCATCTAATGGTAGAAAGACAGCTTTGTCAAACGGAGTAAGGCGATTGGTTATGCAGTTGAGGGTTGCAGGTTTCAGTATGGGTTAGGTTAGATGGCAACGGAAAATCTCTGTCAATCCGGTAGTAAATGGTACCACTTTTCGAATCAGAGAATGATGGAGACTAGAGAAGGGTGAGCTCTGCCTTTTCGTATGCTGTATCCAAGATACGATTGTCCTCTAAAAACACCCACTGCCCTACAACCGCTATACTATGCCAACCTTTATTATTATGTTTTGACAGACAACAGTTACCAAGATCGAAGACCCTTCTACAGATGAGTCAACCGTTGAAAGAACTATGGTCATCACCACAGCTGAAAACCATGACACTGAAAACTACATAGTTTGGAAGATTGCTGCTATCGTTTTGACTGGTATGTTATTTTATTTATTTAATATATTTTTCAAATCAAATAGGTAGAATTGTCTGAACTGATGGCAACAGCAGAAAATAGCGGTTTGTTCAAGGTCTGCACAGTTTTGTTGTATCTCTTAGCTGTAAGATTTATTGTGGGATGAATTATATAAATAGTCCTAAAAATGTTAATTCCTACTTTCAGCATCTACATTTACTCCATCCCTAACCCAAATTACTGTGTTTAGTCTAATGAATGCACCAGAGCATTGCAGTTCCTGTAAATATCATAGAGACTAAAATAGATTTTAGTGGACTAAAGCTAACCATGTTGTATTAATCTACTTTTTTTTTTTTTTTTTCATATAAAAAAGTGAGGATGAGATTATTATAGGAGGCGGCATAATGATTTATATATTACTCTTGAGGAGTAAATTCAAAATTGTTTTAGAGGCCCAAGTTGGTATTATTATTGTTATTTTTATTTTTTTTTTCGACTATGACAACTTGTTTTGTTTTAGCACTTGCGGGGATTTTAATCTCCATCTCAGTTCTACTGGGTATAGTTCTAAGAAAAAGATACAAAACCAACCCACAGCAGATGCATGAAATGATTTACATGGCATAGTGTAAGTTTACTCTCTTTACTTCCTGCTAGTATAACACTATGCGGTAATTTTAATAATTTTGCTAGACATTTAATATTTCCAGGATTCTATCTTTGCCAACTGCTATTTTTTTTCCATCCTTTTATTTTTTCTAACAGTTTGCGTATCTGGGATATGTTGTACGGCAGTGGGATGCAAAATAAGAAAACGCTGTTCATCCTCCCAGCCACGACAATTACAGCCACGACTAATGCGGGTCGATCTTGAGGCACCGGAAGTTGTGGAGTTTGTTCAGATGAACAAGAGAGACTAAAAGGAGACTTATACTTCTAGTTTCAGGAGGCGTACTTATTTTCATAGTAGTGGACAGAACACAATGGAGGCTTAACCGTCCAGTAAACCAAAACAGGAGACGGAGAAGACCAAGGCATCCGCTGATGCCACTACCTCTAAGACGTGGTGACAGGATAAGACGTCCTCCTGCTAGATTTACGTTTTAGGGATATTTTTTGATTACCGGATTAAAATTTCTTCTTTTTTTTTTTTTCCATATTTTCCATGTAAATACAGCAATTTACAGAGCCCTAGATAAGAGGGAGTAATTGGTGATAATTAGCGATAATTTTTCTTAATTCTGGATAAAATTATATGTTGTGACCCCTCATCTGAACTGTCTTGTCGAGACGGTTCAGATGAGGGGTCACAACATATGGTTTCAATGAGAAATAAAAAAAAAAATATCCCTTAATTTTATCATCAGATACCCCTCTTATCTAGAGCTCTGAATTTAGATTTCAACATTCAAATTAGTAAAAACTTCATCATCTCAAACCTCTACTTATACACTTTTCTCCGATGCAGTCCGCTTCCACTACTTTAAAGAAGTGTTTTTGTTTCTTCATGAATGACTGCTTAAAGTGAGGTTACTCCCCTCATGCTTACTGCGAAACTTGAGCAAGCTCTGATAGAAGGGATGAAGAAGCTAATTTGTGGATAATTTTCGTGATTTCATAATAAAGTCTTATGTTGTGTCCCCTCATCCGTCTCGACGAGACAGTTCTATTGAGAAGTCACAACATATCTTACTATACGGAAATAACGAAAATTATCCCTAAACTATACCAGTTAACCCCTCCCTCTTATCAAGAGTACTGAATTCCGATGTTTACCTAATACACATAGGCGGACTTTTGAACAAGATTGACTCCTCTCTTAATGCAAATGCTCCTCTGTGAGTCTGCGCATTCACGCAGTCTTATCAATGTCTTCACTGTTCTTACGCAATCAATCATAAAAAATCCACTGAAAAGATATGACCCTTAACACGAGAAAACCAACAAAGTGGTTGTGCGCCCATAGTAGACTCTGATCAGCCTGGGCATCTGACCAGTCTGATCAGAATCTTCGCTGACCACATGGAGGTAGCTTAGACCCTTAGCTATACTTTAAGCACTTAGCGAAAAGTCTGAGCGGACTGGGACGCTGCCCAGGCTGGTCCGAGTGTGTGCTTGGCGCACAACCACTTTTTTCGTGTCGCGGCTCATATCATTTTGTTACTACACATGCGCATTCAATCATGTTCACAAATGTTGGCAAATACCCTCCTTTTTTATGTGGTACTGCTTAGATTTACCACCCGACTCGCAACACAATATACCTCATTCCACAAATAAAGTATTTCAAGTATTTTTATTTTGTAGAAACATCAGTGCTAGTTAGTAGATTTGAAAAAAATCATCCTCTGTCAGTAAAGTAGATGATCATGACTCAAAGCTACTACTTTTTATGATGCTACATAGTGTTAGAAGTCTAGTCATTTTATATGCTTTAAAAGCGAATACTACCATTTATTCTGTGACCCTGAATTTTGAAAATGGTGAAAAGACTAAGTTTGTATTAATCTTCTTTCTCGCTCCCTCTCACACGTGCTTATTTAGTGATATTTTGTTTCTTAATATTGTTGTAAGTCTCTGGAAGCCCAGAGAGAACGAGGGATAATGAGTGGGATGGGGCTAGAAGGAGTTTTACTTTTGTCAGATCAATAATTATTTGACTTCGTGTCTAGTTTAAACTGAATGAATGGCAGTTTCGCTTTTACTGGATGTATATAGCTGTATATACGTTTATGTTCTGCTTTGTTTAAGTTTTTTACAACTTAAAATGTATAATTGAAAATGCTCAGTATTTTGATACGCATAATTTTGTCATTTTGTCTCAAAAGCGGCAAATGATTGATCTCGATGTCTACTTTTTATGTGTTCTTGCCAAAGTGACTGATTATATACTCAGTATTTTTTATAGTTATATTTTTTCAAAGATGCGTTTCGACATTATTTTGTAAAACGTTTTCAACTTTATAATAGAATCGGGTAATACAAGCGCAGTATATGCGTTTCTCAGGGATACGCTTTGACTCCGTATGTGATAAAGGATATTGAAACGAGAAGGAAGAAAATGTACCGTCGAGCGTATTCAACCAGTGGTGACTGAGATGAGACTGCGCCTGTCAGCATGAGTTTGATTAGACTTTGCTGAGGCGAAAGGTATCTTTTAGACCTCAGCATAGATTCCAGTCAAGCTCCAATATCGCGTATTCTGATCGAATCGACACTGATTGCGTGTGCTCGAAGGGGATGATTTCCTCATGCTCAAACCCGGTTCATGTTTTGTGCCTTAAAATGATTTATATACTTTGCTATCTTTTCCGAAAACGTTTGAAGAGTATGAATCTCGTCATATAGAAAGAGTTGTTTGTTTGTTTTTTCATCCATTTTTTTCTTGAATCATTTGTTTTATTATTATATTTTTCTTTATTGTAGCTCCTGTTTTTGACAGTTTTGTAGACTGGGTAAGGAGAATAGACAGAAACAGCGAAAATGGAGAAAGTAGAAAGAGAGAAAGAAACAGGAATGAAAATATGTATTTTTTTTTATTATTATTGTCTGCTGAGCTTTACATTCCTGTTTTATAAAAAAAGCTATATCTATGTACATCTACTATATCAGTAATGTTCTGTCAGTCCTTATTTTGAGAAGAGAAGGAAAAGGAAACTGAACTTATGAAGGAGAGAGAGAGAGAGAAGGGACAAATGAAGCAAGTCTGAGACGAAAAAAAAAAACAAAAAAAAAAAAAACCTCGTACTTTCATACCAGAATATATATTTTTGTATAAAGTTTTATTCTTCACCATTCCTGTTTCTAGAAATGTTTTTTTTTATATATATATTTTTATGGTAGTATCTCAAACTAGTCAGGTGGTTTTATTCAGCAAGAAGGGCAATATCAGTATCTCTACGTGCGTCTTTGTCTGATCCCGTCAGTTACCATGAATTCAACAGTGACTTATCAACTGAGACTAAATCAGCAGCTGTTAACAATCGTATCATTTGAAATTCACAGTTCTGAAACACCTACTCTAAACAGATATACATCCCCTCATTAACTGTACGGTAAAATTAAGGGCTTTTTGTGGCGCGCCATTGAACGCGTGCGATTTTGTGCGTGGGTCTATGTCCCGCGCTAAGTTGATGTATTCAGCCCATTTACATTATCAGGCGTTCTGGGTGAGTTTCGGAACTGTGTATTATCATTATTGCTTACCTTTCGAATTCTCGGGTGATAGTCACTTTGCTCAGCACCGGACGGATCGGTCAACAACGCAGGTAAGAAAAAATTAGTATTACCCTTGCGGACATAAACGAAGATAAGAGAATATTGGAAAGCTAATTATCGTATTCATTCTAATGAATGCTCGAGCATTGCGTTTTCGAAGAGAAATTGGGGGTCGGATTGGGGCCGGGTTACTAGCGGTGAGAACGTCCATTAGAATGAATATGATACTGGATGTTTGGACAACTCGGTGAAGATTGCTATGCGAATGAGAACTGGTGAATAAACGTACTTCTTGGTAGTACACGTAGTTTGTCTCTTTTATTCCGTTGGTAGTTACTATAGTGACAGTATCGTTCTTCCTGTTCGTAAGTTCTTTTCGTGCGCATTTTCATAGTTCAGATACCTTCAAATAATACAGTCAAGAAGAAATGTTCATTTTAACTGGATATTTCGAAGTATCTGACTTGATCGACCAAAAGAACTTGCAAATTGAAAGACGGAACACCGCAATTACTGTTATATATAGCGACAACCCTAAGATAGAATCACTTTAAGCCGATTCTACAGGGGCTGCTGCATTATTTTTTTTTTCTACGAAGAAACTAGAAAAAAAAACCCCGATCTTCTTATACGCTTCGTCATCTAAAAACCCTGCACAACCAAAAAACAAAACGAAACAAAGATGAAAACTGTATATCAGTTTATTATATGCATATATATTATCCCAGCTACAGATAAGGAAGGGATACTTCAGAAATATTTTTTCTTATTTCTCCGATAAAACATAGGTTGTGTCTCCTCAGGAGAGGGTTCTAATGAGGGGACACAACTTATGATTTGTATAGAAAAATAAGGAGGTTGTAATCGGTGATACAAGTTAATGCACACGCTTACAACGAAGCCTCGTATTCGCAAGCCAGAATCATTTGATTTTTCTCCGAATCCGGAAACTTGAACACCATGGACTTTATTTCATCCTCACTCGCCCGCTGTATAGGGGATTGTGAGGACGAAAATAAATTGCCATGAAGTTCTTCCAAGTTTGCTGACGCTTTTTCTGCCAGAGCAAACAGCGCCTCAGGCTGGACCTGCGCATAAGCTGGGACCCAGTAGTCCTCGACTATCTCGTCCCACGCTTTCGCGCACCCTGACGATCCAGCGTGTTGCAGCTGACTGCTATGATTGATTGCGCAGCCGTTACAATCTTTACTGGCTTGCGCAAACAACTCATTGATGCCTTTTACTATTAAAACGCATTCGGCAGCCTTAAATAGCATAAGGCTGCTCTCGGAAATTTGGTCTATTTTATCTTTACACTCTTTCAGGGCTAATCCAATAGGGTTGGCTACATCTAGACTAAACCTAACCCCGCATTTAGTATAGATGTAGCTTCCCTTTTCATTTTTCCCGCATTTTCTCAAGTCAAGTACCATGCTATCACCTTTTCCGTATAAATTCTCTTTCACGAATAAAACTGCTCTGTATTCGTTTCTGTTATTGATTTTTATTAGCTCAAACGGAATATCTATCGGTCGCACCGATTTTTTGTTCAGATATTTTTTTCCCACCATAACTGCCAAAGGCAGCTTCTCTATAAGGGGAGAAATTTCCTCCTCCGAAAGTGCGATGGACGTATTTTTTGATTCTGTCTCTTTGTTTACACATATTACGTATTCATTCATTATGTGGTCATACGCTAAGCTGATGCATATTTCCGCATTAATCTTGCTGCTCAGTAGTAACGAGTCTTCCTTAATTTCCATATCATCAGATAATTTGAGTGTTTTGTTCTTCACCATCTGGTCCACTTCAGTGTCTTTCCTTTTCAGAGCCATTGTTCTGTAACAAAATGCACACATTATATATACGAGAAAAAAAAAGAGAAGACAATCCTATCGTCTTGATCTTAAAACTGCTCTAAGCGTCTGCCTCCACACACCCCTAGGAAAATAAAGTACCAAAATGTGCAGTTGAGCGTTTGTCATCTGCGACAAATATTGTTTTATTTCATCGATGGTAAGATGGGCGCATTCCCTCACTATTGTCCTCATACATAAACCGTCTAAATGTTGGTCTAGTTGAGGGAAACTACAGTTGCGCTGGTCCTTAATAGATCTTAGAACCCAGTCAATTTCAAACGCAGTTATGATATCGGTACGATTATCATACAAGTTTCTTCGTATTTGTTCCAATAGCAAAGAAGGGAGTTTCACAACAATTTCACGGATTGCTACATCGGATATCCGTGCTGCTTGAAACAGAGTGGTAATTAGCATGCTCACGCTCAGATCTTCCAGTCTAGCTGCCATAATGATCTGCAACGCAAACGAATAAATTCATCTTAATATTAATCCTTAATAAGCGACACCAGTTCGAAAATCGTTAGAAGAACTTTAACAAAACGAATAAAAGGAATGAATTTAAAATGTAAAAACGAATACTTTAAAAAAAAAAATCAAGATATAAAAACTGTTAAAATGTATTGTTAAAAAGACAACTTACAGTTAACGTGTTTTTTTTTCCTTGTTTGTTTATTTATTTTACTTTTACTTTTTTCTCTCCTCAGTCGTAGTTTCAGCCTGCTCTAGCGTGTAGGGTCTCTAACGAGATGAAAGTTCAGTGTCGATGTGGGACTATTTGTATGATAATCATATAGCCGCGAACTATTTTGACATTAATATCTGATAACGGGGCATCTAATTTAAAATTAATGACTCTGCGATAGACTTTACATAATTCTTCGATTATTTTCGCACCTGTAGGTATGTACCGTAATGTTCTGATTATAATCGTTGGTCTGCTTAAATGGGTCGTTAATAATTCCGCGCTTTATCTTAATATCTACATGGTCAACAGACACCGCGTATGACAAATTGTCAGATTGTCATAATGTCATAATTAACGATCTAATCAATATATTACAACGACATGAAAGGTTGTGTGTGGGGGGTGGGGAGGGGAGGGGGGGGGGGGGGGGGGGCACGCGCGCTTGCATGTACTTACTCTGAGAGGCTGTCTTCTTTTTTTAACATATTTCTGACTTTCGTCAGAATTTTTCCTAGTAAATTTTGTCCTCTCCAGCGGCTTTCGTCATGAATATTTGGGTTGTTTCTAGCCAGTCCAATACCCCAAATCCTATCGTATGGGCTCGCCTCTACGAGCGTTTTTGGCTCAGTGTCGAGTAGTTTTCTTTTCAATTCTTCATTCTGACTGAACTGAAAGTTAAATAAAAGTAACAGTAGAATTCTTTCTAAATTAACTTTACAAATATTGCAATTAGAATAGTATATGTAAATTTGATTATAAAAAACGCAAAATTGAGTAATATTTCGAAAAAGGAAGCATAGATTTCCCCACCTTCAGTAAATTGCCTCGTTCAACAACCTCCAGCGATCGTCTTTTCCACAAATCTTCCTTAAAATTCTGCACACTACGACCCAGCCGTTTATGTTCCAGCGGTGATTTAGTAGCCATAATAGCTTCCGCTGCCTGGTAGTCGCCGAATGTGACTGTAATCGAAAGACAAAGTAATTTATAAGCGCAGAAATATTCATCTCAACAGTGTTTAAATTAGTCTAAATATAATTGTTTTCATTACAACAACTGACCACTAAGATTTACATTTTTATTGTACGCTAGGGAGCCCCCGATAGGCCAATAGATTAAGCGTTGGCTTGCTGATCTAGTGGTCTCGGGTTCGATCCCCGCATAAGGCAAGAATCTTTTCAATCGTAAACGTGGTGCCGTTGCACACAACCTTTCATTATTTCCCTACCACCCCGATATAACTGAAATACTGCTGAGAAGGACGTAAAATTACAAGCCTTCCATCCATTGTACATTGTGCATAGATAAAGAAAAGATTAAAGTTAGATTCTATAAGTTCCTCCGTTTTCAAAGTATTTGCTTAACGGTATTGTTTCATCAGTTTAATCAGAACAAAGAATTGAAACATAATTCTTATCAATCATATTTCCTTACCTGCTTTGTGATAATGCATGTACTGTTCCATGCAGGTGAATTCTTTCTCCGCTTCTAAAAATTTACACGAATGAAACTGACTAAAGACAGATTCAGCCCCATAAAAGAAAATATATTTTTCATTTTGTGTATGTTCCATATTTAGAAGCTTATCAGAACTTTCGCTTTTTAGTATCGAATATAGCAATAATATCTTAATATTGTTCTGACTCACGAAAATTTCTCTGCCTGGGGAAACGATATTCACCAGAGCGGTAGCGGAGCGAAATGTCGCTCGCGGGTCGCTGACCGGGTCAAACCTTTTCATCGAATATGATCATTTCCTCCGAAAATATGATCATAACACTGGGGCATCATCTACATTATATACTACTTGTAATCGCTTCCCGATTTTTATACCCCGCCACACGTTAGTGTCGGGGTATTATGTTTTCACGTTGGCCGTCCGTGTGTCCGTCCGTCCGTCCGTCCGTAGTATGTACGTCTGTCCGTCCGTCCGTCCGCACTTCGTTTCCGTTCGATAACTTAAGTATTTATCAACGGATTTCCTTCAAATTTTGCATATGCATTTGTATCAAGAATGTCTCGCTTGGGATTGTTAATGGGCAAATTTCGATAATTTCTGACAGAGTTATGGCACTTGTCAATGTACAAAAAATGGTTTCTGGCCTCTAGTTCCTTTACTACTTGGAGTATCATGATGAAACTTCACGAAAATGATCGAAGTAACAAAAGCTTGATATGAGCACAGAAATTTTATCACCGGGGATTATCTGCCCCTGCCCTGGGGCTATATACATGTATAAAATCATGAAAAATGTCATATAAAATCAGAATTTGAAGCAATTTTTCTGAAACTTACAGCAAATGATCAGAGTGATGCAAGCCTCCAGTGATGCTCAAATTTACCCCATGTGAGTTATCTCCTCCCCCCCCCCCACCCCCCGGGCTATATACATGCATGAAATGATGATATCTGCGTTCTATCATGACAAAGATTTTTATCCTTGTTCAGTGGGGTTAGGTTGCCCCATACATGTGATGAGGTCCTGATGACCATGTGGGAGATTTGGATTTCATTTCAGGGAGATTGAGTTCTCCATCAGGGAGACTTTTTGACGGCAACTTTGACGCGTCGTTTCACGTAGTTTACTGTATTATTTTCAGATTTTTTAATAAAAACATGAACTATAGTATAGTTTGTTTAGTTAAATTTTGAGTCCCATCCCCCCCCCCCCCTCCCCCACCCACCCACTTCCCTCAATACCTCCTTTCTTTAATTATTATAATTATTTATTTATTATTATATTATTGTAATTATTTATATCATTATTTTCATTATTTTGGTATCTGTCTTGCACAGAATCTAGCTTTTGCAAAAGCTTATACTTGTGATGTCATACAGATTTGTCTCCCTTGAAATCCCTATTTCAGATATCTAGTTGACTTCTTTCATAACCAAATAAGTTTTGTTTAAAGGTACTCAGAGCTACTAAAACTGTTAAAAGTGTATATAACAATGTTCAAATTCTGTTTCTGATGCAAAACTACCCATGCACCAGACAGAAATATCAAAACTTTCATGCGTAAGTTTTACACCTTAAATCATCTAAGTTCCCGAGATATATTATGCACACTTGGGGAAAAAATACCTTACGGCGTGAGCGACAAGTGAAGACACCGATCAGCCTGCACCTCTGTGCAGTCTAAACAGAGTTTTGCATCTACTGTCTATGAGTCTAAGGGAATCTAAGCAGTGAATACTAAAGTCTTTGACTGTATTGCGCATGCTTATTAATATTTTGTGTAGTTGTAAAACAGGCCTATCGGCTCCTTTCCACATGACATATCTTCCTGGACACATTTCGTCGGTAAAACACAGCCAGGTGTTTTCACGGGTCAGTGAGTTTATTAGTGGCCTGAATAAAGGGATTAATGTCAACAGACATGATGTGTTTGTTTATCTGTTTATTGCACAGTCAAAACAATATTTGATGCTGTGAATACACATGTGGATATCTCCTTACTGGCGGGGGGAAAAGGGCATGACGTTGGAAAAGGGGCAATCAGAAAAAAACTATGATAGGAAAACTCAGCATCCGGGAGATTCGGAAGACTTTCCGGGAGCGCGGGAGATGGGCTTCATTTCCGGGAGACTCCCGGATGATCCGGGAGACATCACATGTATGTTGCCCCTGCCCTGGGGTTATACAGAGAAAAAAATAATTCTGGAAAAATCGGTGTGTAAAAAAGGCTTGCAGTGGCGGGGTATCACGCAGTCGTTTGCGATGCTTTTATTAAAGTTATAATAAATTATGTTAACATTTTTAGTTTTGGGTGGTTTTAAATACATCTTGCAAAGATGCACCTGCAGTATTCTTGGACCAAACAGGCATAGTCAGATTGGGAATTTTTCATCTGGAATTGGGAAAAAAACATACTTTTTGGCATTGGGAATGGGGCCGAATTTCGGCCCCAAATTTCGGTGATCGAGAGCCCTGAATGATGATTTAATTTTTGGATTTGGAATGATGGAATACTTAAACATATGCCTTTTGACATTTATCCCAATTTATCAGGTTGAAGAACTTTGGCGGGCTGACATTTTCGTAAATACTATTTTCATTTTCTTATTTTCTGCATATAAAAATGTCGTGTCTGAGTTAATGAGAAGATAAACTAGGCATTTTCATGTTAAGTTTAAAACAACACTTAATCAGCCTGAAATCAGAATTTGTAAAGAAAATATTAAACTGCTTTCCTCTGGTAATAGTCTATACCGTATCTTTGATAATTGTTAAATTTATTTTTCTGTTATTATCATTATTATTATTATTAACTATTATATTATAATAGTTACTTATGCTAAAAATGTTAAGATTAATTACCATATCATCAATAATTATATGTAAAAGCTGCTTATCAAGGTATGTCAATGGAACAATGATCAATTCACCAATGATAACCAACAAAATAAATAAAATAATTATGACCTAACTCTCTGGATGACAAGGAGCCAGATATGGTTCCGAAAGAGCAAATTGACCTGTGTATTCTCCGCCCAAATTAATCATTTTGTTGGAAATGTACAGATATGATAAACAGATGGTTTATAATTTTTAAAATAAGAAATGGCTAAAATATATGCTGTAATAAACATAAGAACAGTTGGCAGTTATTAAATATTTAGTTATCGTATTTCATTCGCAATATGGAAAATGTATTTCTCTTAGCATTAGTTGGCAGTAATTCTAAATTTTATTAGTAATTTTGCCTCAGAACAGAGAAGCTTTCATTTTCATGCAAGGTAAATACATGTAGGAACTCAATAATGATTCTTAATGTATCTGTGTACATAAAGTACATGTTGTTCTTGAAACAATACTTTAAATAGTATGTTTAACCAGGCAATTATCTGACGTGTGCCAGAGATTATCTAGGTGTAAAAACAGAACAGTCAAACATCACTGGGGATATGTCAATCAAAATGGATACAGTAGCCAATCAGATTAAACGTTGCTACTATTTTTGTTGTGTACTAGTAGATGAAGTATGATGAACTCTTATATATTTAATACTGTTATCAAATTAATTATTTTTGCTGTAATAATAATGCAAAATGCTAGTGTATCAACATGAACAAAAGGCTGGTACTAAATAAATATGGTAACATACTAATTTAATTTTGTAGGAAACTGTTAAAAACATTACAGCTTTTAGTCTGATATTTTATTTGAAAATTTCTGAACACATCAACATTAAACCATCCACCCGGCCATTCAAAGGTCAAGGTTACAGACGCTGAAATTTCGTGCATGACAGTGGCATTAAAGTCCTATGTTCTGTTAGTATAATTCCTTAAATTTCTGAAATTGAAAAAACAAACCTTTTGACTAGCTCTGCTGTGAAGTTTGATAAAGATTGTCTGTCTGTTCATCTGTCTGTCTAGCCATTAAGCGATGACACTGGCCGGGAGCATATGTAAGCCCTTGCTCACTTGCTCAAAAATAATTTCTATAAATCCGCTTTTGTACGAGGGATGATCCAGAAGTTCGTGGACACCTTGAATAACTAAGGAATCTGAAAAGGCCCATCGATGAAATACTACATGCCCATTGCCACACCATTGGTAAACACACATGTAAATTTTGAATCAGATATCACAAACGGTTCATATAAAACAATGCATTTTGTTCTGTTACCCTAGGTTGCGCGGCGCACGCCACAACGTCACGTTGAAGTCTGGTATATGATATACTGCTCAAAATGCGAAGCTGATAAGATCCACCAAAGAAATCATGACATCAGCATTAATATAATGCAAGGAATAGAGCAATAAGATAATCACAAGTTTTCCATCAGGTTTTATAAAGCACAGCTTCTGATATCGCGTAAACATTTCTTGGACTCAAATCTATCATTTCATCGAATAAGTGCACCATTGCCATCCTGAGGTCCGACAATATGGCTCGACATTTATTTTCAGCACTCTTTTATACAGTATTTTCAAACGAGTATGTCTCATGATGCTTCGTGTAAAATATGATTTGTTTCCATTGGTTTTATGTCTTTTTAGACAAACTGCTTGCGTGCAGACGTTAAAGAAAACGTCATTTTCTCCTTTCATGTCAGAGGGTGGTGTTCTGTTTTGTTTGTGCATAATGTCATGTAAAATGCCAGTAATGAATATTCACATCGTTTGAAAGTGGGAAATGCTACTTTAGTTCTTGACTGCAATTTTATATCGAAATTTTAAGGATAAAAAATATATATTCTGATTATTTTAAAAGGAGCATTTTGTATTTTCCTGCAAAAACTCTGGAGTGCGCCGCACAGACAACCCCTGGTGCATTCAAACGTAGATGCCAAACCCAATATTCATTGAATTTACCTGATATTGTGAGAAATCATTCAGCCATTTATAGAGAAGTATTGGTTAAGATTTGAAAGAATTAACTTATTGCAGTTGGATTTAATGGACTGTGTCCACGAATTTCTGGATCATCCCTCGTATATATACTTAACACTATTTATTCTGCATGTTGACGGCTATATAGAGGATCTTACATGAGTGCTCATGTATTATTGAATTTATTAAACGAGTTGGGGAATAAAGATTAGATGCGAGGCTATGCCAGATGCGAGGCTATGCCGAGCATCTTATTGGTCTTCCCCAATGAGTTTAATAAATTCAATAATACAGGAGCACGAATGTAAGATTCTATTTATCATTTAAAAATAAATTTATTTTTCCCATGTTCATGGAAGTATGAACACAATGGGTCATGTGCAAAGTAAGTGACGCTCGAACTTCGGAAGGGCTTTCACGTTAACTTTGCACATGACCCATTGTGTTCATACTTCCATGAACTTCGGAAAAAAATAAAATTTGTCTCTTATAATTACATTTGATTTTAAAATTATTTTGAGCATCATTTTCGATTCTTAAGAGCGACATTTGTAAATCACTCGACGAAAAGCTGTCACTAACCAACAGGTAAGCCGCTAACGTTAAAAGCCGTCACCATGACTTGACGTCAAATTGAACTTACAACGGCCAATGGTGGTGTTTGCTTACATGTGACGTTACGTACCAACGACGCGACCGACTGTTGTTCACATGGTTCATGGAAGTATGAGCACTGTTTCTCCGAAATAGGTTCATCTGAGGAAAATCAAAGGGAATGTAATTATATAAAACTAAAATCACATTTTATTAGCAAATTTGCACTAAAACGCCACAATTACGTCATTACCACATCCAGGCATGAAATCTGTTGGAGGTCCTGGCATGGCAGAATTGTAGATACTATCCCAAAATGCAATGCAGCATGATTTTGAAAAAAATTTCAATGATTCTAAAAATAGAATTTAGTTGCAAATAAACTGACGGTGAGACAGTCAGTCATTTTAAACCCCAATGTTGAATAATCCAGGAGAACTGTGATACATGTAACCATAGTTGTACGCACTTGGCGCCGACCCAGCAGGCACATAACGTCTAAATGACGTCATATTGACGTTGATGCGACGTCAATACAACGTTATTTCGACGTCATATGCCTGCTGGGGAGTTTCCGTCCAAATGATCATAGTATTCCCGCATCACAGAATTTTACATTGTAACAAGCGATGTCCCTAACATGTAATTCTAATAACATCTTAAATGAACAGTATACTTCATGAACGGAAAGGTCAGATGTGTGTTACGGTTTTATATATTATTATATGCCATCTCTGTAGATCCAGTACTGCGAGGAAGATTCAGGTCATCTGCTCATCCCTCTTTGCATAAATTTATGCAGTCTATATATATAGTGAAAAGTGAAGACCTTTTTTCACAGGATACCACTCATGCATTTTGGAATTGCATTGTAATACATGGATGGATGACTTGGGATTTTACATCCTTTTCAACAGTACTTCAGTCATGTCAGGACAATGGGAAAGTGACAATGAAAGGCTGTGTGCAGTGAACCCAGTTTATGTTTGAGAATTGCATTATAAAATGTCATTATAAATCATTTTGTATATAGTATTGTTATGTGCAGCTCAGTACCATAATCATGCAACAGCGCAGGCCCTGACCAGGTTTGAACAGTCTGGTCAAGGCCAGCGCTGTTTTAAATCCATTTGAAAAGCATATTTCACAGGTTGTTCAGGAAATTGGCGAATACAGTAAAATATATGAGCGGCGTCATTTGAAAAGATACAACATGGGCAAATGAGCAAAAATCTGTTGATCCGCCTAGTCTGATCAGAGTACTCCTTTTTGCATAATTAACGTGAATATGGTGAATCATGTGAATATCCTTTCATATACATAAGATTTTAAAGGGAAATATAGTTTTCTACATACAGACAGTGGACAAGAGTGTTCGTTAAATAATGACGCTGCCGTTAAGTTTAATGCATTTCTTCTATGAGCACAAAAATAACTGTGAGAAAGGTATAAATTGATAATAATGATATATATTATCTGGAAAGTTGCGCTAATATCTAGCTAAATTATTGCTGCGATATTAATAACTTGTTTGCTTTCCTGATATCTATAGTTACTATTCTGCACTATTTTAATCTCAAAAAGGCATTTTCTTGTGGTAAGTTTTGCTTACGTCATCATGATCAATGACGCCAGTGGAAACAGGATTTCCTGAAAAATTACCCAATCTTAAAACAAAAACATCTCTGAAAAATACAAACATATTATGTATATTGCATAACTCATTTAGCTACATATAAGGATAATTTTCATGATGGTTTATATTATGCTTTTAAGATAATTTTTCAGCGTAAGTGGAAATACGCTGGAGTTAATGACAACTTCATGATTTAGCGAACGCTTGTCCACCTTATGCAGAGGCATAGCTAGAAGGAGAACTGTAAGCATCTCTATCTGTGCTTAAGGTATATGGGTACACTTTCAAGAGGACCAACTCTGCATTTTGCCTCCCTTCTCAATGTGGGTGAATTCTTAAAGGAAAGAATTTGCTCCTCCAGTCAAAGTATGCATCCCCATGACTTTCCAAAGCCCATTCTGTAATATGATATTTTGAACCTATACACTCTCAAACATGTATCCCATCATTATGTTTCTTAAAAGCCATTTGACACTCACTTAACATTGAACAATAGGACCATTATCACCTTTCCCTACTATGTCTATAGTGGCTGCATTATCAGCTGCGTTTTCCCTATACATTTAATACGGCTGCATTTTATGGCTGCATTATATACCAGCCCCAAAAGGGGAACACGTGAAAAAAAACTCTTCTGCGCATTTGCAACGTAATTCTATTGAAGACATGCTATTTGCTGTATCAGACAGGCTTATCATACCAGTACACAGACACCTTCATATCTGACTAAACAGAGATGACATTTATATGCTGAGATACTAATAAAATTATTGAATTACCAAACCTCAGAAGAAACAATATAAGCTCAAAATCCTAAACATAAATTTCCAATCTATAGTCAACAAAGTACCTGAGTTCCACTGTATGATTGACATTGAGAAGCCGGATGTTGTAGTTGGTACGGAGTCTTGGTTGTCCCCTGAAATCTCCAGCGGCGAAATTTTTCCCCCTGGTTACACCGCGTACCGAAGAGATCGCGATTCTAAAAAACGCAGTGGTGGAGTATTCATTCTAGTTCGCGACGACATTGTCTGCACAGAACAAGCACAGTTCCACACTAATTGCGAAATGGTATGGGTTAAGCTGGAGGTTGCATGTGTGCACCCTTTATATATTTGTGCATACTATAAGCCCAAGGAGGAGGATGAGGCAAGCATATTAGAACTGAGAAAGTCTGTTGAACAAGTCAAAAAGCATACCAAATGCAACATCTGGGTCCTCGGTGACTTCAATCTTCCCAATCTGACCTGGGCAGATAACATACCTTCTGTCAAATCAGATTGCTCGTGCACACCAACCTACGACTCATTCTTGGACATTTTAAATGACTTTGGCCTGACACAAATGGTAACGAAACCCACACGACATGACAATATTCTGGACCTATTCCTAACCACAAACCCTACCTTGGTAGATCAGGTTGACTGTCGGCCTGGCCTAGGTGACCATGACATGGTCACTGCTACTTGTGCCCTAAAGCCCTCTATTCAGAAACAGAAACCTAGGAAAATCCCCCTCCTAGGCAAAGCTGACTGGCCTAGATTCAAATCCCTCATGCGGGATTACCAGCATAAGTTCCTGCTCACCCACCTTGATAAAACAGTGGAGGAACTATGGTCTGATTTTGTGTCCACACTTGACAATTTCGCCTCAAAGTGTGTCCCATCTAAAACAATCCGGGGCAAATCATCTTTACCTTGGATCACCCAGAGCATCCGCAGACTGATCAGACGGAAAGATGACCTATATAGGAAATATAAAAAGACGGGAGACCAAGCAATTCGAAATAAATTCCTGACCCTTCGCAAAAACATTAAACATAAGATAAAAGCCTCTCATAATTGCTATCTGGAAGGTCTCCTTGGTCTAAATGACGAAAACTCCGTCTGTGACAATAAGAAACTTTACTCCTTCCTTAAGAACTCCAAGCAGGATCAGACTGGCTCACCTCCTCTCCAAAAGGGTAATAGGTTAGTGACTGACACTACTGAAAAAGCAGACATCCATAATCAGCAGTTCCAATCAGTTTTACCACAAAAGGACCATTGTCACTTGCTAGGCTATGCAAAATGAAAATACAGGATATGGCTGACAGCGGTACAATGTGTCATGACACAGTACCGGATGGGATACTAAGTTCAAATCCAAAGATGGAAGAATTCACCATCTCTTGTAATGGTATCCTAAAACTACTTCAAAACCTCAAATCCTTTAAGGCAGCCGGTCCAGACAGGCTCAAACCACTCCTACTCAAGGAACTGCGAGAAGAAATTGCCCCAATAATTCAAATTATCTTTGAACGCTCCCTCCAAACAGGCAAGCTTCCGGCAGACTGGTGTAGAGCTCAAGTCACCCCTATATTTAAAAAAGGATCCAAATCATCAGCTGCCAACTACAGACCCATATCCTTGACTTGCATACTCTGTAAGGTCCTTGAGCATATTATGGCATCACACTTGAATAAGCACCTCAACTCACATGACCTTCTGTACGATTTACAACATGGCTTTAGAGAGAAAAGGTCATGTGAAACTCAGCTGACCATGTTGGTCGAGGACCTTGCTAGGAATGTAAGCCAAGATAGACAAACTGACTTGATACTGTTGGATTTTTCAAAGGCCTTTGACAAGGTAAATCACTCGAAGCTCCTTTGGAAGCTCCACCAGTATGGTGTCAGAGGAACTGCACTAGCCTGGATCCGTGCCTTCCTGGGTAATCGGTCACAGACGGTGGTTCTTGATGGCGAGGAATCAGGTTCGGTTCCAGTGAGCTCTGGAGTCCCCCAGGGCTCAGTTCTGGGACCGATCCTGTTTCTGGTTTACATCAATGACCTACCGGATGAGTTGTCATCACAGGTCCGATTGTTTGCAGATGACACGGCCGTTTACCTAACGATCGGAGGTGCGGAAGATGGCAAAGTGCTACAAAACGACTTGGACAGACTGTCTGTGTGGGAGGACAGGTGGGACATGGAGTTCAACCCCTCTAAGTGCCAGGTGGTACGGGTGACAAAATCCAGGAGTTTCTTTAATACAGTGTATTCTCTACATGGTCAGGTCCTGGAGGTTGTCACCAGTGCAAAGTACTTCGGGGTTGATATCTCCAGTGGCCTATCCTGGACCCCCCACAAAGATCGAATTACTGGAAATGCCATCAGAACACTCAACTTTATCCAGCGTAACATAAAAACCAAAAATCAAAAGGTACGAGAGACTGCGTATAATACACTGGTCCGCCCCCAGCTGGAGTATGCTGCCCCTGTCTGGGACCCGAAAACTAAAGAAAACATACTCCAGCTTGAAAAGGTACAACGTAGGGCGGCACGCTGGACCACAAGTAGTTTTGAATACAGGTCAAGTGTCACTGCCATTGTAGATAAACTAGGCTGGAGAACTTTGCAACAAAGAAGGGCAGATGCGCGTTTATGCCTCTTTTATAAAATTGTCCATGGCCTGGTGGCTGTCCCCCTCCCTGACTACATCCACCCACCTCACAGAATATCTCGGTATTGTCACTAAATGACATTTCGTCAATTGCATACTTCTAAGGACTGTTATAAATACTCCTTCTTTCCTCTGGCTATTGTTCAGTGGAATGCCCTCCCTGCAAGTGTTGCATGTCTACCAGACCTTGAATCCTTCAAGGTAGCAGTTAGTAGACTGCAGCACACTAGGCCATAAGTCCTGAGATAGTTGTTTTTAACCTGATTTTAACCTCATCTTCACTATTTTAACCTATCATCTTTTATCCATCTTACTGAATGCTTTTAACCTGGCTTTTCATTAATTTTCAGCCTTTTTCTGTTCGACAGCACATCTGCCTAGAATGTCCGCGAGGGCGTATGGCAGTATATGAAGATAGATAGATAAAATGTACAAACAAAAATGTACAACCAAATTCCCCCCCCCCCCCCAATTTTAAACCAAATCCCCCCCCCCCCCTCCAATCTCACCAGAATTATTTTTCCGCCCCCCCCCCCCCCCCCCCCCCCCCCAATAGCTTACCAAAAATTTTATGAACCCCCTTCCCCCGTCTCCCCCCCCACACACACACACACACAGCAATGAAAAGATCCTTTTTTGATATGAAGTTGCCCCAAGGATTGTTTGTAATTTCCATAAATGTCTTTTAAGTTTTTGAGTTAGAAAGAGACGAGTCTGAAATTATAGGAGTAATGGGGGGTCTGGAGGCTTTGCCCCCCAGAAGCTGAGACATTTTTAAAGATGAAGACTGCGATGGAGAATTCTGCCCCCCCCCCCCCCTGCTCTGAGGCTTTTTGATTTCCGACCCCCCAGTACATCACAAATATCTGACCCCCTTAATGTAACGCCCCCCCCCCCCCCCCACCTGATAATAAATGACTCGTCCCTTAGGCTCTAAATTACGTCCCCTTGCATAAAATATAATGCCCCTGCACATTTTGTAAAACCTGATAAATGCTCCTTCTGTTATAAATGTCCCTCCTTCTTTTTTAAAGAATAATATCAAATTGACAAGTACTTGCCAAAACTTCAAAATTAAATAGTGTTGTAATTTATGTATAGTGGTAAGATCGTAGTCCACAGTGTCTTTAAAAAATAATGATAATAACAATTTTCCAGTCGTCAGCTATTTTGGTGAAACTCAAAACTATTTATTGGGAGCATTTTAGCAACTCAAACTGGCTGATTTGTTGTTTATTAGGCTCTACATGAGCCGAGACATGACAAAACCAAAAAAGTGGCATGTGTGCCCAGCGAAGACTCAGATCAGACAGGGCATGTGCTAAGGGTCTAAACTTCCTCCATGCTGACATTGAAGACTCTGATCAGACTGGCTGGCTGCCCAGGCTGATCTGAGTCTTCCTTTGGCACACATGCTACTTTATTGTTGTTTTTTTTTAGCTCACCTGAGCACGAAGTGCTCAGGGTGAGCTTTTGGGATACCCTGATGTCCGTCGTACGTGTGTCAGGACGGACGTCCGTCAACTTTTGCTTGTGTACACTCTAGCGGGCACCGTTTCGATCCAATCTTTATGAAACTTTGTCAGAATGTTAGTCTTTATAAAATCTAGGCCAAGTTCGAAACTGGGTCATGTCGGGTCAAAAACTAGGTCACTAGGTCAAATCTTAGAAAAACCTTGTGTACGCTCTAGAGGGCACAGTTTTCATCCAAAGTTCATGAAACTTTGTCAGAATGTTTATCCTCATAGTATCTAGGATAAGTTCGAAACTGGGTCACGTCGGGTCTAAAACTAGGTCACTAGGTCAAATCATAGAAAAACCTTGTGTACGCTCTAGAGGACACAGTTTTGATCCAATCTTTATGAAACTTTGTCAGAATGTTTATCTCCATAAAATCTAGGCCAAGTTTGAAACTGGGTTATGTTGGGTCAAAAACTAGGTCACTAGGTCAAATCTTAGAAAAACCTTGTGTACGCTCTAGAGGGCACAGTTTTGATCCAAAGTTCATGAAACTTTGTCAGAATGTTTATCCTCATAGTATCTCTGACAAGTTTGAAACTGGGTCACGTCGGGTCAAAAACTAGGTCACTAGGTCAAATCATAGAAAAACCTTGTGTACGCTCTAGAGGACACAGTTTTGATCCAATCTTTATGAAATTTTGTCAGAATGTTTATCTCCATAAACTCTAGGCCAAGTTTGAATCTGGGTCATGTCGGGTCAAAAACTAGGCCACTAGGTCAAATCTTAGAAAAACCTTGTGTACGCTCTAGAAGGCACAGTTTTGATCCAAAGTTCATGAAACTTAATCAGAAAGTTTATCCTTATAATATCTAGGATAAGTTTGAAACTGGGTCACGTCGGGTCAAAAACTAGGTCACTAGGTCAAATCATAAAAAAACCTTGTGTACGCTCTAGAGGACACAGTTTTGATCTAATCTTTATGAAACTTTGTCAGAATGTTTATCTTCATAAACTCTAGGCCAAGTTTGAAAGTAGGTCATGTCGAGTAAAAAAACTAGGTCACTAGGTCAAATCTTAGAAAAACGTTGTGTAAGCACTAGAAGGCATAGTTTTGATCCAATCTTCTTGAAACTATGTCAAAATGTTTATTGTTCGTATATCTAAGCCCCCTATGAAACTGAGTCACGTCGACTCAAGGTCAAATCATAGAAAAAACCTTGTGTATGCTCTAGAGGACACAGTTTTGATCCAATCTTCATGAAACTCTGTCAGAATGTTTATCTTAATGAAATCTAGGTAAAGTTTGAAACTGGGTCGTGTCGGGTCAAAAACTTGGTCACTAGGTCAAATATAAGAACGACCTTGTATACACTCCAGATGGCACAGTTTTGATCCAATCTCAATGAAACTGTGTCAGAATGTTTATTCTTACAATATCCAGGCCAGGTTTGAAACTGGGTCATGCCGGGTCAAAAACTAGGTCAAATGTTAGTAATGTTGGTAAAAACTCTTATAAATCTTCACCAGAGCCAGTGAACTGATTAATGCTCAGGTGAGCGATTCAGGGCCAGCATGGCCCTCTTGTTTCATGTTGCAGCTCAAGCAAAGTAATATGGTAACAAGATGAGCTGTCAACAGCAAGAACAACTCTGAAATGCAGGAGCAAATAAAGTCCAGCAGTTGAACCCTGGCATAAAACCCCAGCTCAAGATAAGAAGGGGTAACAGGGATAATTCTGTTTTAATGTTTCAAATTCCTCAATAAAAACATAATTGAGCTGTTACAATATATGAGCCGCCACACGACAAAACCACCAAAACCAAAACAAAACACGACAAAACCAACAATTTGGTTGTGCGCCCAGCGCAGACTCAGATCAGCCTGGGCATCCTCCCAGTTTGACCAGACTCTTTGTAAAGTGTTCAGAGGGTAGCTAAGGGTCGAAGCTACCTCCATGCGGACAGCGAAGACTCTGATCAGACTGGGCGGATGCCCAGGCTGGTTTGAGTCTGCGCTGGACGCACAACCATGTTGTTGGTTTTGTTGTGTGGCGGCTCATATTGTAACCCCTCATTAGAACCGTCAGAGACAGTTCTAATGAGGGGTCACAATTTATGTTTTTATGAAGAAATATGAAAATTATCCCTAAATTACCCTTCTTACCTGGACCACTGAAGCCCCTAATTATCCTCCATTCATTGTGTACCCTATTTCTGCAGTTATCAAACAGTGGTTTTTCCCTTCCAAAACAATCTCAAAATTAAGATCTGTCTAAGAAGACAGATCCAGGTTGTTTTTTTATTATTTTAGAAGGAATAAAAGCATCTAATAACAGAATTTTATAAGACTGATTACAGAATTTCATAAGACTGATCTTGATATTTTGGGTCTTTCTAGAGATGGAAAAAACACCATTTTATAGCTAAATCAGGGCTGTGGAAATACCAAATTTTTCTACCTGTCCATGGACAAGTAAATAGACAAAATTAACTTGTCCAAACAAATATTTACTTGCCCAGAAAAAAGGTACACACGAAACGTACAGTTAAAACGTATGTTGTGGGCACGTGTTAGAATTGCCTCAATGAGGCAATTCTAACTGGGACCCACAATATATGTTTTCATGAGAATTTCAGAAAACATTATAAATATCTCAGAATTACCATGAAATACTTCCACTGATGACACAGTGAGTACTTGTCCCAGGGCAAATAAAATGAAATTTTTCACTGGTCCAGAGTAAAACTGGACAAGAAGGGCAAGTCGGGCGTAGTATTTCCACAGCTCTGGCTAAATAGAGATATTTTTTTTTCTTTTTTCAGAGCAATTTTCAAGGAGTATGTATTTTGTATGGACGTACTGAGTGGACTGATGAGCACCATTTTATTGTACGTCAAAGTGATGAGTCCAACTGTAACTTCCCAATCTACTTCTGCGTGTTTGGACTCATTCTGTATGGATTTTTGATGGGTATCTATTATATATATGCAGTACTGCGGTCACGGACAGATCCTACAATAGGGTATGTATGACATTTGAATATTATGTTTCCCTATTTATTAGGTTATAAGGTGGCGATTTCTTAAAAATGGATTTGGATTTTTAGCTCACCTGAGCCAAAGGCTCACAAGGTGAGCTTAAAGTATAGGCTTGGTTCCGTCATATGTCGTCCGTCATCCATTCACACTTTCAAGCATTAATATCTGCTAAAGTAGGTTGCCAATCATGATCAAATTTTATCTGTAGCATTGTTGGGATGTGGGATTGATTGCATATAGTTTTGGGACAGGTTGGTCTTAAACTGTGGTTACCATGGCAACAAAAAGGTTCATAATGGGGAAAATGTTGTCCGGGCTATAGCACCTTTAGTTTTGATCGCAACTTTTTCAAACTTGCAGGTATTTAGGACAGCCATAAAATATCGAACCAGTTCGAATTTGGGCCAGGTTGCATGATTCTTTTCAGATTTACTTGCCCTTGAGCGATAAAATATTTTCCCATAGACTTGTAATGGGGAAAATGTTGTCCGGGCCCAAGCTTCTTCATTTTTGATCGTAGCTTCTTATAACTTGCAGGTATCTGGGACAGCCATAAAATATCACACCAGTTTGACTTTGGGCCAGGTTGGATGATTCTTTTCAGAGTTACTTGCCCTTGAGCAATAAAATATTTTCCCATAGACTTATAATGGGAAAATGTTGTCCGGGCCCTTGCTTCTTCATTTTTGATCGCAACTGCTTGTAACTTGCCGGTATCCAGGATGGTCAAAACATCTCAGACCAGGCTGAATTTGGGCCAGGTTGGAGGATTCTTTTCAGAGTTACTTGCTCTTGAGGGATAAAATATTTTCCCATAGACTTATAATGGTGAAAATGTTGTCCGGGCCCTAGCTTCTTCAGTTTTGATCGCAACTTCTTGTAACTTGCAGGTATCCAGGACATCTATAAAATCTCAGACCAGTTCGAATTTGGGTCAGGTTGAATATTTTCAGAGTTACTTGCCCTTGAACACAAAAAAAAAAAAAACTAAGAAAAACCTTGTGTACACTCTAGAGGGTAGTTTTGATCCAATCTTCATGAAAATTAATCAGAATTTATATCTCTATGACAGTTAGGTAAAGTTTGAAACTGGGTCATGTTAGGTCAAAAATAAGGTCACTAGGTCACTCCTTACCTGGTCAAATCTTAGAAAAAAGTTGTGTACTCTCTAGAGGGCACTTTTGATCCAGTCTTCATGAAATTTTGTCAGAATGTTTATCTCCATGAAATCTAGAAGGAGATAGATATTGGGTCATGTCAGGTCAGAAACTAGGTCAAATCTTAGAAAAAAAATTGTGTAACTCTAGAGGGCACTGTTTTGATCTAATCTTCAAGGAACTTTGTCAGAATGTTTATCTCTATGAAATCTAGGGCAAGTTTGAAAGTAGGTCAGGTCAGGTCAAAAACTAGATTACAAGGTAAAATCTAAGGGAAACCTTGTGTACACTCTAGAGGGCACAGTTTCATGAAACTTTGTAGAATGTTTATTACTATGTAATTTAGGAAAAGTTGGATACTGGGTCATGTTTGGTCTGAAAGTAGGTCACTAGGTCAAATTTTAGAAAAAAACCTTGTGTACACTCTAGAGGGAACAGGTTTGATCCAATTTTCATGAAAGTTAGTTGAATGTTTATCTCTATGACATTTAGGATAATTTTTTGACTGGGACATGCTTGGCAAAAAATAGGTCGCTAGATCAGATCTTAGAAAAATCTTGTGTTCACCCTAGAGCGCACAGTTTTGATACAATCTTCATGAAACTTTGTCAGAATGTTTATCTCTATGAAATTAAGGAGATGTTTTTTTTTATTTCTCAACGAAAACATATGTTGTGATCCCTCATCAGAACCTTCTTCCCTAAATTATCCTTGTTACTCTCTCTTATCTGGAGCACTGGAATTTGCCTCCTTGGTGATTGAATTCCTTCTACAGTGGGGGCTACTCTTAAAGGCAAGAATTTGCTCCCACAGAGGATAGCAAATTCTTTCCTATAAGAGTAGCCACCTGTGAGAAGGAACTACAAAGAAATTCAGATGGGCTTTCGGGCACAGATAAAGCAAATAAATATACTCCTGGGGCCTTATTCATAAAGCCACTTAAGTCGTTGCTATGCGGTTGCTAAGGCTAAATATCTATAAAGGAGATTCCCTACAACTATGAAATTTGGTCTGGAGGAACAGTCTTTGTAAGACTGTTCCTCCAGAGCAAATTTCATAGTTGTAGGGAATCTCCTTTATAGAAATTCAGCCTTAGCAACAGCATAGCAACGACTTAAGTCGTTTTATGAATACGGCCCCTGATTTTCTGGCCTGCAACTAGCAGAAGTGAGACATATGTATTACTGTTTTGGTGTCGTTAGAGGTGGGAGCAAAAACTTTATTCAAGTTTTTCAAGTTTAGCTCTGTTGTGACGTAGGCAAGACAATGCATTCCTGCAGAATTCTTGTTTTCATTTGATCATTTTTGGTAATTTTATGGCATCTAAACATCGGTAAAGATGGATGGATTGACTTGTGATTTTATGTCTTTTTAACAGTATTTCAGTAATATCAGGACAGTGGCAGAGTATTAATGGAAGGTTGTATGCGAAAGAACCCCATTTACAGTCAGAAAGTTTTCCACCTCCATCATGTTTCGAACCCAGGACCCCTAGATCAGCAGGCCAGTGCTTAACCTACTGGCCCACCTACCAGTAAGGAAGAAAGACATTTTGATTTACATCAGTTTATTAGACAGGATCAGCCTGTTGCAGCAGAGCTCCAGGGGCCGTATTCATAAAGCCACTTAAGTCGTTGCTATGCGGTTGCTAAGGCTAAATATCTATTAAGGAGATTCCCTACAACTATGAATTTTGGTCTGGAGGAACAGTCTTTGTAAGACTGTTCCTCCAGAGCAAATTTCATAGTTGTAGGGAATCTCCTTCAAATAAATTTAGCCTTAGCGAGAGCATAGCAACGACTTAAGTCGTTTTATGAATACGGCCCCAGATAAGGTGGTTTTTGAGAATAATTGATGGACATTCTTTTTTATTTCTCAATGAAAAAATATGTTGTTACTCCTCATTAGGAACCGTCTCAGTGAGACGGTTCAAATGATGGGTCACAGCATAAGTGTTTATGGAGTAATATGGAAAATTAGCCCTAAATTATCCCACTGTTACTCCTTATCTGGAGAACTGAAATTTGCAGGGTTGCCACAGTCAGGGGAAAACATCTAGAAAATCATTTTTCTCAAAGTCAGGGAATTTTGTGAATGGGCAGGGGAATTCGGAAATTTCTGGAAAAGTCACACAAAAGTCAGGGAACTCAAATATTAATGGCTGTGGCAGTCTTCAAAAAATATACTTATTCTGTTCAAGAGGAAAAGCTGAACATTCCAGAGAGATAGTCCAGGCTCAGTTCCCTCCTCATTGGGGGCATCTTCTGAAGGAAAGAATTTGCTTTCAGGGGAGGAAACTCTTTTCTTGAAGAGTTACCCCAATTTTGAAGTTACACAGTTAACATCGTTGAAAGTAAAGAGCAAAATTTACTTTTGGATCTGTAATAAAGGATAAGGAAAAATATTAAAATGTCAGGGAAAAGTCAGGGAACATAGAAGTGGAGGATAACTGGCAACCCTGTATTGTATTTTGGATATGTCGTACCACCAAAGCAAGAAGTTGTATTGTAGAATATGTTCTAAATTGCAGGACTCAGATGTGGGTAATGCCCTTCCTGCTGGTGAATGTGGTGCTGGCTTTTATCACTCTCATAGTGGCATGCATGTTGTCTGTTGGTTTCAAACAGTTCTGTGACGGATACGAAGACAATGATAAAAGAAAAGTAAAGTATGTTACAAATGAGCTGCGACACGAGAAAACCAACAAAGTGGTTGTGCGCCCAGCGCAGACTCAGATCAGCCTGTACGTCCTCCTACTCCGATCAGACTCTTTGCTATGCACTTAAAGGGTAGCGAAGGGTCTAAGCTACCTCAGTGTGGACAGCGAGCTCTGATCGGACTTGGCGGATGCCCAGGCTGATCTGAGTCTGTGCTGGGTGCACAACCTTTTTGTTGGTTTTCTCATGTTGCAGCTCAAATATACTCAGTACATATAAAAATGCAACACTTTTTTCTTGGATAATTTGTTGAATTGTTAGTTGGCCTGAAGGAAGTTCAGGAAGAGTATTGTACTACCTCTGGCAGTGGCGGTAGTGGCGGCATTAGCAAAGTGTTAAAGGTTTACATTGTAGGTTTTTAAGATTTTATAGTTTCAACACCCTTTGATTGATTTCAATTACGTTTGATATGATGATGGATATTGGTCTGAAATTTTATTCAGCTCCATCCCCACCACTGGTTGTGACCTGTTTGTCAAGGTCAAGGACTAAGAAATTCTGTGTTAAAGTTTTACATTAAAGATTTTAAGATCTCATAGTTTCTAAACTCTTCGATAGATCTGAATTATATTCAGTGTAGTGATAGTTATAGGTCCAAAATTTTATTCAGCAACAACCCCACCTCGGGTCATTTGACTTGACCACATTATCAAGTTATTTAATAGATGACTAGCCAGGTATGATAACTGATATTCTGTTTGTTTGATCCTGCATTAGTTTTCTTATTAAGTCAGAAAATTTAAACAGTCCTTTGTTCTTGTAAACATGTTTTGATGATTCTAATAATTTGATTGTGTTTCATCTGCAGCTGCTTTGCAGCTCATTGCTTCTAGGAGCAATTTCAGCATTGCATATCCTGCAGTAGATATCATTTTCTTTCATGAATCAAGGTGTCTTAATTAAGAGAAAGTAAACATTCCCTTTGTACATGCCATGTATGAGTGTTTTGTTTGCTAACTTAGTTATAAATGGTTTACTATGAACCACAAGATATATAGGCCTCTATTTTATAATGCTATGCACAAAATGAAGGTGCATTTTGTGTGATACATTATTATTACTATTAATTTTATGCCTATATATCGAGGAATAGAATTGTGTGAGCTGGCCTATATAGATTGTGCTTTCCTATACATGTAGTTTTAGAACTCAATCTCAATGTCTCAGCTTAAAGCATTTCATAATGCCGATACTATGGACAAAGATTCCTCAAAGAAACCATAATCGTTTTGTTTGTACACGGTCCTTGTCATTATGTCCCCTCACCAAAGATGAGGGGGGACATATTGTTTTCAGTGCGGATCCCGGGCGTCGGCGTCCCTGTGACAGATTTCTTGTACCCGCGATATCTCTTGAACCAATGGATGGAATTTCACCAAACTTGCATGGATACATTATTGGGAAAAGTTTAAGAGCTGATTAGATTTTGGTGACCTTGACCTCATTTTCAAGGTCACTGGAGGACATAGATGACAATTTCTTGTACCCACTATATCTCCTGAACCAATGGATGGAATTTCACCAAACTTGCATGGATACATTATTGGGACAAGTTTAAGAGCTGATTAGATTTTGGTGACCTTGACCTAATTTTCAAGGTCACTGGAGGACATAGTTGACAATTTCTTGTACCCACTATATCTCCTGAACCAATGGATGGAATTTCACCCACTATATCTCCTGAACCAATGGATGGAATTTCACCAAACTTGCATGGATACATTATTGGGACAAGTTTAAGAGCTGATTAGATTTTGGTGACCTTGACCTCATTTTCAAGGTCACTGGAGGACATAGATGACAATTTCTTGTACCCACTATATCTCCTGAACCAATGGATGGAATTTCACCAAACTGGCATGGATACATAATTGGGACAAGTTTAAGAGGTGATTAGATTTTGGTGACCTTGACCTAATTTTCAAGGTCACTGGAGGACATAGATGACAATTTCTTGTACCCACTATATTTCCTGAACCAATGAATGGAATTTCACCAAACTGGCATGGATACATAATTGGGACAAGTTTAAGAGGTGATTAGATTTTGGTGACCTTGACCTCATTTTCAAGGTCACTGGAGGACTTGGATGAAAATTTCTTGTACCAGTGATATCTCTTGAACCAATGGATGGAATTTCACCAAATTTGCATGGATACATCATTGGGGCAAGTTTAAGAGGTTTTTAGATTTTGGTGACCTTGACCTTATTTTCAAGGTCATTGGAGGACTTAGATGACAATTTCTTGTAACCACTATATCTCGTGAACCAATGAATGAAATTTCTCCAAAGTTTCAGGGATACATTATTGCGACAAATTTAAGAGCTGGTCAGATTTTGGTGACCTTGGCATCATTTGCAAGGACTGGAGGACTTAGATGACAATTTCTTGTACTCACTAAAATCTCTTGAACCAATGGATGGAATTTTACCAAACTTGCATGTATACATCATTGGGACAAGTTTAAGAGCTGATTAGATTTTGGTGACCTTGATCTCATATTCAAGGTCACCTTAGGACTTACATGACATTTTCTTGTACCCACTATATCTCCTGAACAAATGGATGGAATTTCACCAAACTTGCATGGATACATCATTTGGACAAGTTTAAGAGGTGATTTGATTTTGGTGACCTTGACCTCATTTTCAACGTTATAGTCATCTATGTAGGATATCCTAAGAACCAGTGGATGGATTTTCTCCAAACTTGTCTAGATATTTTACTTGTTCAGGCTTTTTATTCATTAGAGGGGATGGGAAATGGGCTGGTGGGGGGACATCAGTTTTTCTCTGAAAAACATTTCTAGTTGTCTAATGTTGTTGTGGTTGTTTGTAATTTAGGATACCCATTTTTAATAGGCTGTAAATTCATCAATTCATCTTATAACAAATATGGAGATATCAACAATATATTTATATATATACAGAGCTCTAGATAAGACGGCGTATTTGATGATAATTAAGGATAATTTTTCTTATTTCTCATCGAAACCATATGTTGTGACCCCTCATCTGAACCGTCTCGTCGAGACGGTTCAGATGAGGGGTCACAACATATGATTTTATGCAGAATTAACAAAAATTATCCCTAATTATCACCAAATACGCCCTCTTATCTAGAGCTCTGTATATAGCACTTCTTCTTGTGTTATTTTGGACACATTTCCAACCATAAATCATGCTCTATGAAACATGGCGCCCATCATGGAGCGCCATGTGTCATAAATTCCATAAAAAAATGATCCCTATAGAAAAAGTAAACATTGTGGCATTTTCATGTATGGAAGCAGTTCTTATGGGGCTAATTGCAATGTATTACAATAATGACCCTAAAATTTCGGACACACGAAAGTTGGACAAGTATTGTTCCAAAATTCTTAGAAAGTGGATTTTACTCACCTCAATGCATCCAAATGATGCTTAGTGAATGGCAAATGTTGTAGATCCTGATCAAACTGCTCCTTCAGGAGCAGTTTGAACTGGGTCTACAATGATTGCTCAGACCTGTTTGTCCGAATAGTTAGGGTCATTAGGGTAATACAACAGGACCCAGTCATTAGCTTAATGAAGTCATCAGTTAAAGATTCAGTAAGTCTTCTAGTTCACATAAAATCAAGAGTGCTAATATTTGAGAGGATCTTTTGCCCCTGCTAAAGCTCCTCACATTTTTTTGGCAAAAGTGGCAGGGTTTCTGCATTCAGTGCATTGGAAAATTTAAAGCTTGTTAACTAACAATTTCCTTAGCTTTGAACAACTGGGTGCTGGGCACTGAAGTTTATATTGAATTACCTTACAGGTGTTCAGATGGAGAGAAAATTGAGTGGCAAAATTTATCGGATGGCAAGATGTATAAACCTGGGCCATACACTGTTTTCATGTCTGTTGCCATGGTAAGTTATATCTTTGTGGATTATAGATCTCAGCCATACACAGTCTTCATGTCTGTTGCCATGGTAAGTTATATCTTTGTGGATTATAAATCTCAGACATACACAGTCTTCATGTCAGTTGCCATGGTAAATTATATCTTTATTGATTATGATCCCCCACCCGCTCCAGCCATCATGGGCTGCATCTGCATAGCTCTTATATGCACTCAGTCTCCTGGAGGAATGGCTGGATTTGACTATTTGACTAAACTTGCACAGATACATATTGGGTGGGAGGGGGAGGAGGCGAAGAATTGATTTGACTTTGGTGACATTGACCCTATTTTCAAGGTCACAAGAGGTTAAAGAATGTTGAAAAATGGCTTGTCTGCACCATATCTCCTGAAAGGATTGGTGGATTATGATAGAACATAGACAAGTGTGTAATGGGGACATGGAAAAGAACTGATTAAATTTTGGTGACATTGACCCTATTTTCAAGAACACAGGAAGTATAAGGGCAATAATGCGCAATGCTGCAGGAGCTTGACAAACCTTGAACATACTCTTAGCAAATGAGTATCCATCCAGGGATTAAATGAGTAAGATAGATGGTCCTGTATGAGGGGATTGTATGGCTTGCGATGCTTTGTTACAGAATTTGGACAGACCAAATCCAGTACTTATAGCCCAACTTTTTCAAAGCCGGGCTTTAATGAGCTCCTGGTCAGATGATGATAATAATATTCTAAAAGGCTTATGATGATTATATTCTGAAAGGTTTATGAAAATTGTTCGAAAACTGAAGGCGGAGTTGCATATAAGATGGATTTAGATTTTTAGCTCACCTGAGCCTTTAGGCTCATAGGTGAACTTATAGTATCTCAGTATCCGAAGGCACTGTACCATCTCTTCCAGTTTTCATAGCGTTGAATCGAGAGTACAAAATTTGCGTCATTTATAGTTATTCAGCTTTGAAAATGTAAAGAGGTAGTTTTAAAATAATTTGCTCTTTGGTCTTTTACTTTATTGCCCTGTACAATGAAAACCTCATGGCCATCACAAAAATTTTGTTCTGAACAGCTAATTTAACACGAGTTTGTGTCGAGCAAAACCTAGCTATCGTCCTACTATCAAAACTAACAAACTATAGATTGATATTAAATGCCTTCCGTTTATTTTAAAGATTTTTATAAAACATGTAAGAAAAGGCTCAAAATGGTTTTAGAATCATGCCATGGCAATTTGAATACTGTACTCATTACTATCCACCCATACACGACATTGTACATGGCAATAAAGTAAAAGACTGAAGAGCAAATTATATTAAACTTACCTCTTTACATTTTCAAAGCTGAATGACTATAAATGACGCAGCAGATTCCGAATAAAATCTCAAAACATAATGATTTCCGACTACTGGTTATAAGTGAATGTTTGTACTCTCGATTCGACGCTATGAAAACCGGAAGAGATGGTACAGTGCGTTCGGATACTGTGAGTATAGCCAGGCATCTGTCATCTGTCAGTTGTCTGTCAACATTTTCATACATCTTCTTCTCTGAAACCACTGGGCCGATTGAAGCCAAATTTCATGCAAAGCCTCCATTGGGCAGGTGAATGAAAATTTGTTCGCGGGGTCTGGATCACATTACCAGGATGGCCGCCACGTCGGTATATGGTAAAAAGCCTTCAAAAATCTTCTTCTCCACAACCAAATGGCCAATTTTCTTTAAATTTTTTAGGTAGCATTTGGGACTCAAGCCCATCATAGTTTGTTCATATAATTACCATAGGTTGACCTTGACCTAATTTATGGCAAGGTCACTTCTGGTACAATATGCTTTTATATAAGATCAAAATATTATATTGGAAATCGTTAAACAGTGGATTTTACTTAAAACTTTCTAAGCCGAGATACAATAATTTGAAAATGTAGCTAACTAAATGAATACATGGTGAAATAAGGTCACGAAAGGGAAGGGTTATTCTTTGACCTTTGCTCAAGATCTCTGAGACTTAAAACTCAAAATATGCTTTTCTAAAGGCACTGGTTTAAAATTTGTAATAAATGAGCAAAGTAACAAATTGTGCCTGTTGACAGTAATGTCTCGGACGAGCTACAGGACCATTGGTCCTCTGGTTGGGATTATTTTGAAGAGAAAACTCCTGTATTATAATCAAATATATAAATTTCAGGCAGCAGCATGGTTGTGCCTGCTTGTTGAGTTCATACAGATAGGGCTGGGAATACTGAGATTTATTCGTAACCGACGGCAACGAGGATCCAGTGGAGACAAGTCAACATCAGACACAAAGAAGATTGGCAATGTTGAACCGACGGCTTAAACGAAGATGACTGGATCTGATCTGTCTAAACATGATGTACTTGTTGTACTTAATCATTCTTTTTAAACATAATATTTTGAGCACTAGCAATACTATGGAAACGCTGGTACTTGTAGGTTGCTTTGTTGGTTGCTGAGCAACCAGAGTAGCAAAATTTCATGTAAGGAGAATTTTTTTATATCAGTGTATTTTTATTATACTTTTGAAATATCATCTGTTTGTTCTCCATGAATGTGTATGGGTACAACTCCATGTTAGTCTGCCATCTTAAAAAAGGGAAACAACTTTTATGACTTCCTAATTGTTTCCACAGGTGACAAAACTCTTTGTAAAAGGGGTTTACTCGTAAATGAACGAATTTGCTCCTGTGGGAGCAAATTCTTTCCTTTAAGAGTTGACCCCATTGAGAAGGGAGGCAGGGAAGAAACTGGTAGAGTTGCTTTCCTTGAATTTGTGCCCATACACCATAAAACGTATTTTTTTCACCCCTCACTTGAACTGCCACACCAAACTTGTTCTCCTGAGGGTGATCAGCTTACATGTATATGATCATATGTAGAGAGAAGGGAAAATTCACATTAAGTTCTTAATTGTGCCTCTCTCATGTTGCATATAACCAGTAAGGGTGAAATGATATTTCGATGTTTTATGATAGTGGTTGCCTTGATAATTTTTTCAACTGTCAATTTCTATTGCTGATAGGGCCTTCAACTATTGATAGTTTTGATAGTTCATGCAAATAATGTCCCCCCACCAAAGGTGAAGGGGGCCATACAGGTTTTTGTGAGATGTGTCTGGGTCATACAGTATGTATCCTTATAGGGAGATACTATTACTATACCCTTGATAGTATTAGTATTGTTATAGGGAGTTCTTCAATAGTGTTAGTATCATGATAATTGGCACAATAGTCCTAATAACTAATAGTGCTCATTGACTGGAGAAAAATCTACTATAAATGGATCTGAATTATTGTATTTATGGAAGAAATAAGACACACATTGTGCAATAATTATGTTTGTTTATATCATTTCTTAGTTATTGGAGCAGGCATTAATTTCAACAGAAAAAAAAAATCTACCACAAAAACATTCTTGGCCTACAAAAATGTACAATTCAAGATTGAACATGTAGCTCAAACAAAATCAGCATCAGTCAGAGCTCCAGATAAGAGGGGGTATTGAGGATAATTCAAAGATAATTTTTCTTAAACCTCAACGAAAACATATGTTGTGACCCCTCATTAGAACCGTCTCAACGAGACGGTTCTAATGATGGGTCACAAAATATGTTTTTGTGGAGAAATTTGGCTAATTATCCCAAAATTATATCTGTTACCCCTTCTTATCTGGAGCACTGATCAGTGCCTGCCACAGCATCCAAGTCCAAATTGGATGTTTGATTAAAATTCATTTTATGTGATGAACAAAGCACTATCAGGCAAGCTATTTTGTATGCTGACAGGTCTTGTTATAAAAGGATGGACGGACGCTCGGGGCCCCGTTACTGCGGCTATGGATACGTTCCGCTGAGGTGCGGGGGTAACGTCGATATGAGAATTGAATTATGATGATGATGATTTGCTGTTTACTTCCCTGGACAAAAAGCCCTTCCTGAACGGGGTCTACACTAAGAGTTGACCTCCATTTAAAAGGGATGCAAAATGGAAGATGAAAGAGTTGCTGCTTCTGAAAGTGTACCCATTCTCTTAAAGAGATGTCCCTTGTGCACAAGGGATTTGAACACAAAGTAAAAATTCTTTCCTGCTACAGTGGCCTTTCTGTGGTATGGGAGGTAAGAATGTTTTATTTCAGAGGCATTCTTTTAATTTGAGGTATTTATACATTTTCAGACTTAAATTGTACATATCAGTGGACTGAGAATATTTCTCTGGTAGAATTTTTTTTGTGATATGATTCTACCAGTGCTCCAGATAAGCTTTTCATGTAATGAGTAATGTACTGATTGATTTGAAAAAAAGAAAAGAGTAACGAGAAATTTTAATGAGTGACAGCTTATTTTATTTCCTTCCATATTCTTGTGGATAACTGTTATGCACATGTCATAGTTATCTTTAAATCTGTTAAAACAATATCAGGGCTCAAATAAGAAGGAGTACCTGATGATAATTTATGATAATTTTCAGTATTGGCTTAAAATATGCATCATGACATCTCATTAGAATTACTCTTCAAAGGCAATTCTTATGAAATACTACAATGTCTGTATGATGCTGAAGTCAAAAACTTACACAAATTATCATCAAATACTCCTTGTTAACTTGAGCCCTAAAGAGACAAATTTCAAAGAGTTGATAAAAAAAAAAAAAAAAAAAAAAAAACCCAGTCCAGGCATTATCCGGAACAACCTCTGACCTCTGACCTCGAAATCGACTAGCTAAGAATGAAAACAAAAACAGCGTGTTTTCGTTGTATTAAGCTCGGAAAAATGATAATTGCGTATCCAGGATTTCATTTTCGTACCTGGTACGTACTACTTTTCAAGTACATGCGTATTCAGGTGGATTATTATCGTAATTTACGCATTACGCATGCTTATCTGGAGCACTGTTCTACTGAAAAGCTGTTTTTGTGTGTGTTTTTTTGTTGTTGTTTCTATAAATGGAGAACTTGCATGAATCTAATAAAGATGTAGGAATAAGACAAACATAGAATTTTCATCACAGATAGCTTTGTTTTGATTATATCATGCCTGTAATACTGCAAAGAACCATATACATGTACTAGCATTTTTGTAAATCGACAAGATAGAATCTCTGTGAAACTCGTTTGTTGTACATGTAATAGGTTTAGTTTAATAATAGTTATCAAATCCTAGTTCTCAAATTGTCCGTTATAGTTGTTTTGATGTAAAAACATTTTGTAGCCGATTATGGTGTAAGAATTGACCCTATCGGCCAGAGCTGTAGATAAGGAGGAGTATTTGATGATAATTAAGGATAATTTTTCTTATTTCTCATCAAAACCATATGTTGTGACCACTCATCTGAACCGTCTCGTCGAGACGGTTCAGATGAGGGGTCACAACATATGTTTTTATGCAGAATTAACAAAAATTATCTTTAATTATCACCAAATACTCCCTCTTATCTAGAGCTCTGTAGCCTTGATACAGGTCATTTATAGTGCATGGATACACTACCACCTTTTTCCTACTATTTATACAAAGGGAATCAACTTTTGTGACTTCATGTCTTTGAGGAGGGAATTCTGTTCTTTAAGAGATGACTCCTATGACAAGGTCTTCCCATTAAGATTGACCGTCATTGAAAAGGGAGGCAGAATGGAAAATGGTAGAGTTTTCTTCCCCTGGAAGTTAACCATTTTACCCTAAAGGATAGATGCAAACTAGAACTCAACACCTGTTAATTAGCAACTAAGAGCTGGAGTGCTTGCAAATCATGGTAAAAGGATCAATATTGTTTTGTCTCAGCCATTAATCATTTAACATTTTGTTATATACATATATTTTGACTATGCAAATTCATATTTTGATGATTTAGTATATAGACTTAGCCTGAAATAAGAGTGGTTTTGATGGTTAGTTGAGTTGATTTCTGTTTATTCTGACATACAATGTGCTAGTTGCACTGCAGTTTGATAGTATCTGTATTTCTGAAAAAGAGAGAAAATTGTTGTAAAATTACCATAAAAGCCAATCCTTATATGGAGCTTTGGGTCCAGATGTTCAAAATTAATGATGTCTTTAGTTAATGAGACAAATTCTTTTACAAACATGTTGATCACAAAAATTGCCAAAAAGAAGATTTTTTAATGGTAAAATTATTAGCACACTTGATTTCATGTATGCCGGAAATAATTTTTTTTCTAAAGCTATTTGAGGGTAACAATGCTTTGAATAGCTGGTCCTTAGACTTTGCCTGATTTCTATACTTCCTGCATAACCTTACGCCTTTTTTTAGCTCGCCTGAACGAAAGTTCAGGAAGAGCTATTGTTGTCACCACGGCGTCCGCGTCAGCGTCAGCGTCGGCGTCAGGATTGGATGTTTTGGTTAAAGTTTTTTAAAGACCTATATCTCCCTAACCCATGGATGGATTCTTTTGATACTTGCACTGTAGTTAGATATTGGTCCAAAGTTTAACATGGTACTACCCCCACCCCACTCCTTGACCTTGATGCCAAGGTCATGGACTTAGAAAATTGGGAGTTTTTTGGGACTGGATGTTTTGGTTAAAGTTTTCTAAAGCCCAGTATCTCCTTAACCCATGGATGGATTCCTTTGATACTTGCACTGTAGTTAGATATTGGTCCGAAGTTTTCCAAGGTACCACCCCCACCCCCCTCAGTGACCTTGATGTCAAGGTCATGGACTTAGAAAATTGTCTTTTTATTAATTGGATGTTTTGGTTAAAGTTTTTTAATGACACATATCTCCTGAACCCATAGATGAATTCTTTTTATATTTGCACTGTAGTTAGATATTAGTCCAAAGTTTTACAGAGTACTACCCCAGCCCTGCTCCGTGACCTTGATGTCAAGGTCAGGGACTTAGGAAATTTGGTCTTTATTAAAGTTTTCTAATTGCGTACTGATTCATAATGCTTGGCAGAGATTTAGTTTACACTTGAACTGATGTTAGACACTTTTTTGAGTTTTTACAAAACACTATATACTTACCGGACTGGATGACCTTGATGTCAAGGTCATGGACTTTGAGTTTTGTCTTAAAGATTTTGATTAGTTTTATATTAATGAAGACATAATTTCACAGTGCCACAATGGACTCAGTTGATACTTATACTTGGACTGATGTTAGATAACTGTTAAAGGCTTTGATACATCCTAGCCCTGCCCTCCTCTCCCCTACCCCTTAGTTCTTTGACCTCAAGCTCATGGACTTTGAAATTTCATGTGGATTTTTTTTTTTATTTTAAGACATTTCTGAGATAGCTTTTGTTTATAAATGTGTTGTCATTATGGACATGCTTGCCTGAAGTTTTATACATAGCAGTCCACACCACCATAGCGACTGTGTGATTGGCAAGCACCTATTCAGGCGAGCTATGCTGTCAGGCGACAGCTCTTGTTAAATTTTGGTACAAGTTATTAAGCTTTTTGTGTAATTTAGTGTAGGTAAAAAGTTATAGTTAATAGATTTGTTAAACTCAGTATTCATGTGCCATTCACTTGCATGATCATTGATGTTATGAAAGTTTATGTAATGATTGATGATTTTTTTTATAAAGAACTTATAAAAACAAATTGAAGACTAAAAATATTTTGTATTATCTGTGTTTTATGCTGATTTTGTATTTATGTAATTAAATGGTTGTATTAGTTTAATATAGAAATAATTTTCATAGAATGTCACAGAGCTCTAGATATAAAGTTTTGTTGCTTTTGTATTCAATTATAACTAAGACTGGGGGTTTCCCCTCTTAAACTGTCATATAAATGGATAGGGTTGCCATTGGGGAGGGGGCTAGGTGCAAGGGAGTGCGTGGGGGGGGGGGGGGGAGGAGGGGGGGTGCAAGGGCAAAAAGCTATCTCTTAGAGCAGAATTTTACAAGACTGAATAAGCTATTGATGGTCATTGTAAAGTGGGTACCCCTATATTATAGCCAGATTATTATGGTAGATAAGCAACAGAAATTTTACCTGTTGAATTTCAAAAAAGCCCCTTTAAGCAGAGCTCCAGATAAAGTGGGTTTTGGAGGATAATGCAGAGAGAATATTTTTTTTATATCTCAACGAAAACTTATGTTTTGACCCCTAATTAGAGCTGTCATGGCAAGATGGTTCCTGTCAATGAGACTGCTCGAATGATGGGTCACAACATACAGTCAAACCTGTCTTAAGGGGTCACTCAAGGGAAGGACGAAAATTGGCTGCTTAAGACAGGTGCCCCTTAATACAGGTTCATTTGCACTGTATTTTGGTCTGAGGGACCCAGAAAAAGTGGCTGCTTAAGACAGGTGATCCCTTAATAGAGGTGACCACATAAGCAGGTTTGACTGTATAGAGGATCTTACACGAGTGGTCATTTTATATGAAATGACCATGAGTGAAAGATTCTGTTTATCATATGACCCTTGTAAATGGGATTTTAACTCATTCAAACTGAACATTATTTCAGTACGAAAACGCATTGTTGACATGGACGTTGTCAATGACGTTACATGTGCGCGCCAAAGTGTTATTACACATGTGGTCATAGGATTTTTATGACACGACGTTATCCACTGAATAACAGCCACGTCATATGATAAACCTTTTCATGGAGAAATATGGAAATTATCCCTAAATTATCCCAGTTACCACTGCTGATCTGGAGCACTGCTGTAAGGGTGTGTTTTAAGGCTAATCGTGAGATGATTACTGTACTGTTCAAACCCTGTAAAAACATACATGTAGGTTTATGACTATTACAACTGCTACAGCAATACAGGTTTGATAAGGAATCACAACAGTCAACTATTGATGTCAAAGTCTATCTCAAACTACTAATATCTCATAGTAAATTTTCTGGTTCCAGAAAATTTTCTTTGAGATATCAGTGGTTTGAGGTATCCATAATTGAAATGTAACTGTAAGAGGTTTGTCCAATTTATACTATTTGATTTAAGAGGGTACTTTGAGGTATAAGTGTTGGAGATATTGAGACTGTATTTGTTTCCAATGATCCCAGAAATATCTTCAGAAAACCACCTACTTTTTTTTTTATACCTCGATTGTCATTAAACACGAATGTTTTGACCCGGAATGAGTATTTACAACATAGATTTTAAGGGGGAAAAAAAACTGAAAAAAAAAATATTATCATCATCTTGCCATTATTTACATCTGGAGCTCTGTTGTCATGTGCTATTATACAGAAAAGAAACACCGGTAACAAAGATAGTGCCTCTTATTTTTTAACTGGAATCTCGATTATCTTTCATTTTTTATATGTTTGCATTTTTTAACATAAAATAATCTCTGTAGTCTGTGATAAAAAATATTTTTTCAGCTGTACTAGATACTCAAAATATCAATCCAGCAATAAGCTGTTATAGTGTGAAATTAGAGTGGTGTGGCACAACAAGGTAGCTTATGCTGTATGCCAACAGTAAATTTTTAAATCGGCCAGTGCCTTTGTATTTTGGTCACAGCATATGGAAGGCAGAGTGAGTCCATCCCTTTCCTTCAGATGTATTATCCTTCCCTGAAAAAGATACCTGTTTACTGCTAGTTTGACAGAAAGAGAGTTTTCCATTAGCTAGCTGGCCAAACCCAGGTGGGAAACACATGACCTTCCGTCTCACAACTGAGCATCTGTGGCCACTCAACCACAGCACCTCTGTAGATTTATAGGTTTCAATCAAAAGAATTTTTGTCTCAAAATTGTGAGCCTCAGTAATCTCTGTGAGCATTATTCCTTTATGGGTAGTGTCCCATAAAAGGGACATTGGCTAACAGGCAAATTTAGGACTCAGTTGAACCTGGCATCTGATCAGGGCCTGCACTTTTTTGGATTAAAACAGATATCCTTCAGTGACAAATAGTCTCATTCAATATATTAAAACAACCCAGGAGGCATAAATGGGTAGCCAGAGCTCCAGATAAGAAGTGGTAACAGGGATAATTAAAAGATAATTTTTCTTATTTCTCAAAAAAAAAAAACATTGTAACCCCTCATTAGAACCGTTTTAGCGAGACGGTTCTAATGAGGGGTCACAATGTATATTTTAAAGGAAAAATTAAGGAAAATTATCCCTAAATTATTCCTGTTACCCCTTCTTATCCGGAGCACTGGTAACATTTCTTTGATTATAAGGTAGGGTTTTTTCCCCCTTCCAAAACAGATTCAAAAATTAAAATAATCTAAATTTTTGGGATTGTTTAAGAAGGGAAAAACCCATCTCATAGTTGAACTTTATAAGACTGATCTAGATATTTGGGATAATTCTAGAACTGGAAAACCACCATCTTATAATTATGGTATGTGTCATTGGATGTTGACCAGTCATAGGATTTTATGGTCATCATTGTTTTACTTTGTCTTTTTGAAAGTGTTCATTGATTTTTTTTTTCTTGTTTGAAATTTTCATGTCTCAGAAATTTCAGTATGTTTTGTATGAATGCAATGGGAAAAAAAGAGAAAAATAGTGTGTCTCTTTCTTGAATATTTTTGATAGCTACGTAATTATTATAATAAATCACCTGCTGGTTTTCAGGACAGATTTTACAGTCTTTGAAATGGTCAATGTCATTCAGTCTTTTTATGCAGTAGGACCAAATCTCATAGGTTCATTCATATTTATTTTCTTTCCTTGTTCAGTAATGTCCAATTATTCTTTTTTTTTTATCATGTTAGTTTAGTTATTTTTGTAGCTGGTTGATAAGATTTGACTACAGGTCATTCAGTCCTGCTTGTATTGTGTACTGATTAGTATAAATATGCCCATGCCTTTGATATACAATATTATGATTTTATGAACCTACTTTAGTATATAGCATGTGGGAGTATACACTTATTCTTGGGCAGTTTATGCATGTACACACAAGATCAAACACCTGTGATTTGACCAGCTTCAAAGTCCTTTGACAGTTGATGACAGAAAATTCAAAATAAGTCTGAATTCAAATAAATGATTTGCTTTGGTTCGTCTGAAGAATGTATACATAGCCTTACTAAATGCACACATTTAACAGATTGCACGTTGGTCAATTTTAGTGTAAAAATTATAACATCTGTGCAGAATGATCAGTCTTCCCATCATCCGAAATGCATTGGTATTTCATTACATTAACTTTTTTATACTCGTGTACTTGTGCCGCCTTTTCATAATATAGACTTTTTGTTGTGAATTAGGTGAGTGAGTGAACTCAGGTTTAATGTCCCACCAACAGCGAGGTCATATGGAGATGGGACCTCTGTTTAAAGTCTCATCCGAAAGACCGGAGAAGCGGGGGATCGATCTTGCGACCCCTGGATTGGTAGTCTGGAGTGTTATCCACTACACTACAGCCGCTTCTGTGAATTAGGTAGAGATGACATCATGCAGACATAGCATCAGCAAAACTTTGGTAACATCTGTGACTTCATTTATATGATTTTAGTGTGCTAGGATAAAAAAAAACGAAATATAAAATGTTCCTTCAGTAGGCATATCTGTCACTTAGTATTGGTTTAAACAATATTTTATTCAAAGATTTTATACATACATATGAATAATAGAGTGAAGCAATACAGGATCTGACAGTAAGCATAACGCTTATATGTAAGTCATCTCCTGGAGATGTCACTTAGTATTGGCTCAGTCTTCATTATGGAATTAAATATTACAAATGTAAACAAAGGTCAAAATTACCTTCAGGAGGTGCTAATAGTTTTAGAGAGCCCTATGATGCAGATGATGGAGTCTTCCAAGTTCACATGAACTCTCTTGTTTATCTTTTTTTATTTATTTCTTTCGATAATAACAACGATGACAGCTGTTGTTTTTCATTTACCAAGTAGTTGTATTTACATATATGTCAGGAGGATCATTTTTACCTTAGATCTGGTGTATTGCAATTCTTTTCATCCTTATTTTCAAGGTAAGTGGGTACGCTTTCAGAGGGTGAGGGGGGGGGGGGGGGGGGGGGGGGGGGAGAGGAGAAACTCTGCCATTTTGATTTTTGCTTCCCTTCTCAGTGCAGGTCATCTCAGAAAGGAAAACGGAAGTCAAAACCATATTGGAAGGTTTATGTCATACAGTTTCACAAGTGGAAAGTAACAATTATTGTTTGCCTTAGTGAAAATGGTGGAAAAATATGGTGGTGTACCACTATGAGAGTCTATGTAATACTTTTTAGACTGTATAGCTGTACCTAACTGTTTGAACCTTATCTTCACATTTGTGCTGTGTATGTTTTGATGCCTGCAAATTATTATAACTACAAGGGCAAGGGTCAGATAACACATTATAACCATTATTAATGTTACAAACCAGCATTCATCTTGCCTTCAAATAAAAAACATTTTCTGACTGTGATAAATTTTAGAAAAATCAAACAATGTTCAAAACCAATGTATGTATCATTATGTCCTCCACCTTTCTAAGGCAAGGCATGCTACGGGTAAAAAATCTTGTCTTTGCAACTTTTTCTTTGCATTTGCTAAGCTTACAGATGGATTACTATGTATATTTAGTCATGACAGCAAAGGTCACACATACAGACTTCTCCCATTGCCCTTGGGAAAACGTTGAAATGCCGGGAACCTATGGAAAATGCGCAGTTATTGATCTCGCACAATTCTCGTGTCGCCGGTTGCTGACGCAGCATGTGATTGACTGAAATAGAACAGAACAGTACAACAAAAAAGAAGTCACCGAGAAACCTAGTACAGGATGAGAGAGAGTAAACTTGCGCGCCTGTCATTGAAATAAATCTGATGAACAGAAAAATCTTGAACAAGAGTATATGATCATTGCGCATAGGTCAGTAAATTATTTGGGCTGCAAAATGCAATGCGCATGCAGTATGTGTAAAATGTCAAGGGAGATAATAGGAGCTGATTGTGCAACATTATGGCCGATCAGGATTACCCAAAGAAGTTTGTATGTGGGTCAGACTATAGTATGTACACAGTGGCGGATCCAGAGGGGGTTCGGGGGGGGGGGGGGTTCAAATGAACCCCCTCTTCAGCCTAAATTACTTCATTTTCATGGGGAATGTTTGGAAAAATGGGTCAAACTGCACAAATCGAACCCCCTCAGCTAATTTGAACCCCCTATCCAAAATTTCTGGATCCGCCCCTGGTACATTCATCTTTTATATGATGCAGTATTGTCTCCATTCTGTCAAGGACATTCTTGTAAAAGAAAGAATTTGCTCGGAGAGGCTGCCAATTTTTGCCTTAAAAAATAGCCCTTTATAGCCCATAAATGGGACTTAGGCAAACACTGCAGACCCAGATCAGATGCAGAATGTGGCATCTGATCTGGGTCTACACTAATGGGTGTTTCTTGTGTAAATCAAATCAGTGTTAAAAATAAAATTACACTAGACACCCCTTAATTGATAAATGGACTCATCCATGTGATAAGTATAGAAAAGCATAGGTTAAAGAAGGAATTCACCTACCAGGGAAGCTACGCTTGCCTCTCTAGTAAAGATGGCAAGAGGTCAGCTTGAGCCACAATCAAAAGAAGAATAACTAATGTGCTAAATATTGGGACACCTCAAAACCATTAATTTTCCATTTGGCACAAATGGAAAATTAATGGTTTTAGGTGTCCCTATACTTAAGCACTTAATGGTAGTAGGGATTCTGCAGACAGTGTAGTGGCATTACGAGACTGAGACAAACTGTTGCAGGTTTGTTGAGACAACGAAATGTAGCAGTCAGTCAATTTGAGATTAAAACATCTTGCCTTTTAGAACTCAAGTGAAACATTGATTTTCTGGTAATTTCATCGATGGGAGCATTGCTTTAAACTTCTGTCGAATTTTCTGTTTTAATTGTTTTGTGATTACACTTAACAGAGCTCTAGATAAGAGGGAGTATTTGGTGATAATTAAGGATAATTTTTGTTAATTTTGCATAAAAACATATGTTGTGACCCCTCATCTGAACCGTCTCGATGAGACGGTTCAGATGAGGGGTCACAACATATGGTTTCGACGAAGAATAAGAAAAATTATCCTTAATTATCATCAAATACTCCCTCTTATCTAGAGCTCTGCTTAAGGCAAAGCTGCATATTTATGTGTTATTTTTGGTATAGGGTTATAAAGTGCTATGCTTTTTGTGCTTAAAGAACAGATCCTGAAACTTTTTATGTTTAGTTTGGACAGCTCCATATAATCCAGTTTTGGGAGAGAGTTCGGGCTAGGACTGGTAAATATTTTATAGCTGGAGTACCGGAGTCCCTATTACCCATGTGTACATAGGTACCTATTACCAAAGCATTTTTGGAATGACCACAGTTACAAAAATATTCCTTTAGATCAGATAATAAGTAAACTATATGACATTTAACACGTGCATGAGAAGGGTGCGAAAATATAGAAATTTCATGGCTAAAATATACAATAATTGTTTGGCAAGATATGATTGCAAATAATACAAGACAGTCACACAAAATGTTGTTCTACTTGCTCTAAATTCTATTGAAATAGATTATTTATACAAAAAGTAATAATAAGCATTCGGGTAACGAATAGTAAATATGTATCCAGGTAATAAGTCTACCTGACCCGATCTTGGCTACTCAGATTCTCGTCCCAGTTCTAGTGTGTATATATCTTGTTCTTACTCTTCCATTATTGTTAGGAAAAATGGGAACCTAGTTGTCATATAATCCATTGGTAAACATAATTGCATTTTTTATGATTTCTAGACTAGTTAAATACATAGTCTTGTTTTTTAGCTCACCTGAGCACGAAGTGCTCAGGGTGAGCTTTTGGGATACCCTGATGTCCGTCGTACGTCCGGACGGACGTCCGGACGGACGTCCGTCAACTTTTGCTTGTGTACACTCTAGCGGGCACAGTTTTGATCCAATCTTCATGAAACTTTGTCAGAATGTTTATCTCCATAAAATCTAGGCCAAGTTCGAAACTGGGTCATGTCGGGTCAAAAACTAGGTCACTAGGTCAAATCTTAGAAAAACCTTGTGTACGCTCTAGAAGGCACAGTTTTGATCCAAACTTAATGAAACTTTGTCAGAATGTTTATCCTCACAATATCCAGGCCAAGTTCGAAACTGGGTCACGTTGGGTCAAAAATTAGGTCACTAGGTCAAATATTAGAAAAACCTTGTGAACGCTCTAGAGGTCACAGTTTTGGTCCAATCTTCATGAAACTTTGTCAGAATGATTATCCTCACAATATCCAGGCCAAGTTCGAAACTGGGTCACCTTGGGTCAAAAATTAGGTCACTAGGTCAAATATTAGAAAAACCTTGTGTACGCTCTAGAGGTCACAGTTTTGGTCCAATCTTCATGAAACTTTGTCAGAATGTTTATCCTCAGTATATCCAGGCCAGATTTGAAACTGGGTCATGTCGGGTTAAAATCTAGGTCACTAGGTGAAATCTTAGAAAAACCTTGTGTACGCTCTAGAGGGCACAGTTTTCATCCAAAGTTTATGAAACTTCGTCAGAATGTTTATCCTCATACTATCTAGGACAAGTTCCAAACTGGGTGATGTCGGGTCAAAACCTAGGTCACTAGGTCAAATCTTAGAAAAACCTTGTGTACACTCTAGAGGGCACAGTTTTCATCCAAAGTTCATGAAACTTTGTCAGAATGTTTATCCTCATAGTATCTAGGATAAGTTTGAAACTGGGTCAGGTCAGGTCTAAAACTAGGTCACTAGGTCAAATCATAGAAAAACCTTGTGTACTCTCTAGAGGACACAGTTTTGATCCAATCTTTATGAAACTTTGTCAGAATGTTTATCTCCATAAAATCTAGGCCAAGTTCAAAACTGGGTCATGTCGGGTCAAAAACTAGGTCACTAGGTCAAATCTTAGAAAAACCTTGTGTACGCTCTAGAGGGCACAGTTTTCATCCAAAGTTCATGAAACTTTGTCAGAATGTTTATCCTCATAGTATCTAGGACAAGCTCGAAACTGGGTCACGTCGGGTCTCAAACTAGGTCACTAGGTCAAATCATAGAAAAACCTTGTGTACTCTCTAGAGGACACAGTTTTGATCCAATCTTTATGAAACTTTGTCAGAATGTTTATCTTCATAAACTCTAGGCCAAGTTTGAAACTGGGTCATGTCGGGTTAAAAACTAGGTCACTAGGTCAAATCTTAGAAAAACCTTGTGTACGCTCTAGAAGGCACAGTTTTGATCCAAAGTTCATGAAACTTAATCAGAAAGTTTATGCTTATTATATCTAGGATAAGTTTGAAACTGGGTCATGTCGAGGAAAAAACTAGGTCACTAGGTCAAATCATATAAAAAACCTTGTGTATGCTCTAGAGGACACAGTTTTGATCCAATCTTTATGAAACATTGTCAGAATGTTTATCTCTATAAACTCTAGGCCAAGTTCGAAACTGAGTCTTGTTGGATCAAAAACTAGGTCACTAGGTCAAATCTTAGAAAAGCCTTGTGTACGCTCTAGAAGGCACAGTTTTGATCCAAAGTTCATGAAACTTTGTCAGAATGTTTATCCTCATAATATGTAGGACAAGTTTGAAACTGGGTCATGTCGGGTCAAAAACTAGGTCACAAGTTGAAATCATAGAAAAACCTTGTGTACGCTCTAGAGGACACAGTTTTGATCTAATCTTTATGAAACTTTGTTAGAATGTTTACTTCCATAAACTCTTGGCCAAGTTTGAAAGTAGGTCATGTCGGGTCAAAAACAAGGTCACTAGGTCAAATCATAGGAAAACCTTGTGTATGCTCTAGAGGACACAGTTTTGATCCAAAGTTCATGAAACTTTGTCAGAATGTTTATCCTTATAATATGTAGGATAAGTTTGAAACTGGAGTATGTCGGGTCAAAAACTTGGTCACTCGGTCAAATCTTAGAAAAACTTTGTTTATGCTCTAGAAGGCACAGTTTTCATCCAAAGTTCATGAAACTTTGTCAGAATGTTTATCCTCATAATATCTAGAACAAGTTCGAAACTGGGTCACGTCGGGTAAAACAAAAGGTCACTAGGTCAAATCATAGAAAAACCTTGTGTACGCTCTAGAGGACACAGTTTTGATCCAATTTTTATGAAACATTGTCAGAATGTTTATCTCCATTAACTCTAGGCCAAGTTCGAAACTGGGTCATGTCGAGTTATAAACTAGGTCACTAGGTCAAATCTTAGAAAAACCTTGTGTGCGCTCTAGAAGGCACAGTTTTGATTCAAAGTTCATGAAACTTTGTCAGAATGTTTATCCTCATAAAATGTAGGACAAGTTTGAAACTGGGTCATGTCAGGTTGAAAACTAGGTCACTAGGTCAAATCTTAGAAAAACCTTGTTTACGCTCTAGAGGACACAGTTTTGATCCAATCTTTATGAAACTTTGTCAGAATGTTTATCTTCATAAACTCTCGGCCATGTTTGAAAGTAGGTCATGTCATGTAAAAACTAGGTCACTAGGTCAAACCTTAGAAAAACGTTGTGTAAGCACTAGAAGGCAAAGGTTTGATCCAATCTTCATGAAACTATGTCAAAATGTTTATTGTCCATATATCTAAGCCCCCTATGAAACTGAGTCACGTCGGCTCAAGGTCAAATCTTAGAAAAACTTCGTGTACACCCTAGAGGGCACAGTTTTGATCCAATCTTCATGAAACTCTGTCAGAATGTTTATCTTAATGAAATCTAGGTAAAGTTTGAAACTGGGTCTTGTCAGGTCAAAAACTTGGTCACTAGGTCAAATATAAGAACGACCTTGTATACGCTCCAGAGGGCACAGTTTTGATCCAATCTTAATGAAACTGTGTCAGAATGTTTATTCTTACAATATCCAGGCCAAGTTTGAAACTGGGTCATGTCGGGTCAAAAACTAGGTCAAATGTTAGTATGGTGAAAACTCTTATAAATCTTCACCAGAGCCAGTGAACTGATTAATGCTCAGGTGAGCGATTCAGGGCCACCATGGCCCTCTTGTTTTGTGAAACTGTCTTTTATTTCACCAAATTAACTTTTATAAGAAAAAAATGTAATGCATTGATGTGAACAGTAATGACCTGATTTAGCCTAACAAAATCTTTTGTCAGTATCTTGTACATTTTATGGAGAAATACCAAAAAAAGTGTATCAATTTGCATCCCCATTTATCTTTAACAATACATTTCCTGCAGTAGTTGATTGAAGTCTCATGAAAGGGTACTTTAAAACAGGAAAGAGTCAGATCAGCCTGCCCATCCGCCGAGTCTTATCAGTCTTCCTTTTTTTGCATGTTCCAGCTAAGACTTAAGTGAACCTTTAAATTTGAAAAACAAAGTTTCTGGGGCCGTATTTGTATTAGCGGTTGCTAAGGCTAAATGTCTATAAAGGAGATTCCCTACAACTATGAAATTTGCTCTGGAGGAACAGTCTTACAAAGACTGTTCCTCCAGAGCTAATTTCATAGTTGTAGGGAATCTCCTTCAAAGAAATTTAGCCTTAGCAACAGCATAGCAACCACTTAAGTCGTTTTATGAATACGGCCCCTGATCTGTTGGCACAACTGTGCAGGCTTTTGAGAGAGTTTCTACTACACACATGGCATACGGTTCTTTTTATGTGACATTACTCTATTGTTGTTATTATATAGTGCTTACCTAATGTGCTTAAAGATTGGGACTGCTAAAAACCATTAATTTTCCATTTTTTCCGAATAGAAAAGTAAAAGGTTTTAGGTGTCTCAATGTATAAGCACATGAGGGTATATTTACCATGAATAAATGTGCTTTAATAACACATTAATTTATACCCATATGTGCTCTAATATTTGATCACCTAAAACATAAATTTTCCATTTGGGACAGTGGAAAATTAATGGTTTTGGGTGCCCCAATAGTTAAGCACATAAGGTTAACTCTATGGTAGCTGTTCTGCAATATGTTTGATGAAATGACAAATGGTGTAGAGTAAGACTCCTAATTTGAGTTTCACATTCATTTTGAAAAAATAAAGAAGTTTGTTCTTCAGGTAGGGGGATGTGCGTGAGGTGATGTGCTATGTAAGAGTTAGACTACACTGCAAACTCCAGTCACACTTCTCCTTAGGTCTACAACGTTTTATTAGATATTTGCCTATAAAAATTTAGGGCATGTACAGTTTTTACACGTTTTTGACATGAGGGATAATCTCTGTTTACTGTGACCATAAACTATGACAACACTTAGTGATATAGACACCATGAGTACAACCTAGCCATGCTATAAGAAAATGGGGCTTTTACAGGTTTAAATAGTAAAGGGTTGTATAAGTCTGCATTTTTCCAAAAGCCTTATCAGAGCCTTTGTTGTTAGGTACATATGAATTCCTCAGGCTCCCCAGTCTGATTAGAGTCTAACCTGCTGTTGTCAACAGTATGAATTGTGACAGCGAAAAGTAAAGACTGGCAAGTCTCCACTGATGTATTAAAGTGCCAAAAAGCAGACGACACAATTTACGTCTGCAAAATGTTAAAACAAAAAAACGTTTCGTCTATGCTAAATCATTCTACAAACTCAAAGACTATAGAGGGCAAACAGTGTAGATGCAGATGAGTTGGTCATTAAAAGCTACCTCATCTGGATCTGTGCTGTTTGCAAATTCAACTGCTGTTTTTGTATGTGGCACTTTTACTTAGGTTGTTAACTCTTTAAGCACCAAAAAGCAGACGACAAAATTTACGTCTGCAAAAACTGAGAAAATGCCTTGTCCAAGAAATTTCATATTGAGAATTCAAAGACTAGAGGGCAAACAGTGTAGATCTAGATGAGGCGGCTCATTATGAGCCGCCTCATAAGGATATACGCTGTTCGCAAATTTTACTAATTTCGTGACTGGGGCTTAAAGAGTTAAGCAAGCAGCTGTGGCCCATTCTTATGGGCATAAGGATTTGTGCTAACACCAACTTAACCTAAACTTGTGATAAACTAAATTAATATTATTAAAATTGTATCAACATCTACGTGTATCTTTGTTTGAAAGATAAAATTATTTTGTTATTGGAATAAGAAAAATGTATATTTTATATATGTGAAATTTGTAAATAATCAATTTGTGTTGACTGAATGTTTTCTAAAATGTTTTGAAAATGAAGTATTCATATAATAAATGGGTAGCTTGTTAATTACTGAGTTCTTTCATTATTTGAGCTGTGACACCACAAAATTAACAAAGTGGCATATGCGCTCAGCGAAGACTCAGATAAGCCTGGGCAACTCCCCAGACTGATCGGAGTCTTCACTGTGTGCTTAAAGGGTTGTTGTTGTTGTTGTGTTATTGCATTACGTCCACGGTAAACAGCTGGGACAGTCAGTTAACCTAACCACACTACTCCTGAGCAGGCTTAGATCTCCTAAGCGGTTAAGTACTAAGTACACGTATTTTCGTCAATAACTGACAACTGCCCTTCTCAGTTGAATCAGCGGAATGGGGGGGGGGGGGGGGGGGGGGGGGGGGGGGGGGGGAGAAAAGTGGCCGGACTGGGTATCGAACCCGTGACCTGCTCATAATGAGCCATCTCATCTGGATTAACAATGTTTGCCATCTCTTCTTCTGGAATTCTCAATAGTATGTAATATAGGTTTATATTATCTATTTTTCAGAAAGTGTTTACTAAAGTAAAGATAAATTTCTTTCTGTAAGTAAATAAAATAATCCCAACTCGAAACTGAGGTCAGAATAGTCAAGATAATGCTTAAGCAGTCCATATCCCAAGTTACCCTAAATCTGTCATACCCCGTCCACGTGTATCTAAAACACGTGTTGTTGCAGACGGATACGAGACCTCATGGTTCCTTGGTTTTTCTTTTTTTTCCTCTCTTTTTCTTAATTATACTTCATCTTATTCAACCTAGTATGCTGTGTCTAGCTATTTTCTTGCCTCCTTATTGGCATACTGTGTGGCAAAAAAAAAACACACAAGAAAAACGCGTTCTTATTCTGGCACGGTTAATGACATAAAGTTATTCTGCAAGCAGACACGAAGTGGGCCCTATTTTACTAAGTGGTCAAATAATGTACACACTTGTCTGTTAACATTTTAGAATGGATATGGCTGCAGGCGCGTGTGCATTTAGTTTGAATGCCCATCATTCAGAAAGTGGCGCTAGAGCAGCTTAGTTTACCAGATCGTATTAATGATATGCATAAAGGGGGTGGGGGTATTACTCCGCAGAAACCAAAACATTTTAGAAAATCACACCCAGGTCGTGCTACCCAACTCCCAAAAATTAAGTGCTTGCTCCCTAACTCCCCAGCTCCGTGAAAATAAATGGTCTCTCCCAAGCTCCCCAAAGTAACTGGGATGGTCCCATCTGACCCATTTGTGGTGCATAACATTTTGTATCAATTTGATTCGAAATTAGTCGTTGAATTTGTGCCTTTGGTCATATCGAATTATGTTTAGTCTTATAGTCCGTTTGCTTCCAAGTGCAAACGGGGTTTTGCTTATTTTCTCGAAAACGATGAAATTTCCATCAAATGTTCTAATGTCCTAATGATTCCTGTAACTATACATAACAGAATACGAAAAATCCAGATTTTTGGATGCTTTTGTAAAACATTTTCCATTAACAGTAATGCAGAAACAGCACAGTATCACTGAAGGGCGTCGTATGTTTGTTAGAACAGCCATAATATTTGATAGGCAATAGCGTCTACAGGTGTGGGCGTATGTGAATGAAATAGTAAAATGTATTCACCTACTCGTGCGCATGAAGCATGGTGTCACTGGTCAGGTGATACTTTGTTGTAAATAAACATTTTTTTCTATTATAGTTTTGCGAGTAAAAAGTTTGTTTCAAAATTTGATAATATATTGGTGAAACAAATTGTAGAAAAAATGGATTCAGAATAAAGTTTTAATCAGCTATGCAAATTTTGTTCTAGGAATAGCATACATTGGTCACATGCTCTAATACGTGATACTAAACAGGAATTCAAACAGCCAGCTTTTACTTCCTTGTAATTAAGAGGCGAAAATGACATATCTTAGGTCCTTTTTGTATAGAAACTTTTTTATGCAAAGCCTCACTTTTCTACAAAATTATGATTTTGTTATGTATAGGATGAGAATTAAGAATGAGCAATTCAAAAAATCTTCTACCTCTCACCAATTTTGAGAAAATATGGTCAAATATTAATTGGGGATGCCGTTTGCATTTGGGAGCAAACGGACCGAGCATGCAAGAAGTGAAATCGGCTCCTTCTTTTCAGAAATTAAGAATCCCGATACCTTTTAATGGGACTTTCATGTGGCTTTGCTACTTGCTACTGTCAATGTCGAACCATGGCCCTAAAATATAGTAAGTAAGTAAGTAAGTAAATTCTTTATTTAGAGAGGGTAACCCATTTGGTATAACCAATCTTCCATGGGGCCCTCTAAAATATGACAGCGCTGCGCACTGCCCAGCTAAACGTACTGTTTTTCATCATTATTAGTATTATTTTATTCGAGCAACCAATATGCTGACAGCCGCGATTTCTATTGTCCGTAAATAAACATGACTAGCTAATCGATAGTGTGTCTTCTTTTTCTTCCGTGTGCATTGTGTGTAGAATTATAGATTGTACGCCACAGACAATGATGTAATGGTATTGGAAGGAAAACTGCCGATGTGTTAGATTTGAAGAAAATGGATATTCTCATTTTAGTACAAGGATTGTTGTACATATGCATGTGTATTACTGGTTTGGTAGTGTCCATAACAACGGGAGTTAATCGGGTATGTACGACATGTACCGGGGATTTGTGGCCCACAAGGTCATGCTTTAGATTTAGATCTATATAGGACATTGTATCTTATGACACTAGCTCCTGTGGATCATTCTAACTCGCCCGTTTGGAAGTATTTCGATTTTCAACGAAATATATGAAGATTTTTGTCAAAATTTACTGATCAAATCCATAGGGTAAATTCGGACAGCGGGTAAATTCGGACATATCTCATATGAGCTGCGATACGATAAAACCAGCAAATCTGAATCATGTGCGCCCAGCAAAGACGCTGATCAGCCTATGCAGCCACCCAGTCTGATCAGAGTCTTTGCTGTGCGCTTTAAGGGTAGCTAAGACTCTAAGCTACCTCCATGTTTACAGCGAAGCCTCTGATCAGACTAGCGGATGCCAAGATAAGTTTTCGCTGGGCGTACACGCACCTGTGTTTGTTTGGTCATGTCGCGGCATTACGCCGCATCGATACCAGCAGGAGGCCACCTCAACGTCATGAGCTCGCAGATGTGCATTCAATTCGAGAAAGTATTCCAAGAATGGCTTCAATTTGAACAGAGATATGTTATAGATTGTTATCTGATACAAACGCATTTGTATAGTCACTGCCAGGTAACTAACTAATGCTGTACCGTGCTGTGAATTAAGTGATCTTTAGCATTGTGTTCTAAGATTTGCCCTGAAATAACTTAAAAACTATAGCGGTGTAATAAGGAAAAAAACACAGTCAAAGACTGCAACCACAACCACCACAACCGATCACAACAACAAAAAAAGAGACCCGGGGCCGTATTCATAAAGCCACTTAAGTCGTTGCTATGCTGTTGCTAAGGCTAAATTTCTTTGAAGGAGATTCCCTACAACTATGAAATTTGCTCTGGAGGAACAGTCTTTGTAAGACTGTTCCTCCTGACCAAATTTCATAGTTGTAGGGAATCTCCTTTATAGATATTTAGCCTTAGCAACCGCATAGCAACGACTTAAGTGGCTTTATGAATACGGCCCCTGTTCTCTCTTCTCAAAAGCACAAACCATTGGTATTTTGCTGTACACAAATCTTCCCCTTTTGTTTCATCTGACATTGCTCTAAATACTTACAAACAACAGTACATATGTTTATGGAAAGCAATGTGACCAACACAAAGCTCGAAAGGTTGCCACTATATGCTAGCTATGACGAAAGAAACACCAATATTGATATACGACAGAAGACTAAGCATCGGTTGGCCACACAGTCGTATAATTCCAAAAAAATATCAAAACCGCCGCCTTAGAACGGCCGGTAATAGAACCGCTGGGAGGGTTTATCCGATTTTACTGTGCACAGATCTTCTCCTTGGGTTCTGATATTAATTCAATTTTTACAGTGGCATGTAGGCTTAGAGTCCATGTCACTGTAGACTATGGGTTGCATATGTCCGGCTCCTCGTGATTCAAATAATTCAGCTATGGCTGTCAGAGGTGGTTTAGACCATGAGCCCTCTTAACTGTTTCGTCACAGATGGAATTTTATTTGTATCCGATGACAATACATTGCAGGAGTTAAACCATGAGCCCTCTTAACTGTTTCGTCACAGATAGAATTTTATTTGTATCCGATGACAATACATTGCAGGAGTTAGAAATAAAAAGCCTCTGTACAAGTCAAATTATATGTTTTAGTTACTATTCTGTGGCAAGCCGACGTTTGGGGCTGCTCACTTAGTCTTCTGTCTTATATTTGTATTGGTGATTTTTTGTCATAGCTAGCATAGTGCCAATCTTTCGAGCTTTGTGTTGGTAACATTGCTTTCCATAAACCTTTGTACTGTTGTTTGAAAGTATTTAGATCAGATCAAACAAAAGGAGGAGAAATCCCAATGGTTTATGCTTTTAAGAAGAGAGAGCGGGTCTTTTTGTTGTGATCTATTGACGTAGTTGTGGTTGTATTTGTTATGTTTTCTCTCCTCTTGGTGGCATTGACGGGCTGCAGTCTTTTATTTTTTTTTATCTTTTTCGTTATTTACTGCTATGATTTTAAAGGTATTGCAGGACCAATCTTGTGTGCCTTTTATCAGAACACAATGCTAACGATCACTTAATTCACAGCGTATGTAGCATTAGTTACCTTGCAGTGATTTTACAAATGCATGTATAAATATAATGTATGTCTATTAAAATTGAAGCCATACCTGGGCGCGAGTATTGGCGCAACTGAAAAAGAATAGTGACGTTGTAACTACTGCTAAATCGTAAGAACTACCCAGATAGCATTGTAACTACCTCGGTGATCTTGGAACTACCACACCTGAAAATCGGGGCCTGTCTCTGTAACGAGTTAAGACTTGAATGTTTTTTATGCCCCCGAAGGAACTTCGGGTGGCATATTCTAATCGAACCGTCCGTCCGTCCGACTGTCCGTCCGTGAGTCCGTCCGTCCGTTACAAATCGTGTCTCAGCGATAACTTTAAAACTGCTCAAGCAAATTTGATGAAACTTTACAGAAAGGTAAAGCATAATAAGAAGGTGTGTCGCGCGCAAGACTTAGGTCCCTACGCCCAAGGTCAAGGCCATCTTTGGGTCAAAGGTCAAATTCTGTCTCAAAATCGTGTCTCAGCAATAATTTTAAAACTACTGAAGCAAATTAGATGAAACTTCACAGAAAGATGAATCATAATGAGAAGGTGTGTCGGGCACAAGACTTAGGTCCATAAGCCCAAGGTCAAGGCCACAGTTAGGTCAAAAGTCAAATTGTGTCTCAAAACTGGCTCTCAGGGATTACTTATAAACTACTAAAGCAAATTTAATGAAACTCCACAGAAAGATGAAACATAAGGAGAAGTTGTGTTGCACATAAGACTTGGGTTGCCAGGTTGAAGGTCTAGGTCACAATTAGGGGTCAAAGGTCAAATCTCACCTTTGTGATAACTTAAAACTGCTGAAGGGAATGTCATCAAACTTCACAGAAAGGTAAACCATAATGTGAAGGTATGTTACACACTATATTTATGATCCCAAATCCAAGGTCAAGGTCACAATCTGGGGTCAGAGGTCAAATCATGTCTAGGCAATTACTCAGGAAAGTACCGAAGCAAACTTTATAAAGAAAGATAAAGCCTATTGAGAAGATTTACCATGTACAAGACATAGGTTCCCACACCCAAGGTCCAGGTCGTAGCCAGAGGTCAAAGGTGAAGTCATTCATCCTCAGTTACCTAAAAACTACTGAAGCAAACTTCATTAAACTTAATGAAATGGTATAAAACAGTGAATATTTCACAAATAAATTATGGTTTTATTGCCGAAGGTCAGGATCACAGTCAGGGCTCAGAGGTCAAATCATGTCTCTGAACGGACTCAAAACTGTTGAAGCAAATTCCATCAAGTGACACTGAAAGGTAAAGCATGATAAAATGGTAACGTAAAGAAAATTAGAGTATAATGATGTTATGTAAGGTGCAACATTTAGGTTCTCACACCCAATGTCAAGGACACAACACAGTTTGGTTAGTGGTTGAATTAAGTCCCCTTGAATCGTCTTAAACTTCCAAAGTGCATTTAAACATTACAGAAAAGTAAAACGAAATGAGAATGTATATCATGTGCAAGACTGAGGTTCTATGCCCAAGGTCAAGGTCACAACTAGGGCTCAAAGGTCAGTTTAAGGGGCCTTCGGGGGCATTTGTTACACACTGTAACATTTCTTGTTTCTATGTAGGTACGTTAAGTAAGGGTCTTTTTATCATTGTCATCAGCAAATTTGTTCAAATGTCAGCTCAAATTGAGTGAGACAAGCTAAATTTCTTCGCAGTGACAAAGTACGTGAAAAAAGTTATCCGATGAAAGATTTGATAAAAGCAAAGGACTTTTCAGTAAAATCTTGGGGTTATAGAGGAAGCTAAAACATATTTATTTGGAACCACATTGCCCGATTTCCCCACAATTCGTTCATTCTGGTAAAATAAAATAAAAATCAATATGACACCAACCTTTGTTTACATGATTTATGATGTTGGAACTACTGCCCCGTTATGTCCCGTATGTGGCGTGGGAACAAAAAATTTCGTGGAAGTTACCTTTACACAGAGCTCACAGGACAAAATAAACCATAATTTCTGTGTATCTGAAAAGTTATCAAAACTCTCTGAATGTTTTCTAGCCTTTGTGCTTCTGGCCCCAGTATTCGTGCTCTTGGACGCATCCTAGCAACTACATGCCATTTATGCAACGTCGATGCACCGTCGATAGAGCGTCATGACGTTGCATCGACGTTGATGCGATGTTGTCCTGGTGTTATATTGCAGCCGGATAAATGATAAAAATACTTTATAGTAAAAGCACCATGATTTCTATTCTTTCGAGAATATCTTGTACATCTTAATCTTTAATTTCAGGGCCGTTTCGACGGAACATGTATTTTGTACGCTTCCTTTAATGAGAACAGATGGATGGAAGGTAGCGCTGCTTCCACTTGTGATTATCCTATTTACGTTTCCGTTGTGGGACTTGTCGTTTATGGGACAGCAATGTGTATTTACCACATGTTTTCTCTCTATAAGTCTAGACAGGATCCAAATGTCGGGTAGGTCTTATTTCTCTGCCACTGGTTAGTATAATATGATTTACTGACACTGAAAAATGAATAATTTTCAAACCGAGACTGTTCATAGATCGCAGTCAGGAAGATTTACAGTGAGTCGGAAGGCACACCAAATAACGGCTCCGTAAGGATTGAGGGCTGAACTCCAATGTCTTTGTTCAGGCCCAGACTCTACTACTAATATGCTTTGCGCTGGCTTCAGACTATCACTAAATCCTTTTTTTATGTGTTTTATTGTGTTGGCTATATGATGCATTAGTAGACACTGTCATAAGCTAAAGAATTTTTATTTGGCACTGTTTTCGAATAAACAGCGAGGTAGCAACATATGACCCCCAATAAGCGTTACTGGCCGTTCCAAGGCGTTTCTGCTGTTGGAGCTTAAACTGTTCCGTAACGTTACAAAATGGCAAAATCTTTGAGGCAACAAAACTGTCACCTCAGTGCAAAAAGTCAATAAGTACTTATATACTTTAATCGGAGTTATTGACTTTTTACGCTGAGCTGACAAAATGCGGAACCACGTGCAAAACGCAAACGGCCACCACTGGTACGCGGCGTACTGGTCGCTAGCCAGTGTCTATTTTCGCATCATGACGCATGTTCTGTTTGGTTTTGCCATTCTTTCGCTTTAAAGGTAGGTTCCTGGGCTAGCAATGTCAATTATATCTACAAAATAATTTCGTCTTTTTCTGAGCAGTATTGAATTCTCTTATTTTTCTGAATTTGCTGCTACTGAGAAACTCGTCAGATGTTGAAGAAAATAGTCGTTTTCCCTTTTGCTTTATTTTCCATTGTTGGAATTCCAGTTCTAAAAATAACTTTGTTTATTATGTCTATAAGTGCTCATTTTCTGATGCCATTCTCCAAAGGTCAATTTTCCCTTGACGTGAGCTCTCCTAGAGGTCCTGGCAGGGCGGATGGGTTAAAACTATCCCAAAATGCAATGCAGCATGACATCAGCTACGTTATCTATTTTTGGCGCGAACTAAAAATAGCGCTAACTGGTGTGCGAAGCAGAGTTAGGAAATCCCTTGCAAAACAACTTTTCTAATATTTTTTTGATTTACTCTTTTAGTGAAACTTATTAATTCCCTTTTATAAGTGCTTTCCAACAACTTGGACGAAAGTTCATCAAGATTATTGATGCATTCCAAAGTACAGGAACCTACCTTTAATGGACTGAGCATTTTGATTGCAGCTTTTTCATGTTTATAGTCTTTCTTTAAAGATTTTTTCAGGAGAGGTCATGATGTATTCTTTGTTCTGTGTTGGTATATATGGGAAATCCTCAAAGTGAAAACCGATGACCGATCGCTTTGCGCAATTCATCAGCCTGGTTTCCAGTTTGAGCGTTAAGGTTACTACTTAAAGCCCTTTGTCATCCTATAATTGAGCCACGACACGAGAAAACCAACGAAGTGGTTGTAAGCCCAGCGAAGACTCAGATCAGCCTGGGCATCCGCCCAGTCTGATCGGGGTCTTCGCTGTGCGCTGAAAAGGTAGCTTAGGGTCTAAGCTAGCTTCATGCATATAGCGAAGACTGAACAGACTTGGCGGATGCCCAGGCTGATCTGCGTCTTTGCTAGGCACGCATGCCACTTTGTTGGTCTTGTCGTGTCGCGGCTCAGTTATCTCTTCTTGTGGTTTTTGATATTACAGGTCTCAGATGTGGGTATTGCCGATCTTGCTGATAAATGGTGTGTTGGCAGTCTTTGTTCTAGTTGCTGCATGCATAGTCTCTGTCGGATATGCAATATTCTGCGACAATTATTTAGAAGGACTGCCATCTGAAATCAAGTAAGATTTATACACATTGAGTGACAGATAGTGCATGGTTCGTTCGCCTGTTCGGAGACCGTGTTAGAAACTAACTTTTTTCTCTGGTAGCAAGTACTCGCTACCTGGTATAAAAACTAGTAGCAAAACTCACATACATGGTAGCAAAAACTGGGGGTCAAAAACAGTCCTCTTGTCGCTCAAGAGTTGTCAGATTTTTGACCAAACAAAACCGTAGGGTCAAAGGCATTGAGAATTCCTAGGCAGCAACATTTTGCTACCCACTTTTTCTTCAGGTGGCAAATAAGACTTTTAAGTGGCAAATTTGCTACTTGCTACTGTTAATTTCGAACCTTGGAAGAGCTCGTAGATTAGCGACCGTACAAGCGCACAAACTATGCTCCGTCTTACATATATAGAGGGTAACCAGCGGATAGCACCGGAAGTCTGCCAGCACGGTCTAAATACAATATGCACGCATGTACAACTACAGAAGAAAGAGTAGGTCTAGGTCATGGGATTCATATGTGCCGCTTCTTCTGTACCATACTCAGCTACGATTTTTTTCAATACAGGCTCGAACTAAACACCTCGAAAGAACCGAGAAACCGGAAAACATAAGCATCGGTGGCATAAGCATATGCTTTTTGTAAATCGATTTTCCCATTGCGCCATTTCATTGGATGCGAGCAACTGCCATCGCATCCAGTCAAATTATCCGTAACAAAACATTTTCCGCCTAACAAGCGCTCTTGTCTATAGAAAAATATCGTGTTTACCGTGAACAATACTAAAAGAGTAGAAGGCCAAGATCTGACCAAGTCATTAGTGTTTAGGAACAATTATGCGGAGTACCTCAACTGTGTTTTGCTACGGATCTTCAGATTGGCTAAAAAATAACAGGTGCCAACGGGAACAACTCGTTTTAGCCAAGAGGGGCGATGCAGAGTATGCGAATAGGCACATCGTTGGAAAACAGTAGCTTCCGATTGAAGTACGGTTAGGCATCACATTGTTCTTAAGGATAAGTGATTGTTTTCTAAGATACCATACAAAAAATGCCAGATGTTGTTTGATTTCTTACTCGCTTTTTTTTCTTGCACACTATCAGCATAAGGCCTAGTGCTGATCTTGGGGAACCTACGGTTACAAAAATTGAAACGGAACAGAACATAGTGCTGATTGATTGTCTCATCCCCCCCCCCCCCACCCCACCCCATTAAGTCCCATTAACTAACGGTTATATTCTTGAAACTTTACAGATGTTCAATTGGTGAGCAGGCTACGTGGTACAAAGTCGGATCAGGTGAAAAATTTAAACCAGGAAATTATGTAGCCTTCATGAATTCATGTATGGTAAGTACATTAATGTTTTGCCGAAATGTTTGGGCAGTTTCCTTCGCAAGTAGAGACTCGCCACTTTTTTATGCTAGTCCCTTTGATTTTCTGCGGCCTTTTACCAGCCCTCTTGATACTTTCTTGCGGCTAGAGAGAGAGGATGGGGCTACAAGCATTCCTTTAATACTTTTTGGCGCAAGAGGATTACTAGTACTTTTCGCTGCAAGAAGGCTGGAGAAACCCCGTAGGCATATGACGTCAAATTACGTCGTACTGTCATCGATGCGACAATTACGTCGCATCGACGTCAGTACGACGTCATTTGACGTCCTGTATCCGCCGGGAAACCTTCCAGCGTGAAAAGTACTGAAGGAAGGGAACAGTGAAGAGTATCATAGACAAAACGCGTAACAACGGGGATCTGACATCATGATGTGACACAATCGGAACACCGCTCGGCCAATCCATGAATTCGCGGAATTGGCCGAGCGTGTTCCGATTTGGATGTGACACTGATGTCGTTACAACATCATGTGCCTGCTAGGAAGGTCCACCTTTCTAATGCCGCATAAACTATCAGGAGGTAAAAAAAACACAAGGGAACGGTTCAGTTTCACCATTGATCCATGAGTGAAGCTGTCATATTTACACTTGCCACTGACTTCCCATAGGTAAACCGTATAGAGCAACTGGCTTCATACACCAATGAACGACAGTTGATCATGTGACGTTGTCGTCAAGTGACGTCTGCGGTAAACAAACGTCTTGATTGGTCCACGTAACGTTCGATTGACGCCACGTTATGGCGACGGCTGTTTAACGTAATGGCCGAATACGTCGTTTCTGTTTTTTCTTCGACGCGTATTTTGCATATTCTATATTAAGTTACCACGAAAACAGCACAGAAAGGGTCTAAAAATAAAGTGTAAATATAAGATTAAAAATTTGATTTTGCAGCGTTCATTGTGTGAAAAAAACAGTGGTCATCGCTAAAATTCTACAAGAAGCGCTTCGCGCTTCATGGAATTTTAGCTCCGCCCACTGGCTTCATCACACGATGAACGCTGAAAAATCAGATTTCAATTCTTAAATGTTTTCAGCTTTATAAGGGCTACATTGGCTTTTACAGTCCTTGAGGGAATCACAGATTCGTAAGCATCGTCTTAGTGGCAGTTTGGTCTTAATGATTGACCGAATATAAATGCTTAGCACTTTGCCTTACTGAAACGCTTTTGAATACATTGATATGATATTACCTAGAGTGTGGTTTTCCGTGTTTTCTCATAGTTGTCATAGTTGATTTTCGGTGAGCAGTCCCAGGTTCATTTGGATCTGTTATCTTTTCTCATGCCTCTACTGTCAAAAGGAGATCTTCCAAATAAAACCGTAAACTTTTTGTTTAACTTTGATGTTCTGAAGATAAGGAATGCGAAAATAGAAAATGAACTGCTGGATTTTTTATTTTTTAGTTTTTCACTAAAGAATCAGTGACGTCATCGCAGTCTAATATCTGTTAGTGAGATGCTAATGCGAGCGTAGATCCTCTATTACTTGTACTGCTGTTGTAATTTGCTTTTCTAACCGACCAATTTATAAGCAAGTCTGATATTAGTTTGGACTTATCAGTGCTCTAGATAAGAGGGAGTATTTGGTGATAATTAGGGATAATTTTTGTTAATTCTGAATATAAACATATGTTGTGACCCCTCATCTGAACCGGCTCGGCAAGACGGTTCAGATGAGGGGTCACAACATATGGTTTCATTGAGAAGTAAAGAAAATTATCCCTCAATTATCATCAAATACCCCTCTTGTCTAGAGCTCTGGACTTAACTATGAGAGTCTATAATATTCAATCGATTTGTGATTAGATCTTAAGGTGTATGGGTACACAACCATATTGTTTTTTTCGTCCTTTTTCAAGGAAAGAAAACTTTTGGCCTCATGTTGGCTTCACTGGGCAACGAATTCCTTCAGAAAGTGGCCAGTTCTTAAGGAAAAGAATTTGGTCCTAGAAGAGTCAGTTCCTTCCTTTAAAAGTTGAATTCCGTTGACAAGGAATGAAAACGAAAATGGCAGAATTGCTTCCCTTGAAATTGACCATTTACCTTAATTGTTGCATTGAGCTTGAGAACTGTGGCTTTATTCGTTGGTCTCCATAGAATCAAAAACATGCTTACAAGTTATGTCAGAATATTTGTTTGACGTAGGCTCACGTGAACGACTGCATTGAAGAAAGATTAAATATTAAGGTAAAGGTTTCCCCGTAGCCTAGTGGGTGCCCGTATCTTGGGCACAACATGATTATGAAAGGCGGAACCCATCTCTCTGCTTTTGCTGTCTTTACCCGTCCCTGATCCGAAAAAGGTACCCGTTTACTGGTCGGTTGACAGAGCTTTCCAGCCGTCAGATGTCCAAACGGGAATTCGAACATGAAACCTTTTGTACCATAACCGAGCGCATGTAACCACTCGCCTGTCTCAGGATAGTTGACCCATTGCATTCTGGGTATTTTTGTCGTCTGCTGAAATTTTCGTCTGCGTCAAAAATGAAGAATATTTTGACAATATTGGTCTAACCAACTCTTTTAGAAATGATGTCTAGGCAGCAAACAGTTTGGATCTCCGATCGTTTGTGGGGCCTGATCTGGATCCAAACTGTTTGCCCAGATACCCCTAAAGGAGTATCCGGAATGGAATGGGTTAAAGAAATAATTTATATAGTATGATTGGTCGCCCGTCTGTTGTACGGAGACAGTCCACGAGCTTTATCTAGTGGTATAACTACCCTATACTACCTTCGTTTGCCTAGATCATGCGCCCCTAAGGGAGATCATGCGAAAGTTGGGTTTTCTTGGATGCACATGGTTTTTATTTTTACATTAAACCTTAATCTTATGTAAATGGATATATATCCATGTTTTTGTGCCACTTTTATACCGGGTAACAGGTTTTGTGGCTCTCTTATCATCACTGGACTACGAAGCCCTTTTAGTGAAAAAATGGGGGCTACTCCCACTAGAAGGAATATGCTTTTCGAAGACGCAAACTGTTTCCGCCTTGTCTGAGAGTAAATCTCGGTGAAATGCGAGACACTCTTCTTTGTAAAAGTAACTTCCCCAGGTAGTTTGTTCTTCACCTTACATGTAGGTTGATACGATATAATGGGGTCAAGAGTTATATGGGCACAATAAAAGTAAAAACTATCTAAACATGGTATGTTTATTACACCAGCTAGGAATGTTAAATGTCTCTTTAAAAAGAGACATTTGACCTTCATAACAAATTCAAGATCCGAAGACATAATCGAGCCGCGACACGAGAAAAAAACAAATTAGTTGTGCGCCCAACGACTACTCGGATCAGCCTGGGCATCCGCCCAGTCTGATCAGAGTCTTCGCTGTCCGCATGAAGTTAACTTAGATCCTTAGCTACCCATAAAGCGCTTAGCCATGAGTCTAATCAAACTGGATGGATGCCCAAGCTGATCAGAGTCTGCACTGGGCGCACAACCACATTGTTGGTTTTGTCGAGACACGGCTCAATTGTAAACAAGCCTTATAAGGTGTATGGATAAACCGTCATAATGTCCGGCCATTTTAGGAAGGGGTTTTACGTTTGTGAGTTCGTGTTTACTTCTATGAATAAGGCAGCCCTCTGCAGAAGGAATCTACTCTTAAAGGAGAGAATTCGCTCTCAGATGACCAAATTCTTTCCTCTCAGGGTTGATCGCTTTAGAGAAGGGAAGAGTGAAATGAAAATGGCATAGCTGCTTCCCCTGAATGTGTACCGATAGACCTTTAGAATATTTTGACCAGTATATATTTATACTTGCTGATATTTTCTTAGTACATGGGTCAGCGAAATCATTGCTACCAATCCAGGTAAAGATCCATGATGTCTGATCAGGGCCGTCACCTGCACTGTAAAAAAATACTGTAGATTTTACGGTAGGATAACTGGAAACCGGCTGCCAGTCCTTTTCCCGTTATTTTTACGGGTTTTTGCCTGTAAGACATTGTTGGAAATCACGAAATGGAAGTTTTATGTTAACTTGGCGCACTCGAAAATAACTTTGTATTGTTGAGGGGCTATCTAACCAAAACGACATCTGCTCTTTTCTGTCCCACTCTGCTTGATGATTCCTGCAATTTTTACGGGCGCCGGTAAAAATAACGGTAAAAGGACTGGCAGCTGGTTGCCCGTTATTTTACCGTAAAATCTACCGTTTATTTTTGCAGTGTGTGCGTTCTAAGATTTCTAAAGGCTCACTGTCACACTTTGTACAAGCGAACAGCAAAGCTCTGGTCAGTCTGTCTTCGCAGGCTGATCTGAATCTTAGTTTGTTTTAGGTATCCTGTCCTCATTTTGCTGTCTTTCCCTTTGCTTTACAGATTGGGGCGTGGTTAAGTTTCTTATTTGTGCTGCTGCAGATCGGACTCGGAATCCTGAGAATTCGGCGAAACCGGACCGGTGGACACGCCAAGAAAACACCTGAAGCTGGAGAGACTAATGCTTAAAGTGGCTGGATATACATGAAGCTGAAACAGTTTCCTCATTTATTCTTGCTTCCCTTATAAACGAGAAGAAAGTCGAGAAAACTGTCTCCCTCTGAAGAAATCGGAGTCGTTGCCATTCATCTTAGGGAACTGAATTATTTTACCCTTAAAGCGCCAAAAAGCAGACGACAAAACTTATTTTGCAAAATTTTTAAAAAAATGTTTCGTCCAAGCTTTATCATGTTGAGAATTCAAAGAGTAGAGGGCAAACAGTGTAGATCTAGATGAGGCGGCTCATAATGAGCCGCCTCATCAGGATCCACGCTGTTTGCAAATTCAACTACTTTAATTCGCCTATGGCGCTTAAATTGTCAACACTGTAATTGGAAACTTTAATCAGCTGCTGTCATGAAATATACTGAAAGGATTTAAAAACTTCCACTCTATATTTTTGAATATCTTAAAAATTAATGCAGCTACGTCCACCAAAATTTCACAGCATGTATATTCTTTTATACCTGATTATGTCAGTATCACGAATTTGAAATCGTTCAACCGAATCGGCCAGCAATAAGCACGTGTTCCTCATGTTTTTAGTACAGTTTACATACAGATGAATCACTTCATGTATACAATTTTCTGAGGAAACATTTGTCTTACAATATCAAATCAACTTTTAAAATTTTGAAGTCGGTCTGTGGCTTTGTTTGGCATAACGCACCTATATATTGCAAAAGGGTACAGATTTTGGGGCCAGTCAATTGCTGAAATTTCAAAAAGTGACGTCGCGAGACAATTCTATGAGTTAATTACGGCAATTTACAATCTCAGACGACGTGCACGGTTTACAGGAAGCTCTAAAGACCACCAGAATAACAGCTAACCAAAACTAAAAACCAGAGGCTATGACGTTATCTTACGTTGACGCCGTCTCCGTAATGCGTTTTGCGCGACAGCATCGGCTGTAATCACAATTGCAAACCAACGTGGATGACGTAACAATATATCGACAGGAAAAATGATCTAAAAGAATGTTGCATAAGATAAAAACGTAATCTCTTTATGCATTTCATAGACGTAACGCTGTTTTACTGACGTCATTTAAATAAATGATTCAAGTAAACTGCATAATCTTTAAATTTGATGACTTTCAAGCATTTTGTCAGAAAATACTAAACGCTGTCACCCGTGAAAGGATCATCAGCCAACAATAAAAAGTGGAAGTTTTTAAATCCTTTCAGTATATAAATGTTGAGTTCATTATTTGACCATGTGTTCATCCACTGCGATTCAGTCCTCCTGAATGACATAGTTTAAACCTCGGAATGGAGTGGGGAGGAACGGAATAGACTGACAGGGATACTCTCCACTTCTTTCCATGGAACTGGAATGACACTCTTAAAGGAAAGAATTTGAGCCCCGTGGGGAACAAGTTATAATTTCCTGTAAGAGAACCACCCCACATTCTGGAAACAGAATATAGCCAGTGGCACCTCATCCATTCCATTCCACACCTTTCCATTCCAGATTTTAGACTATGCTTTCCTGAGTTTGCTATGTCATAGCCTCTTTTGGTGCCATATTCTGTTGCTGTTTATTGTTTTATTTTATACAACTGCAAAACGTGTCATACAGACTAATACACTGTATCCGTTGATTGTACTGTTTGGTAATGTTGATCTATACTCATAATTCAGGCAGTGGGATCGCGTCCAGCACAGGTAGCGATTCTTATCATTTGTTTTTTACATCATTTTTTTTATTCGTTTTTTTTTTTTTACATTATTTCATCCCAGCATCATCTCACGCATCCCAAAATCCATAAGCATGTTTCAGCATTGGCCAGCAGGTACACAATCTTGAATTTACCCTGATTTAACGTCATGACGTTGAATCAAGGTTGATTCCAGGTTGAGTCAAGGTTGTGTGCTCAATGGGTTGTCATCTAGTAGAATGGAATTTACAGATTCCACTGGAGCCAACCTAGCGCAAATTGAGATTCATTTTATCTGATCTTTGATCTGAACGAAGTATCTGTTGTCTATTTTCTTGTGTTGGAAATTGTTGCTATAGTTACAGCATTATCGTATTCCTGAAGTAAATTATTGTTGTGTTTGTATTAGTTCACCAGGGCCCAGGACTACAATCATTTAAGGTCACCCTAACTTTAAGGGAGATAATTTTGTGTCATGAAAACAAGCACTTAAAAAACATTTGCGAACTGGTTTTGATCAACTAAGTACATCCCAAACTGGTTCACTTGTAGTACAGTGGACACGACAGTATCGGATCAAGTTCAATAAAATTCCTGTTTTGTTATGTATGAATGCTAGAATTATGTATGTTATGAGACAAAACAGTTGCAAAATATCCCTTCTATCTATTCATGGTAAAATATTGACGAAATTTATTCATTTAAGGGCAGATAACCTATCCAGACTTATAAGAGGGTCTTACGACAGTAACGAATCAGGTGCGACAGTATCGGATCATATAGGATTATTTATACTAGAGTTCCTCCGAGGTTTTCTGTCAAATTTCTTAGCTTCAATAATTTGGCTACATAAATAGTTGGACCTTTTAAACTCCCATATAAAACTTCTACGGCCTTTCAAAGATATTTTATGAGGTCCTTCACCAGCGACGGTTATGTCTGTTAAATAACAGTTGAATGTACGAGTATACAACTTTACAAGCATGTCAGTAATTCTTAACTCAGTAATCCCAGCGCCCCTATAGCACGGAACTACTCAAACAAAAAGACGATTATCTGCCTTTGCAAAGTGTAGACCCTGATAAAACCATAGCGTCTGATTAGGATCAACAAATTTACTGTGATTTTCCGCCTTAACATAATATTTCAGTGCAAACAGAGTATAGACATTACATGGTCATTCAACGTGTTCTGCGGCATTAATCTGAGTCTACACAGTGTACAAATGTCCAACTGATGAACACCAATTATAAGTGGGTTCACACACATGCAAGCTGATCTCGAATATTTCTTTAGAATGTTTAGCAGAAGCTTAGTTGTGCTATGCATAACCTTCATTATCATACGTTAGTGTGTGGGGCGTTGGATGGAGGATATTTTAAGAAAAGCATGTTGTGTTATTTTTATACCGGTCTTCTTTGAAAGTAGACAGACCAGCTACTTGAGCAGTTGATTTAAAGCTTACTTTCAGCATCAGACCATGCATCCAACATAAAGTTTTCCAGCTGATGCCTGTATTTTAGCTCAGTTTATACGATGATCCGTTACTGTCGCAAATCGGTGCCCCACGTTTTTAGTCTTTAGTTTCATCAAATACTGGGATGTCACAAAAATAATGATTGCCTGCAATTTTAGGGATGCCAGGACACGTAACAAAGCAGAATTGGTTTCAATCGCCCAATAATAAAATAGTTTAAATAACCGAAATATATTCTGGGAATAACGCGCAACAGACAAAGTGCAAGCGCCGCTGAAGAGGGGTCAAGCTTTTCAACAACTCTGATTTGTTTCACAGCTGCACATTTCGATCGAATTTTTCACCCTGCACTTTGTCATTGGTCTAACTTGATGACTGTAACATAATGGTAAATTTTTTTGCTTCACTCGTGAGAAAAATGGGTGATAACTTAAGGGTGATCCGATACTGTCAATGATCCGATACTGTCGGGTCCACTGTATACATTTTCATAGCAAATATAGTCAGCTCTAAATGACCTTACTCCTCCCCAAGGAGCAAATTTTTTCAAGAGTAGGCCCCCATTTGGATGGGTTTTGTCACCCTGGAAAGCGAACAGAAAGTCACAAAAAGTTGTCTCTCTTTGATAAAAAGATCGTCACCTCAGCGCAACAAGGGCTTCGCAAGCGGCGCATAATACGCCCGTTTTAATGTCGTAAAATAGTTATGATTGTTTACCAAAGGAAAGATAAGCATACAAACAGGGATAACCACTCTATAATTAATGGCAACATTTTTTAAATATTTAACATATCAAATACTATTAGTATACCAAAAATCAGCTTCCAATGTGAAGTGGCGGCTAAGAAGTTGAGCAATGCCCAAGTCGAACAAGGGAGATAATTCATAAACTAAATATACTAGATTCTTGGTTCTACTACATTCCCTTGACAATTATACACATGTATCACATTGTGTTAAATAAGGAGACACAGAGTAAACAGAAAATTTATGCAAGGGCAGATAATTCAGTAAGCCAAAGTTATGGTTCCTGCTCAGAATACATTGCCCTATTACTATAAACTTTCCTACCAAGTTTCATTCTAATATTTCAAAAGGTTAAGGAGATATGGAGTGAATGAGAAATGCCTAAAATACGTATCAAAGGGAAGTTACTCCAAAATTAAGAAAGGGGGAGCAACCATTCTTGTATGGCACACATTGTCTTGTGATCATGCACATTGCTATAAAGTTTCATCATGATATTCCAAACGGTTACAAAGTGTGCACAAGATAAGTATACACAAAATAGCCGGAAAGGACTAATGAAAGGGATGTAACTCTAAAACAAAGAAAGGGAGAGCAACCGTTGTTGTACGCGACACATAATTGGGACTTCATACACATTGCTATGAAGTTCCATGAAGATATCCTAAACGGTTATCTTGTTATGGCACAAGACTTGCAGAGAAAAAATAATCAAAGGGGCATATCTTGGATACTAGGGAAGGGGGAGCAACCACCGACTTATGGCACGCACAAGAATGTTGACGGACGGACGGACAGCGCCATGACATAATACGTCCGTTTTTTTCAAAACGGGCGTATAAAAGTCAATAACTCCAATTTTATAAGCCCTATTTGACTTTTTGCGCTAAGGTGACGAGATGACAAAAACACACCGAAGGACGTCATTCTAACGTTACTTGCCTACAGTCTCTTAGGGGAATATCTTAAATGAAAGTACGTGCTCTTTAGAAACTTACAGGAAAGAATGTGTTGTTTGTAGCTAGCAAACCCTTGCCTTTAAAGTCAGTGGGCACACTGACGTGGGAACCAAGGGCGTATCTGCCTATACGCAAATATGCAGGTGCGTATTGAAATTTTGTGGAACTGACGAAATTTCAACACACACCTGCATATTTGATGAAGCTGAAATTTTGTCCGTGTACACGGAGAACTTTGCTAAAGGTTATGTAACAAAGAGCTTTGCTATAAGCATGGAAAATGTGACAAAGATTTTGTTTCATCGCTGCAGGTAGCTTTGACGATTAATGTTTGGTCGTGTGAACTCTGCAGCAAATATTTCATTGCCAAAGTTTATGTGACAAATATTCCATGACACATTTTCTTTAACAAGTAATTTGCTGCGTGTAAACGCAAAATGTTTGTCACACTTTCTTTCTTAAAGTTTCTGTGACATAGAACATGTGTTCGTGTAAACGCGGCCTTACTCCTGAGTACGCTTCTGGGAACAGCTCGACCTTTTTCTTTTTGCCTCCTTTCTTAATGCAGTCAACTGGTTAAAGGAAGCACTTGCTGTCCTATGAAAAAAAATATTTCCTTTAGAATAGACAACATTTTGGAATAATAAATTCCTTTCCAAGGAAAGTCAACAAGTCAACTATTTTCCTTTGGAACAAGGCATTTAGACGTGTCCATACAACTTGAGCGTAGCCACCTTTGGAGCAGGGATTCAGAAAAAGATCAAGACAGCCGAAACACGCAAAAAAGTATGTATAACATGATAGTAAATGCTCAGCCTACGCATCCACACAGCCTTACAGACCAACTACTTTGTTTAAAAGCCCAAGTAGAAGGCACAGACTCTTAAAAAAATCTCACGCTTCGGCCGAGGATCGAACCGGGGACCCTTTTATCTATAGGCGAACATTCTATCACGTCGCTATTAAACTGGCCGGCTTGTACCGTAAAGCAGTACAAAAGTACACTGTAAAAATGTGTTCAGAATCAATGCAAAAAATGCAGTCCGATTTTTAGCTCACCTGAGCCGAAGGCTCAGAGGTGAGCTTATAGGATGGGAGTCGAGCCGTCGTCCGTCCGTGCGTGGGTTAGTGGGTGCGTGGGTGGGTGCGTCAACACTTTCAAACATAAATATCTTAGAGACCAGTAGGCCGATCGCAATCAAATTTTATCTGAAGCATCATTTGGGTGGGGGAAAGGCTGCATTAGGTTTTGGTGCCGATCAGCTCAGAACTCTGGTTTCCATGGCAACAGATAGCCCCCATAGGGTTATAATGGGGAAAATGGCGTCATCACGTTTTCTCGACTGTTTTTGATTAGATCCTTATCGTACTTGCAGGTAATGATGACATACACAAGAGCTTGGATAAGTTTGAAATTTGGCCGGATTCGAGCACAGACAACGGAGTTAGCTGCCCTTGAGCGTTTGAAAAAATCCCATAGGGTTATAAAGGGGAAAATGGCGTCATCACGTTTTCTCAACTGTTTTTGCTTAGATCCTTATCATACTTGCAGGTAATGATGACATACATAAGAGCTTGGATGAGTTCGAAATTTGGCCGGATTCGAGCACAGACTACGGAGGTAGCTGCCCTTGAGCGTTTGAAAAAAATCCCATAATGTTATAATGGAGAAAACGTCATCACATATTTTTAGAAAAACTTTGTCATCGCTCTATTGCCTACATTTCTCAACGGATTTTAAAATAACTTCACACAAATGTAGGGTATGACAATATCTCGAGCAAGTTCGACTTTCAGGATGCTGCGCCCAAGGTCAAGGTCACTGTGGCTATTTTTAGCAAAACCTTGTCAGCGCTCTAGCACCTACATTTCTCAGCAGATTTTAAAATAACTTCACACAAATGTAGGGCATGACAATATCTCGAGCAAGTTTGACTTTCAGGATGCTGCGCCCAAGGTCAATGTCACTGTGGCTATTTTTAGAAAAACTTTGTCAGCGCCCTACACCTACATTTCTCAATGGATTTTAAAATAACTTCACACAAATGTAGGGCATGACAATATCTCAAGCAAGTTTGACTTTCAGGGTGCTGCACCCAAGGTCAAGGTCACTGTGGCTATTTTTAGAAAAACTTGGTCATCGCTCTAGGGCCTTCATTTCTCAACAGATTTTATATCAACTTTACACAAATGTAGGGCATGACAATATCTCAAACAAGTTTGACTTTCAGGGTGCTGCGCCCAAGGTCAAGGTCACTGTGGCTATTTTTAGAAAAACTTTGTCAGCGCTCTAGCACCTACATTTCTCAATGGATTTTAAAATAAATTCACACAAATGTAGGGCATGACAATATCTCGAGCAAGTTCGACTTTCAGGATGCTGAGCCAAAGGTCAAGGTCACTGTGGCTATTTTTAGAAAAACTATGTCATCGCCCTAGCACCTTCATTTCTCCATGGATTTTGAAATAACTTGACACAAATGTAGGGTATGACAATATCTCTAGCAAGTTTGACTTTCAGGATGCTGTGCCCAAGGTCAAGGTCACTGTGTCTATTTTTAGAAAAACTTTGTCATCGCTCTAGCACCTACATTTCTCAACGGATTTTAAAATAAATTCACACAAATGTAGGGCATGACAATATCTCGAGCAAGTTTGACTTTCAGGGTGCTGCAATCAAGGGTTTTGATTAGATCCTTATCGTACTTGCAGGTAATGATGACATACGTAAGAGCTTGGATGAGTTCGAAATTTGGCCAGATTTGAGCACAGACTACGGAGTTAGCTGCCTTTGAGCGTTTGAAAAAAATCCCATAGTCTTATAATGGAGAAAACAACGTCATCACATTTTCATTTTTCATTGGATCCTCTTCATACTTGCAGGTAATGAGGATATGCATAAAAGCTTGGATTAGTTAGCATTTTGGCTAGATCCCACCACTGACTATGGAGTACCTGCCCTGAGCATCCAAAAAATCAATGTCGCCACTTTTTCTTGGTTTCTACTGATCCGATCCTTTTCAAACTTGAAGGTAATGAGGAAATGCATAATATCTTAAACAAGTTCAAATTTTGGCCAGATCAGGCCAACCACTACGAAGTTAGCTGCCCTTGACAGCTCTGTCTATTCAGCTCTTGATCGGATACTTTTTAAATTTGCATATATTAAATGAGGGCATACATAATGTTTTGGATGAGTTTAATTTTCAGCCTGATTGGACCACTGACTGTGGAGTTAGCTGCCCTTGAGCATCTTAAATATCACAATAGGTTTACAATGTCTCTCAGGTGAGCAATTGTTGCCCTTTGGGCTACTTGTTTATTATGTTTTTAAATCGTAACGTTCAATTTGCAACATGTTTAGGTTTATGTTTAGAAATTAAAGCTAAAAATAGAAGAAAAAAAACCTTTAAACGACTTCTCCTCCAAAACTGCTGGGCCGATTTTGAAATAATTTCACAGAAATGTTCCTTAAGAAACCCTCTACCAAAATTGCTCAAACGGTTCTGCTACGCTGAACAATATGGCCAACAGAGCTAAAAATAGAAAAAAGCTTTTAACATCATCGTCTCTGAAGCCAATTGCTCGATTTGAAAAAAATTCAAACAAATGTTTTACTCATGGCCCTGAACAACACAAGAAAACGGTTCCACTCCGCTGAACAAAATGGCCACCAGAGCTAAAAATAGAAATAAATCTTAGAATGACATAGAGGGCACAGGTATGATCCAATCATCATGAAACTTTGTCAGAATGTTTATCTAAATGAAATCTAGACCATCTTTGAAACTGGGTCATGTGGGGTCAAAAACTAGGTCACTGGGTCAAATCTTAGAAAAACCTTGTGCACACTCTAGAGGGCACAGTTATGATCCAATCTTCATGAAACTTTGTCAGAATGTTTATTTATATAAAATCTAGGCCAAATTTGAATTTGAGTCTTGTGGGGTCACAAACTAGGTCACTAGGTCAAATCTTAGAAAACCCTTGTGTACACTCTTGAGGACACAATTATGATCCAATCGACGTGAAACATTGTCAGAATGATTATTTTCATAAAATCTATACCAGATTTGAAACTGGGCCATGTCAGGTCAAAAACAAGGTCACTAGGTCAGTTCTTAGAAAAACAGTGTGAACGCTTTAGAGGACAGTTTTGTTCTAATCTTCATGAGACTTTGTCAGAAGGTTTGTCTCCAACAAATCTGGACAAAGGGTGCAACTTGGTCATGTTGGGTCAAAAAGTAGGTCACTAGGTTAAACCTTAGAAAAACATTGTGTACACTCTAAAGGGCACAGTTTTGATAACTTTGTCATAATGTTCATATCCAAGAAACGTAGACCAGGTTTGAAACTGGGTCATGTGGGGTCAAAATCTAGGTCATTAGGTTAAATCTTATGAAAACCTCAGGTACACAATAAAGGGTTCATTTTCCATTTAATCTTTGTGAAACTCTGTCTGTCGGTCATATGGATGCCTCTGAGGTTAAGTTCACAGGATACTCAGGTCAGCGATCCAGGGCCATCATGGCCCTCTTGTTGAGGAAATGAGCCAAACGCAAAAACTCGACAAAAAAGTTTACTCCACTGACAACGACGACGACACCGGAAAAGCAATACATCTTCGCAGGCGAAACAAAAATTGGGTGAGTGAATAAACTCGGGTAGAATGTCTCAACAACCGGAGACGTGACCACGAGTTTATGTTTATGTACATCTTTTGGACAAAATGATTTTCTATCAATCAGTATTTGAATTCTCAGTTGATTTTGAAAGCAGACCAGAACGTGCGAGTTTCACTTACATGGCAAAAAAAAAGGCTCTCAGTGACAGACTCCCCCGCTTCTCCGGTCTTTAGATCGGGAGTTTACACCAAAGTCCCATCTCCGTATGACCTATATGTTGGTGGGACGTTACACCCAATTTCACTCGCTCACTCAGTTGCAGACATGTTGCAAGCTGTCCGCTCAAAGCAATTTGTGGCTGGCTTTATCAATGCAATACGCCAAGTCACGACTGATCGTTTATAAAATATACTTTCTTTGCTTTATATATATGCGTAAGTGATACCATCCATGATGGGACATCTCAGATTTAAAAAAGAACAATTGCCTGGATATATCTGTCAGCATCCATGTGTAAAATATACTGTGTATTGGCTGACTTTATTATCTAATTTAGACGCGCAACGATGCGGTAAGCCAAAAGTTTTTTTTTCGGGAAACCAATATCGACATATGTGTTGCGGATACAGAAATCCCACCCTGGAGTCAAGATAAGCGCAAAAAGCTTCGTTTTTTTTGTATGTATCCTGTCCTTCGGGACTTATATGAGCCGCGACACGAAAATACCAACAAAGTGGCATGTGCCCCTAGCCAAGATTGAGGAGCCCCGGTAGCTCAGTGGGTTAAGCGCTGGCCTACTGGTCTAGCGGACCGGGTTCAAATCCCGCTTGTGGTGAGAATCTTTCCCACCGTAAACGGGATTCTATTGCACACAGCTTTTCAGTATCATCGTCCAGATATAACTGAAATACTGTTGAAAAGGACGTAAAATCGCAAGTCATCCATCATCCATCCTAGCCAAGATTCTCATCAGCCTGGACATCCGCTCAGTCTCTTTGCGCTTAAAAGGTAGCTAAGGTTCTAAGCCAGCTCCATGCGGATAACAAAGACTCTCATCAGACTGGGCGGATGCCTATGCCTGGGCACGTAAATCATTGGTTTTTATGGTCGGAAATTTCTTTATACGGCGACGCGTCAGCGGAGCCGAAACACAATTTGCGACCATAAAGCCGACGATATATCCCCCAATGGCAATTTTCTATACGTTTTATCTTCGTTCTAATATATTCTTTCACATTTTCACATTTCATTGCATATTACTTTGCACAAATTGCAAGCGCTTTCGGCAACGTAAAAACATATGTCAGCCAATAAGAAGCGACATTTAATATCATTGTGTCGGGTTTCCGGCAGTATATCGCAGGATATATTGTTGCAAATCTAGACGTTATCCAATCAGAGGTCGCGTTACATGTGTAAGTGCGTTAGAATTTACGATAACCCGTCGTTGAAATTTCTTCGACTCCAGCGTTTAAATTCATTACCCGTCGTTGAAATTTCTTCGACTCCAGCGTTTAAATTCATTTTGTACGTAAGTTTTGTACCAATGGTCATCAAGTTGCTTGATAATGGTTTCCTGGGATGCGCCTTATTTGCACTCATGAACTTTGTTTCAAACTCTGCTGCCTCGATGTTTTAAAACATTTTATCCAAATGTTGACTGACAAAACATTAGGTTTACAATATAATAGGGCCACCCAAAAAGTCTGTTTGCTGTGCTGTTACCCACGAAAAAGTCGTGCCCTACCCACCTTTTGGCCATGTCGAAGAAACGTTTTTGATTATTTGAAAGGAGCTGAAATGGTCATTCTTAGAGACAGTGTAAATCCTGATAGACTGCTCTTTACCCACTACAGGTATATTCTGATACCCGAGAAAAAAACTATCTATCAACTTAATAACCTCACAATCACAGTAAACGTTAGATTCTTTACAGACGGCCTCGAATATAGGGCTTTGGAATGTTTTTAGGTAGTATTGTTTGTTACATAATATATGAAAATTAATCCACCAAAATTAGAGTTGGAACCTGTCTATCCTATTACAGTTTTGATAACTGATAAATAACTCATCTGTGAGCCCATTGTATACCATACTAGAAGGATTTGAGTCAAGCTCTTCGCGCGCCAGCAAAACTCTTGATTCGCTAAAATCTGCAGACCAAACATGGATCTCTTTTGTTTGCCACATCAGTGCGTAGACATTTCCATCCTCATCGGCTGTTAAACTAATTAGGCCTTGACCCTTCACGTGTTCCTTCACGTCAACGTTTTTGATAAAAGTTCCGTCTCGTGCATCCGCACTAATGAGTGAACTCGCACCGCCAAATCCAATATCAAAGACTACTATAGCTTGCTTATTATTCTTCTTTTGCCGGGCTAACTGTATCGGGACCACAAACAATCGATTGGTGTAAGAACTTCCTCCCACACCCCACAGCTCCTTGTCATTTAAATCAACCATCTGTACTGAATTATTAGGACTCCACCATGCTATAACTAAGTTACTGTCACACGCTGCAAGGCCAGCAATCATGCATACGCGATTTACTGATTTCTCTAATGATATTGAAGTTTCATCAGAGATATCCAAAAAGTGAAGTTCTTGATCTCGAGTATAGTTTGTACCTTCCTTCTCAACGGTATAGACAGCTGCTTTCTTGTCATTGATTACAGTGACACATCTAAACTTAGCAGGTACAGGAAGAGACAGGGTTGACATGATCTGGTTGTCTGGTGACAGCATTTTTATCTTTTTATTGCTGTTATCGAGAATAAGAAGAGACCCAGTCTCAGTAACAGCCATTGCTGCTATTTCACAAGCAGTTTCGTCCTCTGGAGACCTAGCACTTAATGGGGTCATCTTCGTAGGTTGTATATTCGAAATATCCCCCCGCTTTCTCTTTCTACCGGCTACAACTGCCAGATCTGGTGACTGCGGAAAACCTATGTCATCTACTGGCTTTGCAGCCTCGATGTCTGTTAAGACCTCTTTCACGTCGCCTAAGAGTTTACAAGTTGATGAAAACGTTGCTATCTCAGGAGCAGCAGAAAATGTAAATGTTGTCTTTTTGAACGGCTTATTCAATCTCCTAACATATTTGCGTGTATCAACGACAATTTCTTGTAACTTAATAAAGACACTTGGACCAATGTAGACTTCCTCTCTGTTTTCAACAGCAGATATGTTTTCATCAAGTGAATGAATCATGTCAGATAAGGACGACATTTTGTCTTCAATATCGGACTGTTTACTATCGCAAACTTCATTAATTTTAGTGACCGTTTCAACACAGAGCTTGTTTATCGTTTCAATCATTTCATCGCGAAGTTTTCCAGCTTCTCTCGTCAGTTCTGCTCTGTAGACTTCAATATCGCTTATGTTTATGTCTAGTGTTGATTTGGCAGCTTCAACATTCGGCTTCACATCAGCGACCACATCTTTAAAACCACTGACGTGCACGGGCCCCAAGTCTTTACTGAGCACAGGAATAAATCTGGTTTTACAGCGATTATGATACTCTCTAACACACTGAATGCAAAGCATTTTGCTGTGGTCAAGACAAAAATGGTCGTTTTTAAGCCCAATGTGCGTATAACAATCCAAATGTTTGAAAGGTTTTTCGATCTGGGAGTTTGGCATTCCGTCGCCAGTCAGCAAATTGTGGCTCCGTACCACCGGATCCTGTTCATGCGCCATAGTACATCGTTTGCACAAGAAAGAGTTACATTCATTACACAATGCATTGGCAGCAATCTTCTCATCTAATTCATAAAAGCAAAAATCACACCACAGTTCTAACTTGTGATCTGTGGGCTCAGGCACTTTTTGTCGTTTTGTTCCACTTTTAGTCCCACTTCTGCGGCCTCTTTTCTCTCTTTGAGCCATCCCCTAGAACAAACAAAATTAAAATATCGTGTTTAGAACGGTGTCCCAGCTAAGACTGTCTGAGACAGATACCGTAAAAGTAAAAAGTATGCAAAGACCAGGAACTGAAACAATCAAAATCCAAATCCAGCCCTCAAACCATAGTACAACTAAGATTACAAATAATCAAGATACAGAGAACATATGGCCAACCGAGTGAGCAGCTTGTTCCCGAAAGGTGGCCACTCAGCAACCCAAACCGAACCAAAAATAATAAGAACATACATAAGGTAAAACATCACAGAAACTCTGACACCAAAAACAGGCAACAGAGAACCACAATCTATCTATCGGGACAGATAGGTATCAGTAAACAGCTCAAACACATGTCAGACAGCTCCTGGGCTGTAACGTTGTGTTGTGTACGGGTTTGATATTAATGAATCATACAGTGGACTCGACAGTATCGGATCAAGTTCAATAAAACTCCCGTTTTGTTGTATATGAATGCTAAAAGTATGTATGTTATGACACAAAACAATTGCAAAATATCCCTTCTATCTATCCATGTCAAAATATTTACGAAATTTATTCCTTTAAGGGCAGATAACCTATGCAGACTTACGGGAGGGTCCTGCGACAGTAACGAATCAGGTGCGACAGTATCGGATCATATGATATTATTTTATAGGAGAGTTTCTCCGAGGCATTCTGACAACCTTCTTAGCTTCAATAGTTTTGCTACATAAACAGTTGGACCTACTAAACTCTCTGAGGAAACTTTTACGGCCTTTCAACGATATTTTTCATGTGGTCCTTCACCAGCAACGGTTTTGTCTGTTAAATAAAAGTTGAATGTATACAAAACTACAAGCATGCCAAAAATTCTTAACTCAGTAATCCCCTGCGCCTCATAGCATGGAACTACTCAAACAGTAAAGATCATAAACTGCCTTTGCAAAGTGTAGACCCTGATAAGACCGTGGTGTCTGATCAGGATCAACAAATTTACGGTGATTTTCCGCCTTTAACGATATTTCAGTGCAATCAGTGTATAAACACTACATGGTCATTCAACGAGTTCTCCGGCATTAATCTGAGTCTACACAGTGTACAGATGTCAATCCGATGAACGCCAGTCATTATTGGGTTCACATTCATGCGAGCTGATCTCGAATGTTTCAACAGAATGTTTAGCAGAAGCTTGGTTGTGCTACGCATAACCTTCATTATGGGGCTTGGGATGGGGGATATTTTACAAAAAGGATGTTGTCTTAGTTTTAAACTGATTTTCTTTGAAAAACGACACAGCAGCCACTCAGGTAGTTGATTTATGACTAGTTTTCAGCATCAGACCATAAATCCAACATGCAGTTTCCAGCTGAGGCCTGTATTTCAGTTCAAATTATATAATGATCCGTTACTGTCGCACATCGGTGCCTCACTTTTCAAGATTTTAGTTTCATCAAATACTGGGACGTCACAAAAATAATGACTGCCTGCAATTTTAGGGATGCCGGGACACATTATAAAGCAAAATTGGTTTCAATCGCCTAATGATAAAATAGTTTAAATAACCGAAACCTATCTTGGGGGTAACGAGCAACAGGCAAAATGCAAGCGCCGCTGAAGAGGGGCCAAACTTTTCAACAACTCTGATTTGTTTCTCAGCCGCAGATTTCGATCGAATTTTTCACCCTGCACTTTGCCATTGGTCAAACTGGATGACTGTAATATAATGGTAAAAAATATTTGCTTCATTTGTGAGAAAAATGGGTGATAACCTAAGAGTGATCCGATACTGTCGATTATCCGATACTGTCAAGTCCACTGTATGAAAGTGTAACCACCACACATCCCTTCCCCACTCTCCCGCCCCACCCTGATTATAAATGACTCGTCTCTAAACGTATTTTAACGTGTCCGATCCTAGGTATCAATTAATGCGCTTTATTATTTTTTTACTAAATGCACGAACTATTGCTGAATCAAGGAAGCTCGCTATCTCTGCGCAACTGGGCGTTCTAGAAACGTTTTGCTGATACGGCGAAAATCGTGACCTCTCCACCAAACGACCACTCCCCCATCCCCTTCGCATTGGCTACAAACCATACACAATGAAAAATAGCTGAGCAAGGCTAGCAGCAGTGTACTTTACAGTTATTAATTAAACAACGACTGTGAACATTCCAAATTAATAATTTTTATTAGATTCTTTACTTGATTAGTCACGTTCGGCTTATGCACTTGATTTACTCGAGTGAAGAGCAATCCCAGATACTGCCACTGGCTACTCGAGTGCTTCCTAACGATGGCTCCAGTTTACCTGCCGAATACAGTCAGACGGATGCATCCGGCATTCATACTAATGTTGTTAACGATGTGAAACACGCCTTATCGAATATCTATTACAAGTATTACCTTTTACATAAAGTTTAGGTCTACGCTTAAGCACCCTTAATTTGTGTAGTCATTTGATTGGCACATTAGTCAAATCACGCCTCTATCAAACCCAAGTCAATCTCCACCTCGGTCTTATCGTACATTCTCGGATTTAATCTAGTAGATTCCTGGTTGGTCTGTCTAAACTCATGTCTTGCATGTAATTACCCTTAGCTAATCAGCTAGTAGGTTTGGTCAGCAAATAAAAGTGACCGGTGTATAGAAATGTTCTGCACTTACTGATACTACTACACCGTGTCAATGTCGATCCTTTTCTGGTACATGTGAACCTGATCAAATCTGCGCCAAATAAAAGAAATAACCAATCAATAGAAAATAACACTCGACCAGTCATGAACTTTTCGAAAATGCTTCCGGAGCAAAAGGTTTTCCTGAAAAGGTACATGTAAAGGTATTTCTCATTTCAACTAACTGTACAGGTACACATTTCTATTCACTTTGTCAGCACTAGACTGACCCCAGTCTCCCTATGTTTGACGTTCGCTTATGCCTAGGAGCCCCGGTAGCTCAGTGGGTTAAGCGCTGGCCTACTGATCTAGCAGACTGGGTTCGAATCCCGCTTGAGGCGAGGATCTTTCTCACCGTAAACAGGGTTCCACTGCACACAGCCTTTCATTATCATCCGCCCATCGTCCTGATATAACTGAAATACTGTTGAAAAGGACGTAATCCATCCAGCATCATCGCTAATGCCTATGGAGTTATTCCATGGTATAAAAAACAATACCTTAAAAGAGGAAAGTTTCAGCCAAACTAGCAATAGTTTATTGTATTTTATGCCCAAGTAAATGGTGTCAGTAGGACTGGCTTGAGGTTTGGTTTAAACACTATTTTATTCAGGAATAGTTTTTACAACAAAATAGACATGCAACAAATAGATCAGGATTTGAAAGTAAGCTTGAAGCTTATATATATCATCTCCTGAAACGTACACAATTTACAACAGAACAGATGGTTTAAACATACAAAACATTTAACGTGGAAGTAGTCATTGGTTAATTACAGAAGAAGACAGTTAAACTGTGAAAATAAGTTAATTGATAAAAAGGTTTCGTACCAGATCCTAGAGTAGTAATCTAGAGGCGAGATCCCAGTCAGTGGGAAGTAATGTCAAAATGGGAAATTGTGGTACTTATTACACTAGGCTGAACCGTTGTCAATTAGAATAAAAAGAGTCGTACAAAGCCAAGTAACATTTTGAATCCAAATAATCATTTAGCTGGAAGCCATTCCTTGTCAGTTTGAGTGTAGGCTGAGTTATTATTATTACACATGTATTATTATTTTTATTATCATTGTGCTCGGCTCTGATACGAAGGTATTCATGAGACAACTCGAGTAACATTCGTTTGACTCTAATTGCTCATTATGACTCGGTCTCATGCAGGCAGTTTTGCCGAACGTGACCATATCATTCAGGGCCGGTAAGCTTGCTCAAAACATTCCGTTTGTGTGAGAGGAATTTGGTAGTCCCTCTTAATCTTACATCTTACATATGTGGTCTTCGGAGCCTTGTAAGACAATGGCTTGTCTGCTCCATCGCTGATCTTCTTTACACCATTTTTCTTCCGTTTTACCGGTTTTAAGTTTAGTTAGGCTCTCAACAGATCTAATTAGTTATAGATTTCGGTATGCTAAGTACTCAATAGATTGAGGAAATATCGAATCTTTTATGCATCAATATCTTGTCTAAGGCAATTTTAAAACTATCCACACTGGTTTTACATACAAAATCTTCATTCAAATTATTCCACTCATTGAAACATTTTATTGGAAAGGAATTCAGTCTCAAAGACTTGTTATTTTGCTGTTTTGCGGAATAAGCGTCTACGGGTGTTGTTATCGTTGAAAGTGAAGAATTTGTTGGGATCAATGTTGTCAAATCCGTTTATTTTCTTAAAAATCTGTTTAAGGTCATATCTCTGTCTTCTGTAGAGCAGTGTAGGTAAGATAAGTGCCCTTAGCCGTTCTCCATATGTTAAATTTCTCAACTCAGGTACACTTTTTGTAGCCCTCTTTTGAATATTTTCAATTTTTTGATGTTGGATACCACACTACTATTCCATAATCTACTATTGACCTAATCAGTGATTTGTACAGTTGAAGAAATAGTGTCTTGTTCATATATCTAAAAGTTCGTCTGATCAATCCAGTGAGTGTCTTAATCTATTCACCACATTTAAAACATGCTTATTAAATTTTAAAGATTTCTCAAATGTAATTCCTAAATCCTTTTCTTCAGATGCCGTTGGAATGTCTATGATTTCATGATTACTGTCTCTCATCTGATATGTGTGTTCAAATCTAATGTTACCATACTGCAGGGCTTTACATTTGGAATGGAGAATTCTAACAAGCACCGTCAGGTGCGTCGTTATGACGTATTGTTCACAAGGTTCTTCGCACACATTAAATGAGCCACGACACGAGAAAAGCAACAATGTGGTTGTGCGCCCTGCGCAGACTCAGATCAGCCTGGGCATCCACCCAGGCTGATCAGACTCTTCGCTAAGCGCTTAAAGGGTAGCTAAGGGTCCAAGCTAGCTTCAAGCGGACAGCGAAGACTCTGATCAGACTGGGCGGATGCCCAGGCTGATCTGAGTCTGCGCAGGGCGCCAGCCACATTGTTGGTTTTGTCGTATCGCGGCTCAATTATTTCTTTTCTCGTATTATTGCCAATGTAATGACGTTTAAGGTGAACGGTTTCAGAGGAAGCCTTCTTGCTTATGCATTTTGTCTATTGTTTGAATATGTTCTGAAAAGTAAGATCCTTTGGAAGCAAGGAACACATCAAAGAATAGAAAATAACAGACTCGGTTTTAATTAAGTCTGTTCATGACTAGTAATGAAATGTGCGACACCGGCCACGCCCCCAAGCACCGGCTTAGGCGGAACTCTATTTTCAAAATTACTCAAATGACCTCAATGATCCCAAAGGACCAGAAAATATAATCTGCACTATGATGATGTACGGGGAGACGTTTTACGGCCGCCACACAGAAAAGACACAGAAGTTTGTCTTTTCAATGGAGGTCAACTCCCCAAGTAGCAAATTCTTTCAAGAGTTGACCCGTACAAGTGATTGATATACCTAACATATACACTGTGACACTCTCCTACTCCATATTGAATTCCTCCTCCAATTCTCAGGAGTATAAGAATCACTTGAAATGCGACTTAAGGAGTTCAAATGCACATGTGGGTTATTCACGTTGGGCACCATTTGTCACGGAATTTTAGAAATCTCACGCCCCGGCCGAGGATCGATTCGGGGACCCTTTGATCTATAGGCGAACACTCTACCACGTCGCTGTAAAAGCCAGTTTGTTCCACAAGGCAGTACAAGAGTATGATGATATACCCAACCTTTACCCTGTGACAAAAAGATTACAGTGGTTTGAATCGTTGATGTACGCAGTTCATTCATCAGTTTTGGGGTGTCTGGTTAATTTTCAGATGTATGCGTGACCAAAGTTTCATGGCTGTAGCCCTAATAATTCTTGATAAACATATCTTAATTAACTTGAAAATCTGACAAAAAATTACAAAGTCAGTGAACCTTAAAAAGTAGGTCAAGACTTAGTGTTGATGGCAGATCTGTGCTTTACTAGACCAGATGTATGCATGACCCAAGTTTCATGTACGCTCTGAGAAACAGAACTAAAACCGAAAACTCAACAAAAAATCACAACGTCAGTGGGCTGTAAAAAGTAGGTCAAGACTCAATATTGATGGTGGCATTGAGCTTTACTCTCCCAAATGTATGCATAACCCACGTTTCATGACTCTAGCCCCTATACTTCTTCAATAACAGAGCTAAATGCGAAAATTCGACAAAAAATGAAAAGTCGGTGAACCGTGAAATGTAGTTCAAGACTCAATATTGATGATAACCTTAAGTTCTACTCTTACAGATGTACGCACGATCCAAGTTTCATGGCTTATAGTTGTTTGTTTTTTTAGAAAATGAGCTAAACGCAGAAACTCGACAAAAAACTTTAGCCCGCAGACAACGACGACACCTCCCAGGCGAGACAGAAATTGGGTGAGCGAATAAACTAGGGTAGAACGTCTCAACAACCGAGACGTGACCACGAGTTATGTGCATCTTTTGGACAAACTGATTATTTGAATTCTCAATTGATTTTCAAAGCAGACCAGCTCGTGCGAGTTTCACTTACATGGCAAAAAAAGGCTCTCAGTGGCAGACTCTCCCGCTTCTCCGGTCTTTAGGTTGGGACTTTACACCGAAGTCCCGTCTCCGTATGACCTATATGTTGGTGGGACGTTATACCCAATTTCACTCGCTCACTCAGTTGCAGACAGATGTTGCAGGCTGTCCGCTCAAAGCGATTTGTAGCTGGCTTTATCAATGCAATACGCCAAGTCACGACTGATCGTTTATAAAGTATACTTTCTTCGCTTTGAGTATATATGCGTATGGTGGAACATCTCAGATTTCAATGTATCTTTCAGCATCCATGTGTAAAATATACTGTGGTATTGGCTGACTTTAGACACGCAGCGATGCGGTTTAAGTTCTTTGTTCTTTTTTATTTATTTTTTTCGGGAAACCCATATCGACATATGTGTTGCGGATGTGTTTGTATGTGTCTTGTCCTTCGGGAGTAATGAGCCGCGACACAAAACTACCAAAACGTAGCATGTGCCCCTAGCCAAGATTCAGATCAGTCTGGAAATCCGCCCAGTCTGATCATAGTCTTCTCATAAAGTGTAGCTACGTTTCTAGGCTAGCTCCATGCAGACAGCAAAGACTCTGATCAGACCGGGTGGATTCCCATGCTGATCTGAGTCTTCACTGGGCGCACATGCCACTTTGTTGGTTTTGTCGTGTCGCGGCTGATACATGTATGTAATTCAACTGACCTTGCATCAGCAGCAACATCCAGATTACGTCAATCAGTCGGTCCTCACAATCACACCGAGTGTAGCCGCACAATTGTGGAGGGGTGGTTGTGTCGTATCAGGAGTGTGTGCTTTTCAGGATATAGCGAAGGTTTGGTGAGTAACATAGGTTTTTTCTACCTTTAAACGTGCATATTGGCTCGACAAGAAAAATGCACGGAACACATTAGTTTCTTAACGTCTAAATTGACTTGTTGGATACAAGTCTACTGGTGTTATAACAAAACTGACGCGTGCAGCATTTGCTTGGTCGGTGTAAATGTACTGAAAACACCAGGAAGTTGCTTTAAAATGTCAGCAAATATGTGTTTTCAGCCGCTTATTTTCCTAAGCTGTCAAATATTTACCTAGTAATAAGTAAGATAGGGATACAAATATATGATCTGATACTTCATAGACGCCATAAAAGCCAGAGAATGTCAAAATTCCGATGTGCAGTCTGTGGAATGATGTCCCTGTGCAGAATGTGGCGTGATGCTCTGTTTCTAAGTGTTCATATGACAAGCTTTCCGGTCAATTTGCGTGAAATTTATAAGGACTCATGCCCGGGAAGGCATGCTATAAATCAGCCTGTTTAACTGCAAAAACTGAAAAAATTGAATTTCAAATTTTCGAGCTTCAAATAACAGTTTTCGAGTTTCGAGTAAGGATTCTTCTCGAATTAAATTTTTTTAGTTCTGAGCAAGGTGTTGCTGAGTTCGAATTAACTTTTTTTCAAATTTCGAGTTTCGAGTTAATGTTTTCTAGTTTCAGAACAAAGATTAAAGCTCAAACATGTACTTAATGGGAGCCCCGGTATGTGTACCCTCAAGTGTTTTCGTTTTTTTTTTTCCTTCTTTTTTTATGGCGAAGGGGAGCAACTTTTCTGACTTCCTCTTTGCCTTCCGTGACGACGAACCCCCAGGTTGGGATTCTTTCCTTTCGGAATTAACTCCCATGGGGGTATAGGTAAAACTGACAGAGATACGACCCCCTCCTCCTCTCCCTCTTGAAGTTTACCTAATTACCTTAAATATACTGACTATATTAATTTGTCAAAACTGACAATACTAAGTTGAGTGTGTATAAAGGGGATTATTACCTTGGGGATAAACAATTGATTAAGAAGAGACTCTCGCTAAAAATTTCTTCTCGATACTAAAATATTTATTTTACGTTAGGCTAACTTGAGGAACATGTACATGTAGGTTTTTAAAGCACTGGTTATTTAATGTTCTCTCTTATCTCCAAATCCATTCGAAAGGGCGATTTTAATTATCTGTAAGAAATGTATATGGCATTTTTATACTACCAATCTCAAACGTTGCTGGTTGCGTTCGTTATGACGTCTTGCAAAAATCTTACATTAACGAAATAAGTCACTATGACGTCAAAGAACTTGGGTTTCTGACGTTAAATCAACGATGTGCCTGCTTATTAAGTAAATAAATGATGTGAATGGTAATGTATATTCCGTTAAGCGCAGAGTGATTACATCATATTTTGTTCTGGATCAAAACATTTCTTCTCGGGGAAAATTTAAAATTTCAGCGAATGAATTTCATTTTATACCTTGCAGGAATACTCGCTGCATAGCGTAGCAGCAGCAATGTTCAAACTTGGCTTTCGATAACATGGTCAAAATTAGCATTAGGTTACACACGTTCACAGGCAACGTGTTCATAAAATAATCATAAATATTTGAGTGCGGAATAGAATTCGCAGTCTATGGGCATGTGAAATTCTTATATAAACTTGCGGTTATTTGACATGCATACACAGAATTTCTAACCTCCTGTTCTTATGAGGTAGTTCCAAACATGAGCATTGGTACTGTGACCTAGTTTGTAGAGCGGAAGTAATATGTCTTGGGATAAAATAAGGAACTTCCACCATTTGTAAAAATGGTTTATACAAAAAATGAAAATAAAGAAGACAAATGAAACGGACAAGAAAGCAAATTCTTTTTTTACTAGTGGCTAAATAGCACCGCTTAGCGCTTCATGTGCAGCTCATTTTCTTATCCACATCCTGACGACTAACCAACACTCAAACAATCTTACATAAAGGACCTGGTATGATAAGGCCCATATTTGGCCCCCAGAAAACTCAGTTTTCAAAAGGCCTATTTAGATAATAAAAATGTATTCATGGGAAAGCTCTGACCTTGAATGTATCAGCAAACACGAAATTGACCAGTTGTTGCATGAAATAATTGTGTGTTTTTTATCTTGAACATTCTCATACCCTAGCGGATTCTGACAAAAATGACGAATTTGGTAGCCTTTGCAGCTTTCAAAATGTGTGAGCCCAGCTCCAGGACATTTTATATTTTGTATACAGACAAAATTTTTATATATTCACATGCCATGAAAATATTAAATGTGCTGGAGACCGGGATCAATGTTTATTTCTAACTTTTTATTACACAACTTGCAGCGTTTAGAACATTTTCCCTATTTTCTCAACATAAAAACGTCCATATCTCCGCTCATAGACAAAATAAACATATGTTGTGGGTATTCATTTTCTTAGAATGCAAGGAATAATTTGGTACACATTTCATTTGGATCTGTTGGAATTTTTTGGTAAGCCGCCTCTGGACTTGCAAACTTGAGTGTGTAAGGTACCTGAAAAGGCCTTGTGCAGTGCACAGGTAATTAGCAGTGTTAGCTAACGTTTAAGCATTTCATCAAAAGCCTATTATCTAGAGCTTTCAAAAGCTATTGTAAATGACTTATTTCTTTAAAGGAAAGTGTATTAAACTCAAATTTTCTTGCCGTTTTCCTTCATATTATTTAAACAATATAGGCATATCATATTTTTTTCTGTTTGTTCTCATACACACGAATGATAAGCAATAGAAACCAGGCAATTTCAAGAGAATTTGAATGGGGGCCAAAAACGGCCCTTATCATACCAGGTCCTTTTATTATTGTAACACTTTGTGAAGCATATCTACTGAATAAATGCGTATGGTCGACAACAGGACAGAGAAACTTATTCTGAAATCCTTATCGCAGACAGAAGCCGTTATGGATGTACGGACAGACACACGTATGAGCAAATCTAAGGGTTGTATGCCCTCAGTTTTAATTGATATGGGTATAAAATGCGGAACAGTGAAATGAACGAGAATAAAATAGGCACAACATCCAGAAGGATCTTTATGACTAATGCGAACAGCAGCTGCTCAGACCAGTTTACGAATAAGCGCAGTCCGCCCCAGCCATTGATATTAGCCAAAAATATAATTGACCTAGAGAAATATACATGCACAACACAAAGGCCGTTGATAGACTGCATGGATTCACAGTCTGCTTTAACATTTCGCAGATGTATTAAACCGACTTTTTGTGCGACACTGCCAGAAGATATTTTAACTAGCTCAAGAGATCATATACAATACCAAAACAAACTTCAGATCACACGTGGGTCTGCTAATATCGTATGTTATCTGTCATTTTCAAAACATACATCTTCCACATACGGTACAAATACGATTTCCACATACTGCACTTAGCAAAAAGTTTAATTTTTAGCAAAAAGCAGAGGCATTGTGTATTTTATTGAATATTAGGTTATGCTTAATAGCTAATAGGTGGCAACGGATAACTTGGTCAAATAAAATAACGTAAAACAAGAACAAACACTGACAAACAAACACGATTTTTCCTGATTTACATTACATTTACATCGACCTAGTGAATGGTGCACGCGTCAGTTTTTTTATTACGGCAGTGATTTTGCTTCCGAAACGGCGTTTCACTCGCTAAGAAACTGATGTGTTCCGTGCATTTTTCAAGAAAAGCAAATATGTAGGTTAAAAGGGACAGAAAACATCAATTTATGACCAAACCTTCGCAATATCCTAAGAAACACACACTCCCGATGCGACACATCATCACTCCACCATTGTGTGGCTATACCCGGTGAATCACATATGTAAGGATTTTGCAAAGTGCATATCACAGGTCGTTAATGATGTTTGGGACAACTGTCCGCGATATGAGATTAACTAGAGCAAATACAAAATTAAGCAATCATTATACATGACCTAATACGTATACATCAACTGTTTTCTCTTGGAAACTGTTTGGAAACGCTGGCACATAGAAGAAAAAAATGAGCTTCAGTTTCCCCCTTTTTTCTTTCTTTTTTTTTGTCAAGATGCAAAATGATTTATCTCTACTCAGTAGTAGACAGAACAGACACATTCGAATGTTCGACAATAAAGCAATCTTACTGTTCTAGATGAACAAGAGCATTAATTACTCACATAGGTTTTTTCCCATGGAAAAAGAGACCATCATACTAGGTTGCGAACAAATGAGCCGCGACACGAGAAAACCAACAATGTGTTTGTGCGCCCAGCACAGACTCAGATCAGCCTGGACATCCACCAAGTCTGATCAGACTCTTTACTAAGCGCTTAAAGGGTAGCTAAGGGTCTAAGCTAGCTCCATGCAGACAGCGAAGACTCTGATCAGACTGGGCGGATGCCAAGGCTGATCTGGGTCTGCGCTGGGCGCACAACCACTATGTTGGTTTTCTCGTGTCGCGGCTCAATTATAGTGCTCTAGTTATCATCCTCAGAGTCGTCGTCTGTCTTTTTTTGTTGTTTTTTTTCAAAATATGTAATCATGCAGTCATTTGTGTATTTGCAGCGAAGTCGAAGATACAAATCACTGCCTATTTGTATGTGAACGCTTTTACAATTTGAGGCACGAATTTTTCTATAAAGTATAACAGGTATGCCAATCAAATACTAATGCATATCTTCATGGTTGCAGTGAGCTGAACTACCAAGAAGATAAGACAAGAGCTGTCGCTTGACAGCATAGCTCGCCTGAATGGTGCTTGCCAATTTCACAGGCATTTGTCGCTATGGCTTGCACTACATAAAACTGTATGTTAGCATGTCCACGTATTTTCAACATATTTATAAACAAAAGCCTTAAAATAAAATTCTATAAAAATGACCTTGACTTCAGAGTCATCCAGTGGGGCGGGGAAAGTATTTTGTGAAAATTCAAGCCAGGATCTAACATCAGTTCAAGTATAAGCTAAACCCATCCCAAGCACTATGGAACATTATATGCTTTCAGAATACTTTAACAGTAAAACCCAAATTTCTAAGTGCATAACCGTGACGCTGTAAAACTCTGGACCAATATCTAACTACAGTGCAAATATCAAATGAAACAATTCATGAGAAAAGAATATATACTTAACTGTAAAACTTTATAGTGTGACCTAATTTTTGACCCCTAAGCCCCATCCCAGGGTCTGACCTTGGGGTATAGTGTTATGTAACGAAAGGTTATGCTATCCAAATATGGAGGGGTTCTTGCCAGTGGTTGCTGATATATGAATGTTACATAAAACTTTGTCGTAAAACTTTACAGTGAGTGTGACCTAATTTTTGACCCCTTAGCCCCACCCCAGGGTCTGACCCTGGGATATAGTGTTATGTTAGTATTATGCTATGGTATGATTATGTTCCAAATATGGCAGAGTTCTTGTCAGTGGTTGCTGAGATATGAATGTTAAAAAAACTTTGTCGTAAAACTTTACAGTGAGTGTGACCTATTTTTTTTACCTCTATGCCCCACCCGAAGGCCTCACCTAGGGATAATATGTTACAGATTAGAATGATACGCTATGATAAGATTATATTCCAAATATCAAAGGGTTCCGGCCAGTGATTGTTGAGATTTATAAGCTCGTAAAACTTAAACCCATGCCAACACCAACACTTACGCCGAGGTAACACCAGGTTTACAATTTAAACGGCAAGCCAAAAAGTCGGTTTGCTGTGCTGTTACCCACGAAAAAGTCGTGCCCTACCCACCTTTAAGACATGTCGAAGAAACGTTTCTAATTCTTTGAAAGGAACTGAAAATGTCATTCTTAGATAGAGAAAGTGCAAATCCTGATAGACTGCTCTTTAGGAGCAGCCTAAGCTTGACTTATTCTGCAAATATAGTATATTCTGTCACCTGAAAACCTCAGAATCTAAGTAAACATTAGGGTTTTTTAAAGACTGCCTCGAATATTGGGCTTTGGAAGGGTTTTCAGTTAGAAGACGACTTACAAGTAAACAACCTTAACTTGTTACATATATGAAAACTAATCCATCTTATTTAGAGTTGGAACCTGTCTATCCTATTACAGTTTTGATAACTGATAAACAATTCATCTGTGAGCCCATTGTATACCATACTAGAAGGATTTGAGTCAAGCTCTTCGCGCGCCAGCAAAACTCTTGATTCGCTAAAATCTGCGGACCAAACATGTATCTCTTTCGTTTGCCACATCAGTGCGTAGACATTTCCATCCTCATCAGCTGTCAAACTTATTATGCCTTGACCCTTCACATGGTCCTTCACGTCGATTTTTTTTATAAATACCCCGTCTCTTGCATCCACACTTATGAGTGAGCTCGCACCGCCATATCCCATATCAAACACCACTATGGCTTGCCTATTATTATTCTTTTGCCGCGCTAACTGCATCGGGACCCCAAACAATCGATTGGTGTATCTGCAGGAACTTCCTCCCACACCCCACAGCTCCTTGTCATTTAAATCAACCATCTGGACCGAATTATGAGGACTCCACCATGCTATAACTAAGTTACTGTCACACGCTGCGAGGCCAGCAATCATGCATACGTGATTTACTGATTTCTCCAATGATATTGAAGTTTCATCAGAGATATCCAAAAAGTGAAGTTCTTTATCTCGAAAATAGTTTGTGCCTTCCTTCTCAACGGTATAGACAGCTGCTTTCTTGTCATTGATTACAGTGACACATCTAAACTTAGCAGGTACAGGAAGAGACAGGGTTGACATGATCTGGTTGTCTGGTGACAGCATTTTAATCTTTTTATTGCTGTTATCGAGAATAAGAAGAGACCCAGTCTCAGTAACAGCCATTGCTGCTATTTCACAAGCAGTTTCGTCCTCTGGAGACCTAGCACTTAATGGGGTCATCTTCGTAGGTTGTATATTTGAAATATCCTCGCGTTTTCTCTTTCTACCGGCTACAACTGCCAGATCTGGAGACTGCGGAAAACCTATGTCATCTACTGGCTTTTGAGCCTCGATGTCTGTTAATACCTCTTTCACGTCGCCTAAGAGTTTACAAGTTGTTGAAAACGTTGCTATCTCAGGAGCAGCAGAAAATGTAAATGTTGTCTTTTTGAACAGTTTATTCAATCTCCTAACGCATTTGCGTGTATCAACGACAATTTCTTGTAACTTAATAAAGACACTTGGACCAATGTAGACTTCCTCTCTGTTTTCAACAGCAGATATGTTTTCATCAAGTGAATGAATCATGCCAGATAAGGATGAAACTTTGTCTTCAATATCGGAATGTTTACTATCGCAAACCTCATTAATTTTAGTAACCGTTTCACTACAGAGCTTGTTTATCGCTTCAATCATTTCATCACGATGTTTTTCAGCTTCTCTCGTCAGTTCGGCTCTGTAGTCTTCAATATCGCTGATGTTAATGGTTAGTGTTGATTTGGCAGCTTCAACATTCTGCTTCACATCAGCGACCACATCCTTAAAATCCTTGACGTGCACGGGCCCTAAGTCTTTACTGAGCACAGGAATGAAACTGGTTTTACAGCGATTATGATACTCTCTAACACACTGAATGCAGAGCATTTTGCTGTGGTCAAGACAAAAGTGATCGTTTTCAAGCCCGATATGCGTATTACAATCCAAATATTTGAAAGGCTTTTCGATCTGGGAGTTTGGCATTCTGTCGCCAGTCAGTAAATTGTGACTCCGTACCAATGGATCCTGTTCATGCGCCATAGTACATCGTTTGCACAAGAAAGAGTTACATTCATTGCACAATGCATTGGCTGCAATCTTCTCATCTAATTCATAAAAGCAAAAATCACACCACAGGTCTAACTTGTGATCTGGGGGCTCAGGCACTTTTTGTCGTTTTGTTCCACTTTTAGTCCCACTTCTGCGGCCTCTTTTTCCTCTTTGAGCCATCCTCTAGAACAAACAAAATTAAAATATCGTGTTTACACAAGGTATAATCGATTCCGCTTATTTTCGCTTCCTGCAGAGGCTGTCCGTCGTATATTGCTTCCGCCGAGCCTGTACGCTATATTTGGCTTCCTGCAGAGAACAACGGTTTCCGCCAGGAGAATTCTGAAGGGGTAGTGAGGTAAAAATTTGTCTAGAACATTCAGTAGAAATCAGAGACCTACCACTGTCATAAATTTAAGGTTGCAAACCTTTTTGTAAAATATTTTCTACGTTGGACTCTCATCCTGTTTTTTTAATTCGTTTTCAGAAAAACAAAAACAATGCATTCATTTCTTTTTATTTGTAAATGATTGGCTAAAATACAATTATTTTTATATATTAATATCATATATAGTTTAAACAGTATTTTATTCAACATATAAACATACACAATCAATTCATACATGGATAACATAAAGGATTATATCATATATTGTTAACAAATCATGTTCTAGTTCTTTTAAAGGTGAGAGTTACGAATTTGCTGCATAAAACGGCAATAAAAGTAAAAAGTATGCAAAGACCAGGAACTGAAACAATCAAAATCCAAATCCAGCCCTCAAACCATAGTTGGAAACAACTAAGATTACAAATAATCAAGATACAGAGAACATATGGCCAACCGAGTGAACAGCTTGTTCCCAAAAGGTGGCCACTCAGCAACCCAAACCGAACCAAAAATAATAAGAACATACATAAGGTAAAACATCACAGAAACTCTGACACCAAAAACAGGCAACAGAGAACCACAACAGAACTACCGCCTTGGAACGGGCAGTAATGAATTACTGGGGGGGCTTAAATCGATTTTACAGGCCCAACCTCACCCTCAGTTTCTGAAGTGGTACAAAACATTTAGTTGGTTGTTCGGTTCGCATGATAACCCTCTAACTCGTCAATGAATCATCACGGTAAACACATAAATCAAATTTCAACACCATGAAGAAGCAAAGACGAGGACTCAACAGATACAACGGGCCGTCTGACAGGTGGAGATCCCTGTCCTGCCAAACAACCTCACTGGAAATCTGAAGCAAAAGAAGGTCACCAGTTGAGCCCCGGTGGACCAAGCAACAGACAAAAAGGCTCCGGTCCCAACCAACTAAAATATATAGCTTTAGGTCGGGGCCATCATAGAGTCTGACAACCGATCCCCCGGTGTGCAATTAAAGAGAGCAGCAAAGTTATCAACCGTGATTGGGTTAATCACTAAGCATGCAGAGTGTCGCATAACATTTAAATTATAGCCAATACGTTTGTGACGTATTATTATTTGTCGGAATTGATCAGAAAAATCAGTCCTACCCTTAATCTTTTTGAATTTGTATACTAAGTCACCATAAAATTCTGGTTCCGATAGACCTTGGTGTAAAAGAAATTTTAATCCGACATCAAATTTTGAAACCAATTCATGGTGTCTGCGATAGAATTTAGAAAAAGCCTTTCTAAGCTTATGATACCGATAGCCCTGTTGAAGAAGTTTAGCAGTTAAACATTTATTACGAGCATTAAAGTCATCTACATGACTACACACTCTAGCAAATCTTATAAGTTGAGAAATATACACTCCATAAGAGGGACGACGTGGAACGTCACCATCCAAAAATGGAAAAACTGCACTATACGGCGTCCGATTCTACCAAGTACGGCTTCCTTGCTTTTGCAAAGAAGCACAGTACGGTTTCCGCCGACTAAATATCCGATAAATCGAAACTTTGTTCCTAAATATAATTGAATGTACTACTTTTTTGTCTGTAAATGATATGTAGAGCTGTGTTCATGGCAGCTGTTGTTTTCTAGACCATTTTCATGTAAAGTATGCATTTTTATAATGCACCAACCTGATGGAGACTAGAACAACATTTGTTGATGTTGCATACATGGTTTATTATTAAAATGCAGCCGAGAGATGAAAATGTCATAGATGTACATGTGTACATTTATGAATCACAAAATTATATCTAGAGAGACTTCTTTGTTGCATTATAACGCCTGGTGTATGTGCGTGTGCGTGTGTGTTGGTACGGAGGAGAGGGTTACTTACACAGTAGGCCAGTACGGTTATGCATCAACTTAAAGCTCTCTCCCCTCCCCCCATCATCGCCACAACCACCACTTTTTGGGCCAGGCAGTTCCAAAAAAAGACCGTTGTTTCAGTAATCTGCCTCCCGAAAGACCTATCTTTTATTCCACATGAATGCATTTTATTAATAGGTTATAGTTCAAAAATCCTTTTTTTTCAGGGATGGTCTGCTGCGAAAGTCCCACCTTTTTTATGAGGGGCCGCACTCTAAGCTAGCTACACAGTTAAACCCTCAGAGGCATACATAATAAACACTTTCAAATGTAAATACCACCCATCGATAGCTCCCCCATACCTCCCCCAACTCTGTTCTCCTTTGCTTTTGATTTAAAAGGTGTATATTTCAGAGTGACATACATGGTGTATATATTACGTTTCGTTTCTTCTCTTTTTGTAACATATCCGGGTTCTACCTGTTGAACACCATAAACGACATTTTTCTGTCTGCGGTGCACTGTATGCTTCAACACTGACTCTGAACATTCGTTAGCGCATGCGCCAAATTAATGTCGTGATAAACAGCGCACAGTAAACATTTAGTAAACAGTGGACAAATGCTATTCTATTCTATTCTATCCCATAACCTTACAAGGTCATTGGGGCACCACATATGACTTCGAAACAATCCCTATCTACCTTGTCCTGTTTTCAGCTGCCCTCTATATTCGCCTGACTTGGCACCTATGGACTTTGCCATTTTCCAACCGTTAAGAAACAGCTCAAGGGAATGCGGTTCCGTTCTCTGCATGAACTACGGGCAGCTACTAGCCGGATAGTCGCACAGTATGACCAACAGTGGTACGAGGACGTTTTTGAACAGTGGATCCATCGTCATCGCCGATGTGTCGAGTGTGAAGGACGTTATTTCGAGAAGAAATGAACAGACTATCGTCTGCATTGACGTTCATACGTTAATGTCGTCAACGAAGTCATAAAATCAGTGCCGACGTGCGCCGGGTAGCCCATAGTGCCCATTTTATTTTGAATGTAGTTTTTTAAGTATTAATATTTTAAACTGAAATATTGTAAGGATATGCTGGACATATTCCGATTCATGTTCATGTAATTTTATTTACGATAAATTGAACAGTCCACTGCAATTGAACAGTCCAATAGCAAAAGTCCACGTTATTTTGGACCATCCCTCGTATGTATAGTGTTTGTGCAAAGTCATTTTACAAAAACTTGAATAAACTGTTCAAATACGCCGATCTGAGTCAGTTTGCTTTGAGTTAAAGCACTTATTAGAATTTTGGAGTTGTCACCGTTTAGGTAACGAACTAGGACAGACCACACATTCTGATAAGTTTCCTCTCACTATCCTGAGGCGACTGACTAGCTTGGGACATTTCAACGATGTTGGAGGACTGGCTGCGGACATTTCAACGATGTTTTAGCACAAACTAACATGTATGTCTCAAGCGGAAACAGTACAGGAGCAAAGCGGACGCCGTACGGAAGGTAAATGTTGAAAGACGGAAACCGTATACAGTATCTTTTTTTTTTCTTTTTGTTGACAACCGGCAGTCTTTCAGAAGTGAAGTCCTATAGCTTCTCAAAAAAGAATTCAGCTTACATATTTTGCACAGAAACATACTGCATAATTCAACAGGATAGCCCATTAAATACTGTGGGTAGAAATATCGTAATTCCAACACGTAAGGTCAAAACACGACCTTCTGCTGCATTTTTTGTTTTGTTTCATAAGGTAAACTTCATAGCTAGATAGCAAGAATTGTCATATATGAGAAAATAAAAGCAATTTTCCTCACTGAAAGATGTCATTTCTGTCTCTGCGGAGGCCGTAGTTCTCTGCAGGAAGCAAAATATAGCGTACAGGCTCGGCGGAAGCAATATACGACGGACAGTCTCTGCAGGAAGCGAAAATAAGCGGAATCGATGATAGGCCTACCCTGTGGTTTAGAACGGTGTCCGAGCTATAAAAATAAAAAAGATCTTCTACGAATTTTAAAAACTGTTTACACTTTCTAGTTCAGTGGTGGTAAGATTTATTCACTGAATAAGGGATGTCACACCTGTATGATTTAACATACTATGCATGTGCAATCAGTGCACTGTTCAAAGTCTTACACCTGGCTAGTTGTACGTAAATACTTGCTTAGAAGTCATCTCTATGGCTTCTAAAAATGAAAGCATGGAAAAGGCCAAATTTTGGACTTCCTGATTCGAATGCTAAGACTCTGCTATTGAAATATTTGAACTGGTTTCTTAGCTAAAACTAGATCTTTGTGGAAACTGGACCTAAAACAGCTATTTAGAAGGCCTTGAATACACAGCATACAGGCAATACAAGGTCTTGAGCAACAGTTTTCAGACTATAAGAACTTGTTGACTGGCTTTCACCAAGGCAGTTTAGGCTTTCCAGAAACTAATGCTTATTAATATATCTCTTTGCATAGACATATTTGGATTCTGGTAGTCTGTATAGCCTGTACTAAATTGAATACACTTCGATTTTCACTCTGACAAGAGATATATAAGCACAGGTACAAATTTGGTCTTACAAGCAAATAATTGTTACAAAATGATCTGTAAAGGTGACTACCTCACTAAATATAGGGACAGGAATGTCTGAGCAAATTTTGTAGACCAAGGTCAGACTGTTCAGGGAGTGCAGCTGCAGTATTTCCCATTCTGCATCTTGTGTCAAATTGATGATATTCAAATCAGTGAAAGTCGAATCAGCTTAATTTCGGTTTCAATCACATCTGCTGCAGAGATAGCTTATGTCAATATTAAAGCTGTCATGGTAAGGTATTACATCAGTAGCAGTCAGCTGTAGCAGAAAAGGTTTAGATTGTGCTGAAATGGGCAGTCAACCTTAGCAAAAAGTGGACTTGACGGTTACGCATCAGACCAGTTCTTAAAATTTGTATAAGAGCTAAGGACTGTCCGAGACAGTACCGTAAAAACTTTATCTATCGGGACAGATACGTATCAGTAAACAGTTCAAACACAGATCAGACAGCTCCTAGGCTGTAACGTTGTGTTGCATACGGGTTTGATATTGGTGAATAATATGAAAGTGTAACCACTACCCCTCCCCTCCCCATTATACTTGTAAATGACTCGTCTCTAAACGTGTCCGATCGTGCTGATATTAGCTATCAATTTATGGTGGACGGCGAATGCGGCTTAGGATACACCGTCAATTTTTTTTTTATATCAGGACGATGGTCGGATGATAATGAAAGGCTGTGTGCAATGGAACCCCGTTTACTGCTGAATTAAGGAAGCTCGCTATCCTTGCGCAACTGGGCGTTCTCTATAAACGTTCTGCTGATACGGCGAAATCGTGACCTCTCCCCAAACGACCACTCCCCCATTCCCTTCGCATTGGCTACAAACCATACACAAATGAAATAGGGTCAAGTCATGTAAATTCGGACAGCAGGTAAATTCGGACATACCATTGCAAACAGTGAAAATCCAGATGAGACGGCTCATAATGAGCCGTCTCATCAGGATTTTCACTGTTTATGAGCCGTCTCATCAGGATTTTCACTGTTTGCCCACTTAATTTTGTTTTAATTCCAAAGAACTGACATATAAAGGAAACAATGTCACTGTCCGAATTTACCTGCTGTCCGAATTTAGCTGACTTGACCCTACCTTAGCTAGCAGCAGCGTATCTTTAAATTATTAATTAAACAACGACAGTGAACATTCCAAATCTATTATTCTATTTATTTTTCGTTTAATTGATTAATAGTCACGTTCGGCATATGCACTTGGTTTACTCGAGTAAAGAGCAATCCCAGATATTGCCACTGGCTATTCGAGTGCTTCGTAAAGATGACTCCAGTTTTCCCTGCCGAATGCAGTCAGACCGATGCATTCGGCAGTCATACTGATGTTGTTAACGATGTGAAAAACGCCTGTACATCATCTAAAGTGGTCCCGCATCTATACTGGTCCTGACCTCTATTTTGGTCCTAGCTAGCCTCTAAACTGGTCCCGGCTGGCATCTATTATGGTGCGATAAGCAGCCTCTAAAATGATGCCAGTTATATATCTGATAACTTTGCATAGTAGTGCCTTCTACTAATAATTTGTTTTTTGCTATGAGTAATGTGAATCTAGCGAAGCCTTAGATCGAGTGGCTCAGATCAGCCTGGGCATGCACCCAGTGTGATCAGCAGCGGAAATAGTTTTCGTGGGGTTTTCAAAACGTTCCGTGTCATTGTAGGCACAGCTAAAAAGAACTTTTCGAAGCATTTTCTCCAAAGTTTTCGAGTGTCAAAATGTTTTTTATGCAATTAATAAAAGCAAGCAAACATGATTTTATGATACCGTCGGAAGGCGGTGAATCCCCAACCTTTCAGGTTCGGGTTTGAATGGGTTTAGACCGGTGCAATCGACTAAATGTTTTTTATAAAATATTAAATAGTTCGAAACAGTTTCTATGATTTTTAAGTATGAGTACAGGTCCGCAGGACAGCTAGACTATTTCTCTGTTACATTATTCCAAGTTAGTCCTGTATTTCAGCTACTGAGTAAGTAATAGACTCTTCTGGCAATCGTTTACAGTAGTTAAGTACCTTGTTGCAGATAAACATATAAATATACGGACTGAATGACAGGTGACTCGGGGCCCACATATGATACAAAAGTTGTAATGCATAGAAAATCATGGTTGATCCCTCTATCCTACATACCTCTCTCCCTGTTTTAGGCAGCAATCCATGTGCACGCAATCCACAGTCTGCTTTAGCATATGAATAAGTATATCGTGCATAGTCTTTCACGTCCAAGCAGTATGTTTTTTGTGTTACTTTTTTCGTGTTACATGATCTCATCATTAAATCAAACTACAGCACAAGAAAACATCATGTCGCGGTTGCTTGAAGCTAAATTATATGGCCTAAGTCTTCTTGTACCTTGCATTTTATCAAAAATAAATGCGAAATATGAAGCATTCGCGGTGGGAGAATGAAATTATTTGTAAGCGCTGTATTCGTTGCACATACGGTCCAGTGAGAGAACATGCTTCGTACTCAATTTACATGCTAAATTGAACACTTTCCGATTCGATGCGGAGATGGTTGGCAAGAGCACGAGGCGCGGAAACATGGAGCTTTCTCAATAACTTACCGGAATTTTAATTTTCTATGCACGAACATTAGCGTTCAATATTGAAAATAAAACGACATAAGCGTAGGAAAGGGCGGGGGCTAAATTAGACCCCCACCCCCTTCCCCCACACACGAGAAATATTTTTAAAATGGCTTGTGCCGAGGCTATGAATATAAAGTCGTGAGAAGCAGTTTTTAGCAGAAAAACTAAGTTTTTCATATATTTACATTAAGCGCTCAAGATCATTTTAGAGGCTGCTTATGGCACCACAATAGATGCTAGCCGGGACCAATTTAGAGGCTGATCAGGGCCAAAATAGATGCCAGGACCAGTTTAGATGCCAGGACCACTTTAGATGATGTACAAACGCCTTTTCGAATTTTACCTTTTACATAAAGTTTTAATCACGCCTCTATCAAACTCAAGTCAATCTCCACCTCGGTCTTATTGTACATTCTCGGATTGAATCTAGTAGATTTCTGGTTGGCCTATCTAAGCTCATGTCTTGCATGTTATTACCCTTAGCTAATCAGCTAGTAGGTTTAGTCAGCAAATAAAAGAAACCGGTGTTTAAAAATGTTCTGCACTTACTGATACTACTACACCGTGTTAATGTCGATCCTTTTCTGGTACAAGTAAACCTGATCAAACCTGCACCAAATAACAGTAATAACCAATCAATAGAAAATAACATTCGACCAGTCATGAACTTTTCAAAAATACTTCCGGAGCAAAAGCTGTTCCTGAAAATTAACAGGTTTTCTCATTTCAACTAACTGTACTGGCCAGTAAACACGTTTACACATTTCTATTCACTTTGTCAGTACTAAACTGACCCGAGTCTCCCTATGTTTGACGTTCGCTTACGCCTATAGAATTATTCCATGGTATAAAAAACAATGGGTTAAAACAGGAAAGTTTCAGCCAAACTAGCAATGGTTTGTTGTATTTTATGCCCAAGTAAAGTGTAAACTTTATTTATTTTACATCGATTGCATTGAAAGCTCACGCGAATTTATTTAAATACTCCCCATGGCACGGATGTTGGCACGTTTGTGGTCCTATACTGGTGAAGGAAACCGGAGTACCCTGAGAAAACCACCGGGCTCGGACAGATGACCACTACCCTCCCACATGACGACGCCGGGATTCGAATCCGGGCCGCAGAGGTGGAAAGCAAGTGCTTTATCCACTATGCTATCCGGGCCCCCTATCCACTACGCTATCCATGTCCCCAAGTAGATGGTACCCATAGGGCTGGCTTGAGGTTTCGTACTGGATCTCAGAGTAGTAATCTTTAGGCGAGATCCCGGTCAGTAGGAAGCAATGTCAAACTGGGAAATTGTGCTACTTATTACACTAGGCAGAATCGTTGTCAGTTATAATAAATAAGTCATATAAAGCCTAGTAACATTTGAATCCTAATAATTATTTAGCTGGAAGCCATTCCTTGTCAGTTTGAGTGTAAGCTGAGTTTATTATTATTATTGTTCTTGCTCGTCTCTGATACGAAGGTAATCATGAGACAATCGAGTAACATTCGTTTGACTCGAATTGCTCATTATGACTCGGTCTCGTGCAGGCAGCTTTGGCGAATGTGTCCATCATTATCATTCACGGCCGGTAAGCTTGCTAAAAACATTCCGTTTGCGTGAGAGGAATTTAGTATTGGCGAAGCTACCTAGGCATTTCTAACCCTCTTAAGTAACAGGTTAATGCTGCGATTTTTTCTTCAATATTGACTCTTAGAAAGCCGACTGACTGTGCATATGATTTATTGTGCATATGCGCAAATATGTATATATGGACAATGTCGACGGTTGTGAGTTCTAGTGGTATCATAGACACAAGAAATACTTGCTCTGAAAGAATGATGACCTCGTGACTGCGTGAAGCCATACTGTAGGCTAAATCCACAGGCACAAGGAAATGGAACTAGGGGTTACTCCATGGTTCAACTAATGGTTTTCTTTTGCTCCAAAGTTTAAGTTCATTTCAAACTACTGATATCTCGAAGTAAATTTTCTGGTACCAGAAAATTTACATTGAGATACCACTAATTATGATATAACAAGAGTTGAAATATTAATTTAGAATAAAGGAAATGTGTCAAAACCATAACCACTGGGCATGCAACGTTGAATCAACATTCTAATGCACTTACTAATATAACGCGACGTCTGATTGGATAACGTCAAAAATTTGCGACAGTGTATTCTGCGATATACTGTCGCAAACCCGACGTCATTAAGTAACATCGCTTCTCATTGGCTGACGTTTGGTTTTACGTTGCTGACAGCGCTTGAAATGGGTGCGAACTAGTACATTATGAAAGGTGAAAATACAGAAAAGTGCATTAGAATGGGGATAACTGTATTGAAAATTGTCATTTGGGGAGGTAAATCATCGGTTTTATGGTCGCAAATTGCGTTTTACGGCTCCGCTGGCGCGTCGCCGTAAAACAAATTTTCAGACCATAAAACCGATGATTTACCGCCCCAAATGACAATTTTCAAGACAGTTATGCCCTAATTGATCCAATGTCATGAAGTTGAATCAACGTTGATTCAGTGAATCAGCGGTGTGTGCCTGCCGGGATAGTCTTTGATTAAGAGAGTACTTTGGGATATAAGAGGGTGAGATAACGAGAGTCAACTATATCTTGATTTATGAGTTCTTACATGATTCATTTAATCAGCGTTGTGTGCCTGCTGGGATAGCCTTTGATTAACATGATTAAGGTGAGATGGGAGTAATTGACAAAACACATGATTTTATTCATACTCCCCTATACTGTACATGTTTAGTCCCTCTTTCAGAAAATGTAATAAAACAGTGGGGTCGCCGATGTCGTTTTAAAGATATCTGACCTCGAAAACGTCCATTTTTCCTCATTTTCGACCCGATGGTATAATGGCGTTCTATGAAAAACGCACGTTTTTGCACGTCTCTCTTGGATAACACCTTCATTCTGAGAAAACAAAACACATTTTTTCTTCAAAAACTAACACAGTACGGCCGTATGATAGAAGTTTACATTAAAGCAATAAAAATAGTAGGTCGCCGACTTAACTTTGGAGCCAAAGTGCATAAAATGCCCGGCTTGCTGTCTTTTTAGACTGAAATAATAACGTCGCGCTTGGTGACGTTAACGTTACTTAACTTTTCGCGCCACGTATTAACTGTCGCTTTTTGCAGGCTACTGGCAAAATTTTTTTAGGACTTTCGTCGCCCATGATTGTCATCGTCGAGAAAGTGCACAGTCAAGGTAGATGCAGTATACATTTTCTCTCAGTCTCTGCATAAGCCGTCTTGGCCATTTTTTTTTATAAAAAAAAAAGAAAAAGAAAAAAGAATCGAAAACATTGCCATTATTCCCCTATACAGTTTACGCGCACCCGAGTTGAAAACTCTCTGAAACAACAACTTTAGGGATGGGCTTCCACGTGTTGTCACATTTGAACGATTCCTTGTCCATTTGTCGTTTGTACAATGTAAGCGTGTCGAGTTTTAAGTACGTGACCAGACCCAAGAAAGAACCTGTAATATTCTGCACTACGACTGGACTTCGGCGACCCTCTCTCTCTCTCTCTCTCTCTCTCTCTCTCTCAGTGAAAACGACAGAAAGCTTGGATTCACTATAGTATCGAGGAGATTCTATGAAGCGACTCTTTGATATACACTTGAAACAAAGAAGAAATAAAAGAAAAGTGAAAGAAAGGCAAGGAAAAGGAAACGCTACATTGTTTTAGCTTACTGACACAGACCGTTGAATTATCGTATAAACGTCGATAAAAAGTCCTGACGATATTGCATCGACGTTGATACGGCTGCCTGACATTGTTCAAACGCTAGGGACAGTTTAAGAATTGTTATTATAACTGAAATGTGGCATAGCTTTTCAAGTGTGGGTGGTATGATAACACCTGAGGAGTCCCGGTAGCTCAGTAGGTTTAGCGCTGGCCTGCTGAGCTAGCGGTCCCGGGTTCAAGATCTGTTGGAGGCGAAAATCTTTCCAATTGTAAACGGGATTTCATTGCGCACAGCCTTTCATCATCATCCTCCCATCGTCCTGATATGGCTGAAACACTTGTAAAAAGGACGTTAAATCTCAAGTCATCCATCCATTCATGATAGCACCTGTCTATGGCTGCTACCAAGCGTGATCGAAGTGTAGACAGTGATCTGACTACTCATTGTACAATTATGGATTCAATTTCACGAGACTTTGCTGTCGTAAGAAATTTGTAATAAAATTATTGCAACTCAACAGCTGCGAACTCCGTCTACCAAACTGATCAGAAACTGTCAGAGAAAGCATTCCTGCTAGTAATCTTTCCCCACGGAAAACCAGCCAAACCTTTTTTCGTTTTATCTCTGCTGGACTTTCTGTTTCCTATGAATTGTACCCAGCGCTCAGCCTACTTGCATTTTGTGACCAGACCATGTTTTTGTGTTACTGTTTTAGGTCCACGGTAAACAGCTATAGTCATGTCGGGACGGTCAATTAACCTAAAACCACACTATTCCTGGGCATGCCTACACCTCCTAAGCGGTTAACCAGTACTAAGTGCACTTACTTTCGCCAGTAACTGACAACTGTCCTTCTTGAATCAGCGGAAGGGGAAACGATAGTAAATTGCCTGACCGGGTATCGAATCCGGGACCTCTGGCTCTAGAGTCAGACACGCTACCGACTGCGCAACGCGGTCCGGCTAGAGTAGACCATGGTCTGATCTCAGTAGCGGATAATCTTGACGCCATCTTGTTTTTCTCAAACGGAACGTTTGACGTCATTATGTAACGTGGCGACAGAAACTGCCGCACGGAGGCGCTGAATTACGCCAACCTCACCTTAAGAGAGTTCTTTGAGATGTAAGAGGATGAGATAACGACAGTCAACTATATCTTGATTTATGAGTTCTTAGATGTAGAAACCCCATACTTGTTTCAGCACGTTTATTCATTTATTTATTTATTTTCTGTGATGATTTACCGATGAGCTGAAAGATCTCCACGCGGACTAAAGTAAATGTCACATAAAGCACGATACAATCTAGGGCGAGGATTCGAGTTCCGTAAAATCGGTTTAAGACCCGCCCGCCCCCGTTTCCCTTCCCCCACCCCTTCCCACACCCTACGTTCCGTTTCGGTGCTTCCGTTGTGGTATTTTGTCATTGTTTGTTGCGTTCGTATATCTGACTATATGTGCGGTTTTCGAAAAACCTTTTTGTTGTCTTTAGTTGTTCTAACAGATGTATGAATATAGAAAATAGGTAAAAATTGATGTTTTATGTGGTTAAAGATTTCATGTTTTGTCCAGGCTAATTTTGGAAAGAGGTGTCCATCTTGCTGTCCGCTTGTATTATCTTTCAACTGGTGGTATTTCTTTGTTAATAATTCTAGTTTGGTGTTGTAGAGGATGTGGAATATGACTTCACAACTTCTAACCCTCAAGTTCAACAGATACACTTTTATACACAGAAATAGGAGAAATTAGTGACCACCGGAATCGTCGAAAATATGCGACAGAAAGCATATTTGTTTGTGGGCAATTTTATTTATTTTAACGCCGACTGAAATAGCTTTTGATGCACTACTTTGCAAAGACATGTAAAGGTTATTGGTGTTCATTCTGTATAAGTGTTGGATCGCGCGCCAAGACTGCATTAATTTCGTAGTCTGAGACTGAGTATTTATAAATCAGTGTGCCTTCTCTGGCGACTTTGTTATTCTCTATGAACACTATATAATAACTTTATGATATTTGTTGGCTTAATGCACAAAAGTATACTGTTGGTCTAAACTGTATTGATCCATATGCTTCTGGGTTGCTTGATAGAGATTCGTATAAAAATTGTTTGGGTAGCTTGCATTAGTTTGCATAAAGTAGCTCCCAGTTGCCTTCATGGCTCGTTTTTTATATGCCAGCCATATACACAAGCTCATGTTTGTACTCTTGTTGGGACAGAGCAGGCTGAAAGACTGACTCAAATCAATCATGATTATATACTAGCCAAAAGTTCTAACCGGCCACTTATATTTTATCGATTTTCTTCAAAGCCCAAAATAATCTTGCAATTTTATTTACATCCCCAAATAGGCAGATGTCTCAGTCAACTTAGCCTATAAAAGATTTAACAAAATTCTGAACTGCACATCCTGGATGCGCCGATGAACACAGGTACCCCCATTTTTAAAATTCACAAAATCCAGCATTTCGTCACAATTTGTGAAAAGTCAGCTATTGAAATATCCAATTTACCTGAGCAAAACTACTTCATTACTAAAGCAAATGACTAAAGAAACAGATTTAAGCTGAAAAGAACACTCTTCCTGCATGGCGGTGGTCGCTTTGCGTCAAAATGTTAAAACTTACCCCACCACTCAATGCAAATTCTTGTTAATTTTGAAAATGGGGGTACCCGTATTCATCTGTGCCTCCTGGATACAATTTACTGAATATTGCTAAACCTTTTAGTGGCATGGTTTACCGACACATTCGCCTATCTGTGGCTGTAAACTGAGCTGTGAGATTGCTAATAGCGTTGAGGAAAAATGATAAAAACTAAGTGGCCGGTTAGAACTTTTGACTAGTATATATATGTGTTAATCACAGTGTTTTATAAGAGGTCAAATGAGCCACGACGCGAGAAAACCAACAAAGTGTTTGTGCGCCCAGCGCAGACTCAGATCAGCCTGGGCAGACGCCCAGTCTGATCAGAGTCTTCGCTGTCCACATGAAGATATCTAACCTTTAAGCGCCAAGGGAAGCCTCTTATCAGACTGGGGGGATGCCCGTGCTGATTTGAGTCTGCGCTGGGCGCACAACCACTTTGTTGGTTTTCCCATGTCGCGGCTCAAATCATGACTGCGATCGCGTTTTGATTTCGTCAAGGAAAGCATTCTGCGGCAGTGGCACAAGATCCCGTCTATTTCGTATAAGGATCGTGTTGATACTGTCACTGTCTCGGTCTCCATGTAAAAAAAAATGAGCCGCGACACGACAAAACCAACAAAGTGGCATGTGCGCCCAGCGTAGGGTCAGATCAGCCTAGGCATCCGCCCAATCTGATCAAAGTCTTCACTGTCCGCATGGAGCTAGCTTAGACCCTAAGCTACCCTTTAAGCCCAGGCTGATCTGAGTCTTCGCTGGGCGCATATGCCACTTTGTTGGTTTTCTCGTGTCGCGGCTCAATTTTAAAATGAATGTTACCCAAGAAAAGTTATAAAGCATAGCCCGCCCAAGATACCGACAAAGTAACGGAATGAAATGAAAGTGAGCAGTGGACACACTAATTAAGTCTAACAGACACATGCACTGGACATTCCGTTGAGCCATTGAGTCTGGCTAGTTTATTGGCCAAGCTCCCCCCTATTAAATGGCATATACAATATGCGTTCTGGGCTCCTTCTTCCTGTCAATGCTGGAACAGCTGGTACACCAAGAATATATTTCCTTCGTTGGAAAAAGCAGCAATGTGTCAAATAAAACATACCTATAACCTAGGAATTATTTGGACCAGTTTCAATGGCTGCATTTTCGTTTTAGTTGTGGAATCTATTTCCACACCACCACAGGGTATAATCGATTCCGCTAATTTTCGCTCCCTGCAGAGACTGTACATCATATTTGGCTTCCGCCGAGACTGTCCGCGATCTCTTGCTTCCTGTCGAGATTTCTGTACATGATAAATGGCTTCCTGCAGAGACTGTCCGCGTGATTTTGCTTCCTGCCGAGGTTCTCGGCAGGACGCAGAGTCACGCGGACAGTCTCTGCAGGAAGCCAATGTTCGAGGACAGTAGTCCCTGAATGAAGCAAGAGTTCGCGGACAGTCTCGGCGGAAGCCAAATATGATGTACAGTCTCTGCAGGAAGCGAAAATTAGACGGAATCGATTATACCCTGTGAACACAGCTCAAGAATATGACATTTCGTTGGACTAGATATTTAAAACTTTCTCCGTATAATTCGAGTTCTGCCATCCTACAAAACGAAAGTTGACATATTGCTGTCAGAAAACATTTTCCTGGATCCCAATCATTCAGCACGTGTTTGGGAGGAAGCTTCCGTCGTTGGAACAAAGAAAAGATTCCAGAAATAAGGAATCTTTAGGTTGTATGCCCAGCCGTGCTTGTTTGGAGAGGCCACAGTCCCTGGGTAGGAAACATTGAAAGGCACATTATCTCGGTGTATCGAATTTTGCGGAACATGTACAGTATTGTCGGCTTGATAATGCGGACACCACCGACATTCAGGACACTTCGATCATTTACCACCACTCTGGTACTACTTTTTTCCAGCTCGGAGCATACTGAGTGCAGTGTTCCTGGTCTATTTGACTGCCCAGGACCCCCCCCCACCCTTGCCCAGTTAGAGCCGCTTAGCAACGAATGCTTCACAGATTTGGCCTTTGACTTAACTCCACAAGGAATTATTCGATTTGCAACAAACAATGACATCATTGTAAGAAATGCTACATGCACGTCTGACTGCTTTAGTTTTAAGATCAAAAGTATCTGTGATAGGTGTTAGACGTTGACAGAAATAACCGTCCCTCAGGATCACTGTTCGGCATCACTTTGTTAATCTCGTGGTATCGAACAGTGAGCCTGTGGAAGGATCTCACGCCCATGAAAGATGCTTATACTCTCAGACTTATGCTAGTGTCACACATTGGCGTATCAGCTTGCGTACGTTCGGCGTATCCTGATACGTGGCAGTCAGAAAGGAACGCCATAGCAACGTCACAGCAACAAAAGCTTGCGTAGTTGATAGCAAGCACGATCTCCTTGCACCTTTGATACGCCATACATACGTCACACGAACGCCGTAAAAGCGAAAACAACGCAGCAGTGACGCAGCGAGTACGTAGCGTGATCGATTGGTACGCAATGGAAACGCGTACGGTGTAACTGTGGCGTACGTATGGCGTATTAAGTGTTTTCACTGCGAACCTACGGCGTTCTTTTCTTATCTATAGAGTATCAGGTGCGAATGAATGACGTATATTATGCTTCTATGGAGTATCGTGGCGTATGATCTGCGTACGAACTGCGTACGGATTGCGCACCTTGCGCTGTTGTGGTATTGACGCTGAGTAGGTGTTACGTTGTCAATTTTGTTTCGGCGTTGCACGAGTACCTGCTACGTCAACACGACGATCATAGGCAGAGGACACATTTTTCTTGTTTGTTTTCATTCTTTTCATAGTCATGGACCTGGAAGATCCACTTTCTCCAGTACTGAAGAAGGGAGCTTTTAACTCGGTCTTTATGAGGTGCAGTTGCACCATCTAATCCCTATTTATGAATATTATTAATTTGATTGATGGATGTCCATTATTCGAATAAGCGATATCCATAACTCAGACTATCCATTAATATCACAAATTCAACAAATGAATATCCATAATTCGAATCATACATATCTTTAAATGGGCTGAATTACGGATATCCATAATTTGAACGATGGATATCCATAATTTGAATCAGCGATATCAATAAACCAAACTGAATCAATGAAATCCATACCTCGAATTATGGATAGCCATAAATCACCGTAGAGGCTTGTTATTTAAACTTATTATTTGCAAAGAGTTGATATCCATATTTCTAATAAATGATATACATAAATAGGCCAAACTATTGACATCCACAATCCGACTTATGAAAATCACTTATTCTTATTATGGATAATATCCAGAAAACTAAATGATAAATGGATATCACTAATTCGAATAAAGAATCTCACTAACTCGACTTATCGAAATCCATAACTCGAACAAGTGATATCCATAAATTGGCAGAGTTATGGATATCCATGATTCGATCCATGACTCGAAAAAGGGATATCCATAATTCGACTTAGTGATATCCATCAATCTTTCAGATGACTATGTATCTATAATTCGAATTATGGACATCCATAGTTCAACCCATGGATATCCATAAATAATCAGGGAAACTCATAGATAATTATGAATATCACTTATTCGGAAAATGGATATCACTTTCTCGAATTATGGCTGTCCATAAGTTTTATCGATGTCTATAAATAGGGAATACATAGTAAAACGGCACCCCATAGGTCCTGGCCTCTTTGTCCCCTAACTGTCTCAGACTCAGCTGCTGCTGGATCTCAGTGATGCCAGCTGACTGTGTCCGAAGGTCTTGCTTGGTGGGTGCAGCCGATTTTCCCCGTTCCCGTGATGTTCCTGGGCGTGACTTCTTTGGGGACATAATGTTTTGCTAGTGACTTGCAGTGACCGCTTATGAAAGAAAAACAGCAGTGTAGAGCACAGTAACATTTAGACGCAGCTGTTTACGCCGCTAGTACGCATTAGTTACGTTGCATTTAAAAATGAAACGCCGTGCCAACGAAACAGTTACGCCACAGCAACGCATTATACGCTACACATACGCCGCGCATACGCCTCAGATACGCCAAAGTTACGTCGCAGAATCGTCACACATACGCCGTGTACTTCGCAGGGCTAGAATTTGCATAAAATACGCCACAGGTCTTCGCGATCGACACGCGTATGTAATTTTTGTGAAATACGCCGCTGATACGTAATAGTGTGACACTAGCATTACCATCATCCCATATTCAGAGTTAAAACACAAACTAATTTAGTCTTGAAATTTATTCTTTGCAGGCATAAGAAAATCGAAAAATTGAACACACCTCAAGGTATGAAATAGTATTTAAGTTAAGTAGGCTCGAATCTGGTAATTTCGGACAGTGGGTAATTTCGGACCAACCATTGCAAACAGTAAAAATCCAGATGAGACGACTCATAATTATTCTCACTGTTTGCCCAGTTAATTTTGTTTTAATTCCAAACGACTGACATATAAAGGAAACAATGTCACTGTCCGAATTTACCTGCTGTCCGAATTTACCACACTTGACCCTAGAATGTAACAAAAAAACATCACAGTACAAGTCACAAAGCTACTGAAAAAAGGCTAGTTTATTTAAAATATTGCACTTTTAGTATGATTAATATTTTACATAGCTTTCTGAATGGGATACAGAGGTAAGTCGGTGACTTTCTTAAAATCTATTTCAAGTTAAAAAATAATTTTCCTAAATATTGCACTTTCGTCCCGGAGGGATATCAACAGAACACGTATGCAAGAAAGAAAGACGTGATTTCGTATAAATGATTTAGTATCTTGTCGAGTATATGTACAATTTTATTTTGATAAGGTGCATGGCACAGGGTATAATCGATTCCGCTAATTTTCGCTTCCTGCAGAGACTGTACATCATATTTGGCTTCCGTCGAGACTGTCCGCGATCTCTTGCTTCCTGCCGAGACTTCTGTGCATGATAAATGGCTTCCTGCCGAGACTGTCCGCGTGATTCTGCTTCCTGCCGAGGCTCTCGGCAGGAAGCAGAGTCACGCGGACAGTCTCGACAGGAAGCCATTTTTCGAGGACAGCAGTCTCGGCAGGAAGCAAGAGTTCGCGGACAGTCTCGGCGGAAGCCAAATATGATGTGCAGTCTCTGCAGGAAGCGAAAATTAGCGGAATCGATTATACCCTGTGGGTTTGGTCGTTTTATATGGAACACATTAAAAAAAGTATTTGATAAGGGAAAGTAAACAACATAATTCAGTAAACATTATCAGCAAACAGTATCATGAATCAGAATTCACTGAATCCTATAAAAAGTGTCGTGCAAAGTTCAGCAATACATTTGCAAAGTTCATAACATCACAGTATAGCCAGCTGGCTCACAACATTAAATCGACGTCACTGCAACGTCATGACGTCGTTTCCTTTGCGTTGCAAGTGGAAATCTTATATAAGAAAAACAGCGCCATCATACAGCCACTTGTTTTGTCACGTGATGGAATCAAGAGTTACAGTCCTTGGTTTTATCACTCGCTCTTCGCTCTCGTCATCTAGAATCTCCACTTCAAACATCTGTTGTAACAAGACTTCCACCTTCTTTCGTCCTAGTTAAAAAATAAAACGAAATTAAAGTGGATAGGTACAGTTGCACAGGAAGAACATCTGCCATTTACATTTTTGCTTCCCTTCTCAATAGGGGTCAACTCTTACCAGAAGGAATTTGCTCCTATATGAGCAAATTCCTTCTTGTAAGAGGTTCCTTTATGAGTGTATCCCTTTTTGGAAGTTTCGTTGTCCATGGGAGCAAACAGGAGGTCCCAAAAGTTCTTTCCCTTTGTAAAATGGCAGAAAATTACGGAGGTATATCGATACACCTTAATATGAACTGTGTCATAAGGAAAACGTCAAACGGCATATATGAACAACGCATGTGGAACCAGCCTGCATACATGCGCAGTCTGGTCAGGGCTTATGTTGTTCGTCCAGAAATTCAGATTCTGCATGCATACAAGCTGGTCTGAGCATGCAGCTTGCATATGCTGTAAAGATAATAAAACATATAGTCCCCACTGTGAAATGAGATTACCGGTATCCAGAGCTCATATCTAAAGTTAAACAAAATTTGAAAGAAGACTTCTCAGTGAACGCCACTGTTTGAGACTCTGACCTTTGCAGGGGCGTAAATAGAGGTTATTACATTTTACGCAAAACTATGTTTGATACACCTTCTGAGCATGACATAAGAATTAAGCCCCAATGTGTTTCATGTAGTCGCATCTGCTTGCAGGTTTTATTGAAACCTTGTCCAATTTACAAAATTTCACAATCATCACATATGCAGGGGCCGCAAGTGAGTGAGGGGCATGTTGAAATTTTGTCAATTTGACAGAATTTCAATACGCACCTGCGTATAGGTGGTTACGCCCTTGCTTTGTGTACTGGTTTGACTTTGCTGTCTATAAAGGCCACAGTTTTTCGACTCACTTAAAAACTGGGTTACCATTGTATAATGTTAAGGACTAGCTGTCGGCCATTTCTAAGCTTGTGTGTACAAAGTGGTTAGGCTATGGCGATATCAGATATGCACTAACTACTGACGATATAAATGACGAATGATGTCAGGACCAATGTAAAGGCTTGAATATTCACGTTAATTACAATGAATTTGGAAAATATGTTTTTATTACATTTTTATGTTACCTTTTAGTAAGTCCAAACCGCGTACCAAAAAACTCAAATTTAAACTATCTATTGAGAAAAAGTAGTAAGTCCCAGACAAAGCTATATATTCCTATTAGTGCAACCGAGAATGGATATTTTAATAAATGTTTTCTTTAAAGAACAATTCGCAGTCAAAGAGACACACCCATTTTTTTTCTTCAAGAAATCATAACTATCTAACGAAACACGAGTTTACACAAAAGTAGTACCTACTACACATATGTTTTTCAGTATGGTGGCGCAAAATGACCAGATTATACATGAATAAATTTGCTATTATTTAACTGATCACCTGAGTTTCAAATAAATTGTTGTCTGCTTCTTGCATGTACTTGAATTAATACTGAATATGTTTACAGAATAGACATTCAATCATGGACCGTGGCAACTGGTTCACGTATTTGCTTTCGGCAAATTCACTCAAAATGATAATATACAGGAGTTGAGTGTCTTCTTAGTGTGGCAATGCTAAGTATAATTGAAGTTCATGAAATCTGATCTGGATCTACAGTGTCTGCTTGCACAATTCTGTATCAGTATTCTCAATAACTATAGATATAATACTGTAACTTTCCATTAGCATCACGACCCCTCACTCTACCATCAAACAGTGACCTATATATATGTATTTATAGGTCACTGCATCAAAGGGGCATAACCGTGGCACATCACATAAAAATGTAAATTACTCACTCAGGTTGTCATTCATATAAATACATAAATGGCAGAATTAGAAGCAAAATATTTTGGCTGCGAATGACCTGAAGAAAATCAGAAGCATTATGGTACGTTTTTCGTTGCCGTCAGGCAACGTCTAACCTCAGTATTGACCCACATTTTACGCCATTCCATTGGCCAGAATAATAACCAGATCGGCCCGTCGCCAATCGTATTGGACTCGACCCACTGCTTTTTCCGAAGGTTAACAGAAAATAAAAGACGGAGGACTGACTATTTGGTCTTTTAAAAACCGCCCATTCGGGTATCGCTCATTTGTGGGTAATCAAGTTCAGTTATCAAAACATAACTTGTTTGCTTTTGTTGGGGCTTACGGCCCAGTTTACAGTGGGAAAATGTCGAGCAGGTAAGTAACCTAACCGCACTGTTTCTGTGCAAGACTCACGGAGACAGTCTACCAGTACTGAGTGCACATTCCATTCGCTCGTAACTGACTGCTATTATTCTTGAATCAACGGAAGAGAGAGAAATGGCTGCACGCAAGAACGTACTGGACGCGAGGGTCTAACTCAGGGTCGCTAGCATTGGCAGCGGACACGCTCCCGGTCGAGGTACCGTGCCCGGCACTTTATCACTTAAAATATTTTTTCTCTAGCAACGTTTCTCTTTTTTTTAAAGATATTTCTTGTTTATAGTCAGTCTACAAGAGGGCAGCCTAGGTTTTCATCAATTTTGTGTTTCCTATTTTTTTTCTGCAGTTTTGACAGTTATCACAACTGTCAAAATCTCGCGTAAAACGTGTTTAATTTCATCTGGTGACTAAACAGCCTGAATGAGCACTAATTGGAATATCATGATATTGACAACCATGATTAAATTGTGTACGCAAGTGACCGGAGTGTGATGGAATATTCTTAATTATTATATAGGAGGTAAGGTAAAATTCACTGGACAACCAACTACTGCTACACCCAAACACTCAAAAAGAGACAGGCGTGATCCATGCCAGCTACATCTGCCCCCTGAACAGTCCTTCACACCCTCCATGCCAGTCCGATGTTCGGACCGGCACGGAGAATTTAAAGGGCCCATCTCAAAACAGGCAGGCGACTGGCCAGGGTCAAATCCATTCACACGCGAGCCAGTGGAGTGACACCAGTAGGTAAAAGCAACGATAACAACTTCCCATCGCGCACGCAGCCCTGAATCAACATCAATTCTAATGCACATACATATGTTATGCGACGTCTGATTGGATAACTTCAAAAATTTGCGACAGTATATCCTGCGAAATATACTGTCGGAAACCCGTCATTACATAACGCCGCTTCTCATTGGTTGACGTATGGTTTTACGTCGCTGAAAGCGTTTGCTGTGGGTGCAAAATAGCACATTTTTAAAGGTGAAAATGCGTAAAAGTGCATTAGAATGGGGATAAATATTGAAAATTTTCATTTGGGGAGGTAAATCGTCGGTTTTATGGCCGCAAATTGCGTTTTGATATGGCTCCGCAGGCGCGTCGCCGTAAAACGAAATTTCCGACCATAAAACCGACGATTTATACCTCCCCAAATGACAATTTTGAGTACAGTTATCCCCTAATCAACGCCGATTCAACGTCATGACGTGGATCAACGTTGATTCAACGTCTATTACAAATACTTACTACATATCACTGCCTTCTATCGGATGGGAAAGAAAATTAGTTTTTAGCCAGCCTATCAATTTTCACTTAATATGTTATGTTTTCCTCCAGGTCTGTGGAATTTTTGGAGATTGCATTTCATGATAAATGTATGACTGCGACTTTACGTCCTTTTCAGCAGTATTTCAGTCAAGTCAGGACGATTGGAGGGTGATAAAGAAAGGCTGTGTTCAGTGGAACGCTGTTTACATTTGGGAAGATTTCAGCCTCGGGCGGAGCTCTGACCCGGTGCCGTTAGATCAGTAGGCCATCGCTGAACATGCAGCTACCGGGGCTCCGACTGAATCTAAATTGCACTTGTTGACCACCTGTTATTTTCTTTCTTTTTTTAGAGAAAAAAAAAATCCCCCATAAATTGTACAAAAAACAAACATAATTTTTTTTTCAGAGGAAATGAAATCAAGAACTTTCCTGATTCTTATTACTGACATTCTATGCAAATATTAAAAAATAAAGGGATATCGAAATATAGACTACCACATGGATGATTTTATCCACCATATACAATTGTTTTTCATGCACGAGCGAGTGTGGCTCAGTTGTAAACAACAGCTTAAAAAGAACGTGTATTGACAACACCAACGGAAACAGGCGCACTTTACCTGCTAAAAAATACGATCGTGCTCGTTCTGTACATATATAGATAGTCTTTTAGTCAAACATGTTAAATAAACTGTGATATAGCCTGATCCTTCCGTTAAATGCTTTCCGATGGCTTATTTTCGATTTGCTTCGAAAGCGGAGATCATCGACATGCCTGAGTACCGCTAGCAGCACGCAAAAAGGATAATCACACCATCAAAAGAAGTAGTTCGGTGAAATTAATGAAAAATAATAGACTGGTGCATATATTAATATTTATAACATCTTAAACCTTCTTCGTTTTATCTACTTAGATCAAATATGGAAGTTTCGTGGGAAACTTCTGGAAAAATGCACGATCTTTCTGCACCAAGAAAGAGGCAGCGGATAAATACATTGGTGATAATGCTCGTGCCTGCTCGTGTTTTGGGAATTTCGACAAGACGAAGTTTACACAGTCGCCGACACCTGTTTTTATTTTACACAGTGTGCGAAATCGAAGGGACAATAAATGCATCGAATAAAGTAAGACGTAAGATATATAAATGTTCTATATCCTGGGGCCTGCATCTGGCGCAATCAAGATTTCAAACACCGTCATCTAAACGTTTATTTTCATTGTTTACATTTTAAGGACAACACCAATATGGCCGCGCTGTGTTTTGAGCAGTCAACGTTGAATGTTTATGAAATAGATCAGCTCTAGCAGTGAATTGTTGAGTAATAATTCACTGTTTGGAGGTCAGTTGTAAAGTAGATCATATCACGAGCGCGGAGCGCGAGTGATATATCTACTGACAACTGACCGACAAACAGTGAATTATTACTCAACAATTCAATGCTAGAGCTGAACTATTTCGATTCTAACACTCAAAAATGCTGAAAAACTATTCTCTTCATTCAAACTCTCCCAACCTTCCTGCCAGCGCGTTCATGCTCCCGCCAATATTCTTAACTGTATCTATGATAAACGTACGTTTTATGGCGATTTAAGAAAGAAACAGAGACGTTACACCGTCTAACGTCTCAAAACGTCGCAAAATTACGTCATTAATTGCAGTGACGTCAGCAATTAGACTCACGCGCTCCGTAGCAGTGAATTGTTGCAGAATAAAACACGGTAACTTTCCATTGCTTCTATAGGCGCACTGTGTTAGAATATTTGATATTTCATTACTAGAGAAGTAATTAAAAAATGTAGGGCTCGTTGGCACTAATACAGACAATGGACAAAATAGTAGAGACAAATTTGTCTACGACAACGAGTCTTAAATAATCAAACGACTGCACGCCGTTTTCCAAACTGGATCTTTTCAAAGCTAGCACTTGGTATGGTGTTACAGCCTCATGTTTTGCCAAAAGAGAACATTCAGTATCAAGGTTATTTTGGCGTATATGTTATATAAAATAACGATGTGAAGGGCAGCATCTCACTCCCTTACCCCACCCACTCGAATATCTCGTGAGTGTCTGATGGCTAGGCCTTAAGCTATACTAACCTTTCTTTCTGAGATGGAATCTAAGGCCTTGTTCTCTTGACAAATCTGGGATACTGTCAGTGTCAGATTCTTCATCACTGTCCGAGATGGGTGGGGTACTTCGCCCTGGCTCTTCTTCATTCATTACAAGTTCCACTTTATCAGGGTCAGGTGTACGATTTGGCACAGCTTTTGGCACCCTAGAAAACAAGAAACTAGTGTACCACTGGACTAGTACAACTAACGCTGCTATCGGCTATTGACTAAAGACTAAACTCACCGTTTGGAATAGTGAACGGCTATATATATATCCATTGAAGCGTCCAATGTGACTGTAGATTTCGACGTTGCCAAACCTGATAAAAATATACATCCTTTGCGTCACATCAAATATAAATCATGTTGAATCGGGAAAACTGATTTGTATACTACAATGTAAACTTTAAATGATGGGGTATTCGCCCCGAGGTTCTTGAGCTGGATAACATCAAATTTTGACCCCGTGAAAACATGACCCCACGCGTCAATTCTCAATGTTGAAACTTGACCCAGGTCAATTTTCAACACTGAAAAATGCTCTATGGGTCGATATTCAACATTGAAAAGTGGCCAGTAGGGTCATTTTTTCAACAGGTTCAAATTTTAATATTACCCCAGCAGTGGCCCAAGATTTAGGTATGTGGCTAAATTAAAACGAGGCCTACAGAGACGAGTGGAAGCCTGGACTTTTTGTAACAATACGAGACGCGTGGAAAGTTTGAACCTCAGTGTGAATTATGTTTAGAACTTGTACTCAACATTTCCCCAATCCTCAACAATAAGTAAGAAAGGCTAAAGGTCACCTGAAAAAAAAATAGGTAAAAGAGTACACGTCGATGTTTTCCGCATTGTGGATAAGGAAACAACAACAATGTTAGTGACTTCCTATTTGCTTTCCTGGAAGATAAATTCCATTAAAATGGGGTCTGCGCTTAAAGGAAAGAACTTTTCTGCACGCGGGGGGTGGGGGGGGGGGGGGAGTTATTCTATTTAACACGTGACTCTCGTTGAAAAGGGAGGCAAAAAATGAAAATGGCAGAGTTGTTTCCTTTGAAAGTATACCCATTCACCTTAGGGTAAGACATTGACTCTTATTTGTTAAACGTAACTTCTATCACTCCAACTTCAAAACGTTCAAGTGTAACGTCACGACATGGCCGAGCCCAAAGCGATAACTGCTCTCTCTTTTGCTAGAGCTGTTGCCTGTATGACTTCAAAATGTGATAGATAGATTATGCGATTTACGAGTGCTTTCGTTAAGCCGACGTCAACATTAACTTTGCACTGTACGGCGGTCCTGAACGTTGAGTGACAGTAAATGAGCCGCGACGTGTGAAAACCAACAAAGTGGTTGTGCGCCCAGCGCAGACTCAGATCAGCCTAGGCATCCGCCCAGTCTGATCAAAGCCTTCGCTGTCCGCATGAAGGTAGCTTAGACCCTTAGCTATCCTCTGAGCACTAAACGAAGAGTCTGATCAAACTTGGCGGATGCCCAGGCTGATCTGAGTCTGCGCTGGTCGAACAACCACTTTGTTGGTTTTGTCGTGTCGCGGCTCAAATAATGAAAACCTAAAATATAACTTGCTTGAAGCCAAAACTTGAATCGGCATTTGGTTTGATGGTTTGTTATTTGTTTTACTGAGTAATAATATTTGAGTTACGTCGAGCCGTCTCACAACGCGATAGTAGAAAGGAAAGATAGGGTTGAGACAAAGACGAGGCAGAGAAAATTATAATCCCACAGGACTCCCAACCCCTCCGCCCTCCCCACCTCTCCGCGCCGATCTGTTGCAAGCATTTTAGTCTCGAAGATGTAGTTTGTCCCTATTCGAAAGTCCATCACACCAAACAGTGGCAGTCTGATGAAAGTCATTACTTAGCCAGTTTGGAACCATTTTAAAATGAAAAACTTGCTACCCATGGACAATTTTAAAAAGCAAATGGTCCCTTCCTTTAAAAGTTCTCTTCTGCATTACTTAGACAAGACACGTGAATTTTATTTTATTTATCTAGGGCTAGTCTAGAGTCGCAACTCGCTTTGTTTCCTTGAAACTAGTCAATACAGTCCAAACATATTTGTGATAGAACCTTGTATAGCATTTTTTCCTTGGGAGGGGGGATTCATCTAGGGTCAGTCTAGAGTCGCAACTCGCTATGTTTCCTTGAAACTAGTCATTACAGTCCAAACATATTTGTGATAGAAACTTGTATAATATTCACGTATAGCGCATCTGCGGCTAAATGTTACGTCGGAATGAGGTCCTGTTCATACATTCACGGTTCGTTCACACATGGACAGTCCCATTAACACGTAGAGGATCCGTTGAAAAATGCAAGCCCCGTTCCTATGTGGACATCCCGTTCGCATATGTAGTTCCCTTTCGCAGGTACAGCCTTGCAGACGGTCGTTCACTTGTGCATGCCCCGTTCACATGTAGCGGTCCAATACACATGTGGAGGTCCGTTCACTCGTGGAAGATCCATTTACAGGTGTCCTGTTCGCAAATGCAGTTCCTGATCACATATGGAGGACCCGTTCACAAATGAAGGTTCCTTTCTCACATGCGGATCCCGTTAACACGTGGAGGTCCCGTTTACACTTCACAGGCGCAGGGCCCGTTCAACCGTGGATTGTCCGTTCACATGTGGCGATCCCTTGCATACTTGGATAATCAGACTGCATGTCCCGTTCTACGTGCTGGATCTTTGAAAAATACAGGACCCGCGAAGGTCTCCATCTAGCGTTCAGCACCTTTTCACAGGTGGGTGTCTCTTTCATACGTACATATGTACCTATCTCGTTCACACGTCCCGTCCCGTTTATATGTGGGAATCTCGTCCACACCTGGAGAAGCCATTCTAACAAGCAGAAATGTTCATACATGGAGGCCCTGTCAGACGTAGAATACATATTCACACGTGCAGGTCAAGTTTACATCTTCTTGTTTGGTTCACCTATAACGGTTTCGTTCACACGTGGTGAATCCTTTCCGACCATGGAGGACCCGGTCACTGGAGGAGATTCAATTCACATTACCTGTTTTTTTGTTGCTGTTGTTTTCGTTGTTTTCATTGATGACCCGCCCATTTCCATGCCAAGGTATCGTTCACACATGGAGGACCAGTTCAGGCAGGAAAGGCGTTACACATGGAGATTCTAGAAATCACCTTTACCCTATGCAGAGAGTTTGATACCCTCAGAATTTGACATGTGTCCTACCGAGCCGTCTAGTGCAGTCGGCAGCACGTCGGTCTGCAGATCAAGCGGTCGCGAGTTCGATTCCCAGCCCGGCCCCTGAACAGTCGTGAAGATTGATCATGAAATATTTTCTACGCTCATTCTCTCCCTTCCGCTGACTTACATGTAAGGGCAGTTGTGAGTTTGTTTGTTTTGTTGAGTATTTACGGCCCAGTAAACAGCTAAGGTCATGTCGAGGCGGTCAGATAACCTACTCAAACTGTTCCATTGACACTGTACCATGGTATGGCCCATGTTCCTTTTTTCGAATGTGTTCTCTGCTCTCGAAGAACCTCTTTAAGATTTTAATTAGACCTCCTAAACTTTTAACCAGTACTTAGTGCACATACTTTCGCCAGTAAATGACAACTGCCCTTCTTGAATCAGCAGAAGGGAAAGAATGACCGTAGAAAATATTTCATGATCAGTCTCCACGAGCGTTATGTGGCCTGTCTGGGAATCGATCTCAGGACCCCTTGACCTGCAGTCTGACGCGCTGCCGACTGCGCTAGCGGGCCGCCGGCAAGGGTAGTTGTCTGTTACTGGCGGAAGTATGTGCACTCAGTATTGGTAACCAGGTTAACCGCTTAGTATGTCTAAGCCTGCCCAGACACAGTGTGACGGCAGATGAACTGACAGGCTTGTGGTCCCTCATCCAGCCTCGTTGAGGCGGTTCGGATGAGGGGTTTCTAAGCAGATCTGACAAAAATTGTCACCCAGTGCCCATTCGCATCTAGAACTCTGCAACTTATTCTCCTAATGTCGTCATTCTATTCTATTCTGAAGCTTTCTTCGAAGTGTTTTACATGCAATTATGTTGCATTTGGACCTATACCTCGGATAGTGGTGCTGGTCTTGTAAGTCTTCTGAGCGCTTTACACAAAAGCATTGCTTAGCCGTTCGTATGAGCGTTCTAGTCATATATTTCGACGTTTCGCGCTTCTTCTATTCCAGATAATAATTTAAACCTGGCCCCAATCAATCGATCGTACTCAGGCACGTTTTGGGGCGGCTAGGTCGGATACCGATCCCAGGAACAACGTGCACACTATCTTTGAATTTGACACAGATGACAGACGGACTCGGGCACCCAGACGGTACTATTATGGATTTGTTCCGCGGAGCCGCTGGGAAGGACCCGTTTTTGGAGGCATTGGGGGAAAATGTGTATGCTAGGTCACTATCGCAGTATATTTCAATCGGTCCTTGCCCCAAAATAATCCAAATAAGTAGGACGCACCATTAATGAAAGCTACCCATCACCATCGCCCGACCCGACCACCCAGTTAACCCACTAGACGTAGAAAACTCTCCGATGCTTTCTCGCCCTCGAAGGACTTTCCCACTCGAAATTTCATCCTACTCATGCTTGTTCCACTGGCTTGTTCAGCCATTTTCAACCCAAATATCAATCACACAAATGAATAACAACAACTCATTTTAGTAAAGATGTACATCTATGCACAACGGTGAAATACACGTCATTGGACACGGTTAAATAAATAACAAAGCGTGGCGGATCTAGCTCGTTTTCCTTTTTTGCTTTATTTGAAAAGAAGGGATTGTTATTTATTATTTCATTACTATTCAAGAAAGAAACTGGAAAACTTTGTTCACGAACTTAGAGACCTGATACATGCCACCAAAGGTTTCTGAAGTCGGGAATTTCGTTTTCGCAAACTTGTCAGACAATCCGCCATCGTTAGTTTTTGGCATAGTTTTAGTCTTTAGTCGTTAGTCGCCTTAGTTGTACTAGTCCACTTGTGAAGTGGTTTCTAATTGCATTTAAATTGACCGTACTTTTCTTGTAGCGTTGATATACATGAATAAGTTGAGCCGCGATACGAGGAAACCAACAAAATGGTTATGTGCCCAGCGCAGACTCAGATCAGCCTGGGCATCCGCCCAGTCTAATCAGAGTCTGCCCTGTCCATATGGAGGTAGCTTAATTAGACCCTTATAGCTACTCTTTAAGCGCTGAGCGAAAAGTCTGATCGGACTGAAAGGATGCCCAGGCTGATCTGAGTCTACGCTGGGCGCAAAACCACTTTGTTGGTTTTGTCGTATCACGGCTGAAACTCGTTGTAATTATTTGATCAGTTATTCTGAACGCTCTATCTTCACAAAGGTACAAAATTAGTTTGCACAAACTTAGTTCATTTCCATGTCTAGAATATTTTTTCAGTTCTTCTGAATCAGTAATAAAACAAAATTCGAAGTGCAATGATCCCCTTTCTGATTCCTCCGGGTCTTTGTACAATTTTGATAGCAGCAAGTTTCAACTTACGTCTTCTTTGACGTCGACAAAAATAACTAAACTTCCAATAACGCAAAAATACAGCGAAGTCCAAGGCAAAATTAACTTTGTAGACGTACGGGTATATTTATTATTTTAAGATCTAGTGGCGGCTTCTCTAAAAACTAAATGAGACATACTGTCCTAATCCAAGTCCCAGCCCCTTTATCTTTGACTCCACCACAGATTCCATCTTCCCGCCTTTCTGAAGTGAGTACTCTAAAATGAAAGCTTCCAACACAAACGCCACGAAGATGCTAAAATTATAGAAAATTTGAAAGTTAATGTCGACAAAAGAACAAAATACTGTTTCAATACAGATTGCATGCACTGTAAAATGAACAAAACAATGGAAACGATGATGCGTATACTGATTGAAAATTTCGTGAGAACTGCAGTGGTGGAATCGCTGTGCCATCAGTTCCATTGTAGTAATTTAAAGTTGTCTGGGGCTGTATTCATAAAACGACTTAAGTGGTTGCTATGCTGTTGCTAAGGCTAAATTTCTTTGAAGGAGATTCCCTACAACTATGAACTTTGCTCTGGAGGAACACTCTTACAAAGACTGTTCCTCCAGACCAAATTTCATAGTTGTAGGGAATCTCCTTTATAGATATTTAGCCTTAGCAACAGCATAGCAACGACTTAAGTGGCTTTATGAATACGGCCCCAGGTCTAGCGTCCAAAAAATATGATTTAGATAGCCAAAACTAGACAAATTTGCTAGTGACAGATGCATTTTTGCTAGCTGGTATCAAATCAAGCCAAAAGTATCATGCCAAACTCTTTCCACCGGTTGAGGATGTAGTTCTTTTACGCTTATATCTGTTTCTGTCGAAGTCAAACTGATTAATAGTTTTATTGTTAATGGTGTTGTTAAGTCTGTTACCAATGGATGCTGAAGCAAAATATTACATTAGTCTTTCAAAATATTTAATTAGTCTCCGATTTTGAAATAAAAATCCACACTATACTCATGTAAGAACAAGGACAAGATCCTACAATAAGTGGCGATTCTCCCGGTGTGAAATATTGTGTAAAATGGAAGAACCTAGGCAGACTTCCGCAAACTGAATCATGCTTAGCGACTGTCTTTCCGTCGGCTTTCCACATATTGTTTTACGGTCCTTGGAACGGTGTTTCATTTATTTCCGACCAATGCTGATGTGAATGAAATTCATGTATTCCAGAGGCTAAAGAAAAGTCACGACCTAGATCTGCCTTGAGCCTATGACTTCTGGGTCTATGAGCGCTGTCCGGACGGCTAGCTTGAATGAGCCGTATACCTAGATGTCTTGTCTAAATATTACTGACACTTAAAGGTTTGTTAAATATACAGGTGTCTGTCACTAGCGAATTTGAAGAATATCGGCTAGTGACAAACGTCTGTCAGCAGCAAATTTAGCAGTACTAGTAACTGGCTAGTGACAGTCGACTGGCAGTAGCAAATATAACGAATATTGTCTAGTGACAGACGTCTGTCACTAGCTTCTTCCTAAAATGTATGTTAAACAAATATTAGGAAGTATGTAATGTATATAATAAAATAATCTTACTTGAGAACAATAACAACGCAAGCGAGGTGAAACAAGATGAAGTACAGCCTGGCAGCCTTGTTGGTAACAAACACAAAACCAGATGTAATAACTGATCTATGTTAAGGAGAAATTTGAAAATACATACTTCACGTGCATTTCAAGAAAACGCTTATGCCTAAACTATTTTCGTTGTTTCATTGTTTCCTTTAAATTTGACAAGAGTTAAACAAACTACTGCTCCATATTTATCTATCGTTTGACGTTTTTTTTTTCAGTTAGGAGCGGCTGTAGTGTAGTGGATAACACTCCGGACTACCAATCCAGGGATCGCAAGTTCGAACCCCCGCTTCTCCGGTTTTTCGGATGAGACTTTAAACCGAGGTCCCGTCTCCATATGACCTCGTTGTTGGTGGGACGTTAAACCCGAGTTCACTCACTCACTCACTTTTTTTCAGTTTAGACAGAAAACTTAGAATTAAAGCTAACCTATTAAGGAAAGCAGTAAAACATATTAAAACTCGTTATATATGTTTTAGTTTGCATAGGCCTATATTGAATTGAGTTCCTTGTCATACTACAATAATTCAGATAAATGGTATATTATGGAAATAATCTGACACTACCCACTGGGCACACAAGGTTGAATCAACCTTGAATCAACCTTGATTCAACGTCACGACGTTGAATCAAGGTTCATTCAAGGTTCATTCAACCTTGTGTGCCTGCTTGGCATACACAATTAATTACCAGGCAGGGAGAAGCGAGGACAGACAGAAACAGAACAGAGCAGAACAGAAGTTTATTAGGACAGAAGCAGAAAAACTGCCACTAAAACTGCCATCGAGGTTTCTCTCTTTTTGCGTAAAGTCTGAAACAAAGGCAAACTAAACTCAGGAAAGGCTTCGAAAAGCAAACCCTTATGAATGAGGTACAAAAGGATATCATGCCATTGATTGACCACCGTCAGTTCAAACATAACAACAAACGAGTTGAGCAGATCATTAAAGTTGTTGTTACAATAATGGGCACGATAGAACATTGTGTTGTTTAGGGCTGGGTTGCCACAGAACTTGTCGCTAAGGTTCGTCTCGTTGTAACCATGGAAACGCACAAGGCCTTGAAAGATCTCCATCCCAATTATGGCAAAACTGTAGTACAGCACCTGAAAATATTAAGCAAATGAGGATGTATGTTTTCCGAATAAGCGGTAGGCGATAGGGAATCTGTGTTACTGGTGCGTCTTTATTACAGCCATTACAGCCAGTTTCGACATAATTCTTTGCTGAAATGTGAGCTCTGATAAAGGTTTATTTGGTTAAATTGTAGTTAATAATGTGAAGCAATTCTGTTCTTTCCATGCTGCCTCCTTTCTCAATGGGGATCAACACTTAAAGGAAAGAATTTGCTCCTACAGAGCAAATTCTTTCCTTTAAGAGTAGACCCCTCTGGAAGGGCTTCGTCCTCCAGGGAAACAAACAGTCACAAAATTTGTTCTCCTTTGTAAAAATGGCAGAAAACCGCGTATGTGTACCCTCTTATCAGTGAACGCAAGCGAACAGGTAAGGAACAGATAATGTGGTGCTGTTGCGGTATTTGTTTTGACTGTTCAGTCAGAATTACACTACACACGACAATTGAAATGAAACTATTGTTGCCGGGCCGCAGTCGGTAGCGTGTCTGACTCAAGAGCCAGAGGTTCCGGATTCGACCCGGTCCAGCCACTCACTTGCATTTCCCCTTCCGCTAATTCAAGATGGGCAGTTGACAGTTACTGGCGAAAGTATGTGCACTTAGTACTGGTTAACCGCTTAGGTCTAAGCTTGTCCAGGAATTATGGTTGGGTTGACTGACCGTCCCGACATGACCACAGCAGTTTACCGTGGACAACAAGAAACTAACATTTGCAACATCTTGAAATAGTTTGCTTAGTAATATATGATACTCTTATACAACGCTTGTCAAATGTTCTTAAAAATAACTTACAAATATGACTCCACCATACGTTGCAATAGAAGGTCCAATATTCATGATTGTCATAAGTATTACTTTAAATCTGAAAAACAAGTATAATATACACAAAAAGAACCCCGGAAGGATCACGTGGATGGCTCGTGTTTGAGCAACAAAATTCAAAGATATCATTTATAACACGGAACCGAGCACAATATAGTTTAGTACTGTCTTCGTGCTTTCTCACATTTGTAGTGTTTTGATTGTCCCACATATTTATTTAATTTAATTTATTGCTTCTGATCAGTTAAATAAGGAATTTAATGCAGGCAACAACTCTGCAAGCAGCATGCGAACCCCACGGTGCAAAAAAGAAACTCTAGCTATACTTCACTGATGCACAAACTGGTCCGAATCTTCAACGTTCACGTGTGCACTGATGACACTGTTCAGTGGCGTTCTCAATTAGTACACACAGAATAACATATATTCGAAGCGATACGAGAAACAAAATGTTTGTGCGCCCAGCACAGACTCAGATCAGCCTGGGCATCTGCCCAGTCTGATCAGACTCTTCGCTAGGTGGTTAAAGGGTAGCTAAGGGTCTAAGCTACTTCCATGCGGACAGCGAAGATTCTGGTCAGATTGGGCGGATGCCCAGGGTGAACTGTGTCTGCGCTGGGCGCACAACCACTTTGTTGGTTTTCTGGTGTCGCGACTCAAATTTATTATAATCATACCTTCTAATACTGGCTATAATTTTGACAAGTCGCATCACTCGGAGAACTAGAAGAACGTCTAGGGTACTTAATTCCTCAGAATTCCCTGAAATACAGAAGTTAAAGGTTCAAATGGGGCAATTTCTTTCCATTATTTATTAAATGTATGCCCTGGCTCCTAATCCGAATTGCCTCTATGGTGTGCTTCTAGTGCGGCGCCACTTCAAATGATTTATGGAGAAATAATAAAAATATATAATAATAAAGCTTTTACAACTGACATATTTATAAATCTTTCATCGGGAGCCCGTAAAAAAGAGAAAACCATTTCTACGATATATAATATATATTTCTTTTTTGGTCGGAATATGTCTGGTTTCTTGTTTGTCTTTTTTCTTAATCTTGTACTCTCAACAACACTGAACTTGTAAACGTTGATATCCTTTTTCTGTACTAGTAACTGACACTTAACAATCACGATAGCTAGTAACATAGTATTGTGTTATTTAACATCCAGGAATACAGGTTTAAACACTTTTATATTCTAGTCTTTTTTGTATTGTATAATATCTATATTAATGCCATTAATGTTTCTTGCTTAATGTGCGTATATGCTACATGAACAAATAAAATTCAAACTTATAATTTACAGGAGAATTATGCCTACTAACCGTCCTCACTGATGGACTCTACCGCTGATGCTATCACCGCAGCTCCGATTACGAAGAAATCAAATCTGTAGACAGAAAAAATAAATCGTACCGAAAGCCAAACAACATTGAAATAACTAAATTAGCCCGTTTTTGCGACTATCCCTGGAACTGTCTTACTTTTGGGCGAATATATGTCGCATAAACTGCGACTTTTGCCAAGGTCTGCAGATACAAAATGTCTAGAGTCGCCGACGGCATTTAATTCCTTTCTCATTTCTCGTTTCACATGCAAATAAGCATTTTAAATCTAAATTTTGAATTTAAATTGAAACTTTTTAACTAACAAAGGCAAACCTGGACTTTTAATTGATGAATCTAAATTCTGACAGGTGAATGCTGCATGTACAAAGGGGATGCATTAAACAGGGCTGGTTATTATTTTTTGTTGTCTAATACATATATTTTAAAAACCGAGGATGTGGAAAAGAATCTTGTGTTTTATATACTTCTTGAGACTCCAGATAATAGTCTAAGGCTATTAGGTTGCCGACTATATGGCCACCACTTATACTGACCAGTGTGCAATGTTCCCACATCAGGTTTTAGGCTCATCCTGACATTGATAGTAAACGTAAATGGGTGTGAAATCTTCCTTAGCTAGTCAATTTTCATCTTTTTTCACTCCACAAGGCACACCTTTGCAGCAAGAAACCGACATACAACATTGCAGCATTGCGACGTTGCATGGACATTGGTACAACGGTATTCCGGACGCTATATGTTTGCGCGACTTTTACGAGATTTATGTCTGTGCAACCTATACAGGTGTGCGACAAAATGCCACACGACTGCGCGACTTAAAATTTTCCCAAGAAGTCAAATATAAATGGGTGTTGGTGCCAGAACACATCACTAATCTGGCTGTGAAAGCTTTCATTATCCATTTTTGTAAACCCACAGAAAGTTGAAAACTATAGCTGTAGAGCAGGGCACGCAAATCAACGGACATCCCCTTCCGAGCAAACACAAACTGGCGTAGAAAATGAGATAGTCAATAAAACATAGAGAATAGCCGTGTTCGACTGGCCTTTTCGTGCTTCACGAATCTTAGCGTGAAACGCTTTTTCTATAGAAAAAGTGCTTCATGTTAAAAATCGTGAAGTGGATTAAGGCTAGTCGAATAAGGCTTATGAGCCGCGACACGACAAAACCAACAAAGTGGTTGTGCGCCCAGCACAGACTCAGATCAGCCTGGGCATCCGCCAAGTCTGATCAGAGTCTTCGCTGTCCGCATAGAGGTAGCCTAGACCCTTAGCTACCCTTTAAGCGCTTAGGAAGAGTCTGCTCTGACTGGGTGGATAGCCAGGCTGATCTGAGTCTGTGCTAGGCGAACAGCCACTTTGTTGGTTTTGTCGTGTCGCGGCTCTTGTCTATTTTATAAAAAAAATAGCCGTGTTAGACTTTGCCACAAAGGCATATAATTATAAAGGTCCTAAGCAAGTTAATGTGACGTACTTACACGTTCCAAGCTCTCAAGAAAAATTCCTTTGGTCCAAACACATAAAGTTTACAAATGATTTCAACCATAAAGATCGACAGAAAGAACCAGTCGGCCTCATCGACATCAAATCCTATGAACCAGGCATTTAGGAAGATCATAAAATCAAAGAAATATCGGAAATATCTGAAATAGAAATTCAGGCATATCATATATTTGTAAGAAGATGTGGTATTGGAGGGAAATTCTGTAAAGAAAAATCTCGTTCAGCGTTCTGACGTCAAGCAAAAAAGTCCATACCAGTTAGACTGGTCAGTTATGCATTCTATATAACAATCATATATTGACCTTGTCGGTCCTTTTTTCACAAAATGAAAGTTTCATACACTGAAGAATGCAGTCGAAAATTGTAAAGGATGCGTTCGTTTTCGTCACACTCATGTGAAATAAGGTTTAGTTATGATATCAAGACATTATCCTGCACCTGAGTCTTGCAATTGTGACACTGGAAAACATGTAATTATCACAAGAATTTAAATTTCACGGCGCATTTTTCAATTTTTGCGAGACAAATACGGCTGTATAATTCACTATGGCTTCCGAATTCTTAACATTTGTGAGAAATGCGTCTGTTGACAAAAATTAGGTCCAACAATCATTTATGTTAATCTTTAACTTTTCGAGGTTTACATGTATGTAGTGAAATCTTAATTTCCCATTCATTTCTATTAAACATACGGACATGCATTTTAAAAGCATCAGTAGTGTTTCTTTTTCTAACATGTCTGAAACTTCGATTTCTTTCATTATAAAGGTAAAAATAAAAAATTCTAATAAGTTAAAATGGTAAAGTAAGTTACATTAAACATCTTTATCATATGACGTCGCATCTGAGAGTGTAATAAAGCCATGCATTAAAAACAATAATCCACTAGCGGATTAAATATGCAAATTACGCCGTAACGTTAGGCGTTGACGTCCATAAAACGTCGCTTTTTCTAATGGCGAAATCGTGACGTTTTAGTGCTAAATTTCCTTATAAAATGCGATTTTAGTGTTATATGATAAATAGTATCTTGCATTCGTGCTCACGTATTATTGAATTTATTAAACTCGTTGGCGAAAACGATAAGATGCTCGGCATGTATTATTGAATTTATTAAACTCGTTGGCGAAAACGATAAGATGCTCGGCAGAGCCTCGCATCTTATCTTTTTCCCCAACTCGTTTAATAAATTCAATAATACATGAGCACTCATGTAAGATCCTCTATTTAAAATTGCTTGCTTACTTATGCCTGACACATATTCTCAATATTCTGCTAGCTTTGGCGTTGTAGAAAGCAAAATGCCTCTCTATAAACGTCTGTCTGTCTTTGACCTCCGTCAGGGGTACTTGTAGTAAGTTGACAAGGTTTAGAAACTGGGGTTTGGCTGAAATAATAAATTCTGAAATGATACTAAGTCAATGATAGTGGTCAAGGTACCCAAATCATAAGTCCGAACTCGTAGGTCATTTAAACATAGACAATTCCGGAATATTTTAGATACACAGACATGGACCCCAAAACAGAGGTGTGATCAACGGAGGAAATCTACAAAAAATTGAACCGAGACTGGATTTCCATTGAGATTTTTCGTCTTCCATTGCCTATTGCGCCAGTGTTTTAGTCTATATCGACCCGTCTTCTAACGGAAAAGGAGAGAGACGAAAAAGATTTTGTAAACAAAAGAAGAAAAATCTCATCCCGCACCTGCTTCAAGCAAAGCTGTCTAAATTAACTTGTTCCAGTTTAGGCCAATATTTGTAGCATACCCTAGTGCCAAAGTTCCATGGAAGCTTCTCTCTGCTTTGCACTTTCCATGAAAGCAAGGCATATACCATGTAAAGGAAAAAAGCAGAGTCTATTCGCGTGCAGAAATAGTGTAACATTGCTCATGGCCTCTAGAACTGGCATAATATGGATATTATCAAAATGATAAAATACCAACGAATAAAGTCAGCACTTAACGTTTTATGCAAAAATACATATTAAAATTAAGAAATTTCAGTATGTTTTTTTCTGGTTTCGTCACCAGATATTGTCAGGGTCACTGACGAGGCTTTATTAGCCGAAACTACGTAGTCTGGCCCATGTTCCTACTTCTGTATGTATTCTTTGCTCTTGAAGGAACTTTTTAAGATTTTAATTTTACCTCACTGCAGCTGGTGTTGTGCCATGTGGCGGCCGTAAAACGTCTCCCCGTACATCATCCATAGTGCAGATTATTTTTTATTTACATCCTTTGAGATCAGAGGATAGATTCTGAGAAATCTAAACTTTGAGATCGATTTAGGCTATTATTCTAGATCATCGTCTTTTATATTATTTGGATCCTTTTGAAATTAATCAGTCTTTGAATCGACTGCCCAATTAAAATTAAGAAATTACAGTATGTTTTTTCTGGTTTCGTCACCAGATATTGTCAGGGTCACTGACGAGGCTTTTTTAGCCGAAACTACGTAGTCTGGCCAATGTTCCTACTTCTGTATGTATTCTCTGCTCTTGAAGGAACTTTTAAGATTTTAATATAACTATTTTAATACAAGTAATATGCACGCACAAGTATATCGTAACTGCCAATTTAACATCAGTGAAGTCAACTCTCCATATCTCAAAGTCGAAGTTCCTGTCAAAATACTGATATCTCAAAGTAAATTTTCTGGTCTCAGAAAATTTATTTTGAGATACCAGTAGTTTAGTTATAGCAGGAGTTGAATTGTTAAGAAAAATAGGAAATGTGCCCAAACTATATTCTTTGCTTTAAGAGGGTAGTTTGAGATATTTGTTTGAGAAAACGAAAGTCAAGTGTATTTGACATTGTATGGCCTTGCATATATGAGTGATGCTATGGCTCCTCAATTATAAAGCAATAAGAGTGGGAATGGGGGAGGGGTGCTTCTTTGGTTCCTTGGAAAGGATGTCAAAACAGTAAGTCGGAATGTCCTATATCGTAACGAAGGCATGGTCAGTTCATTATCGATTTCGGTCCAGGGGCGCAACTAGGGGTAATTACGCGTTACGCATAATTATGTTTAACACCCTTTGAGGGCAATAATAAGTGTTTAGCCCAAAAGATATTTCATGTAGTCGTGTCTGTTTGCAGTCACTATTGAAATTTTGTCCAATTTACAAGATTTCTCCATCATATAATACGCAGGTATGTATTATAAATTTTGTCATACTGCGCATTTGCGTATAGGTAGTTACGCTCTCGTGGTATGTAAGACAGTACAATGTATGCCGGTGAAGACCAGATTTGGTAGTGAATTGGTAACGTTTGCGTATCCAAAACTGAAAATCGTCAAACAATTGAGTGTTTTAACAGTATTTTAGAGAACTCACTTATATATCCTGCACCTTCGTAGTCCAGAATAGTCATCAACAAATTCAGCTGCTCTTTGCTTCTCTTTGGCAAAACTTTAGACATTATAGCAACCCAAATCGTGTGTGTGATAATTTCTTTGCCGTCAGGTGTAATCTTTAAAATGTCAAAGGCTTCACGTAGCTTTTTTCTCTTGCCAAATACAGCCTCCTTGATTTCATTCTGAAATATATAGCATTCAAGTCTAAAACTAAGCATGACACTACAAAGCTTTAAAACTGATGATTTTTTTTATTATTTCCTGCAGGACTGGAGAACAAGAAACTGGCATAAATATTTACAAACATGGCATGACATGTAACCATGACACAAACAAATAATACATATACATGTAGAGACAAACAGGTTACACAGAGCTCTAGATAAGAGGGAGTATCTGATGATAATTAAGGATATTTTTTCTTATTTCTCATCGAAACCATATGTTGTGACCCCTCATCTGAACCGTCTCGACGAGACGGTTCAGATGAGGGGTCACAACATATGTTTGTATGCAGAATTAACAAACATTATCCCAAATTATCACCAAATACTCCCTCTTATCTAGAGCTCTGCAGGTATGATAGTGAACAGGCACTGGGGACAAGGTGGTGACAATGAATATGCCCCACAACCACATCCCTAGAATGGAAACAGATTCCATAAAATTCAAACATAATACTAGCCATGCCAGTCCGCCCCCGAAGCAACCCTCTTAATACGAATCTCAGTATTAGAAGGTCATAATCCTGTAAATAGAGAATACCATGTTAGTGTCTTTTGATATCAAGTTTATCAGGCGAGACCAGAAACAGCGTAGGAATGGCAAGGCTTGTCGAGCCAGTCCGGCGTGTTTCTGGTCGAGCCTGATAAACTTGATATCTATTGACACTTGCATGGTTTTCTATTTATCATGCATTATTTAAAGATTTTCAGGCATAAAAAGCCTCAAGAAAATGAAAAACTAACGTAGTTTAGTTGGAACTTGCTGACGTCGCGAATGCGTTATGACGTAAATCGGTGTCTCATTTAACCAATCGAACGTTGTTATCATGACCAACGTTAGTATGTAGCCAATCGTCTTCTGAGATCGCTTCTGAAGGCATCGCATGATAACAATCGCACAAGCGCAGTACTGAAGTGACATGATATCACATTATGTTATCAGTCCCCTGTTATCAAGTGAATTTTGCAGCAGATGCATGATAAAACTTGATAAAGCATCATCTTGGTAATTAAAAAATGTTATGTCATCGCTAAAGCGAAAGAACATAAAATTCTACACTAAAAGCAATAGAAGAACCGGTAACAGAAATGACTAAAATGTAATTGTATTGTATAGCTAAATGTACATGTATAATTTACGAAAGCATTTCTATTAGAGTAAGGGCAATGCCTTTCGGGGACCAGGGGCCGTATTCATAAAGCGACTTAAGTGGTTGCTATGCTGTTGCTAAGGCTGAATTTCTATGAAGGAGATTCCCTACAACTATGAAATTTGCTCTGGAGGAACAGTCTTTTTCAGACACCATACATACCTTTAAGTTTTGTCTGTAATTATTATAGATAGCAGCAAGCACGATACTCATGAAGACATACAGACAGATAATTAGATACACCACGAAAAACAAGGCAAACCATTTACTCTCATCATATGCTGGCATCCTGCAAATATAATTTTATCATATTGACATGAAAGAATAAAAACGCAAAATAAAGATCAAATTCAGTGCCTTTGTCTATAAGGATGCTATGGAGGACTATATCGCGTCTCCCGATAGATTTGGTAGAATAATAGAGGGATTTTTTGTAACATTTTACACCTCATTTTTTCATAGATCCTGCAAAAATCAGCCAATTAAAAACTCTAACCCACACGCAGACAAGACTTTATGCGAATTTTCAAAGAAATGGAGCTAATACTGTGCTGAGAGATACTGCCATGAAGTTATAAAAGCAGAAAAGTATTATCTTTCCGGCAAAAAACTGTTCCAATTACAGCTTCGACACCAATAAAACTTTCGAAACAATATCAAAGAAGAGGAGATGTCACAAGAATTCTATAAAATTATACAAAACTTCACTTGATCACAAAATCACACACTAAAGTTCAAAATGTAAACCAAAGTAAATGCAGTCCAACAAAAAAGCAAATAGGGCGGCATATTCTGCACCAGCCAACTGGATGTTTTCTAAATGACTGGTGTGTGTATAATTTAAATAGAGATCCAAAGGATACTATTGGGCCTACATACAGATATGATGTATACGTATTTACTCTTCTTGTTTGTGTATTTTATAGAACAACACCTGTTAGGCCTAGCCTTAGTCCAATCCTTTGACTCATGTATATTTACACTTGCCACTGACTCCCCATAGGTAAAGAGGAACTGGCTTCATACACCGATGAACGACAGTTGATCATGTGACGTTGTCGTCGCGACGTCTAAGGTAAACAAACGTCTTGACTTTTAACTTGAAATTAAAGATACCACAGAGTCCAGTTCATCTGCTTTATACTTAAATTGCTATCTCTATATTGACAGTGGAAAGCTTGTTACTAGGCTTTATGACAAGAGGGACGACTTCAACTTTCCCATAGTTAACTTTCCATTTCTGAGTAGTAATATCCATTCGGCACCTGCATACGGGGTTTATGTTTCTCATCTAGTCCGCTATGCTAGGGCTTGTTTCAAATATCAAGACTTTGTTGAAAGAGGGAAGCTACTCACTCAGAAAATGTTGAAGCAGGGTTATCATAAAACAAAGCTTGTGTCGACAGTTAAAAAGTTTTATGGGAGACACCATGACCATGTTGATCCCTACAATGTGGCCGTTTCTAAACTAATCTCCGATTTGATGGCCTCAGCCGAAACTTAGTTAAGCTTTCAAATACCGGGGTTTCATTTTCACCGACTTTTTCCACAGATACATAGATATGGCGGGTGTATTATAATAGGCAGGTGATGCGTACTACCCCGCGGACACCTCTGTTTTGGGGTCCATGCCTGTGTATCTAAAATATTCTGGAGTTGTCTGTTTAACTGACCTACGAATTCGGACTTATGATTTGGGTACTTCGACCACTATCATTTATTTCAAAGGGTGTAAACGATGTAATCACAAATTATTCTCTTTACACAAGCGTACATTGTCTGAATGGCATGCTTTCTTCTGCCATCCCTGAACCAAAATCGTTGATCTCAATGACTCTAATGCAGGATGGCAGGAGAAAGTATGCCAATGTAATGGTATAAGTCCGCATTATGAATTTAAATAGACTTACATGACATCGGGGTTATTAGCCGTTGTGACAAGAACGTAAAGGTCCCAAACACTGTCGAAATAGTTCTTGAAGTATGGTTGATTATTAGGATAAACTAACCCTTTCCTGAAACCAGTAAAGAATAAGCAAATTAGTTCTTACCCAAAACACTGGCCCATTGTCATGGTAAACCCTAACAATCTTTACTTTTCTAGAAATGTCTGCTAACATTTTGTTGAATCGTTAGTTATACTAAAAGACAACATTTCAGAACTTATTCGTTTTTTGTTTTACTCTATTTCTCTCAGCTTTAATAGTAAGATACAACAACAAACAAAATCCTGACAGTGAACTAACCCTGTCAGTTTATTTTCACCCCCCCCCCCCTCCCCATATTTTCCCAAATTGTTTTCTAGGGCAAAAAAAATGTCAGGTATATCTTTTGATCAGAGATTCACGCATAAAGAAAAAATATTATTCCTGCGACCTAGGAGTTTAACAACCAGCAAAGCAAGATACAACTAGGGCAGCTGAAGACAGGACAAGGTGGAAAGGGATTGTTTTGAAGTCATCTGTGGTGCCCCAGCGACCTAGTAAGGTTATGGGATAGAATAGAATAGAATAGAAAGCAAGATAAATCAAAAGATCCGAATTTATTTCAGTTTTTTTTTTTCAGTTTTAATGGTAAGTTACAACAGACAAAATCATGACCACTGCCATGACAGTGAAATAACGCTGTCAGCTTATTTCCTCCATACTTGTCCAAATTGTTTTCTAGGGCAAAAATATGAAGTTCATTGTTTGATCAGAGATTCAAACATGGAGGAAGAATATTATACCTGCGACCAAAGAGTTTAACAGCCAGCAAAGCAAAGAGTAAAACATTCATAAAGAAGAGAAATAGTACATTAGCTATCTCCGGTACCGTCCTTCGAATGTTTCGAAACGCTCGTCGAATCTGTAAAAATGTAGAAAAGGCATTGGATGAAGCGTTATTGTGCAACTTAGCAGAAATGAAAAAGAGATTTTATCATATGACGTCGCTTCTGAGAGTGTAATAAAGCCATGCATTAAAAACGATAATCCACTAGTGGATTAAATATGCAAATTACGTCGTAACGTTATGCGTTGACGTCCATAAAAACGTTGCGTTTTCTAATGGCGAAATCGCGACGTTTTAGTGCAAAATCTGCTAATAAAATATGATTTTATCGTCATATGATAAATAGAATCTTGCATTCGTGCTCATGTATTATTGAATTTATTAAACTCGTTGGGGAAAAACGATAAGATACTCGGCAAAGCCTCGCATCTTATCTTTTTCTCCAACTCGTTTAATAAATTCAATAATACATGAGCACTCATGTAAGATCCTCTATATACTTAGGTATAAATTTCATTTAACAGTCCTCTAGGTGTTTTTAAGTAAACAAATCATAAACATCGTATTTACGGAAAGACTGTCAGTGGCATTCGCACTTTACTATAGCCACTAAAATAAAATGTTGATAGTACAGAAATAGACTTTTTCCCACCGTAGAGCTGGATGGAGTAACACACAAATTGGATCGGTGCGTTAACTCTACAAAGATATGACATTTTTAAAGAGTAAATACACTTCAGGAACTGACTGAATCAGATTCCAAACCCTATCCCCAACATCAAAGGGAAAGATTGACAAAGACATCCCAACAAACAATAAATTACAAGTAATAAGCCGAGTCAGCAGCTCTTTCCCAAATAGATTTACACCAACAACTAATGAATGTTAAACATATTTGAGCCGCGACGCGACAAAACCAACAATGTGGTTGTGCGCCTAGCGCAGACTCAGATCAGCCTGGGCATCCGCCCAGTCTGATCAGAGTCTTCGCTGTCCGCATGGATGTAGTTTAGGCCCTAAGCTACCCTTTGAGCACTTAACGAAGAGTCTGATCAAATTGGCGGATGCCCAGGCTGATCTAAATCTGCGCTGGGCGCACAACCACATTGTTGGTTTTGTCGTGTCGCGGCTCATTTAGGAATATTACTGTTTTTCAGGATTAATATGATGAGCATACACACCTGTTTGCCGTCTGAAAAGTTGATAATAAGCCAAGATCTGAGTGGGCGTGACCATCTGACAGTGTGGCTGTCTGGAGCAGCATTTATCCAGATTATATAACAGATCATGTCAAGGATGGTCAGCTGAAATACAATAAACAAAAGCAGATCAAGACGTCAAAGATTAACTTTTGAATATCTGGTTACTATTATTTATATTATCATTACTTTAACTGATCTCAGAAATTACTTGGAAGCATTCTAATCCTTATTTACTTATTTGTTTGTTTACCCAGCGGGCACATAACGTCAAAATTACGTCTTACTGACGTCGATGCGACGTAATGACGTCGCATCGACGTTAGTACGACGTAATTTCAACGTCATGTGCCTGCTGGGTTTTTGCATACCGTATTAATTTTAACTTAGTAGTGGAAACGAAAGACATTCTGATACATTGGTACTCATTGTTCAATAGATTGTATAAGCTTATTCGTATTCTTTCACTTCTTGGTTATGAGTTTTCTCTAAACAAGCCTGTACTGCTGACCAGCAAAAAGTAACGTTGGTATCAAAATGCAACTATTATCTAAATAAATCTTGCGTTAGTCTACTTTAGCTTTGTTTAACAAGTGGAGTGCAGCAAATAGTGCCCGTCTCATAATCTATAACAGTTTTGTTTTTCCAAGTTTCCAAGTTTATTTTGATCATCTCTGGTTTACATGTAAACAACAAGAGAATCAACAATAACATTCATACAGTAATGGTTATGGCGTTGGCATCGTGAAATATTTTTCAGTTTCGACTACCAGGCAGCAATTATTAACGACAGCAACGAATACCTACAGCAATTATTCCTATAACCATGATATTTTTCGTGTCCTTCCAGAAGACATGTGGCAGGCTGAAGTAGGCAGTGTGGATAACTCGAACTATGAAGAAGAGTAGGCAGAAAACCTCCATGATCATTGTAGCCTACAAAGTTAATTAACAAAATTGATTTTAATGACTATGAAACTTCAGACAATAACCAATCAAATTGCGCAATTTTGTCATGTGATATACAAATTATCCTTCCCAGTTATACAGGGTAATCAGATAACACTGTTGGCTCTACGGTCACTTCCATAGAAGGCTGATGTGACAAGCAAAGGCTCTGCTCAGACTGCACTTGTGTGCAGTCTGATCAGAGCCTTTTCTACTCACCAATGCCACACTGGTTGGAAATCTCATAATGCAGTAGATTTGTTCATCAAGACCTGCTTTATACATTTCTTAGACTGCTGACTACCGTAATATTAACGAGTGTTCGAGAGCGCTAACTCTGAAGCATTAGGTCTCTTACCGCTGTGGGTTCGAGCCAGTGCAGAAGTGAGAAAGCCAAGTTTTGTTTACGGAAGGTCATGTGGTTTTCTCCGGGAGCTCCGGTTTCCGCCCACTTTTTCTTAACGATCGGCTCGGCATAAGTGAATTATTCTTCAAAGGTTCCAAACCCATATTGCATCAGCTGGATAATATCAAATATTCTAATGCAGCACCCTTATAGAGACAACACAGAAGTTTTGTCACGTGCCAGGCTCTAGGCTACATGTAACTGTTGACATTGTCGCCAAATACACTGTAAAAATCGCGCTTAGCTATAAAACACAAGTGGTTACATGTTTAGGTGTAAACATGTTTAGGAATATGTCATATAGCTAAACATGTACGCCTTTTCTATTATTTTCCCAGACGAAGTCCGCTAAACACGTTTTATTCTGTTATGCGTTTCGGATGAATCCATTCTCCCTTTTCCCCGTTGAAGAACGAAATAAAGAGACGAAAATGTTGACAGAGGAAATTTTCAAAATAAAAGGTAAGTATAACCAGTTTTGTACATGTTTAATTTCTAAACATAAACCTAAACATGTTGCAAATTGAACATGTTACGATTTAAACACACTGCATTTTTTTTGTTAAGAATCTAAACACATTTTTTACAGTGTACTTAACGTCACACCACATTTCGCGTTTAGCGGAGCCGCCTATGTTGGTCCGAAAAAAAAAACACACACAAAGAGACCCACAGATGCGTATTATAGTCCAAATTGCAGGTGAGATGATGCGTGTAATAGAAAAAAATTGGGAGAAATTGAAGAAAAGAATACCCTCTTCTGCATTTTTGTTTTGGGTTTATGATTAAAATAGATCAGTACTAAGTCTATGCGTGGAGTAATAAATTAGGCCTACTGTTTGTCGGTTAGTTATCAGTAGATATGTCACTCGCGCTCTACACTCGTAATATGATGTACTTTACAACTGACCTCCAAGCAGTGATTTATTTTTCTCAACAAATCACTGTTCCAGCTATCTCTTAAATAACGATTGAGTGATTAACTGTGATAGAAAAACATTACGTAGCTTCAATAAAAAAGAGTCGTCTTACCCAGAAAGGAAGCAGCCATCCTGGTCTTGCAGGCTTCTCAAACAACGCCAGACATAAGTTTAACAATATGAAAAAGTACAGCAACCATCGCAAGTACCAGCGGTGATATAGAATATAAAACCTGGAATGAGGCAAAACCAACTTTGTATATACCCAGCAGGCACATGACGTTGAAATGACGTCGTACTGACTTCGATGCGACGTAAAGACGTCGCATCGACGTCAACTCGACGTCATTTTGACGTCATGTGTCCGCTAGGTAGGGGACCTTACCTGAGTGCCAGTGATGAAAGAGTTAGTCAATTTCGACATAATTCAACGTGTCCTGAATTTCGCTATTGAATTTATATGCAAGAAACTTGCCAGAAGATATTTCAATCATATTTTATTAGGACTCTGTAGGTAACACTAAAAGACTTCCGGCTTGTATAGAATGAAATTATTTCACATGTCGCTCATTCAATATAAAAATGCGTTGTATCATTGAAATCACTGGTATTGGTTATTCATTGCGCCTGCTAAGTAACTCTTTGTAGTTGTAACCCTATCCCAGCAGGCACATGACGTCGTAATGATGTCGTACTAGCGCTGATGCGTCTTGTTGTTGCATCGGCGTCATCAAATCGTATCGACGTCATTATGACGACATTTCCACACCATGTGCCCGTTGGGCTAATTTATATAATTGAAGTTTCCATATGTGAAACTGGCCGAGTTGATATAAAACTGCTGCTTGAAGGGAAAGTCAACACAAACACAATAAAAAACACAATAAAAAAACAGCATATTAGGCTTTATGGCATATCCGGGCTATCTATAGCAGCCATCCGATCCAAATCGCAGATTTTCTTCCAACTATCAGTGGGTTCACAGTATATCAGTAACACCAAAGCAAATAAATTCGGCAATGCTTTGATTGGCTAACAGCCCTTTAAGACAGTATTTCAGTCCAATATTTCGAGCCGTAAATAGTAAATCGCCATTGACAGCTAGTCATATTATTAAACTGATAAAGCTAAGAAATGTTTCATTATCTACATATCAATAATAATTATTTGTTCACAAAAGATAATATTAGTGATATGGTGTCTGCGGAACATATTTAAATTCATTTTCAAATGACTATCTTTTTGCTATCTTTTCAGATTTCTGTTTCAAACTTGTATTTTATACTTTCGAGTTTCGTATCACAAAGAAATGTTACAATATTAATGATATCAATCTAGCCACGGTGCACGACACGATATGTAACGAAGTAGGGTCAAGTGACTCAAGTACTAGATAAACTCTATTAAGATGTATGGGTACACCTCGATATTTTGCTACCATTTTTATAAAGGATAACAACTTTTATACTTCCTGTTTGCTTCCCTGGATGATAACGCCCTTCTGAGAGGGGGTCTACTCTTTAATGAAAGACTTTGCTCCTAGAGGAGCAAATTCTTTCATTGAAGAGTTGATCCCCATTGAAAAAGGAGGCAAAAATGAAAATGACAGAGTTGCTTCCCCTGAAAGTGTACCCGTTCACCCTAAAACCTCGCATCAGTTCAAATCGCATTTCAGAATACTGCTTCTTGTGAAGAAGCGTCAAGTTGGTCTCTTATTTCTTATTGTCCCTAGTGGGTATATGAAAAACGTCATTTTAACGTCAATGAAGTGCCATTGCCTTGCAGACATCAATGCAATATTTATTGTTTTACTGTTCTGCGAGTGCTGGGTATAACACTTCATATTGCTGTTAGTGGTCTTACCTAACATAGACGGGTTCTGTCTTGTATGTGAAATTCCTACCCCCTTCAGCATCCTTTATCAAGGTCTGTGCTAAGAGCAGGCCCTGCAAAGAAACAGCTAAAAGGCGATGTAAAAAGCAACAAATCATAACACATTTGATCATATGACGTCGCATCTGAGAGCGTAATAAAGCCATGCAGTAAATGCGATAATCCACTAGTGGATTAAATATGCTAATTACGTCGTAACGTTATACGTTGACGTCAATAAAAACGTCGCGTTTTCTAATGGCGAAATCGTGACGTTTTAGTGCAAATGCTGCTGATAAAATGCGATTTTAGTGTCATATGATAAATAGAATCTTGCATTCGTGCTCCTGTATTACTGAATTTATTAAACTCGTTGGGGAAAACCGATAAGATGCTCTGCAAAGCCTCGCATCTTATCTTTTTCCCCAACTCGTTTAATAAATTCAATAATACATGAGCACTCATGTAAGATCCTCTATGTAAAGCTGATCAAGCAGAATTCAGAGTGCTCACCTTTCATGCCACTGCCCGCTGGGCACACAACCTCGAATCAACTTTGACTCAACATCATGACGTAGGATGTAGGTTGAATCAAGGTTGTGTGCCAGATGGATCACGTCTTATTTAAACGTGCCTACTTTTACATACAGGCTAAGTGTAAGAGGCAATAAATGTGGCTGCATGTATTATGTGTTCGAGGAATCGAAATGATTGAAATTACTTATTTTAATTTACGCCTAACAATTAATTGGAAAATTGCAAATGTATGCAGATTGTTTTGTCTATGTACTTGACAAATATGTCATTGCATATAAAACTGTTAATTGAAAAGTGTTTAAACTAGAAAGCCTGATGCCTCGCCTATATGGTACCGAGAGATCGCAAAAAAGCAGTCGACAAAAATTACGTCTGCCAAATTTCAAAAATGTTTCGTCCAAGCTAAATCATATTGAAAATTCAAAGGCTAGACGGCAAACAATAACAGACCGACAAGAAGATGAGGTGAATTCCAGATGAGGCAGCTCATAGTGAGACTCTCATCTGGATATATACGCTTTGTCATTTTGGTGCTTGAAGTGGTCATGAAACTTTGCGCTGCTCAAGGCAGAGTTGGCTTAAATTTCAGTGACTCAATCTACTACAACTAGTGGCAACTACGATTTAGGTCACAAAATTTTATGATCACATACATGTACTTTGAAAAAATTCTAGTGGCTCAAAGTCACATTTGACCACCTGGCCATTATGGAGAGAGAAAAGTTTGGTGTCAGATGTACAATCAGCTATTTAGAATCTGAATACCTGCGGAAAAGTGCGCTGTGGGCACGTACATAAACTAAACAAGGCTCCATCCGTTCAACTTAAATAATAATAAAACAAATTATGAAATAAGGTTAAAGTTAATTCCTACGTAGACGAATAGAGTTTGCCAGAAAAGGCCGTAAATGGCTACGATAGGAAAAGGATGGACACATGTAGAACAGCGTATCGACCATCTGAAAAGGAGCCTTATACCATTTGCCATTCGACTGCGCGATCAGTCTTCAACATTCGCAAAAAAAATCTCAATTCCATAGACCCAGCTGGGACGTCATGTACCCGTTGGGTAAGTAGGGATGTTTAGACTGATCCGATTCTTCAATGTTCACAAAATTTTGAGCCGCGATACGACAAAACCAACAAAGTGGCATGTGCGCCCTGCGAAGACTCAGAGCAGCCTGGACATACGCCCAGTCCGATCAATGTCTTCGCTGCCCGCTTGAAGGTAGCTACGACCCTTTGCTACCCTTTTAGCGAACAGCCGAGACTCTGATCAGGCTGGGCGGATGCCCAGACTGATCTGAGTCTTCGTTGGGCGCACATGCCACTTTGTTGATTTTGTCACGTCGCGGCTCAAATACTCACCTCCTCTGTAAGGTGTTTTAATTCATCTTCTCTTAAAGTCTCACTACTGTTGTGTCTACGTAAATTTGTCAACACACTGTTATCACTGCGGTTAAAGTTGAACGTTACATGTCCCGTACGCTGACTTTCTGAAGACGGCACTCCGTCCGGTACGTTTAAAGAAGACTTAATGGAATTTAGTGTAGGAGGCACTTGCAACGTCGCGTGATCTTGTGAAATTGAATTATCCGTTTTGGAATTTGACGTTGTTAATGACGCTCTGCTGTCAGACGCGGAACTTTCAGAGGGTTGTTGAATTGTCATGCCATCGGCAATGTTCACTGAAGATTTGATATGTGTATTTAACGTGACAGGCACTTGCAATGTCACCGGGGACTGTGGTTCAGAATTACCCGTATCAGAACTCTCTGAGTTTGAGACGTTGTCTTTTTCGCGAATTTCGTCTTGTCCATCGCGTAAAAAAGTTGAATTTTTTGAAGCACTGTTCACTTCATCTTTATTTTCATTTTTGACTGTGTCTATGACTGCTTCAGTTTCTTTTTCATTGTTGACATCAGCGTCATCGTAAGAGTCTATAACAATGGCTGGCGGTGGTACGCCAGATTTAGATACATCTGACATTACACCAATTAAGATAATCCAATCTCTATCGTAAACTTGTATTTAACAGCATCGTTATATAGAACACGAGTTCTCGTAATTATTCAATATATCAAATTGGATTTATCCATGATTTCTTTGATCCTTTAGCTAATACAAACACATCTTTGTAATTAAACAGAAAAACAAAGAAAGAAAGAAACGTCTTAATATCCAGAATAGTATATAAAAAGGCAAAATAGGTATCCATTAAATATTGAACTTTGCAATTAGGACCGGTAGGCGTATATCGTTAAGTGTCCTTCACCGAGGGAATATCACCACACTATCGCAGTTTGACTACGTATCATAAGAGCAAACTACTCGAATGTATAATCTTAACCTTAAAAGCGCCAAAAAGCAGACGACAAACTTTACGTCTGCAAAATTTCAAAAGAAGAAAATATGAGAATTAAAAATTATGTGGATATGATATTGGTTTTATGGTCCTTTCAAGAATATTTCACTCATTTAGAGCCGATCGTTAAACAGAGGTGGGCGATTCCGCAGAAAAACCACCTGATCTTCCGTAAGCAGAACTTGTAGAACTTCTCACATGTAGAGAATTCAAAGACCAGGGGCCGTATTCATAAAACAACTTAAGTGGTTGCTATGCTGTTGCTAAGGCTTAATTTCTTTGAAAGAGATTCCCTACAACTATGAAATTTGCTCTGGAGGAACAGTCTTACAAAGACTGTTCCTCCAGACCAAATTTCATAGTTGTAGGGAATCTCCTATATAGATATTTAGCCTTAGCAACCGCATAGCAACGACTTAAGTGGCTTTATGAATACGGCCCCTGAGAGTGTTGAGAATTCAAAGACTACAGAGCAAACAGCGTAGACCCAGATGAAACCGTTCATTATCAGCAGCCCCATCTGGATCTACGATGTTTGCAAATTAACTATGTTCGTTTCGAGCGCTTTGCGGGTTAAAATGATTATAGCTTCCAAAATAGCATTCAGCGATGATACTAACTGTGAGTCAGGCAATATCTGCTAATAATAATTATAATGATTTATTTTCACGCTTCGCGAATGCTGCATCTTTATAGTGGGCCCATTAAAGGAATAAACAGGCTTATTAACATTTAGATGCATTTCATAAACACATCAATCAAAAATAAAGTTCTTTTATCACAGGTACAATGCCATTTCGAACTGTCTCTCGCAAGCGTTAGACATCACTAGCAGGTGCTCGGGCGAGCGCTCTTGTTCAGAAAGAAAGTGCTCGGTCGCTCGGCGAGCGCTTGCATGGTTGAACTTAGTTCTGTACCAAAACATCATGTTTTTTATTCTTCTTTTTTTTTTCATCGGACGTTTATATGTAAAAAACATGACAGTCTTTTTTTTTTTTTTTTTTTTTTTGTTTTTTGAAATATCCGATGAAAAAACTGAGGTTTTGGTACAGAACTAGGTTGAATCCACCTCCTTAGTAATATATTGTCGCTCTCTTCCTTACAATAATATTGTTTGCTCTCCTCCTTAAAAAGAGTAAAAGATTCCCGTCGCTTTGTGGCCATATATGGTGGCATCGTGTGTTAGGAATCCATCGATCTTGAGCACTTATATAAAAGCCAACCGTAATACTGCCTTTAATCTTCCCTGGTTCAAAACAGGTGGCCATTTACTGATAGGTTTGACAAAAACAGTGTTTCAGTTGAATGCCCGACTGGAATTTGAACCCGCGGCCCTCTGGCCAATTAAGTACCTCTAACCACCCGCGCCGCCCCCCGCCCAACCCCCTCGGCACATTTCTAGCTCAGGGTACTAAATAAGCCAAGTAAGCTCTACAATCTGTCATATCTTTGGATAACAAAATAATTGAGCCGCGACACGACAAAACCAACAAAGTGGTTGTGAACCCAGTGCAGATTCCGATCAACCTGGGCATCCGCCCAGTCTAATCAGAGTCTTCGCTGCCCGCATGGCGCTAGCTTAGACCCTTGGCTACCCTTTAAGCGCAAAACGAAGACTCTGCTCAGAATGGATGGATGTCCAGGTTGATCTGAGTCTGCGCAGGGCGCAGAACCACTTTGTTGGTTTTCTCGTGTCGCAGCTCAATTATGTTGACTCTCGATATATCAGAGCACCCTCTTATATCAAAGAATATAGTTTGGACACATTTCCTACTTTTCTTTACATTCCAGCTCCTCTTTCCTCACGCTACTGATATTTCAAAGTAAGTTTTCTGTGAACTTTGGGATATCAGTAGTTTAAGATGTATTTCGACTTTGAGGTATCAAGAGTTGACTAGAATACAAATCTCTGAAAATCGATAGGCAGCATTTATACATCAGCAATTATGACGACCAGTCATGATGCAGACCTACTCTGAAAACGAAAGGCTCTCAGTGTAGAAAATTCCCCGAAATGGCGTGTTGTAATATCAAATACTTATCTAACACCGTGAAAATCCGGTTTTCGTCTCGTTCGGTTGCGAACTTGTTTTGTTACTTGGGGGTTCCAACCTATAAAGGCTCACATGCCGTTGGTGTTATCTTGCCCTCTCGCTTTTAACTGTTGTTCAAATAATGTTTGTTGATAACGGACCTTGTAGTGAAGTGCATTGTCCTCTGACAGGCGATGCTAGGGTGGGGGCACCATTCGTCCTTATAAACACAATTCAAAGTTTCTTTTTCATAAGTATGTACATATCATCCAACCGAGAGAAAAAATAGAAAAAGAAAAAAGAAAGAATAACGAATGCTTAGCGTCTATCTAGAGGTGGTCGATACTGAAACAGTGAACCAGTTATAGGAAAATCTTGACTCTGATCTAGAGACATAAGAAGTATGGCTTCCTTGAGAATTTTACCTGAAATTACATTTTAAATATTTCCATCCAACATTTAAAACAAAGAAAACAAGTTGGCTTCTTTAAAAAGAATCCCATAGAAAGGTGTGCTGCAGTGTCTTATACAGTTTAGTTGCCGGTTTTCAATCAGGACCTCGTCAGTGGCGTCTGATGCATATAATGTAAATACATGTCAGATTTAACTTAACGGTCGTAAACGAATGCTTAAAACCGTAATGGCAGTCATTAATATTAATTATTGTATATACAACAGCCAATCACTTGCTAAAGCAGAAACGGTATGGGCGGGTGGATGACTTGTGATGTCCTTTTTAAAGTATTTCAGTCATATCAGGACGATGGGAGGGTGATAATGAAATGCTGTGTGCAATGGAACCCCGTTTACGGTTAGAAAGATTCTCGCCTCTAGCGTCCCGGTAGCGGGGCTCGAACCCAGGACGGCTAGATCAGTAGCCCTTAACAGGTGCGAAATTGTTAGTAGTCAACGGAAATAATAGTCACAATGGTCATGGATCTTATTCGCAATTTAGTGATACTTGTACTATTCTACCCACTTATTTTAATCAACAGCGTTTAGGTTTCAAAAACTTGCATATACGTACCGCTAATACAAACGTGGACTACATCTATTCTATCTTATTTTATCCATTAAGATGCGGCCAACCCACCTTAGTTTCTGTTTCTTGACCATGGTCAGGAGTTCATCTTTTTCTCCAATGGCTGCTTGAATCTTTCTGTGAACCGCCTCATTGATTATGTTGTCCTTGTACAAAAAGTTCAGTAACCTCCGGTAGCATCTTATCTCAAAGGCCTGCATTCTTTTCTCTAACTCTGCTGCCAAGGTCCACGATTCACAGGCTTAACGAAATACTAAAATGACAAGGGAACGCATCATTTGTACCTTTAATCCAACAAGTATGTTGTTATCACTCCAACTTGGCTTCAGCTTTGTTATAGCTGCGGTGGCTTGTGCAGTCCTTGAGAGAACCTCCGGTTTTGAGCCATCATCTGAAACAACTGCTTCAAGGTATTTGAAGCTTGTTACAGTTCACAGCTTCTGTCTTTTTACCTTGATCTCCCTCTGGACGCCACTGGCAGTGTTTGTCATAAGTTTTGTCTCCTCAGCACTATCTCCATTTTATACCTTTTGCTGAAGAGGGTGAGTGACAAGAGACATCCTTGTCTAATTCATTTTGTTCTTAAGACCCATCCTCCTGTGCTGTCATTCATCTGGACTGCACTTGTGGCCTTGTCGTAGAGCTGCTCTATGGTGCGAACTAGATTTGCACTGATATTGTAATTCCGCATGATGGCCCATACCGAATGTCGAAGGATTTGTTTTTAAATCAATAAAGACATGGTATAGATTTTGCTGGTGCTGAAGTTACTTTTCACACAGGATTCTGAGAGGTTGAAGATCTGTTCTGTCGTGCTCCTTCCGGCTCTGAACCCAGCCTGTTCTTCACCGATTATCTGTTCGTCCGTTGAGGTTTAAGCCTGTTCAAGATGACTCTCAGCATGACTTTGCTCGAATGACTAATGAGGCTGATGGTTCTGTAGTTCTGGCGGAGTTGTAAGTTGTCCTATTTAGGGGTTTGATAATCAGTGACTGAGTTCATGGGGTAGGCCATTCTCTTGTTTTCCAGATCTTGTTGTTACAAATCTCTGTTAAAACATCAGTCATGGTCTCCCCACCAGCTGGAACAAGTTCAGCTGGTATATTATCAACTCCGGCAGACTTCCCCTTTTTCAGTGCTGCTACTGCAATTTCAGCTTACTCACGAGGGATCGGTTATAGATTAAGCAAAACCAGTGAACATAGCATCATTGGGCGGAAGTCTTCGTAGAAGACGGGTACGGCCAGGATAAAACTCGAATCTGAGTCAAATGCTACCGGTAATACCCGAGCGAGCCCTGCATAGTTTGGTAAACAGCTAAATCAAGAGGGTCCTCGTAGGTTAGGGACAGGCCCAATTATTTTGGCTCTTTGAATCTTGTCGTTTATATCATAGGCATTGGGCAAGTCATTGACTTGCTCGAAGGAAATAAGACGCTACTAGCTCCATGCCCGGGCCTTCATAAGTCTCCCAGCCTGATGGGTCAATAAGGGGTGCTAATAATAACACACCATCGGTACGACGACTTACCAAAATAACCGGAATAACCGAAATACCGAAATAACTACCGAAATACCGGAATAACCGACGATTTACCGAAATAACCTTGGAAAATACCAAAATAACCATAATTATCATAAAACTTACTACAAATACTAGTATACTAATACAATGATTATTACCCTAAATTAATTCATTGCGTTAGACTTGTACTATATTAGATTTTTTTTTGGAATGAGCTGGTATAATATTTCCTTTATCGGATTTCCTTAAACTTGCATTCCGTAGTCATTTAAATGCATAATGTTTTATTTATTTATCTATCCCGAACAAAATCTATACATTTTTGGTTGTTTAATATAAAATATTTATATTTGGTTTAAAACAGATGATGGGCGTGAGGGGATATAAAAAAAGTTAGATGTATACAATTTGAAAACCCGTACAAGCTATTCGATGTCCGATATTTTAACTAAGTATAGAGAGTTGTATTAAGGGGTGCTAATAATAACACACCATCGGTACGACGACTTACCAAAATAACCGGAATAACCGAAATACCGAAATAACTACCGAAATACCGGAATAACCGACGATTTACCGAAATAACCTTGGAAAATACCAAAATAACCATAATTATCATAAAACTTACTACAAATACTAGTATACTAATACAATGATTATTACCCTAAATTAATTCATTGCGTTAGACTTGTACTATATTAGATTTTTTTTTGGAATGAGCTGGTATAATATTTCCTTTATCGGATTTCCTTAAACTTGCATTCCGTAGTCATTTAAATGCATAATGTTTTATTTATTTATCTATCCCGAACAAAATCTATACATTTTTGGTTGTTTAATATAAAATATTTATATTTGGTTTAAAACAGATGATGGGCGTGAGGGGATATAAAAAAAGTTAGATGTATACAATTTGAAAACCCGTACAAGCTATTCGATGTCCGATATTTTAACTAAGTATAGAGAGTTGTATTACAGTAATATGTTTTAATTCCATTCCATTTTCACTTTTATTTAAATTTATTCTTTTATATATTTTTGGTTTAGACACATGTTATTCGTTTTTAAATTGTAACATACATACATATATATAATATACAATACAATCTTGGGATTAGAACGAAAGCATATATTTTTAACATTATAATATCTAACAAAAGATATATTACCGCTGTCATAATGTGGAAAACAGTTGATATATAATGACTATGAAAATAAGGTGATTCACCGAAATAACCAAGAAAATACCAAAATAACCAATATTTTTGAAAATACCAAAATAGCCAATATTTTTTTAAAAAGAAATAGGAGCATTGGATAAGCAAAGGAGCATCGTTTCATGCATAAAAATATCATAACATTGAACATGGATAATTAAGTATGAACGATTTTAAGTTTTGTTTTAGCAGTGTTTGGGAAATTATGCTAAGATCACACATATCTACGCCGCCATAATTTAACACACAAAAATTCATCCAAATAATGTTTGATTATTTGTGTTTATGTAGCATAACATTACAGGTATAAATATATGTTTTTCTTAAACAGAAAATGTCAAGAAGGGAGAAAAATTGAACAACAAAAACGGAAGCGATCCGAGAGAACCGTTACTGTGAAAAAAGGCAAAGGTTTAAAGTTAACGTTAGAATATGACTGGCATTAGAACTAGATGCACACGCCGCTTTCTCCATATGAGATGCCACCGTTTCATAAACAGTGGTTAGGTATTGCATCATTTGTTCACCTTTTCAGTTTTAATGGATGGAACAATGAGTCGCATGCCTCTCCCTTCCTCCCTCACCCCTCTCTCTCTCTCCCCCAAACACACAAAGAACATACAAAATTTCTCATTCATATTAAAACTTAAAGCGTTCACTATGTGTCATTGCCGAATATAATATCAAAAAAGAGAGACGCGTGTTTATTTAGAGACTTTGTTAAGTTTAAACATATTTATTCTCAAAATAAATATGGTTAAACTAAACAAACTCCCTAAATAAAAAGACTTTGTTTGTTTGTGTATTTATTCCATAAATTTGCGCACTTTTCAGAAAAAACGTCGTATCGACGTCACGGTGTTAATGTAAATTTATGTGAACACCACGATGTTTCCGCCATTTTTATAAATAGGGTATACTAATGAGACCGGATACAATCAAAGCGACAGAGATTATTCACGTGAAAGTATATTCCATTTCAGGGTTGATTCAACTTTGTTTCATTGTTGTGTGCGTTAAGTTGTTCCCTGAAAATGAAGTCTGCTTGTAAAAGTTTTTCATCGATTGTGTACGCGAAAAGCGAAAATGAATGATTCTGATCAGACTGTGCAAATGAACCGCTCCTGTCCGCACTCGCACACTTATTTATAAACAGAATGAGAGAAATAGAGGATCACGTGCAGCTTTCTTTATTCCTTCTTGTGATATGACACTTCCATATTAGCTATGTGCATACATATTCGTTTTCAACAAAATTTGATTATGTTTTGAAGTGAATGGGTAATTTTTTATGGGAAGCAACTCCGCTATTTTCATTTTATTACCTCCCTTTTCAAAAGTGGTAGACTGTTGAAGGAAAGAATTTGCTTCCATATTAACAAATTCTTTTCTTCACGAGCAGCGCCCCTCTTGAAATGGACGGAAAATGGTTGAAACACATGGCGATGTACCCATTCACAAGAATTAAAAAAGCAGCGACTTTTCAATGGTACGAGAAGCCTCTCCAACAGTCGTCAACTTTTAAAGTAAAGAATTTGCTCCCCACTAGCAAATTCTTTTCTTAATGAGTAGACCCCTCGGGAAAGGTTGCGTTGTCCAGGAAGCAAGCAGAATGCCGCTAGAGTTGTTCCCATGTAGAAGAATTGGCGGATACCCATGTATAATATTTTTAAGAAAGTAGCGACGTGTCAACGGTACATGATCACAGCGTTAATACGACGTTGGCGAGTTGTTCCATTTGTCGAACTCAATTTAATAACTAAAGTTTTAACTATGTGTTCACCAATATTTGCTTAACTAAGAAATCGGTGTTGTATAAAATCACAGAGACAGCCGAACGCCGTGTTTACGCGGAAATGAACTTGTAATTACAAAGACACTGGTTGAAAAACGTGTTTAAATAATGACTTTGCTGTGTTATTTTAAGTTGCTGAAGTTTTTCAGTTGGCGTAAATCAGTAAAATTACGCCATATCAACCCTGATTGAGTCACAGCACTGATTTGATAAGCGTTGATACCTAGTTGTTTTAATTTTTTGTGCCCATTGGTTGTTTCTTTATTGAACGTTTGTTTCTTTTTTTTTTAAAAATAAAAAATGCGTGAACGCACGTGTGTGTGTGTGTGTGTGTGTGTGTGTGTGTGTGTGTGTGTGTGTGTGTGTGTGTGTGTGCCTTACTTAGAGAGTCTCCATATAAGCCACGAAAATTCATTCGAGTTTTGGCAAGAAGCGGGCCTCGTAAAACTATTTGCACATTGAATATATAACCCGTGGGTCTCGTCAGCGAAGAGAGAAGAACGTGATCAGCTTGTATTCATACAAGTTTTCTCGAGATGCGGCTCATGTTTAAAAAATATATATTATCATTAACTGTTGTATTAACACTGTTCTTCCTTTTTTCAACTAGTGCTGTTGTTCATGATGTAAGTGAATAAGTTAATTACAGAAATGCAGCATTTTTACACACAAAAAAATCGTTTGAAAATTTAGTTAAAGGAATTAATGCAATAACAAATATTCATATATAAACTTTGAAGTCCCCAAAAATTAAAGAGAGAGAGAGAGAGAAAGAAAAAGAAAAAAGAACACCAGTTGAACTTGAAGATAGGACACGTGAAGATGGTTAGCCTTGTTGTTACTACATGCAGAAGGGATTTATATTAAACGCTACATAGTGTATAATTGCAAGTTCCCGTCTACCCCTCACATGTAAGTGACGGAGGGTCAACAACGCCAGAGGCGCATTGACGCAAAGAAGTGAGGGATCGTACGGGAGCTCAAATTCTAGTGTTCAAACATAAAAAAAAAAAAAAAAAAAAAAAAAAAACTTACCACAAACCTTAACTATTCTGCCAAGACTCCCTACCTTTAGATAGTGTAAGTGATTTTCAGAATACTCTTAATTCTAAAAAAAAAAAAAATTAGACCTCTTGATCCGAACCTACTCGGTGTTATGGCTAGTAATGAAAAATAGCTATAAAAACACGGCTTCTTTCCGACTGTGGACAAACTACATGTATATAATATATATAATGTATACGTCTCCTCTGTTCAATATATGTTTTAGAACCTGCACTTGCTATTAGTTCCTCCTGCATTTCTGTCCTAATGGTTGCAATAACTGATTTTTATACTGATCAAACTATTAAATCTAAAGTCAAAATAACAAAACTAAACGAAAGATCCTTATCATTTAACAACAGGTAGACAACGCAGCGATTCGAGCTTTTTTTTTTTTTTTTTTTTTTTTTTTTTTTGCGGTTACAGAAAATTGAAAGTAACTGCGTATTCTTAGACAACTTCTATTTACAGTCTATCACTCTCCCCTTTATTTACTTCCAAATCGTGGAAGTAATTATGTGTATTTGTTATGTGTGCTTATCAGATTTTACAGCTGTTGCCTGGGGAAAGTGAAGTACTGTTTAAGCTTAAATAACGTTATTCTTGACTCCGTTAATATACAAAAAATATTTTGAATATAATGAAGAAAAAAAAAAAAAAAAAAAAAAAAAAAAAAAAACAGTTCCTGTTCATTGGTTTTCTTTTACTTATATCTCACGATAGCATAACCAACATGGGTCTACACGTGGGCTTAGCCCTCATAATAGACTGTTTATGTAATGATAGGCAAGAAATGTCATTACGCCAGTTTGAGCTGATCAGCATCTATAATCTTATTCATGAATTCACAACTTCCAATCAACGGAATTAATTAGCCCTTAAGAGAACTTCTGCAGCCAGTTATAATGTTGGTTTACTGACCACACGTGTAGTAACAGCTGGAGATAAAATAAGAAACTTGGAGAAATAAAAACTTGGTGCTTCTATTTGCAATAACCAACAGGTCCATATGCAAATGAAGAGGGCGGAGCTATATTCATTTTGTGAATTCATGAATACATTGACTAACCATTCTTCCATTCACGCTTATACGCCTATTACACCGGTAGGGTGATAACAAGATATATGAGACTTTTATATTAAAATGTCGTAACATCCAAGTTACAGAAATTTAATGATCGAAAATACAATCATAGATCACATTTATTTATTTATTTATTTATTCTAAATATATATTATCATTATTATTATTATTATTTATTATTTTATTATAATTATTATTACCAACCATTTTTTTTTTTTTTTTTTTTTTTTTTTTTTGTAACATCTAAATGCCAAAATACTAACTTAACGTATGTGTTCTCTTCATCCATATAAGCGTGTTGTCAGCCAGAATGATGCAGCCACATGGTGCTATCTCTCTCTATGAAATACATGTTCGGGGCGCCAACGGGAAACTTGCAATAGTGTATAATTGCAAGTTCCCGTCTACCCCTCACATGTAAGTGACGGAGGGTCAACAACGCCAAGGCGCGTTAAAGCTCAGACAAAAAGACTGAACAAAACAACTCAAATATACATCATGTATTTTATTACTACTGGTTACCGTTATTTATACGAGCACCTGTCAATAGAACATTTGTGGAAATCACGATATGGTAGGGTTATGTTTCTAGATAGCTGACTGAACAAAAACTTTTACTGTGTTGAAGGGCTGTATGATGAAAACGATATACCTATCATATTCTATCCTACTCTGCGTGATGTCTGCAAATGTTTCTGGCGCCCGTAAAACTAATGGTAAATGTGATGGCAGTCAGATGCCATTTATTCTATTGTAAAATCTAGGAACATGAACAAATGAATTGGGTAACAATTGAGCGCATGATAGGTTGACACAACCTTTTGTACATGGATGGATGGATCTTTTGCGATTTTACGTCCTTTCCAACAGTATTTCAGTCATATCAGGCCGATGGGAGGGTGATAATGAAAGCCTGTGTGCAATGGAACCCCGCTTACGATTAAATATATTTCCGCCTCCAGCGGGAATTGGACCCGGGCTCCTGAGATCGGTCAGCGCTTAACCCACTGAGCTACAGGGGCTCCTTTTGTAATGAGACAGAAATATAATGTGAGTGGGTAAATAGCAGTCAGTACATCAGACATTAGTGTACCTTAAGAAAATATTAGATATGTGTGGAGTTGTTGGTATGTACCTCTTTTTGTAATTCTATATTTGTCTACAAATCTCAGTTAAAAGACGTGGTTCGTATAATGCATTGAAACAAGCTAATTAACATTCGTTCACGTGTGGCTCTTCGAGTAGGGCGGCGTCCACGTCGCAAGAACTGGACAATAATGGTAAATTTGTCTGAAATTCATACGATATTACATTGAGAAGCGAAAAAAAACTTGAAAACAAAAACAAGCCTTTATTGTATGGACAATATGGGTTTAGCCGAATGGAGTTTTCATTACTGACTAACGGCCCACAAAATCTTACCACCATTTTACAGTATTTTACACGGTTAAAATATTTAAGCTTATTAATTATAAAATATTTGAAATAAAAATTATCATCAGAAGTCATGAATACAAATTAATTATACAAATTAATTTTATAAATATCTCACAAAAATGACAACTTTATATATGAATAATGGTTATTTTGGTATTTTCTAAGGTTATTTCGGTAAATCGTCGGTTATTCCGGTATTTCGGTAGTTATTTCGGTATTTCGGTTATTTCGGTAAGTCGTCGAACCCACACACCATGTGTTGAAAGCTATAAAAGCATGCAAGTACATGTGTGCGCTTAGGTACAAAATTTACCTATTCTTATATGGCTGTTGCATTCCATCGGCTAAAGAGAAACGGTTTCCGTTTAGCTTACTTATAAGATCATGTGAAACAATTCTTATTTGCAAACATGAAAACTTGTCAAGCGCTGCAGAGAATCCAGGTACAGCTTTTTCTCTCGGGGTTTAGTCACACCGTAAAAAGAAAAGCGAGACAACTCTCTCTGACCTCACCCCAAAAGTGCAACGCGCATGCCCAGGTAAACAGTTCGCCATTGATGAGAAAAGTGACAAGCAGACGAAAGAAATGTGAAAATAACTGCATTTTGCAGCGCAGAAGGCTAAATGTCGGCTGCATTGGCTATGTTCAGGAAGTCCAACAAAGACGGCGATATCAAAAAAGCTGCCCAGAAGGTAGCAGACCCAAAGAAAGACACATTAACGCGGTTGAAACATCTGCGGACAGTTCTCGGTGAGTCAGGTGATGAAGGATGCTGAAATTCCTCCAGGTCACTTAACGATCTGGCTGCTCCTGACATTCACATTGATACTTGCTTTCCGAGCTTTATTTATCAGCCTTACTAAGTGTTCAAAGATAACGTCATATCATGCTGTGTTTCCCATCTCAATCACCTTTTCATCACACCCCCAAACAGCCAACTGAATCTGTGAAGGCTAGTTTAAGTCATATAATCTATGATCTCCTAGAGTTAACTGAAGATGAGTTCTCGTTTGATGGAACAATCGTTAGAATTGGTGCATACGATGAAACTAAAATCAGACCTCTTAGGATAAAGGCAACTAGTTTTGAAAGCAAAAAAAAGCTGTTGGAGACAGCAAGAAATAAATTGAAGAATTCTGATAACCCTGAGCTGAAAGATATATTTTTCAAACCAGATTTGACAAAAAAACAAAGGGCAGAGGCATTTGCTAGGAGAGAAAATAGAAGGAAAGAAAGAGCAAAAGAGAGGCGTCGATCAACAGATCCTGTAGGAGAGGGGGAAGGGGAGCCCTCAAGAGTACCTGCAGAGGCGACGGGAGGAGAACCTTTTCGGGGTTCTCAAAAGTAATGTAACCCCAAACTTATATGAACATGTACATACGTTAAAAAGTTGTTGTTATTCTTTTGAAAGTTCAGTTACACAAGACAGTTCTAGTTCTGAGTTCAGTTGTTCAAAAGCATTTCCAGTAAAACAAATTGAAGCACAAATCAGAAAAGATTTTGATCGGAAATATTTGCTTAGTAGTAGTATACGCCATCATGAGGGTGATAATAGAGACACTGACAGTAAATTATGCTATGATACAGACATTGAATCAAGACATTTTTCTGCTAGTGATGTTTCATCTAATTATGGTGACTCTTCAGCCTCATCTATTTGTGACAGTCCTGTGATGAATAGTTTAGAGCCAGTATCTGCGTTGAGCGATGATACATTTATTTATAATATCAGTTCAAATGAACAAAGTATAGAGAATTCCCATTTAAGTATAGAGAACACATTCGATACTGATAGTACAGAGACTAGACTTGCTCCAGTCGGATATATTAAATTGCCACATATATATTTTTTATCATACTTGATATTTCACTTCTTTCTTCTTTTTATGGTCGATGCTTGGCTAGTCTAGAGATGATATTTTCTCTTGTGGGTTTGTCTCAGATATATCCGACTTGTGCTAAGCGAAATGTTCTAGGAGAGGTCATTGACAGTTTATGGCTATTAAATTGACTGTAGCTAATCTTTAGATGATCAGATTATAGAACTCAGCATCAATTTGTTTACATAACTATTCATTAATTGTTTAACAGCCTCACAACCCTGAGATATCAAGCTGATAAAATTGTTCTACAGCAGAAGTGTTTCCTCATGGTACATTCTTGAAGCAATATAGGCAGTCTGTGAATTTTGGATTTGAGTTTATTCGTGTGTTGAAAAAGGCTTGGAAAAAATAATTCCCCTTCAGAAATACCATTTACTGGTGTAAAAATGGTTGTGTTTTGTACCTTGTTTAAATATCTAAACTTCAACTCCAGATATTTCGAATTTCGGGATATAAGTGAACTAGAGGTGTCTTTTTAAATTTATTGTAGAAATATTGGCATTTTATTTAAAAAGCGACATCACTATATGATTCTCAGACATACATCTAGTTGCCTGCATTTAAATGAGATATACAGCTGTATTCCTCCTGATTGTAGATATCTAGTAGATACCAGTATTCAAACATGGGGATATCTCCTTTTGCAATACTGACATCTCATGATATCTCCTTTGGCAATACAGACATTTTCATTTCACATGCTACAATCTTTACTTACCTCTCGGTCGCCATTAGTGTTTATCCATTAAATATGGCAATCAATTTGGGTTTGTACCCGTTAAATAGAGATGTCTTAATCTAAAACACAGATATCTCTATTTATAAATAGAAATATCTGTATTTAAGTATAAATGTCGATATCTTTATTTCATTTAGTGATATCTCTAATTTCACTACAGATATTTCTAACTAAAATATAGATATCGAAATTTTAATCAGAGATTCTCTCTCTAATATGAAGATAGACATATCTACATTTTAAATATAGATATCTGTATTTAAATCAGAGATGTCTCTATAATTATATAGTTATCTCAACATAATTATACATTGTAATACTCTATTGAAAATATAGATATCTCTAATTAAAATATAGATACATCTATTTCAAATACAGCTATCTATTTCATCTTTAAATAGAATCATGTGGATTTCTAGTTTTGATATCTGTATTGAAGATAAGATATCTGCTTTTAAGATTGAAATACAGATATCTCTTTTTTGCACTTTGTGGAAACAGATATCCCCCTAGCCTGAAAAAAAATGTACATGTAAGCCTGAATCTGAATGATTAAGGTGAAATGTCAATGAGACATTCCGATTGAGAAGACTGGTCCTGACCTGAGACTTGCTGTCGACCAACCCAGGCCCTGAAATGGGTACCCTCTTGTACTTGTCCATGGCAAATATTAATGCAGGCAACGCTATTTGTACTTAAAAGTCAGTGAAAACTACTTATTGTTGTCAGGATTCACACACTACGTACATACAGGATATAGCATTTTGGCAGGTGTATGATATGAATTGATGTGCGTTAAAGGCTTATTTACAAAAATCTATTTTATGTATTAGAGTTACACAGAATACAGTAAAATTTGTCTCAGATCTAGTGACTAGCTCTATTTTCATAGAATCTGTTTTTTTCGCGGTCAAAATTAATCCAATAATATCAAAGGTCAATAAATAATCTTCGTTTTTTCCCGTCGCATGCACTGTGTGAATACTAGCACTCTGTCATAAATTAATTCAAAATGTTTCTCTTGTTTGTAATTTTACAATAGAAATGTTATCAAAATCAGACGCAGATATTCAAAACTTTCTTTTTTTTCGATGTAGATCTACTTTTGATTTCTACTTTCGGTTTAATACACACAAATAAACAGTGTATTCTCTTGTCTGTAATTTTACAATAGAAATGTTATCGAAATCAGACGCAGATATTCAAAATTTTCTGTTTTTCGATGTAGATCTACTTTTGATTTCTACTTTCAGTTAGACACACAAATAAACAGTGTACCATGTTCGTAACTATTTTGAAATCGGGTCGTTTTCAAAACTGACCACGATCCATTTTTGAATTCCAAATTGGACAGCCCAATTTTGAGATAGGTCATTGTCGCTACCCAGTGTCAAAATTACGGTTGTGGGTGCCTACCGACATAGCTCACATGAGTCATATTCAGGAATGTTATTGTCAACTCTTCAATTAAAGACATATTACAAAACTCACTTCCATTTAATCGGCGCCAATTACCGGGGGTATCTTTTTTTAAAGATTTTTCTTGTGTTTTTTTTTTTTTTTTTTCTTGTTTTTTTTTTTTTTTTTTTTTCTTGTTTTTTCTTTCTTGTTTTCTTGTTTTTTTTTTGTTTTTTTTTCAGAGCTATCGGTCCTTTGATTTGTTTACGCCTGGAATAAGTTCTTCAAGGTTTTAGTTCTGATTCACATTCTTTTTCACAGGGTTAAATGACCAGGTCAAACTGACAGATATTACTTTAAAACTGTAAAATTCAGGAACCAGTTCTTATCAGCTGCAAGATGTTATCAATTATCTGTCTAAACACAAGCTCATAAACCTTTCAATAAAACCACTATAGCTCTGCTGGTATGCCCTCAGGAATCTGAGGGTCCATCCTTGCTTGTAACAAGGCTTAGAAATCAGCCCCATAACTATAGACTAGCACAAAGAAGAAAGAATGTATATTCAAGAAAATTTATGAAAAATCCAAACATGTATATTTCTAAGCCTTGGGCAAGGCTATACAGAGACTTATTCACAAAATAGTAATGTCACAGATGGATTTGACTCAAGCTCAAACCTAAACTCAGATGCAACATATTTATATGATTCATCCCCAGAAAATTCACAGACAAGAAATAGTGTCAAAGTAGAATATTTTAATAATACTGACAATGAAAAAGGAAAGATAAGTATATACTACACTAATTGTGACAGTGTTTTGAATAAAAGAGATGAGTTGGAACTTGAAATCGAACATTGTGACCCAGAAGTTATTGTATTAACAGAAATATTTCCGAAAACTAGTAATTCAACCGAAATATTAACTCAAGAGTTGAAGATAGATGGATATAATTTAATACTTGGGAAGGTTACTGAGAAATGTAGAGGAGTTTGTATATATGTTAAAAACAATTTGTCATTTTGTGACTGCCAGACTTTGAATGATTTTTCATTCGCTGAATCTTGTTGGTGCATTTTACGATTAGAGACTAATAAACAATTATTGATTGGAGGAATCTATAGAAGCCCTAGTAGTACTGCTGTTAATTCCAGACATTTGAATGACTTGATTAATATGGCTGTTAGCCTATAGTTTGACTATACTGTTCTAGTTGGAGATTTTAATTATCCTCATATTTCATGGGAAGATTGGACAACACCAAATAATCCTAATAATCCAGACTTTCTATTTATAGAATGTTTAAGAGACAATTATTTAGATCAGTGTATAAGTCAACCGACGAGATACCGAGAGGGACAGAGAGCAAATATACTGGACTTGTTTATTGTGGATAAGAATGAAATTGTAACAAAAATTGTTTATAGCTCAAACTTGGGAGCAAGTGACCATGTTTGTTTTATGGCAGAGCTGAACTGTAATGTTATTATGAAAGACTCAGAAACAATAAAAAGAAATTATTACAAAGGAAAATATGAAGATATTAGAGAAGAATTAAGCTCTGTGAATTGGGAAATAATGAATAGTATGAATGTAGAAGATAGCTGGAATTTCTTTCTAAGTAAATTGAATGACAGTGTAGAAAGAAATGTCCCATTGAAAAGAAGTTATCAAAAAAGAAAGAAACAGAAATGGGTTGACACAACTTGCTTAACAAGTATAAAACTGAAGAAAAAATTATGGAACAGATATATTCATACAAAGGATAGAACTGACTACTTTAGGTACTGTCGTGCGAGAAACCAATGTACAAAGGTAACAAGAACAGCAAAAAAGAAATTTGAACAAAGTGTGATTAAAAATGTGAAGACTGATCCAAAGGGATTTTGGGGATATGTACGAGAGAAAACGAAATCAAAGACTACTGTTTCAGACCTGAAAGACTTAAATGGTAAAATGGTTAGTGAGGACACGGAAAAAGCTGATTTATTGAATACATTTTTCGCGTCAGTATTTGTGAATGAGCCAACGGGGGAATTGCCCATTTTTGACATTCGTTATCACGGCACACCGGTAACAGTCTTACAAACTAACTTACAAGATCTAACTAAACGTTTGAAATCATTAAATGCTTGTAAATCCATGGGACCAGATAATTGTCATCCTAGAGTATTACGGGAAACTGCAGACATAGTGAATATACCATTACAAACTATATTTGATAAGACATTCAGGGAAGGTAGAATACCTAGTATTTGGAAAGATGCCAATGTAAGTGCACTATACAAAAATAAAGGTGACAAAAGCGAAACAACAAACTATAGGCCTGTTAGTTTAACCTGTCTGCCAAGCAGAATTTGTGAAAAAACAGTTAGAGACACTATAATGAACCATATGTATACAAATAAACTTTTTACTGAATGTCAGTATGGGTTTCGACATAAAAGAAGTTGCATTCTTCAACTGTTGGATGTTTTGGACGATTGGAGTAGGTTTTATGATGAAAGTAAACAAATTGATGCTGTATACTTAGATATAAAAAAAGCTTTTGATACCATTCCCCATCAAAGACTGCTTTTGAAAATGAAAAAGTATGGTTTGGGGGGAAATTTGTTGAAATGGGTTGAGGACTTTTTAAGTGAAAGAAGGCAAAGAGTTGTTTTTAATGGTAAATGTTCCACTTGGAAGAATGTCACATCTGGTGTGCCCCAAGGCTCTGTCCTTGGGCCGGTTCTTTTTATCATCTATGTTAACGATATGCCAGAGAGTCTAGAAAGTTTCTGCAAAATTTTTGCAGATGACACCAAAGTTTACACAGCAGTAGGTGAAAAATCGGATCAAGAGAGACTTCAAAGAGACCTTATAAAGTTAAGCAAGTGGAGTAAACAATGGCTACTAGAATTCTCAGTTCAAAAGTGCAAAGTGATTGAATATGGCAATGTAAGATTTCAGTTTGATTATAAACTGATAGACAAAGATGGAATTCTAACATCAATACCAAAAGACACTACTGAGAAAGATCTAGGCATATGGTTTCAGAACAATATGAAATTTGATAACCACATTATATATGTGGTTAATAGATGTAATAAACTTCTAGGCCTTATTAAAAGAACATTTAAGTCTCTAGATAAAGAATCATTCTTAACTCTGTATAAGACTTTGGTTAGATCAATTATTGACTATGGAGGCAGTGTTTACTTTCCAACGACCAAAAAGAACATACAATTAGTAGAAAACATTCAGAAACGAGCTACTAAAATACTACCTGAGTTAAAAGACTTAACATATTCAGAACGTCTCAAAAGATTAAATCTTCCTACTCTACATTATAGAAGAAAGCGCTATGACTTGATACAGCTATATAGGATAGTTCATGGCTTTGATGAAATTGAACCAGGAAAGTTTGTTGACTTTAATGACAACATTACGAGAGGCCACTTATTTAAGATACAGAAACCGAGTTGTAAAAAGAAATTGAGAATGGATTCTTTTCCAATAAGATGTATCAATATGTGGAACTCGCTTAGTGAAGAGATAGTTTCAAGCGACACAGTGCTGAAATTCAAATCAAGACTCGACAAATACCTCATGCCAGATAGATATAATCTGGCAGAAATCTACTGAAAGGACTATCTAAAATCTAAACACAGGAACCGGAAACGCGAATTAGTTAAGAGATAAGTTTAGAGAGAGTATTACAAGCTCCAACGAGCTTTCGTGACTCTTAAACATCAAGAATCAAGAATCAAGAATCAAGTGAATTATTTTCCAAGAAGAGGACTATGTAGGCTCAAACCTGGTACATTCCAGCATATGCTGTTATTGTCCTAGGAAGTTAATTAAGCGCCTAGACGATATGGAATAAATCACATGTATAATGCACTTTATTCGTAACAAACGATTTTCCTCTGGCGCAGAAGTTGCACATGCTGGTATCTCGAAAACTAAAAGAGTTTGTTTTTGTTTTCCTTCATACTCTGATTCGATCATATCTGATCATTACATCAGAGGTCTGTTCTAGAGTAAGGGGACATGGCTTCGCACACCTCGGACATTTCTTAGTATGTGTCAGTCATAGGGATGTAGCGATAGTCCAAAAATGACTATTGCGATAGTATTGACATTGCAAGAAGTACCATTGCGATACTATTACTATTGTGGACTACTATTGCAATACTATTGCGATACTATTGTTTGAAAAATATATTCTTGTTTTAAGGAGGAAATGATGAATACGGTATCATTCCCATTTTGTTTTCTGTATGTATAAAATGTGTACAACAGAGGTTAACATCTGCAAAGTTTAATCTATCATTGTGTTTCATAAACACAGTTTCTAGTTATTTTTCAAATTTATGCATAAAGCCCTACATTTCAGACCTTTCATTTCAATCATTTGTGGTTTCATCTGATTGGCCAAAGAGATCAAATGTGTTCTAATGGCCAACTGAATTCTCCGGGGCCATGAACCATTATCTGTCTATAGCAGATTTTGCCTTCCCTGAATAATTTGTGCATCTGGAGATGTTGAACAATCAGCTGACAGAAGCTGAAACATTTTTGTTAATAATATTTTTTCGTAAATATTACTTGCCACTTGTATAAATATCATATGTCACCTATGTGTGACCAGACATGTTTACCTACATGAGTTCTGTTTGTATGTACAAACCATAAATCCTGAGGATTCTGAAAACTGAGGATTTAACGAGTTTCTGTGGTTGCTTATTAACGGTAAACTCGCCCCGTCCATTACCGCTGGGAGAAATGAGCCGCATTGTGAATGGAGCGCGTGAGGGCTTTAATTTACTGAATATATTTAGTTGTCGCTAGGTACAGAGCTCATGATTACTGTTAGATGTGAACAGGAAAGACCGGTTTGCGCAGGCTGATTTGATTTATCGGTGTATGCAACCAGGTACCTTTTAATACCCGTCTGATACACTGCACGTGACAATTACAATCAATTTATAGCGGCTCTTTTGATCTCTACAATGTCTGACCCATAAACGAGCAGGTTATTGCACATCAACGCTGCCGTTAGTATTGTGCTCAATAATTGCGTAGACCTGACCAGAATGCATTATTTTCGCACTGTATAGAAAAAAAAAAATAATTCCGATCAGCCATCAGCGGAAAACGGCTGTCAAGTCTCAGTAGTCTGATGGAGCAAGAGGCTAAGTGTACATTACGTCAGCGCAGCCTTATCGGGGAACGCACATTGCGTATATTCGAAAAGCGTTGAACATGATACCGGAAAACGTCTGCGCAGTGTGAACGCGGAAAAAAGTATATACAAATAGCATATAGACGCGACTGGCCGGTTGATTACGCCATGCGCAGATCGTCTGCTTGAATAACCACGTGGTAATATGTGAGCATCGTAAATCTTGAAACGGGAAAACATGTACGCTGTCTCATAAAAAAAAGATGGTTTTAGAAAGATAACCGTACATTCGCGGGCCAGCAGAAACAATTTTCGATTATCTTGTGTGTTACGATAGAGACATTCGCAGCTGGACCGAGTGGTGCACATATTGCGAATTCGAATACTATGGGACGGACAGACAGACTCAGTACCTAGAGTGTGCAACAGCTGAGCCTCCTGGGGAACATCGTTAGAGGATTTGACAAAAGAAAGTAGGGGCGAGTCAGAAATAATATCTGCGCAGCCTGATCAGAAAATACGTATAAAATGACTGTCGTCTGATTATTATATAATTCGTCTGTCCAGCGGTATTCGGCGGAATAGCTTCATGCGAAAATACTGTACCAAAACCGGACTGCACAGCTAAACAAATTAAATTTCATATTTCAAATTATTCGTATATACATGTGTGTGCGTACGCTGATTAGGCGCCGCGGACACGCAGGCTGAGCCGAGTCTACCTTACAGACCGTAACGTATAATAAACACATGTTCCGAAATTGCATCAATATTGGTTAATAAATAAACCTTTCGGCACGTGCCGTTAGCGGCTACATCTTTGACATCAAAAGCTGATCGAAATGCTTTGATCTTTGTGACCTGTTTCGGCACTGGACTATTATCAGTGGCGGCTGAGCGAATGCATTTTTCTGGAATTGGAAAGAACTCCTATGCCTAAAATGACGCTTCCATTTTTTTTTCATGATACGTCAGTTCCTTTTTCGGTGGGAGTAACGTTATTCATGAGGAATTAGTTTGGGACTGCAGGCGTTTTACCCATTTTCTTTGCATCAAAATCGCAAAAATGCCCCGTATCAGGAGCTCTGTATATCAGATTAATTATGACACGTGTTAACGTTTTATAGACAGTAGGGAGTTTTATACGTCGGGACAACATCAAACGGTCCTATGTAAGACTTATCAAATGTATGCCAGACGCCAGAGGTGAAAATTCTTGATGTATGGAAGCAAAACCCAGACGTAATATACAGCCATACGTCGGCTAACGGAAGCCATGTTTGTACAAACAGTCTGCCGCTCACTTTCGCTTTAAAGAAAGAAGGCAACAGCGGAAATTATCTGAAAAAATTGTTATGTAGGAGACTATCGAAACTATCGATATTCCAAAATACTATCGGCGATAGTCATCGATGTCTCACTTTACTATCGATGCAGTACTATCGGCCGAGCTGCTATTGCAATACA